>CM055127.1:486370665-486970665 GCA_029206835.1 Rana muscosa | reverse complement strand
TATGAATAACACAAAAACTTTTCTGTCACTCATGGTTAGTGTTTGGCTGAAGCCATTTATTATCAATCAACTGTGTTTACTCTTTTTATATCATAATTACAACAGAAACTACCCAAATGAGCCTGATCAAAAGTTTACATACCCTGGTGATTTTGGCCTGATAACATGCACACAAGTTGACACAAATGGGTGAATGGCTATTAAAGGTGCCCATCCTCACCTGTGATCTGTTTGCTTGTATTTAGTGTGTGTGTATATAAAAAGGTCAATGAGTTTTTGGACTCCTGACAGACCCTTGCATCTTTCATCCAGTGCTGCACTGACGTTTCTGGATTCTGAGTCATGGGGAAAGCAAAAGAATTGTCAAAGGATCTGCGGGAAAAGGTAGTTGAACTGTATAAAACAGGAAAGGGATATAAAAAGATATCCAAGGAATGGAGAATGCCAATCAGCAGGGTTCAAACTCTAATCAAGAAGTGGAAAATGAGGGGTTCTGGTGAAACCAAACCACGGTCAGGGAGACCAACTAAAATTTCAGCCACAACTGCCAGGAAAATTGTTCGGGATGCAAAGAAAACCCCACAAATATCTTCAGGTGAAATACAGGACTCTCTGAAAACATGTGGTGTGGCTGTTTCAAGAAGCACAATAAGGAGGCACTTGAAGAAAGATGGGCTGCATGGTCGAGTCGCCAGAAGAAAGTCATTACTACACAAATTCCACAAAGTATCCGCTTACAATACGCCAAACAGCACAGAGACAAGCCTCAAACCTTCTGCCACAAAGTCATTTGGAGTCATGAGACCAAAATTGAGCTTTTTGGCCACAACCATAAACACTACATTTGGAGAGGAGCCAACAAGGCCTATGATGAAAGGTCCACCATCCCTACTGTGAAACACGGAGGCGGATCGCTGATGTTTAGGGGGATGTGTGAGCTACAAAGGCACAGGAAGGAAATTTGGTCAAAATTGATGGCAAGATGAATGCAGAATGTTATCAAAAAATACTGGAGGAACATTTGCATTCATCAGCCAGGAAGCTGCACATGGGACGTACTGTACTTGGACATTCCAACATTACAATGATCCAAAACACAAGGCCAAGTCCACCTGTCATTGGCTACAGCAGAATAACGTGAAGGTTCTGGAGTGGCCATCTCAGGTCTCCTGACCTCAATATCATTGAGCCCCTCTGGGGAGATCTCAAACGTGCCGTTTATGCGAGACAGCCCAAGAATTTACAGGAACTGGAGGCTTTTTGCCAAGAGGAATGGGCAGCTTTACCATCTGAGAAGATAAAGAGCCTCATCCACAAATACCACAAAAGACTTCAAGCTGTCATTGATGGTAAAGGGGGCAATACACAGTATTAAGAACTGGGGTATGTAAACTTTTGATCAGGGTCATTTGGGTAGTTTCTGTTGTGATTATGATTTAAAAAGAGTAAACACAGGTGATTGATAATAAATGGCTTCAGCCAAACACTAACCATGAAAAGTTCTCGTGTTATCATTCATATTCTCTGAAAAATGGCCAAGAAATCATAAATTCTGCCAGGGTGTGTAAACTTATGAGCACAACTGTATATACAGTCCATTAATAATTGATTTAATGTCTTTAAAAAAAAAAAGAAGGGCGGTCCCATACACCAGAAACTCTTCAGTAATTGCCTCTGATCACCACAGTGCCCTTCACCCCACCTATGGGTGTCTTCTTCACCTGCTTGAATGGACCTCGCTAATTAAAAGGGGGTCTATATGCGCACCACTGTGCACCTACTAAAGGGCAATGCGTTTCTGTGCCTGCTTGGTATGGGCACATGGTCTGTAAAAGAGGTAACATGTATTTTGTTGTGTGGGGGTGCACCACTGCCCGCTTGCTACAGGGCGACGCGTTTCTGTGCAATTTTGAACCAATTTCCAACGCGCACAAAGTATGAATGTAGCCTAAAGCCTCGTACACGCGATTGGATTTTCCTGAAGGGAATTGTGTGACGACAGGGCTGTTGGCGGAAAATCCGACCGCTTGTACGCCCCATCGGGACAATTGTTGTCGGAATTTCCTGCGGACAAATGTTGGATGGCAGGCTTTAAAATTTTCCGTGGACAATTGGTCAGTTGTCGGATTTTCCGATCGACAAAAGTCCAAAGTACAAACACGCATGCTCCGAACCAATGCCCACCATAACACAACATTAGCAGAAGGTGCCCAAAGGGTGGCACTAAAGAGCTGAAAAACCACGTTGGTTTCGTGTTTGTTGGCCGACAATTGTGTGCCGTTTGTATCCGAGACAAATTCCTGGCCAACGCCCTTCGGACAAAAGTCCTACGCTTTGTCCGTGGAAAATCCGATCGTTTGTATGAGGCTTTAGGGCTCATTCACACTACTCAGTGTGCACGTGTATGGTGTGACCGGGGCGCTGCTGCGCACCGCAACGCATTGTTTGTGCCGCCCAGTACCTGTTTTTTTTTTTTTTTGCTTTTTGCCTTTTACGTAATTCTAATGCCATACATTACACTGTGTTGGAATGCGCAAATATTCAACATGTCCCATTTCTTTAAGTGCTCCCCAAGCGCCATAGGACGAGCGGCCTTGTTCTTGCGTTGGGCGCTGGACAAGGCTGCCCCATTCAACCCAACGCTGCCGCTGTGAATGAGCCCCAACTTGTTAACACCAAACGAAAGATTGCCCGCTGAGCCATGAATTCCTCAAGCCTTTCAATTCCGGTCAACAATTGCGAGATAACATCACATCATCCCCCCTCCCCTCCCCCGATGTGCGTCCCTTTTAATGAAGCCGCAGGCGTTTCCCTGATGAGTGTCTCATCTTGGCCCCGGCTGGTGGTGAGATCACTCGGCGCACAATGCCTTCCCTCGGCTTGGCACCGCTATCTGTCCGTTGCCTCTTCCCTCTGGCACTAACCTGCGTTGGAATTCTTGGAGCGGCGCCCATGGGTTTCTGCCGGGAGCAGGTGTCACACGAGAATCGGCAAACAGGTCCTACGAGCCGCCGGAGAGAGCTGGATGGGCTCTTCTATTCTTCTCTCCTTTTTTTTTTTTTTTAATAGTTCACCTGCTTTTGAAGCGCAGCACCTGCGCTTTGATGTGGTCCTTTTTATTTTTTTTCACTGTTGGTTTTGGAAGGGCAAACCGAAACCCCCCCCACCCCCCACCACCCTTCCCTTCAGTTGGGAATATCCCTACCTGATTTCTTTACGAATATTTCTAAAGGGAATTTTTTTTTTCTCGCAGTGATGAACCCGTGAGAGACGTGTTGATGTTTTTTCTGCTTTGGATCTGAGCGATGAGCGGACGTGTCCTAACAGAAGACGAGCTAACGGGTCCACGGTTGGGAACCCCCCCCCCCCCCTCTCCATCCAGTTACATTTAAAAAGGTTCCCAGGGTCCTTGTCAGCCAATAGGGTTTGAGCTTTCTTTCTTTATTTTTTTTTTTCCACCTTTGTAGATACAAAATAGAATATTATAACTCCTGTACTGATGCAAGGCTTCCGCCAGCGGCAGCGCCGACCCCTGGCCGCTAATTTCTCAGTGGACTCTCCGATTTCTTGTGGAAGAGATTCAGATGGCTTTAAAGCGGAGGTTCCGCCAAAATTGTTTTTTTTTTAAAAAGCCACAGCTAAAAATACTGCAGCTGCTGACTTTTAAAAAATGGACACTTACCTGTCCAGCGTGCCCGCGATGTCGGCAGCCGAGGTCGAGCAATCGCTCGTCCCTCGGCTGCACCCGCCGCCATCCTCTGTGAGGGAATCGGGAAGTGAAGCGCTGCGGCTTCACTGCCCGGCTCCCTACTGCGCGAGTAGCGCGGTGCGCCGTCACTGGTCCCCGGTCTCTCCTGGGAACAGTTTTTTTCCCAGGAGACAAGGGGGGGGGGGTGCAGGAAGGGGCGTGACTGCCGCATGAGTCTATTCCCAGAAGTGGGTGCAAATACCTGTCTGCACCCCCCTCCCCCCTGAAAGGTGCCAAATGTGACGCCGGAGGGGGGGGAGGGTTCCGATAACGAGACGCGGAAGTTCCATTTTTGGGTGGAACTCCGCTTTAACTATTTTTTTGCCACAGGAGCCGATTTTGCTTTTCTTTTTTTTTAGCGCACATAGTTACATAGTTACATAGTTGCATAGTTGCATAGTTACATAGTTGCATAGTTGCATAGTTGCATAGTTGCATAGTTACATAGTTGCATAGTTGCATAGTTACATAGTTGCATAGTTGCATAGTTACATAGTTGCATAGTTACATAGTTGCATAGTTGCATAGTTACATAGTTGCATAGTTACATAGTTGCATAGTTGCATAGTTGCATAGTTACATAGTTACATAGTTGCATAGTTACATAGTTGCATAGTTAGGTTGAAAAGACACAAGTCCATCTAGCACACATTTAAAAAAAAAAAAAAAATAGGCCTGAAGATTAGTTAAAACCCCCAAACATTATATATTTTCTGAAAGCAGAGACCCTGAAAATATAATGGTGGTCATTTCAGTAAAGGTAATTTTAGCGTGATAATGAAGAGCTTGAAGCGCCTCTCTAAGCAGAGGCTAACAAGTCCCGAGCAAATAGATACCAAACAGGCATCAAGCCTTAACCACGTCCCGCCCTCTGTATAGACAAATGACGGCGGGCGGGGTGCTCTCTTGTTCTGGGATGACATCATATGGCATTGCCCCAGTCTCACCGTGCTTGCGTGCTGCCAGGGGCGCGGGCGAGCTGTGTCCCTGGGTAACAGCGTGACCCCAATCTCGGTGAAGAGCCAATAACGGGCTCTTTATCCATGAGATCAGCTGTGTCCAATCACAGCTGATCACATGTAAACAAGAAAATGCTGGTTATCGGCATTCCTCTCCTCACACTGACAGCGTGTGAAGAGAGGAGAGACAATCAGCGGCATTTCCTCACAGGGGAGATCTGCACTGATAATCAGGGCACTGGTCATCAGTGCGGCCACAACACTGCCCAGCAGTGATGCCAGTCAGTACCCATCTGTAATGCCAAACTGTGCCCATTAGTGATACCAATCTGTGCCCACCTGTGATGCAAGTCAGTGCTGCCTTTCAGTGCCCGTCAGTGTCTGCTCATCAGTGCCGCCCATCAGTGCCACCTATCCCTGCTTCCTATCAGTGCCCATCAGTGCCACCTATCATTGCCCATAAGTGCTCATCAGTGCTGCCTATCAGTGCCTCCTCATCAGTGCCCATTAGTGCCGTCTCAGCAATGCCCAACATTGCCGCCTCATCAGTGCCCATTGGTGCCGTCTCAGCAGTGCCCATCATTGCCGTCTCACCAGTGCCCATCAGTGCCTCCTCATCAGTGCCCATTAGTGCCGTCTCAGCAGTGCCCATCATTGCCGTCTCACCAGTGCCCATCAGTGCCTCCTCATCAGTGCCCATTAGTGCCATCTCAGCAGTGCCCATCAGTGCTGCCTCATCAGTGCCCATCAGTGTCCCGCCTCATCAGTGCCCATTATTGCCGCCTCATTAGCGCCCATCAGTGAAGGAGAAAAATTACTTATTTACAACATTTTCTGACAGAAACTAAGTCAAACTTTTATTTTTCAAAATTTTCGCAAAAAATTTAAAACCCAGCAGTGATTAAATACCACAAAAAGAAAGCTCTATTTGTGTGAAATAAATGATAAAAATGTCATTTGGGTACAGTGTAGCATGACCGCGCAATTGTCATTCAAAGTGCAACAGCGCTGAAAGCTGAAAATTGGCCTGGGCAGGAAGGGGGTGAAGTGCCCGGTATTGAAGTGGTTAAAGTGACTGTAAAGGCGTATTTCATTCTATGCATTGCATTTGATTGTCCTAAAATTAACTTAAAGACACCGCTCAAGACCGAACCCTGTGCTCAAAGAATATGTAAGATTTTTTGGCCTCAGCCAGTGCTGCACTGACGCGTTTCGGCACACCCACCAGGACTTGGTAGGGAAAGATTATAGCCACTACTTAGAGCGACGCTTCAAGTTCTTCATTATCACACTAAAATTAACTTTACTGAAATGACCACCATTATATCCCCCAGGGTCTCTGCTTTCAGAAAATATATAACGTATGGGGTTTTTAAATTAATCTTCAGGCCCAGAAGAAGAAGAGGAGGGGGTGGAGGAGAGAGGTGTGGCAGAATCACCACTACTAGCATTTTGGAGGCGTGGCGGCGGAACAACCTCCAACACTACTGCACCTTGTCCTGCATCCTTCCCAGCTGCCATGAGAGTTACCCAATGTGCCATGAAAGAAAGGTAACGTCCCTGTCCATGCCTGCTGGACCATGAGTCAGCGGTTTTTTACACCTTACCGCTGACCGCCCTGTCCAACGAGGCCAAGACATTGCCTTCCACATGCCGGTAGAGAGCCGGAATAGCCTTCCGTGAGAAAAAGTGGCGTTTGGGAACCTGCCACTGAGGAACCGCACATTGCACAAACTCACGGAAGGGGGCCGAGTCTACCAACTGAAAAGGCAGCAGTTGAAGCGCTAGCAATTTAGCCAAGCTAGCATTCAACCGCTGGGCATGTGGATGGCTGGGAGTATACTTCTTTCGACGGTCCAGCAGCTGGGGCAGGGAAATTTGCCTGCTAGAATCGGACGTCGGTGTACTGCTAGCAGAGTGGCCGCAACTACTTGGCTGTGACACACCTAATTCTACACCTTCATTCCTCTCAGTGCATGTTTCAGAGAGGACTGAAGTTATAGTGGGGTTGGAGATCCCAGCTGATGCGGTGCAAGGAGAGGTCCGCTTTGTTCTTTGGTGTGGGTCTTTTAAGTTCTGTAGCCAACGGACTGCATGGCAGGTCAACATATGTCTGGTCAAGCATGTGGTGCCCAAGCGGCTGCTGTTTTGGCCACGCGAGATACGCTTCAGACATATGTTGCAAACAGCAGCTGTGCGATCTGCTGCACACGTCTCAAAAAAGGCCCACACCAAGGAACTTTTGGAAAAATGTGCAGAGTCAGCAGCGCCCTGCACATGCGGAGCTCTGCGGTGTGATGCAGTTGGTTGGCTGTCCTTAAGCTGGCCCCTGGAGGGCATCCTGCCTCGTTGGAGATGTGCCTCCTCCTCCTCCGCCTCCGCCTCCTCCTCCTCTCTCCTATCAGGCACCCATGTAGAGTCAGTGAGCTCATCATCCCCTCCCTCCTCATCACTGGAGCAAATCTGGCAGTATGCTGCAGCTGCTGGAACATGACTGCCAGTTCGATGTCCTTCTTGGGCATCCCCTCTCTCTGGGCTCACGTTACTGCCTTCCTCAAGCTTGGTACCATCATCGGAGCCTTCAAAACGCTGTGCATTCTCCTGCAGCATGTACCCAACACTTTGGTCGAACAGTTCGGGGGACTCCTCCATGCATGATGGTGAGGCTAGGGAAGGAGTAACTGATGACATTGAGCCGATGGAATAGGCCGCTTTGGCAGCTGCATTGGCAGCCAAAGTACTCTGAGCCTGGGTGACAGAGGATGAGGAGGATGAGGACGGCTTTGTCATCCACTCTACCAACTCTTCTGCATGTTGTGGCTCAACACGGCCAGCTGTTGAAAAAAAGGACAAGCGTGTCCCACGGCCACGTCCTGAGGATGCACCGTGTCCATGACCAGCACTGTTGGCTGTAGACACAGAGCCTGCTTGCCCTCTTTTAGTGGCCTGTGAGCGTCTGCCTCTCCTTGGTGGCCTTCCAGACATACTGTAAAATTAGACTAGAAAAACAACGCCTGAAGTTTACTAGAAAAAGTACACCAGGAATGGCCTGCAGTCAGATATAGGCTTGGTTAGACTGGATGCAGTGGATATACAGTATATACAGTCAGGTTCATAAATATTGGGACTATTAGCCACTCATCAGCCAGCAATGCACTGCGATGACGCAGTGCATTACGGGTAGGGTGACCACATTTCCAAACTGCCATTCAGGGACACACCCCCTCTCTCACCTTCCCCAAAAAAAGGTGAGGTGGGCCGGGGGGAAATGTGCCACTTGCCACCAGATGCAGTGCCGCTTGCCACCAATAGCCTGCCACCAGATGCAGTGCTGCTGTCACTCCCTCTGCATGAGCCACGTGCGTAGAAGTAAAGGAGTGGCGTCACTATCTGGAGAGTGAAGATCACACCAGTCCCTGCTGCTTGCCGCTGGGTGCCGGAGAAGGAGGAGGTACCGAGGTGGGTGGGGACAGCAGTGCTGCACTAGGCGCAGGCCTCGCTCCCGGTCTCACTGTCTGAGAGTAAATTGTCACTGGTTGCAAGATGCCAGGCAGCGCCGGCCCTAGCAACCAGTTCCGGAAATGTAGTTATTAGTTAGTAGGGGGTGGCTGTGTCCTCCTATTTCATTCTGGGACATTGTATTGTCCCGGAATGAAGGTGCCCGGGACCCAGGACAGACATGACAATTGCGGGACAGTCCCGGGGAATCCGGGACATGTGGGCACCCTAATTACGGGGCGTGACGCGCCGCTCAAATTTGGCTCGAGCGCCCAATAATGTTCGATCTTCGGCGAGCGATCGAACAGCTGATGTTCGGGTCGAACTCACGTTCGACTCGAACAGATTGCCCATCCCTAATTATAAGCATGGTTCATATATAAATTTTTTGCTCAAAATATTTTTATGCACTTATTTTTTGCACATTTCAATATTAATTGACACTTTTGATGAACTTTTAGCTATGTTGGATTTTGCATATTGTTTGAATCATTATTTGCACCGAATGGATTTTTGATGTTATTTTAGTTAGCTCCACATCCTTCGCTATATATTCATTTTATCTGTGGGTTTGTGGTAACCTGTTTGATGTTGGCAGCTGCTCACTACTGCGGTTGATCAAAAATAGGTGTGCGCATTAGTTGTTTATTTTAAAATATATAATGCAGAGGCCACACCTCCCAACCTTTTAGGATGGGAACGAGGGACACTTATTAGCAAAAGTATGTAGGCATAGGACACACCCCCTGCCACGCCCCCTTAAAGGAAAATTATGGCAAAAAAAAATTTGTTTAACCCACAAGTGCTTTTTTTTTAACCACTACTATTCCTTTATACTGACTTTGGAAATGTACAAATGCAGCAATTTAGAAATTGGATGAAAGGTTTAGCACCGGGAAACACTTTTTAAAAGATAAAAAGTGCATTTTATATACAACTACAGGGGGTCCCCGACTTACGAACAACTCCTACTTACGAACGGGACGCTGCGGGGACCATCTGACGTTCTGCGCGGCCAAACGGAACATCGGAAAACATCGGAAATGTCTGTAATTGGCGTTCTGCGCATGCGCAGCCCGACTTACGAACATTTCCGGCTTACAAACAAGGGGAAAGTCCCTAAACTGTTCATAAGTCGGGGACCCCCTGTATACAGATCAGATCAAAATGAGGGGCAAATGAGGAGGAAAGAGGGAAAGAGGGACTTTGTTCCAAATCAGGGACAGTCCCTTGAAATCAGGGACAGTCCCTCTAAATCCGGGACAGTTGGGAGCTATGCAGAGCCAGGCTTCGGGCCTCTAGTCCTAGGGTAAGGTGACCAGATTTTTCAGATCAAATCCGGGGACATATTTTTTTCTATTGGCAAATGGTAAACTATTTTATACGCCAGACCTTTAGCACTCCCTAAAGCCCCGTACACACGATCGGATATCCTATGGATTTTCGTCCGATGGCTTTGTCCATCGGAAATCCGATGAAACTGTTTTTCATCAGTCTTGGCCACACACCATCAGTCAAAAAACCGACCATTCCAAACGCGGTGACGTAAAACACTCTGATGAGCCGAGAAAAATTAAGTTTAATGCTTCTGAGCATGCGTCGACTTGATTCTGAGCGTGCGTGGGTTTTTTAACCGATGGACTTGCCCATAGACGATCTGAAATTCCCATCGGTTTTTTATCCATCGGAAAATTTTAAAACAAGTTCTATTTTTTACAACCGATGGAAAAAAGACCGATGGGTACCATACACGATCGGTTGGTCTGATGAAAACCATCCATCGGACGGTTTTCATCAGTCAAACCGATCGTGTGTACAGGGCTTGAGTCCTTTCCACTAGTACAGTTGTACTGACCAACTTGATTCCTACACTGACATACCTGACCACTCCACTAACCTACCCGATTCCTACACTGACCTACCTTATCCCTACACTATCCACTACACTAACCTACCTGATTCCTACACTGACCTACCTTATCCCTACACTATCCACTACACTAACCTACCCGATTCCTACACTGACATACCTGACCACTCCACTAACCTACCCGATTCCTACACTGACCTACCTTATCCCTACACTATCCACTACACTAACCTACCTGATTCCTACACTGACCTACCTTATCCCTACACTATCCACTACACTAACCTACCTGATTCCTACACTATCCACTACACTAACCTACCTGATTCCTACACTGACCTACCTTATCCCTACACTATCCACTACACTAACCTACCTGATTTCTACACTGACCTACCTTATCCCTACACTATCCACTACACTAACCTACCTGATTCCTACGCTATCCACTACACTAACCTACCTGATTCCTACGCTATCCACTACACTAACCTACCTGATTTCTACACTGACCTACCTTACTCCTACACTATCCACTACACTAACCTACCTGATTTCTACACTGACCTACCTTACTCCTACACTATCCAGTACACTAACCTACCTGATTTCTACACTGACCTACCTTATCCACTACACTAACCTACCTGATTCCTACACTGACCTACCTTATCCCTACACTATCCACTACACTAACCTACCTGATTCCTACACTATCCACTACACTAACCTACCTGATTTCTACACTGACCTACCTTATCCCTACACTATCCACTACACTAACCTACCTGATTTCTACACTGACCTACCTTATCCCTACACTATCCACTACACTAACCTACCTGATTCCTACGCTATCCACTACACTAACCTACCTGATTTCTACACTGACCTACCTTACTCCTACACTATCCACTACACTAACCTACCTGATTTCTACACTGACCTACCTTACTCCTACACTATCCACTACACTAACCTACCTGATTTCTACACTGACCTACCTTATCCCTACACTAACCTACCTGATTCCTACACTGACCTACCTTATCCCTACACTATCCACTACACTAACCTACCTGATTCCTACACTATCCACTACACTAACCTACCTGATTCCTACGCTATCCACTACACTAACCTACCTGATTCCTACACTATCCACTACACTAACCTACCTGATTCCTACACTGACCTACCTTATCCCTACACTATCCACTACACTAACCTACCTGATTCCTACATTGACCTACCTTATCCCTACACTATCCACTACACTAACCTACCTGATTCCTACACTGACCTACCTTATCCCTACACTATCCACTACACTAACCTACCTGATTCCTACGCTATCCACTACACTAACCTACCTGATTCCTACGCTATCCACTACACTAACCTACCTGATTCCTACGCTATCCACTACACTAACCTACCTGATTCCTACGCTATCCACTACACTAACCTACCTGATTTCTACACTGACCTACCTTATCCCTACACTATCCACTACACTAACCTACCTGATTCCTACACTGACCTACCTTATCCCTACACTATCCACTACAGTAACCTACCTGATTTCTACACTGACCTACCTTATCCCTACACTATCCACTACACTAACCTACCTGATTCCTACACTATCCACTACACTAACCTACCTGATTCCTACGCTATCCACTACACTAACCTACCTGATTCCTACACTATCCACTACACTAACCTACCTGATTCCTATGCTATCCACTACACTGACCTACCTGATTCCTACACTATCCACTACACTAACCTACCTGATTCCTACACTATCCACTACACTAACCTACCTGATTCCTACACTATCCACTACACTAACCTACCTGATTCCTACACTGACCTACCTTATCCCTACACTATCCACTACACTAACCTACCTGATTCCTACACTGACCTACCTTATCCCTACACTATCCACTACACTAACCTACCTGATTCCTACGCTATCCACTAAACTAACCTACCTGATTCCTACGCTATCCACTACACTAACCTACCTGATTTCTACACTGACCTACCTTATCCCTACACTATCCACTACACTAACCTACCTGATTCCTACACTGACCTACCTTATCCCTACACTATCCACTACACTAACCTACCTGATTCCTACACTATCCACTACACTAACCTACCTGATTCCTACGCTATCCACTACACTGACCTACCTGATTCCTACACTATCCACTACACTGACCTACCTTATCCCTACACTATCCACTACACTAACCTACCCGATTCCTACACTGACCTACCTTATCCCTACACTATCCACTACACTAACATACCTGATTCCTACACTATCCACTACACTGACCTACCTTATTCCTACACTATCCACTACACTAACCTACCTGATTCCTACACTATCCACTACACTGACCTACCTGATTCCTACACTATCCACTACACTAACCTACCTGATTCCTACACTATCCACTACACTAAACTACCTGATTCCTACGCTATCCACTACACTAACCTACCTGATTCCTACACTATCCACTACACTAACCTACCTTATTCCTACACTATCTACTACACTAACCTACCTGATTCCTACACTATCCACTACACTAACCTACCTGATTCCTACACTATCCACTACACTAACCTACCTGATTCCTACACTATCCACTACACTAACCTACCTGATTCCTACACCGACCTACCTTATCCCTACACTATCCACTACACTAACCTACCCGATTCCTACACTGACCTACCTTATCCCTACACTATCCACTACACTAAACTACCTGATTCCTACGCTATCCACTACACTGACCTACCTGATTCCTACACTATCCACTACACTAATCTACCTGATTCCTTCACTGACCACTACACTAACCTACCTGATTCCTACACTATCCACTACACTAACCTACCTGATTCCTACGCTATCCACTACACTGACCTACCTGATTCCTACACTATCCACTGCACTGACCTACCTTATCCCTACACTATCCACTACACTAACCTACCTTATTCCTACACTATCCACTACACTAACCTACCCGATTCCTACACCGACCTACCTTATCCCTACACTATCCACTACACTAAACTACCTGATTCCTACACTATCCACTACACTAACCTACCTGATTCCTACGCTATCCACTACACTAACCTACCTGATTCCTACACCGACCTACCTTATCCCTACACTATCCACTACACTAACCTACCTGATTCCTACACTATCCACTACACTAACCTACCTGATTCCTACACTATCCACTACACTAGCCTACCTGATTCCTACACTATCCACTACACTAACCTACCTGATTCCTACACTATCCACTACACTAACCTACCTGATTCCTACACTATCCACTACACTAACCTACCTGATTCCTACACTATCCACTACACTAATCTACCTGATTCCTACACTATCCACTACACTGACCTACCTGATTCCTACGCTATCCACTACACTGACCTACCTGATTCCTACACTATCCACTACACTGACCTACCTGAATCCTACACTATCCACTACACTAACGTACCTGATTCCTTCACTGACCACTACACTAACCTACCTGATTCCTACACTATCCACTACACTAACCTACCTGATTCCTACGCTATCCACTACACTGACCTACCTGATTCCTACACTATCCACTACACTGACCTACCTTATCCCTACACTATCCACTACACTAACCTACCTTATTCCTACACTATCCACTACACTAACCTACCCGATTCCTACACTGACCTACCTTATCCCTACACTATCCACTACACTAACATACCTGATTCCTACACTATCCACTACACTGACCTACCTTATTCCTACACTATCCACTACACTAACCTACCTGATTCCTACACTATCCACTACACTGACCTACCTGATTCCTACACTATCCACTACACTAACCTACCTGATTCCTACACTATCCACTACACTAAACTACCTGATTCCTACGCTATCCACTACACTAACCTACCTGGTTCCTACACTATCCACTACACTAACCTACCTTATTCCTACACTATCTACTACACTAACCTACCTTATTCCTACACTATCCACTACACTAACCTACCTGATTCCTACACTATCCACTACACTAACCTACCTGATTCCTACACTATCCACTACACTAACCTACCTGATTCCTACACCGACCTACCTTATCCCTACACTATCCACTACACTAACCTACCCGATTCCTACACTGACCTACCTTATCCCTACACTATCCACTACACTAACCTACCTGATTCCTACACTATCCACTACACTAACCTACCTGATTCCTACACTATCCACTACAATAACCTACCTGATTCCTACACTATCCACTACACTGAGCTACCTGATTCCTACACTATTTACTACACTAACCTACCTGATTCCTACACCGACCTACCTTATCCCTACACTATCCACTACACTAACCTACCTGATTCCTACACTATCCACTACACTAACCTACCTGATTCCTACACTATCCACTACACTAACCTACCTGATTCCTACACTATCCACTACACTAACCTACCTGATTCCTACACCGACCTACCTTATCCCTACACTATCCACTACACTAACCTACCTTATCCCTACACTATCCACTACACTAACCTACCTGATTCCTACACTATCCACTACACTAACCTACCTGATTCCTACACTATCCACTACACTAACCTACCTGATTCCTACACCGACCTACCTTATCCCTACACTATCCACTACACTAACCTACCTTATCCCTACACTATCCACTACACTAACCTACCTGATTCCTACACTATCCACTACACTAACCTACCTGATTCCTACACTATCCACTACACTAACCTACCTGATTCCTACACTGAGTTGAGTGGCATCTTGATATAGCGCGATCATTTACCCCATAGGATCCCAACGTGCTTGACCTTACAACCTAAGGTCCCAGCACACATACATACATATACTAGGACAATTTTTTATTTTTTTTTAGACAGGATCTGATTAACCTACCAGCATGTCTTTGGAGTGTCGGAGGAAACCGGAGGACCCGGAGGAAACACACGCAGGCACAGGGAGAACATGCGAACACCCGGCAGATGGTGTCTTGGTCGGGGTATGAACCAGCGACCCTTATTTGCTGCTAGGTGAAAGTACTAACCACTACACCACTGTGCTACACTGACCTACCTGATTCCTATACTCACCACTACACTGACCTACCTGATTCCTATACTGACCACTACACTGACCTACCTGAGTTCTATACTGACCACTACACTGACTTACCTGATTCCTGCACTACTCGCACCCCCCCACATGAACAGTGTAGATTGGTTGATTTTGCTCTGGCCTCCATGATAGTCCATCAGAGCAGGGCTCCCCAGCACCAGGTACTGTTCCCGATACCCAGCCGCTCCTCAGTATCCCTTGCCAAGAGCTTCTCCAATAGCCGCCGTATGCTCTGCACCGCCCCTTCCCTCCGCTGTTCTCACACACACACAGGCCGCCTGCACCAGAGGGATCATGGGGGACAGGCTGGACCACAGGAGTCCCTGGGCGGGGGGCAACAGAGCACACTTGGGGGGGCACAGTAATGATTTTGCGCCCCCCCAAATGTTGTACCCGGGGCAAGAGTACAAGATGCCCCCCCATGCCACTGCAATCCGGGGACAAATCCAGGGACAGACTGGCTCCGGGGACAGCGTCCTCAATCCGGGGACTGTCCCCGGAAACTGGGGATGTCTGGTCACCCTATCCTGGGGGGCAGGTGACAGGGGGACTAGGGTTGCCACCTGTCAGGGATTCGCTCGGACAGTCCGGATTTTAAGTCCTGTGTCCGAGTTTCAGTCCGCCTGAAACCCGGGACACACCAGTGGCAGCCCTGCAGCACCAGTCCTTCTACCCCCCTCTCCCCCGTCCCGTCCACTTCCAGTGCTTTTAATTATATTGGTAGGGAGGGCACTTTAACTGGGCTACAGACAAACGTGGGGGGGGGGGGGATGATACTGAGGGACATACTGACCAGGAAGGGATTATACTGGAGTACAGACTGACATGGGTAGGATGTACTGGGGAACAGACTGACCAGGGAGGGATTATACTGGAGGACAGACTGACATGGGTAGGATGTACTGGGGAACAGACTGACCAGGGAGGGATTATACTGGAGTACAGGCTGACCTGGGGAGCAGTGGCGGTGCATCCATAGAGGGCGCCGGAGCGCCGCCCCCTCTCGCTCCCGCATCTCCACTGAAAGACAATACGCAGATTCATGCATTGCATGAATCTGTGTATTGTCACCGCTGCCGCGCTGCCCACTATACATATGGCCGGCCTCCTGGTGAGCGCCGGCCATATGAATTAGAGCGGCGGCCGGCGGTGGGTGTAACTTGGAAGTGCCTATCAGAGCCAACGGCTCTGATAGGCTTTCCGAATACAGCTCTCACGCTGTATTCGGCTTCCAAAAACTCCTCCCAGGTACGCACGGGGGTGCGTTCCTGGGAGAAGACTGTGTGGAGGTTTCAGCCAATCAGGTTCACCGGATCTGGTTACCGGTAACCTGATTGGCTGAAGCGAAATCGAGGGCGGGAGAACACATCGAGGATGGCGCGGACCGAGGAAGGTAAGTGCAGGGCTGGGGGGGTGGGACAGGCTGCATTTGGGGCACAAACTGGCTGAATATGGGGGACAAACTGGCTGAACATGGGGAACAAACTGGCTGCATTTGGGGGGAACTGGCTGAATATGGGGGACAAACTGGCTGAATATGGGGGGAACTGGCTGAATATGGGGGACAAACTGGCTGAATATGGGGGGAACTGGCTGTATATGGGGGACAAACTGGCTGAATATGGGGGGAACTGGCTGAATATGGGGGACAAACTGGCTGAATATGGGGGGAACTGGCTGAATATGGGGGACAAACTGGCTGAATATGGGGGGAACTGGCTGAATATGGGGGACAAACTGGCTGAATATGGGGGACAAACTGGCTGAATATGGGGGGAACTGGCTGTATATGGGGGACAAACTGGCTGAATATGGGGGGAACTGGCTGAATATGGGGGACAAACTGGCTGAATATGGGGGACTGGCTGAATATGGGGGACAAACTGGCTGAATATGGGGGGAACTGGCTGAATATGGGGGACAAACTGGCTGAATATGGGGGGAACTGGCTGTATATGGGGGACAAACTGGCTGAATATGGGGGAACTGGCTGTATATGGGGGACAAACTGGCTGAATATGGGGGACGAACTGGCTGAATATGGGGGGAACTGGCTGAATATGGGGACAAACTGGCTGAATATGGGGGACAAACTGGCTGAATATGGGGGGAACTGGCTGAATATGGGGGACAAACTGGCTGAATATGGGGGGAACTGGCTGTATATGGGGGACAAACTGGCTGAATATGGGGGGAACTGGCTGTATATGGGGGACACGCTGGCTGCATTTGGGGGGAACTGACTGTATATGGGGGACAAACTGGCTGAATATGGGGGGAACTGGCTGTATATGGGGGACACGCTGGCTGCATTTGGGGGGAACTGGCTGTATATGGGGGACAAACTGGCTGCATTTGGGGGGAACTGGCTGTATATGGGGGACAAACTGGCTGCATTTGGGGGGAACTGGCTGTATATGGGGACAAACTGGCTGTATATGGGGGCACACTGGCTATATATATGGGGACACACTGGCTGTATATGGGGGCACACTGGCTATATATATGGGGACAAACTGGCTGTATATGGGGGCACACTGGCTATATATATATATATGGGGGCACACTGGCTGTATATGGGGGCACACTGGCTGTATATGGGGGCACACTGGCTGTATATATGGGGGCACACTGGTTATATATATATATGGGGGCACACTGGCTGTATATGGAAACAAACTGACTGTATTTGAGGGGGCAAACTGGTGGCGTTTGAGCACAGTGGCTGCGTTTAATGGGCACAGTGGCGGCAATTGATTTTTTTTTTTTTTTCAGTTTGTTTGCGCCCCCCCCAAAAATTTTAAGCACCAGCCGCCACTGCTGGGGAGGATGTACTGGGGAACAGACTGACCAGGGAGGGATTATACTGGAGTACAGGCTGACATGGGGAGGATGTACTGGGGGACAGACTGACCAGGGAGGGATTATACTGGGGGACAGACTGACATGGGGAGGATGTACTGGGGAACAGACTGACCAGGGAGGGATTATACTGGGGGACAGACTGACATGGGGAGGATGTACTGGGGGACAGACTGACCAGGGAGGGATTATACTGGAGTACAGACTGACCTGGGGAGGATGTACTGGGGGACAGACTGACCAGGGAGGGATTATACTGGGGGACAGACTGACATGGGGAGGATGTACTGGGGGACAGACTGACCAGGGAGGGATTATACTGGGGGACAGACTGACATGGGGAGGATGTACTGGGGGACAGACTAACCAGGGAGGGATTATACTGGGGGACAGACTGACCTGGGGAGGATGTACTGGGGGACAGACTGACCAGGGAGGGATTATACTGGAGTACAGGCTGACCTGGGGAGGATGTACTGGGGGACAGACTGACCAGGGAGGGATTATACTGGGGGACAGACTGACATGGGGAGGATGTACTGGGGGACAGACTGACTAGGGAGGGATTATACTGGAGGACAGACTGACATGGGGAGGATGTACTGGGGGACAGACTGACTAGGGAGGGATTATACTGGAGGACAGACTGACATGGGGAGGATGTACTGGGGGACAGACTGACCAGGGAGGGATTATACTGGAGGACAGACTGACACGGGGAGGATGTACTGGGGGACAGACTGACTAGGGAAGGATTATACTGAAGGACAGACTGACATGGGGAGGATGTACTGGGGGACAGACTGACTAGGGAAGGATTATACTGAAGGACAGACTGACCTGGGGAGGATGTACTGGGGGACAGGCTGACCAGGGAGGGATTATACTGGAGGACAGACTGACATGGGGAGGATGTACTGGGGGACAGACTGACCAGGGAGGGATTATACTGGGGGACAGACTGACATGGGGAGGATGTACTGGGGGACAGACTGACCAGGGAGGGATTATACTGGGGGACAGACTGACATGGGGAGGATGTACTGGGGGACAGACTAACCAGGGAGGGATTATACTGGGGGACAGACTGACCTGGGGAGGATGTACTGGGGGACAGACTGACCAGGGAGGGATTATACTGGAGTACAGGCTGACCTGGGGAGGATGTACTGGGGGACAGACTGACCAGGGAGGGATTATACTGGGGGACAGACTGACATGGGGAGGATGTACTGGGGGACAGACTGACTAGGGAGGGATTATACTGGAGGACAGACTGACATGGGGAGGATGTACTGGGGGACAGACTGACTAGGGAGGGATTATACTGGAGTACAGACTGACATGGGGAGGATGTACTGGGGGACAGACTGACCAGGGAGGGATTATACTGGGGGACAGACTGACATGGGGAGGATGTACTGGGGGACAGACTGACCAGGGAGGGATTATATTGGGGGACAGACTGACATGGGGAGGATGTACTGGGGGACAGACTAACCAGGGAGGGATTATACTGGGGGACAGACTGACCTGGGGAGGATGTACTGGGGGACAGACTGACCAGGGAGGGATTATACTGGAGTACAGGCTGACCTGGGGAGGATGTACTGGGGGACAGACTGACCAGGGAGGGATTATACTGGGGGACAGACTGACATGGGGAGGATGTACTGGGGGACAGACTGACTAGGGAGGGATTATACTGGAGGACAGACTGACATGGGGAGGATGTACTGGGGGACAGACTGACTAGGGAGGGATTATACTGGAGGACAGACTGACATGGGGAGGGATTATACTGGAGTACAGACTGACATGGGGAGGATGTACTGGGGGACAGACTGACCAGGGAGGGATTATACTGGAGGACAGACTGACACGGGGAGGATGTACTGGGGGACAGACTGACTAGGGAAGGATTATACTGAAGGACAGACTGACATGGGGAGGATGTACTGGGGGACAGACTGACTAGGGAAGGATTATACTGAAGGACAGACTGACCTGGGGAGGATGTACTGGGGGACAGGCTGACCAGGTAGGGATTATACTGGAGGACAGACTGACATGGGGAGGATGTACTGGGGGACAGACTGACCAGGGAGGGATTATACTGGGGGACAGACTGACATGGGGAGGATGTACTGGGGGACAGACTGACCAGGGAGGGATTATACTGGGCCGGGGGACAGACTGACATGGGGAGGATGTACTGGGGGACAGACTAACCAGGGAGGGATTATACTGGGGGACAGACTGACCTGGGGAGGATGTACTGGGGGACAGACTGACCAGGGAGGGATTATACTGGAGTACAGGCTGACCTGGGGAGGATGTACTGGGGGACAGACTGACCAGGGAGGGATTATACTGGGGGACAGACTGACATGGGGAGGATGTACTGGGGGACAGACTGACTAGGGAGGGATTATACTGGAGGACAGACTGACATGGGGAGGATGTACTGGGGGACAGACTGACTAGGGAGGGATTATACTGGAGGACAGACTGACATGGGGAGGATGTACTGGGGGACAGACTGACCAGGGAGGGATTATACTGGAGGACAGACTGACACGGGGAGGATGTACTGGGGGACAGACTGACTAGGGAAGGATTATACTGAAGGACAGACTGACATGGGGAGGATGTACTGGGGGACAGGCTGACCAGGGAGGGATTATACTGGAGGACAGACTGACATGGGGAGGATGTACTGGGGGACAGACTGACCAGGGAGGGATTATACTGGGGGACAGACTGACATGGGGAGGATGTACTGGGGGACAGACTGACCAGGGAGGGATTATACTGGAGGACAGACTGACACGGGGAGGATGTACTGGGGGACAGACTGACTAGGGAAGGATTATACTGAAGGACAGACTGACATGGGGAGGATGTACTGGAGGACAGGCTGACCAGGGAGGGATTATACTGGGGGACAGACTGACATGGGGAGGATGTACTGGGGGACAGACTGACCAGGGAGGGATTATACTGGGGGACAGACTGACATGGGGAGGATGTACTGGGGGACAGACTAACCAGGGAGGGATTATACTGGGGGACAGACTGACCTGGGGTGGATGTACTGGGGGACAGACTGACCAGGGAGGGATTATACTGGAGTACAGGCTGACCTGGGGAGGATGTACTGGGGGACAGACTGACCAGGGAGGGATTATACTGGGGGACAGACTGACATGGGGAGGATGTACTGGGGAACAGACTGACTAGGGAAGGATTATACTGAAGGACAGACTGACATGGGGAGGATGTACTGGGGGACAGACTGACTAGGGAGGGATTATACTGGAGGACAGGCTGACCAGGGAGGGATTATACTGGAGGACAGACTGACATGGGGAGGATGTACTGGGGGACAGACTGACCAGGGAGGGATTATACTGGGGGACAGACTGACCTGGGGTGGATGTACTGGGGGACAGACTGACCAGGGAGGGATTATACTGGAGTACAGGCTGACCTGGGGAGGATGTACTGGGGGACAGACTGACCAGGGAGGGATTATACTGGGGGACAGACTGACATGGGGAGGATGTACTGGGGAACAGACTGACTAGGGAAGGATTATACTGAAGGACAGACTGACATGGGGAGGATGTACTGGGGGACAGACTGACTAGGGAGGGATTATACTGGAGGACAGGCTGACCAGGGAGGGATTATACTGGAGGACAGACTGACATGGGGAGGATGTACTGGGGGACAGACTGACCAGGGAGGGATTATACTGGGGGACAGACTGACCTGGGGTGGATGTACTGGGGGACAGACTGACCAGGGAGGGATTATACTGGAGTACAGGCTGACCTGGGGAGGATGTACTGGGGGACAGGCTGACCAGGGAGGGATTATACTGGGGGACAGACTGACTAGGGAGGGATTATACTGGAGGACAGACTGACATGGGGAGGATGTACTGGGGGACAGGCTGACTAGGGAGGGATTATACTGGAGGACAGACTGACACGGGGAGGATGTACTGGGGGACAGGCTGACTAGGGAGGGATTATACTGGGGGACAGAATGACATGGGGAGGATGTACTGGGGGACAGGCTGACTAGGGAGGGATTATACTGGGGGACAGACTGACTAGGGAGGGATTATACTGGAGGACAGACTGACATGGGGAGGATGTACTGGGGGACAGGCTGACCAGGGAGGGATTATACTGGGGGACAGACTGACTAGGGAGGGATTATACTGGAGGACAGACTGACATGGGGAGGATGTACTGGGGGACAGGCTGACCAGGGAGGGATTATACTGGGGGACAGACTGACTAGGGAGGGATTATACTGAAGGACAGACTGACATGGGGAGGATGTACTGAGGGACAGGCTGACCAGGGAGGGATTATACTGGGGGACAGACTGACTAGGGAGGGATTATACTGGAGGACAGACTGACATGGGGAGGATGTACTGGGGGACAGGCTGACTAGGGAGGGATTATACTGGAGGACAGACTGACACGGGGAGGATGTACTGGGGGACAGGCTGACTAGGGAGGGATTATACTGGGGGACAGAATGACATGGGGAGGATGTACTGGGGGACAGGCTGACTAGGGAGGGATTATACTGGGGGACAGACTGACATGGGGAGGATGTACTGGGGGACAGGCTGACTAGGGAGGGATTATACTGGAGGACAGACTGACCTGGGGATTATGTACTGTATAGGCTGACCTGGGAGGGGGGAGGGGGGGATTGCACTTGGGGAAAGACTGACCTTTTTTGATTTAACCATGGTCCCTTAAGCTTCTCCCATTATTAACACAATTTGGCCACACCCACTATTCGTCACGGGGTGCTTCATGCGCCGCAATACTTCTCAACGATGTCCCAAGTCTTTTGTAATCTGAATGTGGCGGCTGCATTTGTTATCTTTTTTTTTGCCCCCTCTGTTTTCACCTGGTGACCTGGCTAGTAGCACACCTCCTGTATTAGAGCACCCCCAGTCTGGAGGAATGAGCACAGTATAGGGTTGCCACCTGTCCAGAATTCTCCCGGACAGTCCGGGTTTTAAATCATGTGTCCGGGTTTCAGGCAGACTGAAACCCGGACACATTTAATCAGACCGGGCTGTGGCTCCCCAAGTAACCAAAATAGTCACACACAAATCTGTAGCTATTCAGGAGCTACAGGCAGCTGTCTGGGAGCAGGTACGGCATCACTGGGGGGGCAGGGTGATGATGTCAGCAAATGAAATTTTGCCACACCCACATTTTGCTGCGGCACGCTATGTGCACCGCATTACTACTCTCCTTGGGGCACCCAAAGTGTTCGGGTCTGGCTTGAAGAAAAGGTGGCAACCCTAGCACAGTATTAGCCGGAGTTTGGCTTCAATTTATTAGTGTATCCAAATCTGCTAGTACATCTAACACTCCCCTCCCCAGCCCAGACTGACAATGTTGTGCCCCCTGTTCCCCCTCATCCAGAGTGTGTGTGTGTGTGTGTGGGGGGGGGGGGTGGGCTCTAATGCAAGAGGTGTGTTACTGGCCAGGTGAAAACAGAGTGGAAAAAGAAAATGAATGCAGCCACCACATCTAATGATTGGTAAGCCGCAATATAATAGACTGGTTTTAGGTTTATTTCCAGTTCAAAGTGTTACCAGGTAGAGGATTCACTCTTATAGGAATGAACAGAAATCCATAGTCATCTCTTCCTCACCTGAGGTGTGCCAGCTCATGTCATAGACTGTTACCACCCCGGCCAGACTGGCACCGGTTACTGTACACCCTGCCAGCGCAGCCGGAGCGATCATCACCTTCCTGGTAAATATATGTTATAAGGATCTGTTCCAGGCATTGTATAATGTGGATACAGTCCACTCCTTAAAGTGAACCTGTCACTAACTTTACAAGTCAGCATAACCACTTGCCGACCACAGTACATATTTATACGTTGAGGTTTACCGGGGTTATTACTGAAGCTATCAGCCATAACCCCCGTCATTTTTCATTTTTCAGCCAGCGGCTGGCTTTTTTCATGAAAGCGGCTTGAGTGGCCAATTAGCCCCTGGATCGCTTTTTAGAAAGCAGTGGGAGGAGACGTCCCTCCCCTTCCCGTCTCTCGCTGCTGTTTCTCGGGCTTACCGTTTTTTACTGGCGATCCAATCATTTGAACGGCTGGTCATAGAGGTTCTCAAGAGACCGTATCGTCTCTGATCACCTCTATGGTCTTGGAGGACCGGAGCGACGCCACAACGTCACTTCCTGTCTAGGTGCGGGAAATAAACAATTTTTTATTTTTTTATTTTTAAAAAAGATCAATTTTTGTTTGATCTTTTGCTTTTAAAGGTAGAGGAGAGATTAGGGGTCTTATGGACCCCAGATCTCTCCATAAAGAGGACCTGTCATCCTTATTTCTATTACAAGGGATGTTTACATTCCTTGTAATAGGAATAAAAATGATTTAAAAAAAATAAAAAACATAAAAAAATAAAAGGGACAGTGTAAAAAAGAAAAAATAATGAAATAAGTAAGAAAATTTAAAGCAAAGAAAATGTAAATATGCAAACGGTGTTCACACCACACATGTGAGGTATCGCCGCGAGCGTGAGAGTGAGAGCAATAATTCCAGCGCCAGACCTCCTCTGCAACTCTAAACTGGTAAACTGTTAAAAGTATCGTAGTTTTGTCGCCATTCCACGAGCGTACACAATTTTAAAGCATGACATGTTAGGTATCTACTTACTCGGCGTAACGTCATCTTTTATATTATATAAAAAAAATGGGGTTATATATTGTGTTTTTTTGCATTAAAATTCATTAAAGTGAATTTTTTCCCAAAAAACTCAGTTAAAAAAAAACGCTGCACAAATACTGTATTTTATAAAATATTGCAATTATCGCTATTATATTTCCTAGGGCCTCTGCTAAAAAAAATATATATATATATATAATGTTTGGGGGTTCTAAGTCATTTTCTAGCAGAAAAAAAACTGATTTAAACAAAAAGTGTCAGAAAATGCCTGGTCGGCAAGTTGATAAATCAATTGCTGACAGATCACAACATACGCTATATCACCAAAAGTATTGGGACGCCGGCCTTTAAACGCACATGAACTTGAGGCCTGGTTCACACCTTTTGCAAGGCTGTATCCTGGCCTAGGCCAACAAGGCCCAGGCCTAGGGCAGCACTTTGCAGGGGGGGGGGGGCAGCACGAAAAGAGTCCCCGCCGGCTTGCGCTACACTGTTGGGCAAATTAGTTTAGCGCCCCCATAAAGCGACCGCACTGCTTCCGGTATGCGAGCGGCCGCTTCTAATTTTGACTGTCCTATCATCCTGGACCACAAACCTTCCTCACTGTGCTATATGTTTCTGCTGCACCATTGGCATGGTTATATCTTCTTAGTCCTCTCCATAAAATTATCAGAAATTTGTGCTTAAAGTAGAACTAGGCAACACTTTTTCTTTAATTTTGGATAGAGTAAGGGAGGGTTAGAGCCCCTGTCAGTTTATTTCTAACCATCCCTGTCCCAATTACAGAGATTTCCCTTCACTTCCTGCCCCATAGCCAAACAGGAAGTGAGAGGAAATCTATGCAAATTAAGGGAATCCATCCCTCCCCCAGGCCCCTTAGAACTAGTGCCTACACTTGAAAAATTCAGGGCGGGTCTTAAACAGCAAGGGGTGTGGCCTTGTCAGGAAGGGGTGGGTCATATTTAAATAGGTGGTGCACGAGTTTAGTTAGGCCTAGGGCAGCACAAAACCCAAATACACTACTGCACCTATGCATTTTTTTTTTGTGCGTTTTAAGTTTTGCAGAAACACACTACAGTCCATTTAACCACTTGCCGACAAGCCGTCGTTATACGGCGGCAGGTCGGCGCGTTCCTGCAAATCGCCGTAGGTGTACGTCGGCTCCTCTAAGGAGCCGTAGCAGGCGCGCGCGTGCGCCCGCTGTGGCGGGAACAAGAGCCAGAACGGGGATCTGTCAATGTAAACAGATCCCCGTTCTGTCAGGGGAGGAGAGACATATCTGCTGTTCCTAGTGATTAGGAACAGTGATCTCTCTCCTCCCCAAGTCAGCCCATCCCCCATACAGTTAGAAACACTCCCAGGGAACACATTTAACCCCTTGATCGCCCCCTAGTGTTAACCCCCTTCCCTGCCAGTGACATTTATACAGTAATCAGTGGCTATTTTTAGCTCTGATCACTGTATTAATGTCACTGGTCCCACAAATGTGTCCGATCTGTCCGCCACAATGTCGCAGTCCTGCTACAAAAATCAGCAGATCACCACCATTACCAGTAAAAATAAAATAAATAATAAAAATGCCATAAATCTATCCCCTATTTTGTAGACGTGATAACTTTTGCGCAAACCAATCAATATACGATCATTGGGATTTGTTTACCAAAAATATGTAGCAGAATATATATCGGCCTAAACTGATGAAGAAATTATCTTTTTTTACATTTATTTGGGGGGACATTTATTATAGCAAAATGTAAAAAAATAAATATTATATTTTTTTTCAAAATTGTCGCTCTTTTTTTGTTTATAGCGCAAAAAATAAAAACCGCAGAGGTGATCAAATACAACCCACAAAAATTTCTATTTGTGGGTAAAAAGGGAAGTCAATTTTGTTTGGGTACAACGTCGCACGACCGCGCAATTGTCAGTTAAAGCGACGCAGTGCCGAATCGCAAAAAAATGGCCCGGTCATTAAGGGGGAAAATCTTCCGGTCTGTAAGTGGTTAACGTGGTTTCCTGTGGGTCACGTTCACACCTGTGCATTTTATGGAAAGAGCCAGGGAATTTTTTCTGGTTTTTGGTTCCATAGACTTTAAAGGAACACTAAAGGCAAATTATTATTTTTTTTTTTTTTAAATAACAAACATGTTATACTTACCTCCACTGTGCAGCTCGTTTTGCACAGAGTGGCCCCGATCCACGTCTTCTGGGGTCCCTCGGCGGCTGTCTCGGCTCATCCCCGCAAGGACTCCACTTCTTCATGCGGGCGGGCTCGCATGGTGAGGAGTTCTTGCGGGCGCGCTACCGTGATACAGCCGGCGGCTATAGCAGCTCACTCTATCACTCGGCCCCGCCCCCCCGGCGTGCCGCGTCATTGGATGTGATTGACAGCAGCGCGAGCCAATGGCTGCACTGCTTTCAATCAACCAATGGATGAACCGAGAAGCCTGGCCGAGAAGCCTGCGCGTTCACGGCACAGGACTTTCGAGGGGTCAGGTAAGTAAACGGGGGGGCTCGGGGGGGCCGCTAATACTCAGATGTTTTTTTACCTTATGCATAGAATGCATTAAGGTGAAAAAACTTTTACCTTTACAACCCCTTTAAGCATACCTCCCAGCTTTTCTAATGTCCATTGCGGGACACTTAGTTATTTTTATAGGGACGTGGTTTTCAAAGTTGTTGAGTGGGGGGGGGGGGGGGGGTTGGGCTGGGCGAGGTGACCGCAAACCCACATATCAGACGAGTTACTCCCGCTCGGCCCGCCTCGCCTCCCCGAGTCCCGCCTCGCCTCCCTGCCTGGCGCGCTGGATTTTACCTCCTCCTCCCTCCTCTGGCTCTGTGCGGGAATACAGTGTCCCGCGCGGGAACGCGGGAAAATGGTGTTGCTGCGGGAAAAACCCGCAGAATCCGTGCGGGTTGGGAGGTATGCCTTTAAGGCTGGATTCACATCTATGCAGTTTTAGTGCATTTTGCAGATTTGCTCTACAGAGTCCATTTCACATGGTTTCCTATGGAACGCGTTCTGTAGTGTAAATCTGCAAAATGCAAAAAGCACTAAAAATGCCATAGGTGTGAATCCAGCCTAACGGAGCAAAAGCGTGTATTGAAAAAGCGCAAAATGCACCCGGAATATGCAAACTGCAACCTGCCTAGGTGTGAACCCGGACTCACTGCGGCAGGGCGGTCGCTCTGTGCCAAAAAATAAAATAATTTGTGAACACAGCCAAGAACTACACAGGTACCAGGATGGACATGACTGCATCATCTCTGAGCCGGCATCCCAGTCCAGGAAGTAGATGGTGACTAGGGTGCCCACGTGTCCCGGATTGCCCGGGACTGTCCCACAATTGACATGTCGGTCCTTGGTCCCGGGCATCTTCATTCCAGGACAATACAATGTCCCGGAATGAAATAGAGGACACAGCCACCCCCTACTAACTAATAACTACATTTCCGGAACTGGTTGTTAAGGCCGGCGCTGCCTGGCATCTTGCAACCAGTGACAATTTACTCTCAGACAGTGAGACCGGGAGCGAGGCCTGCGCTTAGTGCAGCACCGCTTTCCCCACCCACCTCGGCACCTCCTCCTCCTCCGGCACCCAGATAGTGACTCCACTCCTTTCCTTCAATGTACGTTGTACGTAGCTCAAGCAGAGGGAGTGACAGCAGCACTGCCATAGGTGTGCGCACAGGGTGTGCCAGGTGTGTCCAGGCACACCCTAATCACCCTTTACAGCACAGATTCCCCCTACTTTCCTGGCTCCCTCCTTCCCCCTGCAGTGCTACCAGCTTCCCTTCTCTAGCACCAGCTGTTGCTGCAAGGATGTTTTAGGATGAGTGGAGGAAGGGGCCAGTAAATATGTAATTGACCATCCCCTTCCCTTTCTGAATAAACATTGTGAGTGATCAGTAGTATGTGTTTGAGCTTTGGGGTGCACACCCTAATGCAATACACTGCGCACACCTATGAGCACTGCATCTGGTGGCAGGCTATGGGTGGCAAGCGGCACTGAATCTGGTGGCAAGTGGCACCTTCACCTGACAAATAACCCGCCGCCAAATTCCCCCATTAACCCCGAGACTACATTTTTTTGGGGGAAGGTGAGAGAGGTGGTGTGTCCCTGAATGGCAGTTTGGAAATGTGGCCACACTAATGGTGACCCTGGATGATGCCTGAAAAAAAATGGTGCCGTCCTTCTGGAGAGAAAAGCAGATGAAGGCATTGTCAGACGGAGTCCTGTAATCGGTAATAAATATCTGGTGGCGACTCGTCTCTCAACGCGTCTGATGCTTTAATCACAGCTCTATTCTAAGAGCAGGTCGGGCATTTGTTGGACAACCACTTATGCAGAGGGTACTGTCTCTGGTGGGAATTGAACCCCAAACCCCAGTGCTGTGCAGGCCTATTCCTCAAAACTGCTCCGCCGCCCCACAATAAACGGTCCTGAGAAGTCCTCACCCTGGAATCCGTCCCTGGAGGTCGGCCATGGTGAGGATTCATAATGGAGAAGTTCATAGAGAGAGAAGTTAGAGGAACAGTTGAAGGTGAATTCACCGGGTGTGTCCATGGAAACGGTTCTGGGAATTTCTCGCAGTGAGTCAGGGGGGACGTTACTTCTCGCCCCGGGGCTCCTGCATCTGCTATTATTATTCCTCTCTTTGATGACAGTAAATCTCATAAACCGAGATCTTGATGTCTTCATTCTCTTTGATTTCCTGTTTGTTCATTAGGAGAAACTTTGTATCAAGTCAAACTGTTCTACTTCAAGAGAGGAACTTCCCCCAATAACTGAAGATAATGTAAAAAGATATTAAATTATAAATATGTATCAATAAATTAAAAATATGAAATAATATATACATTATGTACAGTATATATTATTTCATATTTTTAATTTATTGATACATATTTATAATTTAATATTTTTTTACATTATCTTCAGTTATTGGGGGAAGTTCCTCTCTTGAAGTAGAACAGTTTGACTTGATACAAAGTTTCTCCTAATGAACAAACAGGAAATCAAAGTAAAAATAAAAATCCCCAAAAGTGTTATACAGTATATAATTAAATAAAATATAAATATACAGTACATAGTATACTAAATAATATAATAGTATATATATAAAATAAAGAAGTAAAAATAAAAATCCCCAAAAATATTAATATATACAGTATATAATGAAATAAAATATGAAGATATATATATATATATATATACACACAGAATATAGAGAAAGAGAGAGAGTGCAAGATTTATAAAATAAAATAAAAAGTAAATATAAAATAAAAATAATTTTAAATATAATATAAAAATAATATATACATAAAATAAATCTATATAAATACTAAATACTGTGTGTGTGTGCACAGTATATACAGTATATTCTTTATATCAATATGCACGTATATACTGAATATATGTATATGCACACCAATCAGCCACTGACAGGTAAAGCATTAATTATCTTGTGACAATGGCATCTGAAAGTCAGTGGGATATATTAGGCAGCAAGTGAGCATGTTGTCCCTGAAGTTGTGTTGAAAGCAGAAAAAATGGACAAGCGTAAGGATTTGAGGGACTTTGACAAGGGCAAAATTGTAATGTCTTGACGACTGGGTCAGAGCAACTCCATAACTGCAGCTCTTGTGGGATGTTCCCAGTCTGCCGTGGTCAGGACTGACCAAAAGTGGTCCAAGGAAAGGAAATTGGCTAATTGGTGACAGGGTCATAGGCAGCCAAGGCTCATTGATGGAGATGGGGGAGGGAAGGCATAATGATGTAATGATGGAGGTGGGGAGGGAAGGCTCGTTGACGGAGGTGGGGAGGGAAGGTTCATTGATGGAGGTGGGGACTGAAGGCTCATTGATGGAGGGGGAGAGCGAAGGCTCATTTATGGAGGTGGGGGGAGGCTCATTGATGGAGGTTGGGAGGGAAGTCTTATTGATGGAGGGGGGAGGCTCATTGATGGAGGCGGGCTGGGAAGGCTCATTGATGGAGGTGGGGAGGGAAGGCTCATTGATGGAGGCGGGCTGGGAAGGCTCATTGATGGAGGTGGGCTGGGAAGTCTCATTGATGGAGGTGTGGAGGGGGAGGCTCATTGATGGAGGTGGGGAGAGAAGGCTCATTGATAGAGGTGGGGAGGGAAGGCTCATTGATGAAGATGGGGGAGGGAAGGCTCATTGATAGAGGTGGGGGGGCTCATTGATGGAGGTGGGGAGGGAAGGCTCATTGATGAAGGTAGGGGAGGGAAGGCTCATTGATGGAGGTGGGGAGGGAAGGCTCATTGATGGAGGTGGGGAGAGAAGGCTCATTGATAGAGGTGGGGAGGGAAGGCTCATTGATGAAGATGGGGGAGGGAAGGCTCATTGATGGAGGTGGGGAGGGAAGGCTCATTGATGGAGGTGGGGAGGGAAGGTTCATTGATGGAGGTGGGGAGGGAAGGCTCATTGATAGAGGTGGGGAGGGAAGGCTAATTGATGGGGTTGGGGAGGGAAGGCTCATTGATGGAGGTGGGGAGGGAAGGCTCATTGATGGAGGTGGGGAGAGAAGGCTCATTGATAGAGGTGGGGAGAGGCTCATTGATAGAGGGAAGGGGAGGCTCATTGATGGAGGTGGAGAGGGAAGGCCCATTGATGGAGGTGGGGAGGGAAGACTCATTGGTGGAGGTGGGGAGGGAAGACTCATTGATGGAGGTGGGGAAGGAAGGCTCATTGATGGAGGTGGAGAGGGAAGGCCCATTGATGGAGGTGGGGGGGACTCATTGATGAGGGTGGGGAGGAAAGACTCATTGATGGAGGTGGGGAGGGAAGGCCCATTGAGGGAGGTGGGGAGGGAAGACTCATTGATGGTGGTGGCGAGGGAAGACTCATTGATGGAGGTGGGAAGGAAAGGCTCATTGATGGAGGTGGGGAGGGAAGACTCATTGATGGAGGTGGGGAGGGAAGGCTCATTGATGGAGGTGAGGAGGGAAGGTTCATTGATGGAGGTGGGGACTGAAGGCTCATTGATGGAGGTGGGCAGCGAAGGCTCATTGATGGAGGGGGAGAGCGAAGGCTCATTTATAGAGGTGGGGGAGGCTCACTGATGGAGGTTGGGAGGAAAGTCTTATTGATGGAGGGGGGGAGGCTCATTGATGGAGGCGGGCTGGGAAGTCTCATTGATGGAGGTGGGGAGGGAAGGCCCATTGATGGAGGCGGGCTGGGAAGGCTCATTGATGGAGGTGGGCTGGGAAGGCTCATTGATGGAGGTGTGGAGGGGAAGGCTCATTGATGGAGGTGGGGGGAGGGAAGGCTCATTGATAGAGGTGGGGGGCTCATTGATGGAGGTGGGGAGGGAAGGCTCATTGATGGAGGTGGGGAGGGAAGGCTCATTGATGGAGGTGGGGAGAGAAGGTTCATTGATAGAGGTGGGGAGGGAAGGCTCATTGATGAAGATGGGGGAGGGAAGGCTCATTAATGGAGGTGGGGAGGGAAGGCTCATTGATGGAGGTGGGGAGGGAAGGTTCATTGATGGAAGTGGGGAGGGAAGGCTCATTGATAGAGGTGGGGGGAGGCTCATTGATAGAGGGATTGGGAGGGGAGGCTCATTGATGGAGGTGGAGAGGGAAGGCCCATTGATGGAGGTGGGGAGGGAAGACTCATTGATGGAGGTGGGGAGGGAAGACTCATTGATGGAGGTAGGGAGGGAAGACTCATTGATGGAGGTGGGGAGGGAAGGCTCATTGGTGGAGGTGGAGAGGGAAGGCCCATTGATGGAAGTGGGGGGGACTCATTGATGAGGGTGGGGAGGAAAGACTCATTGATGGAGGTGGGGAGGGAAGACTCATTGATGGAGGTGGGAAGGAAAGGCTCATTGATGGAGGTGGGGAGGGAAGACTCATTGATGGAGGTGGGGAGGGAAGGCTCATTGATGGAGGTGAGGAGGGAAGGTTCATTGATGGAGGTGGGGACTGAAGGCTCATTGATGGAGGTGGGCAGCGAAGGCTCATTGATGGAGGGGGAGAGCGAAGGCTCATTTATAGAGGTGGGGGAGGCTCACTGATGGAGGTTGGGAGGAAAGTCTTATTGATGGAGGGGAGGAGGCTCATTGATGGAGGCGGGCTGGGAAGTCTCATTGATGGAGGTGGGGAGGGAAGGCCCATTGATGGAGGCGGGCTGGGAAGGCTCATTGATGGAGGTGGGCTGGGAAGGCTCATTGATGGAGGTGTGGAGGGGAAGGCTCATTGATGGAGGTGGGGGGAGGGAAGGCTCATTGATAGAGGTGGGGGGCTCATTGATGGAGGTGGGGAGGGAAGGCTCATTGATGGAGGTGGGGAGGGAAGGCTCATTGATGGAGGTGGGGAGAGAAGGCTCATTGATAGAGGTGGGGAGGGAAGGCTCATTGATGAAGATGGGGGAGGGAAGGCTCATTGATGAAGATGGGGGAGGGAAGGCTCATTGATGGAGGTGGGGAGGGAAGGCTCATTGGTGGAGGTGGGGAGGGAAGGTTCATTGATGGAAATGGGGAGGGAAGGCTCATTGATAGAGGTGGGGGGAGGCTCATTGATAGAGGGATTGGGAGGGGAGGCTCATTGATGGAGGTGGAGAGGGAAGGCCCATTGATGGAGGTGGGGAGGGAAGACTCATTGATGGAGGTGGGGAGGGAAGACTCATTGATGGAGGTAGGGAGGGAAGACTCATTGATGGAGGTGGGGAGGGAAGGCTCATTGGTGGAGGTGGAGAGAGAAGGCCCATTGATGGAAGTGGGGGGGACTCATTGATGAGGGTGGGGAGGAAAGACTCATTGATGGAGGTGGGGAGGGAAGGCCCATTGATGGAGGTGGGGAGGGAAGACTCATTGATGGTGGTGGTGGGGGAAGGCTCATTGACGGAAGCCGGGAGGGAAGACATATTGATGGAGGTGGGAAGGAAAGGCTCATTGATGGAGGTGGGGAGGGAAGGCCCATTGATGGAGGTGGGGAGGGGAGACTCATTGATGGAGGTGGGGAGGGAAGACTCATTGATGGAGGTGGGGAGGCAAGGCCCATTGATGGAGGTGGGGAGGGAAGATTCATTGATGGAGGTGGGGAGGGAAGACTCATTGATGGAGGTGGGAAGGAAAGGCTCATTGATGGAGGTGGGGAGGGAAGACTCATTGATGGAGGTGGGGAGGGAAGGCTCATTGATGGAAGTGGGGAGGGAAGACTCATTGATGGAGGTGGGAAGGAAAGGCTCATTGATGGAGGTGGGGAGGGAAGGCCCATTGATGGAGGTGGGGGGGTCCAATAGAAAAGGCACTGGAGCATAAATTGCTGAAAAATTTAATGCCGGTTCTGATAGAAAGGTGTCGGAACACACAGAGCATCCTAGTTTATTGTGCATGGGGCTGTATGGCCACAGACCGGTCAGGGTGCCCATACTGACCCTTGTCCACAGCCAAAAGTTTCTACAATGGGCACGTGAGCATCAGAACTGTACCACGGAGCAATAGAAGAAGGTGTCTTTGAGGTGTTGACTAGGCCTCCAAATTCTCCAGATCTCAACCCAATTGAACATCTGTGGGATGTGCTGGAAAAACAAGTCCGATCCACAGAGGCCCCACCTTCCAACTTACAGGTCTTAAAGGGTCTGCTACTGACAGCTTGGTGCTAAATACCACAGCATACCTTCAGAGGTCTAGTGGAGTCCATGCCTCAATGGGTCAGGGCTGTTTTGGCGGCAAAAAGGGGATCTACTCCATAATAGGTGAGTGGTCAAGTTATGGTGGGTGGTCTTGGCCACCGATCGATATATATGTATAAATCTGTTTTGGGAAAGGAGTCAGGAATTTCCATTCCGTGTTCCTTGCACATAGGCAGCCCATTAAAACGAATTAGCATCAAAAACATGAATGTGGAACCCCGAGAACAGTCCAGCCGCATGCCAAAGAGGCAAATTAGAGGGCAGCAATTTTTTTTTTTTTTTTTTAAAAGGCAAAGTCAGCGGCCATTTATTGCGATGATCCGCGGGAGATTCCTCATCTTTGCCAGTAATTAGCCAAATTGGGAAAAACAGATTAAGGAGGAAAGTGCCATCCATCAGCACTGACATCCGCCATTTGCATAAGTGATTGATTCGTTCCTTCGTGCCGCATCTGTACGCCGCTAATGAGATGCCGGCCAGCAGAGACGCTCTACAGACCAGTGCGTTTCGCCTAAAAAGGCAAACAGGTGGAAGTGTCCATCAGTAATTACACATAACATCTGAATAATTTGGGAGATTCATCTTCCCTGTCAACCTCCATGGGGCCGCCTTCTAATCATCGCCGCCTGGGGTGACGGCGACTTAGCGTTGTTGGATCCTTCATGGTAATACTTTTCCTTTTCTATATAGATGGATGTGTTGGATGTGTTTTATGCTATCTGTCTCCTGGACCCGATCATCAGCAGAAGATCCCATTTCAATGATTAATGGATTAAGTCGTTGTACAGGTTCCTCTCCTGGACTGAAATGGCTTACTCCTGATTTAACATCATACTGAGATCTTCTCACAATGTGCATTAGAAGCTGCAGCAAGTCAGAGCCTCCCTTGTTACCTGGCTGAAGGATGTCCAGCATCTTCTAGCTCTTTCCTCCCCAGCCTGACTGTCCCACCCATTTCATTCATTGGATTTCCGTTCTCTTTCGGAGGCTCAGCATCACATGTGGTTGTCACCTAGGATGGCCTTTATGCAAATACAGCCAGCCTAGGAATGCCCACTCCTCTAGGTTGACACCCACCCATCAAGGCATTTCGATTTTTGCCCAAAAAAAAAGCAGATTTTTAACACGTGAAAATTCAACTGCCCTGGACAGAAAAGTTTTAATACGTTTGTATAGCTAAGAACTTGTGTAGTGATACCCCCTAAGGAGCTGCTGATTTATTTTTGGGTCCTGCCGTTACTCTGCCTTTCAACCCCAAAGTCTATGAATATGACGGGAAATGCCAAACAGATGCGAGCGCCAGTCACTTTAGTATTTTTCCAATGCTTTAATAATAGAACTTTGAAGCACAAATAGGATAGAGGGTTAGGGGAAATTTCAGATACCTTTTTGCAGATCACTGATGGATTCCTTTAGATCCAAAGGACAAAACAGCTTCTTTGAAAGATCTTGAACACCCCGATAGGCCTCTCACACAGACCTAGCAGCCGGTAGGATTTCTGGATAAGTCTCTCTCACAGACCTAGCAGCCGGTAGGATTTCTGGATAAGTCTCTCTCACAGACAGTGGCGGCTGGTGCTCAAAATTTTTGGGGGGGCGCAAACAAACAAACAAAAACAAAAACATCAATTGCAGCCTCACTGTGTCCAAAACGCAGCCACTGTGCCCATCAATTGTCGCCACTGTGCCCAGCAATTATCGCCACTGTGCCATCAAACACAGCCACTGTGCCCAGCAATTGTCGCCACTGTGCCATTTTATCAATTGTCGCCACTGTGCCATCAAACGCAGCCACTGTGCCATGCCATCAAACGCAGCCACTGTGCCATGCCATCAAACACAGCCACTGTGCAATCAATTGTCACCACTGTGCCCATCAATTGTCACCACTGTGCCAGCAATTGTCACCACTGTGCCCATCAATTGCTGCCAGTTTTCCCCCTCAGAAACCACCAGATTGCTTCCCCCAGTCCCCCAGCACTTACCTTTCTCGGGACAGCCATCCTCCCTCGATGTCTTCTCCCAAGTCGCGCCCTCGATGTCGCTTCAGCCAATCAGGTTACCGGTAACCAGATCCGGTGAACCTGATTGGCTGAGATGCGTGTCAGTGTTCACCAAGGAACGCACCCTCCGTGCGTCCCTTGGTGAACTATTTGGAAGCCGTTTACAGCCTGAGGGCTGTAATCGGAAAGCCTATCAGAGACGCTGGCTCTGATAGACACTTCCAAGTCACACCCACCGCCGGCCACCGCTCTAATTCAGATGGCCGGCGCTCACCAGAATGCACAGCCTTAGGCCAGGAGGGCCATGAGGTCAGAGAGACCGTGAGCACAGCCTCGAGCCAGAATGGCCCCGAGGTAGAGAGAGAAAAACATGGCGTCTGCCCCTTAAATACCCTCTCCCAGAATGCACAGCGGCAGAAAACCTCCCACTGGGCTGTTTCTGGAGAAACGAATATTCAATACACTTTAGTTAGTTGTATTTCTCATCCTGGCCTGTGGTACCAGTGACACCTACTGGCAACAGTGAGATATGCACAATACAACCAAAGTTGGAACAGAAGCTAATTTAACTTTGTACAATCAATCAGAGCTGTGAGCTCAGCCAAAAACTCAATTTACAACATAGCCCCTATTCTTTAGGAACAGGGCTCTACACTTGGAATGGGTGGAAACCCCTTTTTTTTGTGTGACCTGTCAGGGAAATTTTCCTTTACTTCCTGTCCTACAGATAGAACAGAAAAGTGAGGAGAAATCTCTCCAGAGCAAGGTCAATCCTCTCTCAGATATGGTCACCAAAACCACTTTCTCCATTGGAAGTTTCTCCTCACCTCTCATTCCTGTGAGAAATTTTGGATTTTCTGGACTGTAGATGATGGTCTTCAGGACAAACAGAAAGAGAGAATTTCCCCAAAGAGTTTACAGACAGCAACCAAAATGAAGTTTCAACCCTTGGCATGTTGTCACATACTTTGGTTGGAGGCCAAAGTGACGAGAGGTCTCCCCTGGTGGCTCTGGTTCCGAGCACCCCTGAATGTGGAGACAGGGGTACAAGGCACAAAGTATCATGGGTGCCAATGGACCAGGTAGAGAGTAGGAGTGGTGTCCAAGCTGTAGCACGCAATGTTGGAGACACACCAGGAGGACCAGCAGTCTGCAGGCTTGCAGTGGTGCTGGGTGGCACCCATGAGTTGGACCTTGGATGCAGTGGTATGGAGACTGTACAAAAGTCCTATCAGCAAGTGCAGATAACCATCAGGAGCAGAAACATGGTCAGAGGGCAAGCCAAGATCAGTACAGGTGAGCAACATAAAAGAAGTCAGTTGCCAGGCCAGGGTCATACACGGAAGAGCGAATAGAACTGTGAGTCAGCAACAGGCCAAGGTCAGGATCAGGAGTTAAAAAGAGCATGGTCAATGACAGGCCGAAATCAGAATCCAGAGTTCAGAAGAATGGGGTCAGGAGCAAGCTGGGTCAGCAACGGGTAGTCATGAAACCAGGGAACAGAAACACAAGAATACAAATCAACTGAAGATCATCCAGACATTGTCAGACATAAGTCCTTTCTTTATATAGGGCACTTGGCACCAGCCCTAAGATTGGGCGTGCGCCATCAACATGTGTCCACACGCAGCTGTGCCGACGTGTGAGCCCAATCCAGTTACTGGAAAGAGTTCAATGTCTGTGTGCTGGTGCATGTGCACTACCGTTAGCAACAATTTTCACTTGAGATTCCATTTACAGTGTATTACTCTAATTCTAGATTCATTTTATCCAGCTCCATCCCAAAAGGACCATGGAAACCCATCGGGGTGCAGAAGATACCTAGCATCCAGATACCATATAACCAAATGGCGTTTACCCTGACTGGTGGTAATATGAAAAGTTCCAGAGTATTCAGCACTGCAGTCCCCATCAGATGGGAGGTCAACTAGCCACAGCACAGGGAACCACTAACAACCTCTAGAGGAACCCTGGTTAAGAATGACTGGGTTAGACCCATAGTAGGTTCTAGGTTTTAGCCCAGCGATTCTCAAGCAGGGTTCCTCCAGAGGTTGTTAGGGGTTTCTTGCTTGTACTATGGCTAAATGACCTCCCATCTAATGATGCCTTCAAAGCTCGGGAGCCACCCCCAAGATGACACCAATGATCTTTTTAGCTGACTGTATAGGTGTCATTCTGATCACCAATGTGATGGGGCAATTTCCCAATGAACATATAATGGATTAATCTTAGCAGAGGTTCCCCTAGACCTAGAATTTATTTTGAGAGTTCTTTTGGGGTAGAAAGGTTGAGAAAAGCTGCCTTAACCCTTCCACACCAATCTAATAAAATGAAATATACGCTTAAAGTGGACACCAACTCATGGGCAGTACTGTGAATATTATTATTGTAGATTCTGAATCCCATCATTATGTACAACGCTGCAGAAAACGTCATCTTTCTGTAGATCAAAAACAATTACATCAATAATAATAATAATACATTAGAGGAAATTTTGCCCCCCCCCCTTACATTCCCAGTTTGAGTCCCGCCCTCAGATAAGCATTGTGCGTCCATATTTTATCCATTGATTGCTGTGCAGCCCTAATAACCATGATTAGTGTTACTGATACCGACCGCCATGGTAACCTATTATGCGCGGCAGGAAGTTATTACGGATTAAGCTTTCCACTAATTGTTACGTTGTTCCATAATACCTGGCCTGGTGCGCTCAGCGCTTATACATTATTGAGGACTGGAGGACGGCTGGCCGGGCGCCCAAATTAACGCTCAGAGCTGTTTGTTCGCATACAAGAGCCGTCCGCTGGCTATTACCTTTATACATCAATGTATTATATTATCACTATTATTATTCTGACAATACATCAGCAAATTATTAGCAACATTATTATGTCCTCTATGTAAGGTATTGGTATTATTACAATGCTGTGTATTGTTGGAGTTCTTGAAAGGAAACTCCACTTTGCAATATATATATATATATATATATATATATATTGTGAGGGAGTTAGCTCGGCAGCGGGTGTGTGTGACCCCCTGGATGGGCTCCCCACACAAAAAAACAGGCCCAGCAGACAGAGGTTGTGGTTTTCAAGATCAAAAAGGTGCGGTTTATTTCTCTATTTACAGTGACAAAAACACAGCGAAGCAAAAAGAAACATAAACAAAATAAACCCTGGTCAGCTTGACCTCTGACTAAACATACAGGTTTCCTAAACTAACAACTGGGATCAGCCTGGTGCTGTCCTAGTCCCTAAGTCCCTGGTTTAGTAAATGTCCAAACAAATAGCCACACAGGCTTTGTCTCACCGCACAGGGGTTCACTCTCCCTAGACAGTCCACACAGGTCTGGTTCCAGGCATGAGCAAACACCTAATGAAGCTGGGAGTTTTTATAGAGGCCTTAAACGAGCTGACAAGCTTCAGCTGGTCTCATCAACTCCCTGCCTGCACGACGCCCAGCACTCTCCCTAGAGGTATGAATCATCCATGAGCCCACTAGCCTCAGCTGGGCTTCATCAACTCTCTCCCTAGTTGTATAAGTCGGCATAAAGCCTGAATCTGGGAGAAAATAGGATTTTTATAACAGCTTACCTGTAAAATCCTTTTCTTGGAGTACATCACGGGACACAGAGCGACATAGTCATTACTAATGGGTTATATAGATACCGTCAGGTGCTGGCACTGGCAACTTCCAAAACCGGAAGTACCCTCCCCTATATAAGCCCCTCCCATCCGGGAGCACCTCAGTTTTGTAGCAAAGCAATAAGTGTCCCTAAAGAGGGGCGGGAGCTCTGTGTCCCGTGATGTACTCCAAGAAAAGGATTTTACAGGTAAGCTGTTATAAAAATCCTATTTTCTTTCTCGTACATCACGGGACACAGAGCGACATAGTCATTACTAATGGGATGTCCTAAAGCAATGCCAAATGAGGGGGGGGATACACCATATATAAGCTGAGCGCTATCAGACATGAGGATCTTTTGCGGCCTGCAACACACTGCGCCCAAAGGCGACATCCTCCTGACTTCTAACGTCCACCTGGTAGGACCTAGTAAACGTGTGTACCGAAGACCATGTTGCGGCCTTACAGGTTTGAGCCAGGGAGGCCTGGTGATGCACTGCCCATGAAGTTCCAACTGCTCTCGTGGAGTGCGCTCTAACTTTGAACGGGGGCGGTCTCCTTCTCAAGCCATAGGCTTGCATAATGACCTGTCGAATCCACTTGGCTAAAGTAGATTTTGACGCTGCCTGACCCTTTCTGGGGCCTTCCGGCAGAATAAACAAAGTATCCGTTCTGCGAATCTGAGCAGTGGCCTTTAGATAAGCTTTAACTGCTCTTACTACATCCAAAGAATGCAATAACTTTTCCTCTACCGAAGTAGGTTTGGGGAAAAAAGAAGGAAGAACCACATCTTGGTTCAAATGAAACCTCGATACCACCCTAGGAAGAAAGGCTGGATGAGGACGTAACACTACTCTATCCTTATGGATAACCAGATATGGCTCCTTACAGGACATAGCTGCTAATTCCGACACTCTTTTAGCCGAACAAATGGCTACTAGAAAAATCAATTTCCTGGTGAGAAGCACCAAAGAAATATGCTGTAATGGTTCAAATGGTTGTTTCTGTAGAACCGACAGAACCAAGTTTAGATCCCATGGACATATGGGAATATTAACCGGAGGACTAATACGCATCACTCCTTGTATAAAGGCTTTGACTAGTGAATGCGAAGCCAAGGGCCTTTGAAAAAATATTGACAAGGCCGAAATCTGACCCTTGATAGTACTCAAGGCAAGCTTCCTATCTACAGCCCATTGTAGGAAGTCCAGAATCCTACCTATTACGTACTTATGTGGATGCCATTTCTTGGCCTCACACCACGCGATGTACGCCTTCCAGATTCTATAGTAGATCTGCCTGGATACCGGCTTCCTGGCATTGATCATGGTAGATACCACAGCATTAGAGAGCCCTCTCTTTTTTAGAATGTGGGCTTCAATAGCCAGGCCGTCAAACCTAGGGCTGGTAAGGAAGGGTGGTATATCGGTCCTTGCGAAAGCCGGACGACGTGGGAGAGTCCAAGGACTCCCCACTGAAATTTTACAATCTCCGCGTACCACGCTCTTCGGGGCCACGCTGGAGCCACCGGAATCACCGGTTTCTTTTCTACCCTGATTCTGCGGAGTAATCGAGGTAACCATTGTGGCGGTGTGAATGCATATATCAGCTTGAACTGATCCCCAGGGAACACTAGGGCATCCGAGCCGCAAGCTAGGGGATCCCTTGTCCGAGAGACAAACCTGTCCCCCTTTGCGTTGAATCTGGATGCTAGAAGATCTACATCCGATGTTCCCCACCGCTGACATATTGTCCAGAAAACCTCGGGGTGAAGGGACCCTTCCTCTGGGCCTAATTGCTGGCGACTTAGAAAGTCCGCCTTCCAATTCTCCACTCCTGGAATGAATACCGCAGATATGGCTGGGACATATTTTTCCTGCCCATTTCAGGATGTAATTTACTTCCCTCTGGGCTGCACGACTCCTGGTGCCCCCCTGATGATTGATATATGCCACTGCTGTGGCATTGTCTGATTGAATTCTGACAGGGGACCCTTGGAGTTTGGATGTCCATGCTACTAGGGCATACCGGGCTGCTCGTATCTCTAAGAGATTGATGGGCAGGGCCTTTTCTGCATCCGACCATCTGCCCTGGAGAGACTATTGCTCCAGTACTGCTCCCCAGCCTATAAGGCTGGCATCTGTAGTGACCACCTTCCAAGAAATCGGACTGAAGGATTTCCCTTTTTCCAGATTCTGGAGAACCAACCACCAACGGAGGCTCTTGCGAACGGAAGGGGACAAGGACATTGTAAGTCTAGGGCCTGAACTTTTTTGTTCCAGGCTGACAGTATGGCCCCTTGCAAATTCCTTGAATGGAATTGACCGTAGGGTACTGCTTCGAATGATGCCACCATTTTTCCCAGCAGCCTCATATACAGGCGTATGGACGGCTGTCTTTTTTGTACCCACTAAGTGGATCAAATCTTTCAAAGACAACACCTTTCCTCGAGGCAAGAATATTTTTCTCTGGCCTGAATCCAACCTTAGCCCCAAGTATTCCAGACTTTTGACTGGTTTTTAGGGCTGACTTGTCTCGGTTGATAATCCAACCGTGAGATTCCAGATACTTGATCGTCTTGTGAACGACCACGTCTAGTTTTTTCACTGAGTGGTCTATCAGCAACAAGTCATCCAGATATGCCATTATCATTACACCTTGTGTTCTTAGATTGGCCAATAAAGGGCCAGAATTTTTGTAAACACTCGTGGTGCTGTGGCCAAACCGAAGGGTAAGGCTCTGAACTGAAAATGGCGCCCTTCTACTGCAAAGCGTAGAAATTTTTGGTGGACTGGAAAGATGGGAATGTGCAAATAAGCATCTTTGATGTCGATCGTGGCTAACCAATCCTCCCCTTGTAGGGCAGTGGCCACCGATCGGATCGACTCCATCGGAAAGTCCTGATATACAGGAATTTGTATAGCCCTTTTAGAATTAATATGGGCCTCCCGTCCGCGTTTGCTTCGGGACTGTAAAGAGGTTTGAGTAAAACCCGAACCCTCATTCTTCCAGGGGAACCTCCATAATTACTCCTTGGAGCAATAGTTGTTCTAGTGCCAACAGGAGGGACTCTCTCTTCCGGGGATCCCTTGGCACGTTTGACCTCAAAATGGGAAGGAGGAGAGTCTTTTAACTCCAAACTGTATCCCAAACCTACTGCGGAGAGCACCTATCTGTCTTGATCGTGTCCCGCCAGGTCTCTTGCGAACAACTGGAGTCCTCCCCCCACCCGACTGAGTGGGGGCTTCAATGAATTTAACTTTGGGGGAGGTTTTGTACCTCCCCTGACCCAGGGTTTCTCATTACCCTGCTACTGTCCCTGTTTTTTACCCCCGGGATTTGACCGAGGAGACCGTCGGAACTGTTACACAGCCGATGCCCCAGGGACTGGAGAAGCAGGCCTCTTAAAGAGGGACCTCTAACTCTGCTTTTAACCGGCAAGAGCGTATTTTTACCGCTGGAAATTTTCTGGATATATTTGTCCAGGTTTTCCCTGAATAAGCGTTCACCATGAAATGGGACGCTAACCAGCCATTCTTTACAGGGAGCTTCAGCAGACCAGTTTTTGAGCCATAGGAGCCTACGCATATGTACTATAGACAGCGTAAGGCGGGAGGCCTGATGGACTGAATCCTCTATGGCGTCAACCGCAAAGCCTAAGGCTCTAGGTAGATCAGCTAGGGCAAAGCCTGCTGATCTGTCAAGTCCCTCAAGACCTGTTTCAACTGATCCTTCACTGCTTAGCAGACCCCAATAGCTGCTACTGCTGGTTGTATCACCAAGCAGATTTTCATAAGGACTCCAATCTTTTATCTATTGGGTTCTTGAACATTTGGACATTATCCACTGGACATGTCAGTGATTTATACATACAAGAGATGGCTGCGTCCACTGTAGGGACCTTCCATTTTTTTTTTTTTATGAACTTATCCTCCATGGGATAGACCACCGGAAATCTCTTGGGGGAATAAATATTTTCTCAGGACGTTCCCAATCCTGGTAAATGAGCCCTTTCAGTAAAGGGTGAAGTGGAAAAGAACAAACAGTCTGGGGGCTTCTAGCGACCCCAACGAGGATACAGTAGTGGTTGATGGTTCCGCAAGGTGCATTTTTAAATGCTGATCGGACCATGTTAGTCAGAGACTGAACCCATAATCTTTCAGCTTGAGATGCTGAGAAAAGGTTCCCCCACTGTTGATTCCTCTATAACAGAATCAACCTTATCCTGATCCCCTTCAGGCAGGTCGATCCCTGTATGGGACTGTTGCTCTGCTAACAGGCACTCTGAAGGAGGAGACGGAGATCGGGCGTGCTTTCCCTGACAGGGAGGCAGCGATAAATGTTGACAATCTCTCTCTAATCCTCCCAGAGCTGAGGAAAAAACCTCCTCTGTTACATACACAGGAGCAGGTGAACTGAGGACAGCCACAGTACCAAGTACCCTGCGGGGTCTCTACGGTCACTTACCTCTGAACCTCAGGGGAGACTGGTGCAGCAGGAGTATGCCCAAGATCCTCCGAGCCCGATGAGACCCCCTTCGCTTCCTGGAAGATTCAGTTCCGGAGCTTCTGGACAGCATATTCCTAAGCCTAAAGCTGAGGTATTCCAGCCGTAATACACCACTTTTACTGAGAATAGTCTAGCACAATTGCTGCTATATCACAGTTGGTGTCTACTAATGTGCCTTTCTAGGGGATGCCTGTATCAACCGCTTGCTGTATGCCTTTAAATGTTGCCAGCTCTGTCTCTGTACTTCATAGCCAGCTCACTACAATATTGTGGTTTTTTTAAAACTGCTGGGACGCCCGCACATGCGCAGAAGCGCTGCGGCGCGCACAGAGCGTCATCCCCCAGGCTCCGCCCCCTTTCCCGGCTCACCTCTATATATAGAGGTGCGTGCACGCGCACGCGCGCGGGCACGTGCGCCTTCGGCGCTAATTTCAGATATGGTAACAAGGGACAGGAGCCAGGGCCCCTCTTTGCCGCAGGCCGGGGGATGGACGAGCACTGCAACATGGCAGAGGAAGCAGTTTCCTATAAGAGAACTCACCATCTGCCTGGACTTTGCTCTGCTGAGAAGAAGCTAGTCCACATGACAAGAAAACATTCCACAGCGGCCTCTAGTGGACAAACACAGGTACCGCAGTCTAATATATTAAATATATATAAAAAAAATTTTTTTTTTTTTTTTTTTCTTGACCACCATTAAAAATTATTACATTTTTTTAGTAGTTACAGGCATGCACAGAATTTTGCGGGAATACCATTAGGTAACAGACAGAAAGACAAATTAGGCTTGGGGGTCCCCCAATAGAACCAAGTTCCTGAGGGCCCCCACTTACCTGTTCCCCGCCGCAGGACTTTGTTTGGTCCACAAAAGCCCAAACTTCACCTATCACGGCAGGCATTGTAATCAAACCTTCAGGGACCGGGTTCCCAAGGATTCCACTCCCCTGGACCTGTATAGCACCCTGCACAGAAAACATCTTGGTCGTGGGTATGACCAGAGCTCTGGATCCCAGGGTCCAGCTCTCCTAAGAGAAGCATTACAGGCAAAACCTTGCTCTTCTCTGCAAGGCCCGGGTACCGACCGTTTAGCTATGAAGCTTTTTTGGTCGGATCCGGAATAGCTTACTGAGGCCCAAAAGAACCTGTACGCAAGCTCAGTGAAAAACACATGTTTCTTCTTGGCCAACACCTTAGACACTGGCAAAAAACTGAGGTGCTCCCGGATGGGAGGGGCTTATATAGGGGAGGGTACTTCCGGTTTTGGAAGTTGCCAGTGCCAGCACCTGACGGTATCTATATAACCCATTAGTAATGACTATGTCGCTCTGTGTCCCGTGATGTACGAGAAAGAAATATACCTACCCCCCTGGATGCAACCAGGTGACTTTACCTTCCTGCTGTCACATACCCCCCCTCTTGTTTTAACCTTGGGGTTGGAACACCAGCAATCAGGCATTCATGTACTCGAGACAAAGCATCCACATTCCCCATTTGAACGCCAGGGCGATGCTTTACTGTGAAGTTGAATTCCTGTAGGGCCAGGAACCACCTATTCACTCTTCTATTTGTCTCCTTGTTTTGAGCCATCCACTTTAACGGAGCGTGATCCGTAACCATGTCAAAGTGCCTACCTAGCAGATAGTACCGAAGGGAATCTAGAGCCCACTTCACCGCTAAACACTCCTTTTCAACCGTGGCGTAATTTACCTCATGGGACTTCAACTTCCTGCTGAGGTAAATGACTGGGTGCTCTTCCCCGTTCCAGACCTGGGACAATACTGCTCCTAACCCCACATCTGACGCATCACTTTGTACGACAAAGTCTTTAGAGAAGTCGGGTGAGTACAACACTGGCTGGCTACATAAGGCTTGTTTCAAGAATTGGAATGCTGCCTCAGCCTCGGGGGTCCATTTAATCATGACCGACCCTTTCCCTTTCGTCAGGTTGGTTAGGGGCACAGCCTTAGAAGCAAAGTGGGGAATGAAGCGCCGATAATACCCCGCGATTCCCAGAAAGGCTCGTACCTGCTTCTTGCTGTTGGGACGTGGCCAACTCTGGATGGCCTCGACTTTGTTGAGTTGGGGTTTTATTACTCCCCTCCCAATGGTGTACCCAAGATATTTGGCCTCCTCCTGCCCAATGGTACACTTCTTGGGGTTAGCCGTAAACCCCGCTTCCCGGATAGAGTCTAGGACTGCTTGCACTTTTGGCAGATGTGAGGCCCAATCTGTGCTATGGACAATTACGTCATCCAGGTAAGCCGCAGCATACTTCCGATGGGGCCTCAGTATCTGGTCCATTTTCCGCTGGAATGTGGCCGGCGCATTCTGTAACCCGAACGGCATTCTCTTATATTGGAACGCCCCGTCTGGGGTTACAAATGCGGTTTTCTCTTTGGCCGACTTGGCCAGGGGAATTTGCCAATACCCTTTTGTGAGGTCAAGAGTCGTCGTGTATCGGGCTGTTCCCAGCCGGTCGATCAACTCATCTATACGTGGCATGGGGTAGGTGTCAAATTTTGTAACTTTGTTCAACTGACGAAAATCGTTACAAAATCGCCAGCTCCCATCCGGTTTAGGCACCAACACAATGGGACTAGACCAATCACTTTGGGACTCCTCTATCACCCCTAAGTTCAGCATTTTCTGTACTTCCTCCCGTATTGCCTCCCGTCGGGCCTCTGGGATCCGATAGGGTTTTAACTTCACCCTTTCACCGGGCGGGGTAATAATATCATGCTCTACCCCAGATGTTTGTCCCGGCAGCTCAGAGAACACCTCCTTGTTGCGAAGCACAAACTCCTTAACCTCCTGTTGTTGGGGTTGTGACAAGGTGGCTGCTATTCCAACCTCCGGAATCACGCAACCAGTTTGAGCTGGTGACCAAGTTTCTGCGACTAGGGACTCTCTATCCCTCCAGGCTTTCAACAGATTAACGTGATAGATCTGTTCGGGCTTTCGCCTTCCTGGTTGTCTGACCTTGTAATTCACTTCGCTCACTTTTTCCATTATCTCGTAGGGGCCTTGCCATTTGGCAAGGAATTTACTTTCAACCGTAGGGACAAGTACCAATATCCTATCCCCCGGGGAAAAGGTACGGGTCTTGGCTCCACGGTTGTACACTCTCTGCTGTGCCAACTGCGCTTGGGCCAAATGTTCCTTCACGATGGGCATTACCTGTGCAATTCGATCTTGCATCAGGGCGACATGCTCAATCACACTCCTGTGGGGAGAACTCTCACTTTCCCAAGTTTCCTTGGCAATATCCAACAGCCCTCTTGGGTGTCTCCCATACAGTAACTCAAAGGGGGAGAATCCCGTAGAGGATTGGGGCACCTCCCTAATAGCAAACATCAAATAAGGAAGTAGACAGTCCCAATCCTTTCCATCTCTATCCACCACTTTCTTCAACATTTGTTTTAGGGTTTTGTTGAATCTTTCAACCAGCCCATCGGTTTGGGGGTGATACACAGATGTACGCAATTGCGTCACTTTGAACAATTTACACAGCTCTTTCATAACCCGGGACATAAAGGGTGTACCTTGGTCCGTAAGCAGTTCTTTACAAATGCCCACCCGGCTAAAAACAAGAGATAGCTCTTTGGCTATGGTTTTGGCCGAGGTATTTCTGAGAGGGATCGCTTCTGGATAACGGGTGGCATAGTCCATTATGACCAATATGTACTGGTGCCCCCTAGCGGACTTGATTATAGGACCTACCAAATCCATTGCGATTCTCTCAAACGGGACCTCAATGATGGGTAGAGGGACCAGCGGGCTACGGAAATGTGGCATCGGGGCCGACCTCTGACACGCAGGGCAGGAGGAACAATAATTTTCTATGTCCTTCATCACCCCAGGCCAATAGAATCTCTGTAATACCCTCTCTCGGGTTTTCTCTGTCCCCAGATGACCTCCAAGAATGTGCCCATGGGCCAACTCCAACACCAACTTCCTGTAAGGTTTGGGCACCACAACGGTTTCTTCTGCCCTTTTTGCCACCCGATACAGTAGGTCCTTCTCTACGCTGAAGTATAGGTAAGTGCAGGTATTATCTGGGTTCACTAACTCGCCATCTATTTCCACTACGTTTTCCCGTGCCTTTATTAGGGCGGGGTCTTTTAACTGTGGCAAAATTTTCCCTGTGAACCTCAAGATCAGAAAACTCCACAGACGGTAGGTTTTCGTCTGAGGAGGTGGGCTCCTCTCCAGTTTCTTGAGTCTCCCCTGCCAATACTGACAAGGGAAATTCTGGAGAGTCCTCACCACTCTCAGAGGAGTTCTGGCTATCACATTCCTGGTACATAGGGGCACCAGTGGGGGGCTCAGGATCATCCCACAGTTCCCAGAACTTCGGAAAATCCCTTCCCACAATGGCATCATGCGGTAATTGAGATACTAACCCCACTGGATGAGAGAGGGTACCTTTGGGGGTCTCGAAACACACTGTAGTCACTGGATACTCTCGGGTGTCCCCATGCACACAAATAACAGCTACCTTGCTATTCCCAGAGACCTCTGTTTTAACTAATTCAGCCTTTATCAGGGTCACAAGGCTACCTGAATCCAGCAATACCACAACATTTCTACCATTAATACACATTTTGCATAAATGTTTCTCAGTTCCCCGAATGGCAGTGCATGCGACTGTCGCACACAGCGACTGACGTCGGTCCGTCAGAAAGTCACATTGCATGGGTTCCTCCACAACCGGGCAATTTGCTGCAATATGTCCCGCTTGCCGGCAGCGGTAGCAAACAATCCTTTTGGCTGCCTCTTGAGCCCCTGACTTCCCAGGCTGTTCTCGCCAAACTTTGGGTAGAGCTCCCACCCTCTCACTCTCTCCACCCTCACCCCTTGGAATCATCTTATCCGCCCCTGGGGATGGTCTGGTCTTAGGGTGGAAAGTCCGAGAGTCTCTGGAAGAGGCAGTCAGGTTCTCTGTAGCCAAGTATTTCTCTACACGATCCACAAGACCACCGGCCGTCTCTGGGTCTCCATGGCTTACCCACTTTTGGATGGCAGTAGGAAGAGCTCTCAAAAACCGATCCATTACAACACGTTCCACAATCTCTGGTGCGGACAAAGTCTCTGGCTGTAGCCACTTCCTGCTCAGGTGAATGAGATCATACATTTGAGACCTGGGGGGTTTTCCAAGCCGGAAAGTCCAGTTATGCACACGCTGAGCCCGGACAGCCAGGGTGACACCCAGCCTTGCCAATATTTCAGCTTTTAGCATCACATAGTCTTTTGCTTGGTCAGGCTCTAGGTCATAGTAAGCTTTCTGCGATTCACCAGTTAACAGAGGAGCCACCAGTCCAGCCCACTGCTCCTCAGGCCACTTTTCTCTTTCAGCAGTCCTTTCAAATGTGGTCAAAAATACCTCTGGATCATCCTCTCCAGTCATTTTTGTCAATAAACGACTCACCCCAAAGGACGCGGTATTAGTGGGACGGCTTTCCTCACTGGTCTGCGGACGTTGCTGCATTACTGCTTCCATCTGTTGTTGTAGTCTCTGCTCTTGCTTCTGCAACAGGTCTATGAAGCGGGCCTCAGATTGCTGCTGGGCTTGTTGCTGAGCCTCCAGACTCTGTTGCAAAGTTGCAAGGCTCTGTTGATGAGCTTGCTGCTGGGCTGCAAGGCTCTGTTGATGAGCTTGCTGCTGGGCTGCGAAGCTCTGTTGTTGAGCTTGCTGCTGGGCTGCGAAGCTCTGTTGTTGAGCTGCAAGGCTCTTTTGAAAACCTGCATTTGTCTGCTGTTGATTGGCATTTGCTAGAGCCAGCTGTTTCAGTATCTCCTCCATGCTGGCCTAAAAAAAAACTGCCACTGGTTCTCCACCAACTGTGAGGGAGTTAGCTCGGCAGCGGGTGTGTGTGACCCCCGGGATGGGCTCCCCACACAAAAAAACAGGCCCAGCAGATGGAGGTTGTGGTTTTCAAGATCAAAAAGGTGCGGTTTATTTCTCTATTTACAGTGACAAAAACACAGCGAAGCAAAAAGAAACATAAACAAAATAAACCCTGGTCAGCTTGACCTCTGACTAAACATGCAGGTTTCCTAAACTAACAACTGGGATCAGCCTGGTGCTGTCCTAGTCCCTAAGTCCCTGGTTTAGTAAATGTCCAAACAAATAGCCACACAGGCTTTGTCTCACCGCACAGGGGTTCACTCTCCCTAGACAGTCCACACAGGTCTGGTTCCAGGCATGAGCAAACACCTAATGAAGCTGGGAGTTTTTATAGAGGCCTTAAACGAGCTGACAAGCTTCAGCTGGTCTCATCAACTCCCTGCCTGCACGACGCCCAGCACTCTCCCTAGAGGTATGAATCATCCATGAGCCCACTAGCCTCAGCTGGGCTTCATCAACTCTCTCCCTAGTTGTATAAGTCAGCATAAAGCCTGAATCTGGGAGAAATATACCTACCCCCCTGGATGCAACCAGGTGACTTTACCTTCCTGCTGTCACAATATATATATATAAATAATTGTTACACAAGCCTTTAATTGAATTAAAAATGCAATTTCCATCCATTTCATTTCTTCAAATGTCGCTTCCTTGCAGCCATGGTAAGACTGGGGGTTTTGTGCACCCCCTCTTGTGTATCCCTGGCAATCTCATCTTTTGCTTATGTGATTGGCATGCTTCTCTTCCCAGGAGTCTGCGAGGAGCTTGAGGTCAAATTACAGGTATCTCCAGCAACTTGCAGACCAAAGGAATGGGAAAGCTGTAGAAATGGGGGGTGCACATGGCACTATGGACCTAAAATGGCCACGTGGCCATAATAGGTCAATAATGTCATGAGCGTCCCCGCCCCTTTGTTTACATGCTGCTGCAGGGTGGGGAATCCCCCATCTGAAGCTGATTCGCAGAGCATGGACAGCTTCTTCTAGGGTTGGCTGAACATGGGTTTTGGGACGTGCCTCCAGAGGAAGATGACATCAAGGAGGACCCTGAATGGTATCAGTTCTTTAACATTGGTTTGACATGTGATTGGCTTGCTGCTTTTCCCAGGAGTCTGCATAGAGCTTGAGGTCAAATTACAGGTATATTCCTGCAACTTTCAGACCAAAGGAATTTGAAAGCTGTAAGAATTGGGAATGCCTGTGACACTATTGACCTAATATGGCCACGTGGCCAAATTAGGTCTATGATGTCATAAGCATCCCTGCCCCTTTGTTTACATGCTGCTGCGGGGTGAGGAATCCCTAATCTGCAGCGGATTCGCACATTATGGACAGCTTCTTCCAGGGTTGGCTGAACATGGGTTTTGGGATGTGCCTCCAGAGGAAGATGTTATCAAGGAGGACCCTGGGTGGTATCAGTTCTTCAACATGGGTTTGGCATGTGATTGGCTTGCTGCTTTTTCCAGGAGTCTTCATAGAGCTTGAGGTCACATTACAGGGAGAGGTGGGAAGACCTTCTTGGACCTATTGACTCTGCTAGTATCAATGGTCTATTTGCCCCTATGCCAGGATCCCTCTTTAAGGTATAAGTACATCAGCTATGAGTAAGCGTCAATTCGTGACGTGAAACGCGTTAGCCACCCTTCCCTGCATGCACACCATCTGCATTTGTTGTTTTGGATTTATGGATTTATTTTGAATTTGGATTTTTTACCTGAAATTTTGGAATAAATAACTGTCTATACAGAGTGCGGCAGTCCAGGGTTTCTTTTTCTCCCATGCATCAGTGCAGAGCCAGCACCTGTGTGAGTGACCGGGCGGAAGCAGCTATTTGGTGAATTCTCAAGCTTTTGAGCGGTACGTTTTTCCTTACATCCCTGAAAAGATATCTTCTGTGGGTTCTCCCATCTCCACTGCTAGACTTTCACACAAAATGCATCACATTAGTTTTATATTGATTAGCTTCTTTTCTAGATGTAGCACCCTCTACCATAGGTAGGTGCTAGAGTGAGATTTTTTGTGAGGAAAGCTGCCAGCGCAGGTAAATTTAGGCAGGCCTATGCTTCAGGCTAGGCCTGTTTGTTTTGATCTGGGGGCAGGGAGTGGTTAGTGTAGCAGTGGGTGTGACCATCTGTGCTTTAGTTCTGGGGCGCCTTCTCTGCTTCCAGGGAGAATGTTCTGGAAGAGTGGCAGGGCACACGACTGGAGTGACAGGGAGCTCATGTGAGGAGCCCTGACCAATCTCCACCTGGAATTGGCAGGGGGCAGGCCTCCCATATAAGCTCAGGTCCAGCCCACTAGAGGGGAGTTGTCGGCCGGGAGACGTGGAGAATGGAGTGCTAGATAGCAGCAGGGGCCCATCCCCATTGGGGAGGGGGGGTGCACAGCCCAACAGAGAAGCCCGGGAGAGCTGGGAGGGAGCCTCATCCTTACCCGGTCATGGAAGAGGTGTCCTGGAACAGAAGGGCTGGAGAAGCTATTGGAATGCTTGACCAGTTCAAGTTCTCCATCATGGACTCAGGGCAGGAGAAGGTTGGTGAGTGTGACACAGTGGATTTCTGGAAGAGGCATGCCAGGGGAGCTGGCTGCAAGGCCAGAGGAGAGACTGTGGGATTCGTGTCAAATCGATGCAGCCTGCGGGCGCAGGATTTGCAGGTCGGTCTAGCTGGAATCAGTAGTCCACCAACTAAAGCAAGCTGCTAAACTACTAGGCCGCTGGGGAGAGGTACTGCAGACCTCTGACCTAGTAACTACACAGCACAATTCAGCCAGCATCTGGGATTATTCAAAGTGATCTCTTTTGTCAAGTGAAGATGATAGGACAGGAAGACTAATAGTTTACAGTGGAAGTTTTGTGCAGGGGGAGAGAAGTCCTGGGAGCAACAGTCTGCAGAAGTTGATGCAGAGGAGGAGCAATAGTCTGCATGGGTTATGCAGGGGAAGTGACTGTAAATATTAGACTTATCAGTTCTTCAAGGCTCAACCGATTCTACCAAGTTCTTAAATATGATGGCAAAGCAACATGTTCTATGGGCATCTCATATTCCCTTTCCCCCAACCAAGTTATATCCCCCAATAAATGAAAATAAAACAACGCAAATGACTGTTCATTGTCTCTGAGGTGATAGATGGAGGTCTGGCAGCATGGTGATATGGTGGATGTTAGTAACTAGAAGCAACCATGCGCTACAATTGGAGGTCGCAGTCCCACGAGATCCGCCTTCATGGTTAACCTGCTGGCCATCGCCCATAGCAACCGTCAGAAGCCAGGGGAGACTTTGCCTGTTTTGCCATGTTTGGGATGTAACAAGGAAAGAACTGTGTGTTTGCCTTTAAAAATGACTTTTGCCACATGCTAAAAAAAGAAAAACCCCAGATCTACGAGATATCTCGCTTAGCCCAAAGATCTCTATGTGTAAAGTATAAATCACAAAAATTTCATGTTTAGACCCAGGGAAAGTGAAAGGTGGCTATAAACTTTAAATTTGGTAACAATTGTATTTATATGGATTGAGTTACAAGCCAAAATGTGTGGTTTATTAGTTGCAATTGTTTTTTTTTTTTTATATGAAGTAAAAAAGGCTCTGATATTTTAGATGATTCTTTGATCTATTTTAGATGATTATTTGATCTTTATCTAAGTTTACCCGATAAAGTCCCATTTAAGTGATGTGTTATTAGAATTAATTCTTTGGTGAAGGTTCTGTGAATCTTGGGTGAAAACAATAATAAATAGACCCCTTAAAAGAAGCTTATGTTACCATCGGGAGCTATTTAAAGCAGTTTACCTCACACCAAAACCCACCTTAATTTCATCTCTAATACATTTAGATAGCAGCAAGTTTTGCAAGAATCAACCAACTTTTTTAACCAAAATTTGGGGGAAATTAAAATCTTCAGTTTCACATATACCTACTCACAAGATCTGAGCAAGAGAAAATGCAAAACATCTTCCAATTTCTTACCAAAATTTCGAGGAAATTAAGACCTTCAGTTTGGGCTATCGCTACTCACAAGGTCTGAGGAAGGGAAAGTGCAAAAATCTACCAATTTTTTACTAAAATTTGGGGGAAATGAATATCTTCAATTTCACCTATTCCTTCTCACAAGGTCTGAGCAAGGGAAAGTACAAAAATATACCAATTTTTCAACCGAAATTTGTGGTAAAATAAAACCTTTAGTTTCATCTAGCCCTACTCACAATGTCTGAGGAAGGGAAAGTGCAAAAATCTACCAATTTTTTAGCAAAATTTGGGGGAAATTAATGTCTTCAATTTCACCTATCCCTAATAACAAGGCTGAGGAAAGAAAAGTGCAAAAATCTATGAATTGATTCCCCAATCTTTGGGGGAAATTAAAACCTTCAGTTTCGCCTATTCCTACTCACAAGGTTTGAGGAAGAGAAAGTGCAAAAATCTACCAATTTTCTAACAAAATTTGGGAGAAATTAATACCTTCAATTTCACCTATCCCTACTCACAAGGCCTGAGCAAGAAAAAAGTGCAAAATCTACCAAATTTTTACCAAAATCCGGGGAAAATGAATACCTTCAATTTCATCTATCCATACTCACAAGGCCAGAGGAAAGGAAAATTCAAAAATATATGATTTCTTCCCAATATTTGGGGGAAATTAAAACCTTCAATTTCGCCTATGCCTATTCACAAAGGTCTGAGCCAGGGAAGGTGCAAAAATCGACAATTTTTTAAAATAAAAATTTGAGGGAAATTAAAACCTTCAGTTTCGCCTATCCCTACTCACAAGGTTTGAGAAAGAGAAAGTTCAAAAATCTACCAATTTCTTACCAAAATTTGGGGGAAATTAATACCTTCAATTTCACCTATGCCTATTCACAAGGAAAGAAAAATGCAAAAACTTATGATTTTCTCCCCAATATTTGGTGGAAATTAAAACCTCCAGTTTCGCCTATTCCGATTCACAAAGGTCTGAGACAGGGAAAGTGCAGAAATCTATTTTTTTTTACCAAAATTTGAGGGAAATTAAAACCTTCAGTTTCGCCTATCCCTACATACAAGGTTTGAGAAAGAGAAACTGCAAAAATCTACCAATTTTTTACCAAAATTTCACGGAAAACAAAACCTTCAGTTTCACATATCCCAAATTACAAGGTCTGGGGATGGGAAAGTGCAAAAATCGAACAATTTTTTACCTAAAATTGGGGAGAAATTAAAGCCTTCAGTTTCACCTATCCCTATCCACAAGGTCTGAGCAAGGGAAAGAACCATCAAAAGTTTATTTTTTTTATGCTCTAAAATTGTTATTATACAATTACATCTAGGAAAACTCATTGTGATTATTCTTCGGAAAAGTGTCAATGACCTCATATTATCCCAACACTTATCTCCTAATACTGCATTTTTTGGGCATGCTCTTTTTTTTCTGTGTGCATTTTTTTTCCCAAGGAAAAGAATGCATCTGTAATTGGCTCTTACACGGCATTCTTGTAGGGATGCTAATTAAGGTTTATCCAGAAAAACGCAAATCGCTCAGGCTTGAAAGCAGTAAACATGCGTGTAAATTCTATCCATGAACTCGGCTGAACGCCTTCTGTTGGCTTGAAAGAAGAAGGGTCCTCGGCTTACCCAGAGCTTCACATGGAACCAGATCCCACAAGTGTCCTTAGAGGAGCATGTAATGTGTCTATTTTGTGTCTCTAATCAGACATTACCCATGTGCGGTTCCTGGCCGGGAGGCCTCATCGCCTGGTACCTTAGAAGGGCAGCAAAGTGGAGGTATTGTTGCTTCTTCCTTTAAGGGAATTCCATGGCCTTGCTCTTCTTTTCTCTTTTCATTGGATGGGATTTGGAGTAATTGGTCAGATACGCTTTAAAATAGCTCAGGTTTTTCTCCACAATACAATTGCTATGGAGTCCTTCACGGTGGACAACTAAAAAGGGCAAAGTAGACAAAAAAAAATTAACTTCTATTTAGGTGTGTTGAGCGGTATTATAGGGTATGAAATGGACCATATGTTGGCATCTAGTCTCCAAGGAGAAGATAGAGTTTTCATGTTTTTACTCTAAAGATTTGTGGCTACGCAATTTGAGACCAGAAACGAGGCCTCTCTGCTTACCAATTGGATGTTTATGCATGCTGAATCATATTTTTCTCAGTTGATTTCAGTCATGGATCCCTCTGATGACATATTGGCATATTGGTTAGCCCTCTTGCCTTGATATTATGGAACCTCAGTTTAGTTGCTACCCAGACTGTATATAGCAGGCATGTCCAAAGTCCGGCCCGCGGGCCAACTGCGGCCCCCGTTATGGTTTAATGTGGCCCCCCTGGTAATTATATATATATATATATATATATATATATATATATATAATCTTTTGTGGATCTGTCAGATTACATACAGGAAAATCTCCTGTTTACTTGGCAGCATCTGTAATAGGAAGTCCCGTCTCATGGGCTGCCATTGGACGACTCCTCTGTCTATTATAGGAGGCTGGACATTTTATTAAAGAGGCTGCTGTGTAAACAGGAGATGCTCCTGTATGTAATCTGTTGGCACTCGTCCCGCCCCCCTGTCCCCTCTGAGGCTACAGATGGGCATTGATCAGGCTGAACTGATGGCAATGGAGAGGCTGCATTCATGGAAATGGTGAGGCTGCATTCATGGCAATGCTGAGGCTGCAGATGGGCATTGATTAGGCTGCAGTGGTGGGCACTGACCCTTATTTTGCTTCACAGTTCTTTATTTAAAATTGTATTTTTTTCCAGAAACTTCCCTCCTAAATTTAAGGTGTGTGTTATACGCCGATAAATACAATATATCCAAATAACACGCCCAAGCTCATCCTTAGTCCTGAGCGGTGCTCAGGGATTCGTTGGGGCCACAAAAGATATATATATATATATCCAAATAACACACCTGAGCTCATCTCTTCACTACACACAGCCACAAAGGCAAGACAATTCTTGTTGGGCAGTGTATTAGTGCTGGGACGAACACACTTAGAACGACTTTTATTGGTTCAAAGAATGTCAGGCAAAATGGTCGGCCCTCACGCATGTTCACTTAATCAAATCTGGCCCTCTTTAAAAAAAGTTTGGACACTCCTGGTATATAGAGAGGATATGTTCTCCCAGTACTTGCCTGGGTTTCATCTGACAACTCAAAAAACACAATTGGCTTATTTGTGTGACCATGGTGGGGGCATTAGAATATACATTACTGAATGGCAAAAGCAGATGATGTGTATCCTGCGATGTAAGCATGTGCCTTTTCTGTTCTAGCTTAAAATGAAAATGTGGACAGTCAGTTGTTTACATATTCTTAACAATCAGTATATGAGCTTTAAAACAAGACATCACTGACTACTGTAGCTGAAGGCACTCTTGAGCAATTCATCCTCGAAATGCACAAGATAAGCAATGCAGTTCTTGGAGTTAGATCTTAGCATTCTACAACTGGAGGACTGCCAACGTACTGCTGGGGGAGGGGAAAGGACGGAAACTGAGCTGCTTAAAGTGAAAGTGCTTCTGCTGTAAATGCTGAGGACACATTGCTCCACAGTGCCTGAAGCTACAAAGTGCCTGAATACTTGTTTTAAAGCTTAATTATTGTTTGTTAATAGATATGTAAACACTTGAATGTCTCTAGCATCCATTCTCAACCAGGGTTCCATGGAATCCTAAGGCTCCTCCAAAGGTTGTTAGGGATTCCTGAACTGTGGCTAATGACCTGCATAATTCCAGGGCCAACACCACTTGGCGGAGCCAGCAAGATGACAACTATGATCTTTTAGTGAACAGTATGGATGGCATTCTGACCACCAATGTAAGGGGCATTTTTCCAATGGACCTCAAGGGACTAATCTTAGCAGGGGTTCCCCTGGTACCTGGATATTTAAGGGTTCCTCTGGGGTGAAGGGACTGGGAAGTAGGGTTGCCACCTCATCCCAAACACATATTAATTACACAGGTTCTGGGGCTGATTAAGGTGGTAATTAAACTCGCTTGGTGCCTTATCTGCATTAAATTAGCCTCAGAACCTGTGTAATTAATATGTGTCCGGGTTTAAAGGGATGAGGTGGCAAACCCTACTGGGAAGACTTGTCTATAGCCTGGCCACAGTTCTACTTTAATGTGTCTGTAGATCAGCAGATGTCTTCTGGAGAATGTGGGGACACTGTTTGCTTGCAGGCAGTAATACTCTCTTAGGGTGTATAGTACTGTCCTTGTATAGGCAACAGGCCTCATTTGGAGTAAGCGACATCCCAATGTTGGGAACTGTACAATAGTCCTTTCAGAAGGTCTGACAGGTGGTCTTTTCTGGCAACTGTGTGTGATAGGTATCCATCACTAGATATGGCCTCTCACATTGTTGCACCTATTGTGGAGTTCATTCTCTCTGCTGTCCACTCTACACTGCTTCACAGGATTCGTGGAGCAGGTTTTCCTATACCTGCTCCTCTGTAGAGTATAGCTTTCACGCTCATTGCCTATTACAATCTTTCTATATGGTCTACCCATTATTACACAAGAGCACTGCTCCTTCTGTTTGACAATCTCTATAGGTGATTGCAAACACACTGACTCACTTGTAGGTCTTGTGAAGCTCAGGGAAGACTTCATAGTGTATATTAGGCTGATTTTAACTTGGTGACCTGTTTTTTACCTGAATCTGTTCACCAAACAAAGTCATTATGAAGCAACTGGCATCTCTGCGGCTACTATCAGCGTGGTTCTCTCATTCCATGTCCTCTCCAAGTAGGGCACATGTGTCAAACACTAGGCCCGTGGGCCAAATCTGGCCCAGTAGGCCATTTCATATGGCCCTCTCACCTTTCCTGCAGCTGCGACACCCCTCCCGCCTCCACCCCCACCTTGTCTCAGGAGTTGGCAGCAGAGAGGACAGAACTTCTTCAGATCCTGTGCCTCTCTGTGCAGCTAAAGCACCCCCTTATCTCCGCCTCCCCTGGTCTCAGCATTCAGCAGACTCCAGCCCTCGTCTGATCTTCCTCCAGACTCTGCACTTTCTGCTTCCCAGTGTAGCACCCTCTAGTGTGCTAGAAGTGGTAGTGGTTAGGTTTTTGATAGTATAGGCAAATTTCAGGCTTGGCTGGTAGCCAAGCCTGTCTGTTTGTTTGGTCTGGGTTGGCAGTGACTCAGGCAGAGCTGGGTGACTCACAGGAAGCATCACTGAGACCTCTCACTTCTTTTCATAACATTCTGGAATCTTCTGGAAAAAAAGGAGGAGAGGAGAGGTGGAGCTGCCTGGTGTATTCTGAGGAGCCCTGACCAATTCCCAATCTGGATTGGCAGGGGGCAGGTCTCCTTAATGTGGAAGTTTAGGTGGAAGCTGGAGATGGAGTGCTAGGCTATTGTGGCCTTTGAGAAAGCTCCCCGGGAGGGGGGGGGTGTGACCTTGGGCCTGGGCTTGGGTGCAGACAGGACCCTCTCAAGACACTGCCAGGCAAATCTCCAGGAGGAACTACAAGTCGCAGCCAGGAGGGCTGGTGAGTGACACACAGTCAGGAGGACTGGGGAGGCACGTCTGAGAGGACTGGTAGATTGCAGTCTGGGATGGGTGCAGAGCCAGTGGAGAGGACTGTGGTGGCATGGGCAGTGGAGAGAAGCAGCTGTAGCCAAAAGGGCTGGCAGGGCCTGAAGAGGTGGTGCTGGGATCAGTAGCCACGTGGACAGGTAGCATTGGGGTTGGGGCTAACTATATTTTTGCACCATAGGTGCCCGTGGTCCCTGCCTGCAAAGTGAATTTTCTTTGGGCCTGGCTGAGCCCGTGTCAGGCCTGCATATCAGTGCTAGCTGGTCCTGGAGAGTGAGATCAAGAGTAAGGTGACCAGATATTCAAAATGAAATCCAGGGACATATTTTTTTTTATTGGTGAATGGTAAACTATTTTATAAGCATATTTTCCTCAAATTATACATGCAGTCAGGGGCGTTGCATGTCTTGTCAGCGCCCGGTGGAAACACAAGAAATTTGGGCCCCCTCACCCGCAGACTTTTAGCACTCCCTGAGTCGCTTCCACTAGAACAGTGGTACTGACCAACCTGATTCCTACACTGACCACTACACTGACCTACCCAACTCCTGCACTGACCTACCTGTCCACTACACTAACCTACCTGATTCCTACACTGACCACTACAATCACCCACCTGATTCCTACAGTGACCTACCTGACCTCTACACTGTCCACTACACTGACCTACCTGATTCCGACACTGACCTACCTGACCACTACACTAACCTACCCGATTTCTACACTGACCTACCTGACCACTACACTAACCTACCTGATTCCTACACTGATAACTACACTGACCCACCTGATTCCTACACTGACCTAGCTGACCACTACACTGTCCACTACACTGACCTACCTAATTCCTACACTGACCACTACACTAACCTACCTGATACCTACACTGACCTACCTGACCACTTCACTGACCTACCTGATCCCTACACTGACCACCGCACTGACCTATTTGATTCTTACTTCCTGCACTACTCGCACTCCCCCCACACATTTACAGTGTAGATTGTTTGATTTTGCTCACCTCTCCATGGCCTCAATGATCCTCCATTGGAGCAGGGCTCTCCCCAGCACCGGGTTCTGTTCTGGAGTCCCGCGACTTGGCCGCTCCTCAGTATCCCCTGCCGAGAGCTTCTCCAACAGCCGCCGTATGCTCTGCACCTCCCCTCCCCCTGGCATTCTCACACACACAGGCCACTCGCACCAGAGGGATCATGGGGGACATGCTGGACCACAGGAGTCCCTTGGAGGGGGGGGGGTGCTGCAGAGCAATGCCCAGGAGTCGAGACATGCCTCTTTAGAGGTGTAGGGGGCCAGGAAAGATATGCTGCACATGGTCACAACACAGCACACTTGGGGGGGGCAGTAATCATTTTGTGCCCCCTTAAATGTTGTGCCCAGGATGAGAGTACCAGCTGCCCCCCCATGCTACGCCACTGCAATCCGGGGACAAAACCAGGGACTGATCTGGTCCGGGGACAGTGTCCTCAGTCCAGGGACTGTCCACGGAAACCGGGGATGTCTGGTCACCCTAATCAAGAGCCAAGTAAAGTGCTGGAGAGAGAGCTCAAGAGTTGAGTAAGTGCTGGAGGAAGTTGTATATACTGGAGATGTATATAGTTCAGTCCTTACATTTTCTGCAATCAACTAGGCATCTCATATCTACCCTATCTCCATCCAAGTTTAATCCCCTCAATAAAAATACAAAAACAAAGCACATGGACTGTTTTCTGTCTGAGAGTGATTGAAGATTGTGTGCCTGGCTTGGCAGGGTGACAGACGGACCTCAACTACCAGCAGCCCTTACAGGGGTACAGCTACACCAGCTTTACCGCCAGCTTCTTTCCAGCAACAGCACAAGGTAAGAGGGTGCACTGTGATGTAAGGGAGGGTTGGGGACACTTGGCTTTTGATGATGGGGGAACACTTGACATCTGATGCAAGGGAGGTAGAGTGCTCTGGACATCTGCTTATAATAATTATGAGAATAATACAATTCTATTGCAGTTAAAAAGGAGGGTCACACACCACTGGTATCATCCATAAGAAACTTTATTGGAGAGTGCTCAGACAGAACACCATGGCAGATACAACCGGCCCTTCAAGGGTAACCATAATGCTTATGCAGCACGCAGTGAAATTGTGTTTGACACCCCTGATGTGGGTTTTCCTCCCAATGTTCTGGTTTACACCAGTCATCCACACCCAATGTGTTGGGTAAAGTCCTACAGACCCACACACAGTCGGGACAGCATGTTCAGAAGCTGCTTGGCCTATCACTTTGGGCTGGGACAAGGGGTGGGCGGCTGCCCTAGGCGCAATGGTTTGCTGTAGGGATGGGAGTGCCTTCCTTCTGTTACATGGCTGACAAGAGTAGTGACAGCGGCAGTGATTTTGACAAGCAAGAGACCGCTGGGCGTAGAAACCTCTAAATTTGCACATCGTGAGCCGGGAGGGGGTTTGGGGGTGGGATGCAGTTTTTGCATCTTTGCTCTGGGCGCTGGATGACCTTGTCCCGGCCCTGCCGCCACTGGTCCAAACTGTCCCTTCTGGGTGTCAGTCTGTAGGATAGTAGTGGAGACATTAGATTTTGAGCTCTCCTGGGTCTGGACTGGATGTGAATGGTTGAATGCTCTCTGCATAGACGGTAAATGATGAAACGTTGGCTGTAGATACGCCCTTGGCCTAGAGGCGTCTTGTGCATAACCTGCGATTTGGAGAGCTAGTTTGTAGGTCCTGTGAAGTTCAGGGAAGAAGTCAGGTGTATTATAGTTTGATTCCCTGTATTGAGGTTCAACTTGGTGAACTATGTTTATGACCTGAATTTGTTAACTAAACAAAGTCATTGTGATTCGTGAATATACTGGCATCTCCTCAACTACAATCAGTGTGGTTCTCTCATTTCATGCCCCCTCCATGTAGCGTTTCCTCCCAATGTTCTGGTTTACATTTGCCATCTAAACCCAAACTGCTGGCCAAAGTCCTACAGACCTACACACAGTAGGGACAGCTTGTTCAGAAGCTGCTTGGCCCACCACTGGTCCAAGTTGTCCCCATTGAGTGTAAGTCTGTAGGAATGTAGTGGGGACATTAGATTTTGAGCTCTCCTGGGTCTGGACTGGGTGTGAATGGTCGAATGCTCTTTGCATAGACGGTAAATGATGAAACATTGTCTGTAGATACGCCCTTCGCCTAGAAGCGTCTTGTGCATAACCTGCGATTTGGAGAGCTTTGTAGGTCCTGTGAAGTTCAGGGAAGAAGTCACGGTGTATAATAGGCTGATTCTCTGTATTGAGGTTCAACTTGGTGAACAATTTTTATGACCTGAATTTGTTAACTAAACAAAGTCATTGTGAATGTACTGGCATCTCCTCAACTACAATCAGTGTGGTTCTCTCGTTTCATGCCCCCTCCATGTAGCGTTTCCGCCCAATGTTCTGGTTTATATTTGCCATCTAAACCCAAACTGCTGGCCAAAGTCCTACAGACCTACACACAGTAGGGGCAGCTTGTTCAGAAGCTGCTTGGCCCACCACTGGTCCAAGTTGTCCCCACTGAGTTTTTATTACCGCGTACACACGACCGTTTTTAATGTCATTGAAAAAAACTGCATTTTTCTCGACGTGATTCTTCTCAAGCCTGCCTTGCCTACACACTATCGTGGAAAAAAAATGCTCGAGTAAAGCGCAGTGACATACAACGCGTACGACGGCACTATAAAGGGGAAGTTCCATTCGGATGGCGCCACCCTTCATGTTAGTAAAGTTTGGTGAGAGACGATTCGCGCTTTTCAGCCTCGTGCTTTTCAGTCCGTTACAGCGTGACGAATGTGCTATCTCCATTACGAACGCTAGTTTTACCAGAACGAGTGCTCCCGTCTCATACTTGATTCTGAGCATGCGCATTTTTTTTCACGTCGTTAAAGCCTACACACGGCCGTTTTTCATGACGAGAAAAACGATGATGTGAAAAACGACGAGAAAAATTAGAGCATGTTCCAATTTTTTCATGGCCATTTTTCACGTCGTGAAAAATGCTCTGAAGCCCACACACGATCGTTTTTAATGACCATTTTAAAAAATTTAATTTTTCTCGTCATTAAAAACGGTCGTGTGTATGCGGCATAAGTCTGTAGGAATGTAGTGGGGACATTAGATTGTGAGCTCTGCTGGGTCTGGACTGGATGTGAATGGTTGAATGCTCTCTGCATAGACGGTAAATGATGAAACGTTGGCTGTAGATACGCCCTTGGCCTAGAAGCGTCCTGTGCATAACCTGCGATTTGGAGAGCTTTGTAGGTCCTGTGAAGCTCAAGGAAGGAGTCACGGTGTATAATAGACCGATTTCTTGTTTTGAGGTTCAACTTTGTGAACTGTTTCCATGACCTGAATATGTTAACTAAACATACTTGCGCCTCAACAACTACAATCAGTGTGGTTTTCACATTTCATGTTCTCTTCATGTAGGGTTTTCCTCCAATGTTCTGGTTTACACAGGTCATCCACACCCAAACTGTTGGCCAAAGTCCTACAGACCTACACACAGTAGGGACAGCTTGTTCAGGAACTGCTTGGTCCACCACTGGTCCAAACTGTCCCTGCTGAGTGTAAGTCTATAGGAATGTAGTGGGGACATTAGATTGTGAGCTCTGCTGGGTCTGGACTGGATGTGAATGGTCGAATGCTCTTTGCATAGACGGTAAATGATGAAACGTTGGCTGTAGATACGCCCTTGGCCTAGAGGCGTCCTGTGCATAACCTGCGATTTGGAGAGCTTTGTAGGTCCTGTGAAGCTCAGGGAAGAAGTCACGGTGTATAATAGGCTGATTGTCTGTATTGAGGTTCAACTTGGTGAACTATTTTTATGACCTGAATTTGTTAACTAAACAAAGTCATTGTGAATGTACTGCCATCTCCTCAACTACAATCAGTGTGGTTCTCTCATTTCATGCCCCCTCCATGTAGCGTTTCCTCCCAATGTTCTGGTTTACATTTGCCATCTAAACCCAAACTGCTGGCCAAAGTCTTACAGACCTACACACAGTAGGGGCAGCTTGTTCAGAAGCTGCTTGGCCCACCACTGGTCCAAGTTGTCCCCACTGAGTGTAAGTCTGTAGGAATGTAGTGGGGACATTAGATTGTGAGCTCTGCTGGGTCAGGACTGGATGTGAATGGTTGAATGCTCTTTGCATAGACGGTAAATGATGAAACGTTGGCTGTAGATACGCCCTTGGCCTAGAAGAATCCTGTTCATAACCTGCGATTTGGAGAGCTTTGTAGGTCTTGTGAAGCTCTAGGAAGGAGTCACGGTGTATAATAGACCGATTTCCTGTTTTGAGGTTCAACTTTGTGAGCTGTTTCTATGACCTGAATATGTTAACTAAACATACTGGCACCTCAACAACTACAATCAGTGTGGTTTTCTCATTTCATGTTCTCTTCATGTAGGGTTTCCCTCCAATGTTCTGGTTTACACAGGTCATCCACACCTAAACTGTTGGCCAAAGTCCTACAGACCTACACACAGTAGGGACAGCTTGTTCAGGAACTGCTTGGTCCACCACTGGTCCAAGTTGTCCCCACTGAGTGTAAGTCTGTAGGAATGTAGTGGGGACATTAGATTGTGAGCTCTGCTGGGTCAGGACTGGATGTGAATGGTTGAATGCTCTTTGCATAGACGGTAAATGATGAAACGTTGGCTGTAGATACGCCCTTGGCCTAGAAGCGTCCTGTGCATAACCTACGATTTGGAGAGCTTTGTAGGTCCTGTGAAGCTCAGGGAAGAAGTCACGGTGTATAATAGGCTGATTGTCGTTAATTAGAGATGCCTCTGAGTGAGTCATCCTTAAATCACCAGAAACTGAACGTTTTTATGCCATCCCGAGTCATCTCTGTGTTCTGTCTGTCTCAGTGACAGGCCGCATACATCTGACCATCGAGTGCAAATTGAAACTTTGTCCTCTCACAATAGACACTTTTGCATTTGTTTGAAGGTACAGCTGCCAGTCAGTCCTCTATTCAGTGGGCTTTAACGGCGCTGGGTGGGAGGAGCTTGGATTCATCGGAATGAATGGGACAATGCCAGAGAGCCAAGCATAAAATGGGCGATCGTGGGGCCAATGTATACAAACAGAGGGGGGCCTGGATCTTCCTGGCCTGGGTGGCAGCTAGGAGTAGTTGTACCGGTGTCCAACAACAGGGGGTTATGGGAAATAATGTGGATATTCCATTATAGTAGCTTCATCCTCATGCAGGCCAGTCATAGCTCTAAAACGAGATACAATAAATCATACTTGTGGATAATCCGAATGGCTCAAAGATTCAGCGGAGAAAATAAAACTCTATGACAAGGCTAAGGTCACATCTCTGTGTTGTGGGAACGCGTGCTTTCCCGCAACGCACAGAAACATGCAGTACCATGAATTCCTAATGGCACTCCCCAAAAATATGGGGACGTGCACGTTTTTGTGCTTGCCAAAATGCATGGTGCAGCATTTTGGTGCAGTGCAATTTTCCAAAAAGGACAGGAACTTTGGCGAGGTTCACATTCGTGTGTTGCCGGAAAATTGTGCGCAAATATTAATGCGTTTTCCCCGCAACACACAGGCTGCCTGTTTGCAGAGGCGTGGTGTGCCACTATTTCCTAATGACACCCCCGTGCACCTGGAAATGCACCCATTTTCACGCTTATGTTTAATGGCACCCCACTTTGTTTGCAAATGGGCAACGCGTTTCTGTGAGTTGCGGTAAAGTGCATGATTTGTCCCACTGACACCAATAATGGGGCGCTATTCATCCCACTAATACCAATGATGGGGCACTATTCCTCCCACTGACACCAATGATAGGACACTATTCCTCCCACTGACACCAATGATGGGACACTATTCCTCCCACTGACACCAATGATGGGACACTATTCCTCCCACTGATACCAATGATGGGACACTATTCCTCCCACTGATACCAATGATGGGACACTATTCCTCCCACTGACACCAATGATGGGCCACTATTCCTCCCATTAATACCAATGATGGGGCACTATTCCTCCCACTAATACCAATGATGGGACACTATTCCTCCCACTGACACCAATGATGGGACACTATTTATCCCATTAATACCAATGAGGGGGCACTATTCCTCCCACTGATACCAATGATGGGACACTATTCCTCCCACTGATACCAATGATGGGACACTATTCCTCCCACTGACACCAATGATGGGGCACTATTCCTCCCATTAATACCAATGAAGGGGCACTATTCCTCCCACTGATACCAATGATGGGACACTATTCCTCCAACTGACACCAACGATGGGGCACTATTCCTCCCACTTATACCAATGATGGGGAATTGTTTGCTCCCTCCACTGATGGTGGGGCATTTTCTACTCCCACAGACCACAGTCTGGACACTATAAAGTCTGAAGGACATTAAACTGGCTCTTTTTTCCTTCTGTTAAAAAATAAAAACTGGCTCTTTTTTGGAAAGATTGGTTTGGAGACCTCAGATATAATCCATCTGGATCCTTAGCCAAGGGGTTAAATAACATGTATAACTAGTAGGTGAGGGTGCATGCTACAATCCTGTTGGACTCAAATCCTAAACATTAGGTAGTGATACTGGAAAGAAGTTCAAATGCAATACACTGTCCATGCCATGGGTGGCAGGGCTGGGACAAGGGGTGGGCAGGAGGGGGCACCTGCCCAGGGCGCAGAGGAGCATGGGGGCAAAGAATAGACACAGGGTGGTACTCCCATTCTTCGACATGTATTAACAGTGGGGGAGGGGGGGTGCAATTCTGGATCCTTGTCCTGGGCACTGGACGATCGTATCTTGCTACTGATGGGTGGTGGAACACTGACAGTTAGGCGGCTGAATGAAAAACACTGATTGAAGGCTAATTTCACATTAGAAACAAATAGGGTGGAAAAAACAGGTGGTTTATCTGCATTTATACCGCCCCTGACCACCTACCTCCAAATTAAGACCACATCAACTCAGGTCCATACACATTGCCGTGGTTGTGAATTTATCCTGGCATGTAGCCATTGGCAGGTGGTGCCACTTGCCAATCACACCAATTAAAGTCAATGGGATTGTGTCGTAGCCATGTGCCAGATGCTTAGTGTGAGGTTGCAGTGCAGTATTTCAATGTAAAATGCTCTTGGGTTTAAAAAAAAAAAAAAAAAAAAGGAACCGCTGGTCAACCAAGTCTGAAAATTGGTCCACTCTTCAGAGGGGTGGTCAAGTCCACCACCTGTGTGAAAGACTCTTGAGCTCAAACCAACTTTGTGGGTGACGTCACTCAATCCCACAGCTTCATGCATGGTGGAGACTACAAACGGTTGTGCCGAAAGACATTGGCATGGCCAATCGTTGTTGCGATCAGGAAGCCAGGCCAGAGCCATGGCGGGCAACCAACGCTGGAGCAGGTGCATGTAGATATAAAGTGGCTGAAAGAAACTGGAGTGAATCCACAGCACAGAGATGGGGGAAAGGATGAAAACTCTAATTTTAGGGAAAAATAAAAGAACGCGCAGGGAAATCCACCATCTGTAAAGCAAAAAGGGGAAACATTAGGAAAACCATTGTACCGTGAGAACCTTGGGGTATTTTTTCTGTACTTGAGGACCTCCTCGAGGTAAAGGGTAAGAAGGGTAAGGCTTCCTTTATCCAGGATCGGCAGCTCTCTGCCCTTGCACCGTCCCCTCTAGTATTGTAGTAAAGTCTCCCAGATCCTTTGCTCCAGCCCGGGCCCCTCTGTCCTGGGAAAGTGGCCTCCTGGACCCGGGACACCGTGTTGTCACTCACTGGTGAAGATGTTATGATGGACAGTTCTGGTCTCCTGGGGGTCGCTCCTGATGGGGGGGCCAAGACCCCAGATCTTCTGTTTTCTGACATCTCTGGCAGAATTAACAAAAACATCAATAGAAGACGATATAGATAACCAACCGGGATCAAAACCGACCCCAGGGCCCCTTTGCCCCCATTACAAGGCAGGTCGGGGCCCCATAGCAGAGGTCACAACTCTCTGAGTCTGTGGGATATTATTGAGACATTGGAGTTAATTCTTCATTGTGTTCTGGATTTTAGCAAACGATCATTTTCTCACCAAAGGCTCATTAACACTTGGGGGGGGGGGGGGGGTTTGGTGTGCTCACCGCCCCTCTTAAAAAAAATGTATAGCAGTTGACAGGTGGCTAACAGGCGATATGTCGCCTCCTCACTGCCTGTTTGAAAGGAGATGCATCACACGCTATTGCAGGGTGGTTGGGGCTAGTCTAGAATGAGTCACGTTTGGCTGGGGGGGTACTGCTTGCTGAACGCCACCAGGGGGGTATAATTTTTGATGCTGCTGCACCACCCCATTCATGTTAGATAAAAGGTGGGTGGTCAAGGGTCAAGAAGAGTGTGGGCCGCAAGTGTAAAAACTGTATCTTGAAGTTGCACTCCCATTATACCTTTTTAATGAAGGCGTGCAAAATTGTGAGACACGTGTGCGCATTGTTGCGACGTGTCGCTCCACAACGCAACGTGATTTTTGCGCATTTTGTAAAGATGAAGTGGCTGCATTTGTTTTCTTTTTTTTACAGATTTTTTTTTTTTTCCTTTATGCATTTATTTTTACCAGGGGTCCTGCAAATAACACACTTCTTGTACCTATGTGACCATGCTTATTGATCCACTGTATCTATGGAGGTAGCCATGGTCGCCAACCAAAGTGAGGGAACGTCAGCAGCAAACCATGGATCTTCAGAATGGGTCCAAAGCTTTATTCAGTGATCACATTACACTCACCAGCCACCTTGCTAGTAGCCGGTTGGAACCTCTTTGGCCTTCATTCTTGGTGGCATAGATACAACAAGGGGTTGGAAACATTCCTCAGAGATTTTGCTCCATAGTGACATGATAGCATCACACAGTTGCTGCAGATTTGTCGGCTGCACATCCATGATGCCACATCCCAAAGGTGCTCTATTGGATGAGATGTGGTGAGATGTGGAGGCCATTGGAGTACAGTGACCTCATTGTCCAGTGGTGAGATGATTGGAGCTTTGTGACATGGTGACATTATCTTGCTGGAAGGAGCCATCAGAAGATGGGGACACTGTAGTCATAAAGGGATGGACATGGTCAGCAACAATACTCAGGTAGGCCGTGGTGTATAAATGATGCTCAATTTGTACTAAGGGGCCCAAAGTGTGCCAAGAAAATATCCCCCCCACCATTACACCACCACCACCAGCCTGAACCGGTGATAGAAGGCAGGATGGATCCATGCGCCAAATTCTGACCCCACCATCTGAATGTCGCAGCTGAAATCCAGAATAAGGAGGTTTCCACCATGTCAGATAAAAAAATGTAGTGGCCACATCCCTGGAATATGTAGAATAAAAGGAATATTCCCCCTTGGATTGGACTTTGAAGGCCACAGACACTGAAGTACGTTGGAAAAATAATTGATTGTTACATAAAAAAGTTTAGTAGATCAGACACAGTGATCCGGTAATAAAAGCGTGAAGCATCAACTGTAGTGTACATATGATCAACAGAACAAAACAAAACAAAAATAAAAATACAACAATACATATACAATGACACTGTTACTCTCCTGTAAATGGTAATCCCTGGTACCCCTACGCGTTTCCAGTTTAACGCCTTCGTCAGGGGTAAAGAGCAGGGGTGAGTACGGTCATAAATTGTTTAACTCTAAAACGATAAAAAAAGACATATCAAAGGGAATTGCAGACAAGACATGGGATATGTACAATGGTCATCAAAAGTTAAAAAATTCAATATAGCAGCAGGCTAATGCAGACACTACATACCAATTGCAGTGATTCCATGTAGAGAGAGCAAATGAGGCAACTGTCAGAATGGGGGAACAGATAAACGCCAACCCAGGATCAATATGGGCTTGGGGTATTCAGTCCCCAGATCTGTTTTTAACAGGCAAGTATCAGCAGCTGAGTTCTAGTGGCCCAACGCGGACTGGTAATAAAAAGGGATATGGTATAAGAGTTGAATAGAGTCCAAGGGCCACCTACTGGTGATAAAGAGAGACAAGCGGGGAGAGGACCCAAAGGAAAGCGGGTGATGCTGATGCCGATCACTACACAATAATACATGGATTTAGTTAGGGGCTAGGATATATGGGTGCTTGCATAGGGGAGATGTAAAATAATATTTATATATATATATATATATATATATATATATATATATATTATGTACTTTGCATCTGCTCTTTTACATCTCCTCTATACAAGCACCCATATATCCTAGCCCCTAACTAAATCCATGTATTTCTGTGTAGTGATCGGCATCAGCATCACCCGCTTTCCTTTGGGTCCTCTCCCCGCTTGTCTCTCTTTATCACCAGTAGGTGGCCCTTGGACTCTATTCAACTCTTATACCATATCCCTTTTTATTACCAGTCTGCATTGGGCCACTGGAACTCAGCTGCTGATACTTGCCTGTTAAAAACAGATCTGGGGACTGAATACCCCAAGCCCATATTGATCCTGGGTTGGCGTTTATCTGTTCCCCCATTCTGACAGTTGCCTCATTTGCTCTCTCTACATGGAATCACTCCAATTGGTATGTAGTGTCTGCATTAGCCTGCTGCTATATTGAATTTTTGAACTTTTGATGACCATTGTACATATCCCATGTCTTGTCTGCAATTCCCTTTGATATGTCTTTTTTTATCGTTTTAGAGTTAAACAATTTATGACCGTACTCACCCCTGCTCTTTATCCCTGACGAAGGCGTTAAACTGGAAACGCGTCGGGTACCAGGGATTACCATTTACAGGAGAGTAACAGTGTCATTGTATATGTATTGTTGTATTTTTCTTTTTGTTTTGTTTTGTTCTGTTGATCATATGTACACTACAGAAGATGCTTCACGCTTTTATTACCGGATCACTGTGTCTGATCTACTAAACTTTTTTATGTAACAATAAATTATTTTTCTAACGTACTTCAGTGTCTGTGGCCTTCAAAGTCCCATCCAAGGGGGAATATTCCTTTTGTTCAGCTAAAATCCAGACTCATCAGACCAGGCAACGTTTTTTCCAATCTTCTATTGTCCAATTTTGGTGATCCTGTGCCATCTGTAGCCTCAGTTTCCTGTTCTTAGCTGACAGGAGTGGCACCCGGTGTGATCTTCTGCTGCTTCTTCCACCACATGCCAAAGGTGTTCTATTGGATGAGATGTGGTGAGATGTGGAGGCCATTGGAGTACAGAGACCTCATTGTCCAGTGGTGAGATGATTGGAGCTTTGTGACATGGTGCATTATCCTTCTGGAAGGAGAAGATGGGTACACCCAAGGTCGGTGCTCCCGCTAGGCGAACTAGGCAGCCGCCTAGGGCACACTGCTGCCTAGGGGGGCGCAGCCCCGGCCGCTGACATCCCCACTAGCCTGGCCGGGGTACACGAGGGGCTGAAGAATGGCGCCCTACACAGGGTTGGGGCGCTGACTGAGAGAAAGCAGCAGCCGTGGACGACATCCGTAATGGCTGCTGTGGAGGAAGTCAGCAGCAGTTCAGCCTGTGAGGACGGCGACAGCTGGGGTGGCGGAGGAGGCGGGCACGGAACAGCTAGGGAGGCAGAAGAGGCGGGCACAAGGACAGCTGGGGAGGCAGAAGAGGCAGGCACGAGGACAGCTAGGGAGGCAGAAGAGGCGGGCACGAGGACAGCTGGGGAGGCAGAAGAGGCGGGCACAAGGACAGCTGGGGTGGCAGAAGAGGTGTGCACGAGGACAGCTGGGGAGGCAGAAGAGGCGGGCACAAGGACAGCTGGGAAGGCAGAAGGGGTGGGAACGAGGACAGCTGGGGAGGCAGAAGAGGCAGGCATGAGGACAGCTGGGGAGGCAGAAGAGGCAGGCATGAGGACAGCTGGGGAGGCAGAAGAGGTGAAGATGATGACAGCTAGGGAGGCAGAAGAGGTGGACACGAGGACAGCTAGGGAGGCAGAAGAGGCGGTCACGAGGACAGTTAGGGAGGCAGAAGAGGCGGGCACAAGGACAGCTAGGGAGGCAGAAGAGGCGGTCACGAGGACAGTTAGGGAGGCAGAAGAGGCGGGCACGAGGACAGCTAGGGAGGCAGAAGAGGCGGGCACGAGGACAGCTAGGGAGGCAGAAGAGGCAGGCATGAGGACAGCTGGGGAGGCAGAAGAGGTGGAGATGATGACAGCTAGGGAGGCAGAAGAGGTGGACACGAGGACAGCTGGGGAGGCAGAAAAGGCGGTCACGAGGACAGCTAGGGAGGCAGAAGAGGCGGGCACGAGGACAGCTAGGGAGGCAGAAGAGGCGGGCACGAGGACAGCTAGGGAGGCAGAAGAGGCGGGCACGAGGACAGCTGGGGAGGCAGAAGAGGCGGGCACGAGGACAGCTGGGGAGGCAGAAGACGTGGACACGAGGACAGCTGGGGAGGCAGAAGAGGCGGGCACGAGGACAGCTGGGGAGGCAGAAGACGTGGACACGAGGACAGCTGGGGAGGCAGAAGAGACGGGTACGAGGACAGCTGGGGAGGCAGAAGAGGCGGGCACGAGGACAGCTGGGGAGGCGGGCACCATGGGCATTACTGGCTGGATCACTAGATGACTATAAAGGAAAGAAAAACCTAAAAAATGAAAACGAATGCAGCCGCCACATCTAAGAACTGGTAAGCTGCAATATGATAAATATTTGCTTTTGGGATTGTTACCGATTTAACTTCTGGTCTGCTGCATCTCACATAAAAAGTTGTGCGCAGTCACCGATGTTATGTAAAATTACGGCTGATTTTTATTCCCATGCGAATAGAGATTGACGCGATCCGATACTTGTATTTACATAAACAAGGCCGCCTCCCACATCCTGTACGGGAGATGACTTCTCTGATACCGCGACGTTTACAGCCCCATTAACCTTTATATATCCTCCATTCTACGTGATTTCCTCCTCCTCTCCCCGCTGGGAAAATCTCTCCTTCCTTATCAGGTTTTTATGACAAAAATTTGCCTGACAGTTCAGAGAGAAAAACACCTCCGCAGGTTGTTCCCCGGGAACCGCGCCAAAACACTTCGCCACAACGTTATACGTTTTATTATCTCATCTTATAAACATCACTGCAACAAAAGCCCTTTATCCACGGATCATCCGCGAGGACCACGTCGTCTTTTCAGTTTTGTTACTTTGTGTATTTGTCAACCTAAAGCCGTATTAATCCCAAATACAGAAATCTATTCTATTGCAGCTTACCGGTTCTTAGATGTCATGGCTGCATTAGTTTTCTTTTTTAAAGTGATACTAAAGTCTGTTTTTTTTTTTTTTATTTAAAAATAACAAACATGTTGTACTTACCTGCTCTGTGTAATGGTTTTGCACCGAGCAGCCCGTATCCTCCTCTTCTCAGGTCCCCGCCGGTGCTCCAGGCCCCTGCCCATAGCTCCCAACTGTCCCTGATTTTGAGGGACTGTCCCTGATTTGGAGAAATGTCCCTCTTTCTCCCTCATTTGTCCCTCATTTATAGCTGTATATAAAATGCGCTTTTTATCTTTCAAAAAGTGTTTCCCGGTGCTAAACCTTTTCATCCAAATTCTAAAATTGCTGCATTTGTAAATTTTAAAAGCCACTATAAAGAATAGTAGTGGTTTAAAAAAAAAAACACTTGTGGATTTAATTAACTTTTTTTGGTTAATTCTCCTTTAAGAGGGTGTGACAGGGGGCGTGTCCTATGCCTACATACATTTTCTAGTAGGTGTCCCTCATTCCCATCTCAAAATGTTGGGAGGTATGCCTGCTTCCTGCCGAGTGCCCCCACGGCAAGCAGCTTACTATGGGGGAAACCGAGCCGAGCCGCAGCGCTGTGTATCCATTCGGACACGGAGCTGCCGCTAGGCCCCACCCCTTCACTTCTGATTGGCTCACTCACTTTGATTGACAGCAACGGGGAGCCAATGGCACCATAAAGACATGGATGAGCAAGTTTGGGGTGGAGGAACTTGACTGGCCTGCACAGAGTCCTGACCTCAACCCAATAGAACATCTTTGGGATGAATTAGAGCGGAGACTGCGAGCCAGGCCTTCTCGTCCAACATCAGTGCCTGACCTTACAAATGCGCTTCTGGAAGGACGGTCAAACATTCCCATAGACACACTCCTAAACCTTGTGGACAGCTTTCCCAGAAGAGTTGAAGCTGTTATAGCTGCAAAGGGCGGGGCCAACTCAATATTGAACCCTCCGGACTAAGACTGGGATGCCATTAAAGTTCATGTGCGTGTAAAGGAAGGCGTCCCAATACTTTTGGTAATATAGTGTATGTATTTTGAACCTAACCCAAGGAACCATGTGAGAGGTGAAAGGGGAAAAAGCGACATTGGGGCCCGGGGGCTAAGATCCTTTTAAGGTCCTGATCACACCCGTGTTCCCGCACGTCCCGAATAGGGCAGCTCATTCAGTCCAATGGACTGCCCTACACGCAAGAAATGCACAAAATAAGTCCCTTCTTCGAAAGAGGGCACACACATTTCTACATACTGCGCAGATAGTAGTCATTTGCTGACTCGGCACCATCCACAGGCAGCTTAACTCTTCAAAAAAGACACAAAAGTAGCAATTTTACTTCAGCTAATTGCAGTACGAAGTCTTTTGCACATTTATGGGCATTTTTTTCAATGGGCAAAAAAAAGTCCCTGAACTTTTTTTTTTTTTTAATTGCATTGCACCCAACCACATGATACTGTGGCACCATGCATTTTGGTGCGTGCGCCAAAAATGCTCACGTCCCACTGGGAGACCCGAGTGACCAGCTGGCGCATCCGCCAGCTGGCCGGACAGCTAAGCAAATCCGGATTGGGCTTTGATCGGCTGCTTATGATAGTAACCCGGAAGCGGTGACCTGACATCACTTCCAGTTTACCCGGATGTCAACGCCACCATTTTTTAAAAAAAATTGAAAGTATTCAAAACCACCGATCTTGGTGTTTTTAATGCTTTCAAGGGCAGAGGAGGGATTTGGGGTCTTATACACCCCAGATCTCCCAATAAAGAGTACTTGTCACATGCCTATTGCTGTCATAAAGGATATTTACATTCCTAGTGACAACAATAAAATTGATAAAAAAGTTAAAAAAACGAAAGCAACAGGGTAAAAAAAGAAAAAAATGAAATAAAATAAATGTATAATAATTTTTTTTTTAAGTGCCCCAGCTTTCCCATGCTAACGCGCAAAGGCAAACGCACGCCTCGGCCCCACACAGTGGCGGCTGGTGCTCAAAATTTTTGAGGGGGCGCAAACAAACTGAAAAATACTGGAAAAAAAACCCATCAAATGCAGCCACTTGTGCCCATAAAATGCAGCCACTTGTGCCCATCAAATGCAGCCGCTTGTGCCCATCATATGCAGCCACTTGTGCCCATCAAATGCAGCCAATTGTGCCCATCATATGCCGCCACTTGTGCCCATCATATGCCGCCACTTGTGTCCATCAAATTCAGCCACTTGTGCTATCATATGCAGCCACTTGTGCTCATAAAATGCAGCCACTTGTGCCATCATATGCCACCACTTGTGCCCCATCAAATGCAGCAACTTGTGCCCATCATATGCAGCCACTTGCGACCATCAAATTCAGCCACTTGTGCCATCATATGCCACCACTTGTGCCCCATCAAATGCAGCAACTTGTGCCCATCATATGCAGCCACTTGCGACCATCAAATGCCGCCACTTGTGCCATCAAATGCCGCCACTTGTGCCCAACAAATGCCACCACTTGTGCCCATCAAATGCAGCCACTTGTGCCAACAAATTCTGCCAATTGTGCCAACAAATGTAGCCACTTGTGCCCATCATATGCAGCCACTAGTGCCCATTAAATGCCGCCACTTGTGCCCATCAATTGCAGCCACTTGTGCCCATCATATGCCACCACTTGTGCCCATCATATGCCGCCACTTGTGCCCATCATATTCAGCCACTTGTGCCCATCATATGCAGCCACTTGTGCACATCATATGCCACCACTTGTGTCCATCAAATGCCGCCACCTGTGCCCATCATATGCCGCCACTTGTGCCCATCAAATGCTGCCACCTGAAAAAATAGGAAAAACCTCTAATTTGGGATTTTTGAGGCAATGAAAAATGTGAAAAAATTATTGACATTTGTATAAGAAATTTTATTTACGAAATATTAACATTGTAGAAAAAAGATTTATAGAAAAATCCAACATGTTGAAAATATTGTGCAATTGTTAAAACATTACATACAGTACAATTTTAAAGTGGTAATTCCCACTACTAATGGTGACCACCAGTAGATGAACCAATGGTTACCGGTAGCGGAATATCCGACGCGTTTCAATTACTAATTAATAGAATCTTCCTTGGGGATATTGTACCACTTCTAGAAAAACGAAAGCACAAATGCAATGTTTAAGAAGTCATATCAACATCATATATATCACCAGAAATCAGTAACTATAGAAAAATTACATGAAATACTTACATTTTAGATATACAGTGGGTCAAAAAAAGTATTTAGTCGCCACCAATTGTGCAAGTTCTCCCACTTAGAAAGATGAGAGAGGCCTGTAATTCTCATCATAGGTAAACCTCAACTATGAGAGACAAAATGTGGAAACAAATCCAGACAATCACATTGTCTGATTTGGAAAGAATTTTTTTTGCAAATTATGGTGGAAAATAAGTATTTGGTGAATATGAAAAGTTCATCTCAATACTTTGTTATAGATCCTTTGTTGGCAATGACAGAGGTCACACGTTTTCTGTAAGTCTTCACAAGGTTGTCACTAGGGATGGGCCCGGTGCTCGATTCGAACCCATGTTCGAATCGAGCACCGGGCGTTCGCTCGCTCGTCGAGCCCAGAACTATTTGGGCCGTTCGCATCACATTCGTGTGATGCGAGCGGCCCCGCAATGCATTGCGGCCGGCGCGGCCGGCGCAGTGCATTGCTGGCTGATGATTGGCCAAGCATGCACTGTGACCCCGCATGCTTGGCCAATCACAGCGCCTGAAACTCGGAGAGCAATAATTGGCTACAGGCAGGACGGCTGTAGCCAATTACAGCTCAGGGGCTTTAGTACACGCCCCACCATTTAAAAGGCCGCCACGCCATCGGCCCCGGTCACATGAGTTCCGGCTTTAGGAGAGATTAGTCTGCTGATTCTGTCTTTGCTTGATACTGAAAGATTTGCTCTTCTTTGCTAAACCATTGGCTATTTCTTTGCTAAACCATTGCTACCTAAGTCATTGATCGTTCATTGCTGCTGATTGCACAGTTAGTGTGTTATTAGCTGCTGCTGGGGATTAGTCTGGTGCGTGCTTACTGTTAGTACAGTATTGCAGTAGTACCAACATTGCACCCCAACAGCACCCATAGGACTTCTAGTGTGTTAGTGGCAGCAAACAGAGCTCCTATATTTTCTTCTCAGCAGCACCCATAGGACTTCTAATGTGTTAGTGGCATCACACAGAGCTCCTATATTTTCTTCTCAGCAGCACCCATAGGACTTCTAGTGTGTTAGTGGCAGCAAACAGAGCTCCTATATTTTCTTCTCAGCAGCACCCATAGGACTTCTAGTGTGTTAGTGGCAGCAAACAGAGCTCCTATATTTTCTTCTCAGCAGCACCCATAGGACTTCTAGTGTGTTAGTGGCATCACACAGAGCTCCTATATTTTCTTCTCAGCAGCACCCATAGGACTTCTAGTGTGTTAGTGGCAGCAAACAGAGCTCCTATATTTTCTTCTCAGCAGCACCCATAGGACTTCTAGTGTGTTAGTGGCAGCAAACAGAGCTCCTATATTTTCATCTCAGAAGCACCCATAGGACTTCTAGTGTGTTAGTGGCATCACACAGAGTTCCTATATTTTCATCTCAGCAGCACCCATAGGACTTCTAGTGTGTTAGTGGCATCACACAGAGCTCCTATATTTTCTTCTCAGCAGCACCCATAGGACTTCTAGTGTGTTAGTGGCATCACACAGAGCTCCTATATTTTCTTCTCAGCAGCACCCATAGGACTTCTAGTGTGTTAGTGGCAGCAAACAGAGCTCCTATATTTTCTTCTCAGCAGCACCCATAGGACTTCTAGTGTGTTAGTGGCAGCAAACAGAGCTCCTATATTTTCTTGTCAGCAGCACACATAGTACCTATAGTGTGTTAGTGTCAGCACCCATAGGACCTACAGTGTGTTGTGAGCACACATAGGAGTTCTATTTTTTATACTATATACACTACCGACTACAATGGCTGGAAGACCGCCAAGGAGAGGCAGAGCGTGCCGAGGCAAGAACACAGGGCAGGCAGGCTCTGTTTCTAGAGACAACAGTGCTGGCCGTGGACGTGGTCGTGCATCGTCATCAGCACGTGGCCATGGGACACGCTTGTCTTTGTTTTCGGCAGCTGGACATGTGGAGCCGCATCATGCCGAAGGCTTGGTAGAATGGATGACCAAGCCCTCCTCATCCTCCTCATCCTCTCTCACCCAGGCTCAGGGTACTGGCAGAGCAGCTGCCAACGCGTACTCAATGGCATCATCAGCCACCCCTTCCCTAGACCCACCATGTCCTCCTGAGGAGTACCCCGAACTGTTTGAGCACAGTGTTGGGTACATGCTCCAGGAGGATGCCCAACGATTCGAAGGCTCGGATGATGATACCCAGCTTGAGGAAGTCAGTAGTGTGCGCGCAGAGAGAGGGGATGCTGAAGGACAGCAATCTGGCAGTAGTGTTCCACCAGCTGCAGCTTACTGCCAGGTTTGCTCTAGTGGTGAAGAGGGAGGGGATGATGAGGTCACTGACTCCACGTGGGTGCCTGAAGGGAGAGAGGAGGAGGAGGAGGAGGATGCAGCGTCACATGTCCAACGAGGCAGGATGCCCCCTGGAGGCCAGCTAGAGGCCAGCACAGCAACTGTACCACACCGCAGAGCTCCGCCTGTGCAGGGCGCTGCCTCTGCACGTTATCACAAAAGTTCTTTGGTGTGGGCCTTTTTTGAGACGAGTGCATCAGATCGCACCACTGCTATTTGCAATATTTGTCTCAAGCGTATCTCGCGTGGCCAAAACATCAGCCGCTTGGGCACCACAAGCATGAGCAGACATATGTCGACCTGCCATGCAGCTCGTTGGCAAGCACACATAAAAGACCCACACCAAAGAACAAAGCGGACCTCTCCTTGCTCCTCATCAGCTGGGATCTCCATCCCCACTATATCTTCAGTCCTCTCTGAAAGCTGCTCTGAGAGGACTGAAGGTGTAGAATTAGGTGTGTCACAACCAAGTACTTGCAGTACACCGACGCCCGATTGTAGCAGGCAAATTTCCCTGCCCCAGCTGCTGGACCGTCGAAAGAAGTATACTCCCAGCCATCCACATGCCCAGCGGTTGAATGCTAGCTTGGCTAAATTGCTAGCACTTCAACTGCTGCCTTTTCAGTTGATAGACTCGGCCCCCTTCCGTGAGTTTGTTCAATGTGCGGTTCCTCAGTGGCAGGTTCCCAAACGCCACTTTTTCTCACGGAAGGCGATTCCGTCTCTCTACTGGCATGTGGAAGGCAATGTCCATGCCTCGCTGGACAGGGCGGTCAGCGGTAAGGTGCATATTACCGCTGACTCATGGTCCAGCAGGCATGGACAGGGACGTTATCTTTCTTTCACGGCCCATTGGGTCACTCTATTGGTAGCTGGGAGGGATGCAGGACAAGGTGCAGTAGTGTTGGAGGTTGTTCCGCCACCACGCCTCCAAAATGCTACTACTGGTTGTGACACACCTCTCTCCTCCACCCCCTCCTCTTCTTCTTCCTCCATGTCCTCTTCGAGTGCTCTGTCCTCGGAACCAGCGGTGCTCCGTAGGCGTACAAGGGGCTACGCGAGTACGCAGGCAAAAAGATGCCATGCCGTGCTTGCGCTGGTGTGTTTGGGGGACAGGAGCCACACTGGGCCAGAGGTTCTGGCAGCTCTGCAGGGGCAGGCCGAGAGGTGGTTGACGCCACGCCAGCTTAAGCCAGGAATGGTCGTTTCTGATAATGGCACCAACCTCCTCTCCGCCCTGCGACAGGGGCAGCTCACCCATGTGCCCTGTATGGCTCACGTCCTCAACCTGGTGGTGCAGCGGTTCTTGGGCAGGTTCCCAGGCTTACAGGATGTCCTGAGGCAGGCCAGGAAAGTCTGTGTGCATTTCCGCCGATCTTATAATGCCAGTGCTCGGCTGACTGAGCTGCAAAAGGAGCTGAACCTGCCCAAGAACCGCCTAATATGTGACATGCCCACCAGGTGGAACTCAACGTTGGCCATGCTGCAGCGACTGCACACGCAGCAGAGGGCCATCAATGAGTACCTTTGCGACTACGGCACCAGGACAGGGTCAGGGGAGCTTGGCTTTTTTTCCCCACGCCAGTGGAGCATGATCAGGGATGCATGCACTGTCCTCTCACCATTTGAGGAGGCCACGAGGATGGTGAGCAGTGACAGTGCATGCATCAGTGACACTGTACCTCTTGTCCACCTGTTGGAGCATACGCTGCGTGGGATAATGGACAGGGCACTTGAGGCAGAACAGAGGCAGGAAGAGGAGGACTTCCTTGTCTCTCAAGGCCCCCTTTATCCAGACAATGTTCCTTCTGTCCCACCCATCACACAGGAAGAGGAGGAGGAGGAGGAGGAGGAGGAGGATTGTGTGAGCATGGAGGTGGAGCCTGGCACTCAGCATCAGCAGCAGCAGTCTTTTAGGGATGATGTACAGTCCCAACAAACCAGTGGACTTGTACGTGGCTGGGAGGAGGTGGCTGGCGATCATGTCATCCTCAGTGACCCAGAAGACTCCGGACCGAATGCCTCAGCTAACCTACGCTGCATGGCCTCCCTGATCCTGCAAAGCCTGCGGAAGGATCCTCGTGTTCTTCGGATCAAGGAGAGTGACCATTACTGGCTGGCCACTCTCCTTGATCCACGGTACAAGGGTAAGGTTGCGGACCTTATCTTGCCGTCGCAGAGGGAGCAGAGGATGAGACATCTCAGGGAGGCCTTGCAGAAAGGTCTGTGCAACGCGTTCCCAGAGACTGGGAGGTTACAAACTCCTGGTCCTGGACGACAAGTTGCTGAGGCTTCGGTCAGTAGCAGAAGGAGCGGTGGGGAAGGTGGACGTCTGACCGATGCGTTCAGACAATTTTTTAGTCCGCAGCCCCAAGGTATGATCGGTTCCAGCAACCATCGCCAGCGTCTGATATACATGGTGCAGGAATACCTAGGGGCAAGGTCAGACTTGGACACCTTTCCCACCGAAAATCCTCTGGCTTACTGGGTCCTGAGGATGGATCACTGGCCAGAGCTTGCACAGTATGCAATTGAGCTACTGGCCTGTCCTGCATCCAGCGTTCTTTCCGAACGCACATTCAGTGCTGCTGGAGGATTTGTCACCGATCATAGGGTGCGCCTGTCCACCGACTCGGTTGATCGACTGACCTTCATAAAAATGAATCAGTCTTGGATCACCACCAGCTACCAGACACCTGAAGCGGATATAACGGAATAATTTATAATGTCACATCCCTTCAAGACTGCCTATGCTGATGCTGAGTGACTGTCCTGTTATGTTCACTGACTATCCTCTTCCTCCTCCTCAATGATCCATGCCACCACACCAGTGCCTAAGGCACAATTTTTCAGCCCCTGTATAACAGGGGCGTGTAATTACAATTTTTTAAAAAGATGCTTCGCAACAGGTGTGACTGCTGTGCTCAGAGTACAGTATCTGTGAGGGGTTGCAGTGTTGTGGCACCAGCACCAGTGCCTAAGGCACAATTTTTCAGCCCCTGTTGGGGCGTGTAATTACAATTTTTAGGCAATGCTTTGCAACAGGTCTCATTGCTGTGCTCAGAGTACAGTATCTGTGAGGGGTTGCAGTGTTGTGGCACCAGCACCAGTGCCTAAGGCACAATTTTTCAGCCCCTGTATAACAGGGGCGTGTAATTAATTTTTTTTAAAAAGATGCTTCGCAACAGGTGTGACTGCTGTGCTCAGAGTACAGTATCTGTGAGGGGTTGCAGTGTTGTGGCACCAGCACCAGTGCCTAAGGCACAATTTTTCAGCCCCTGTTGGGCCATGCCATTTTTCTCAAGGATTTTCAGCCATATGGCGGCCAGGACAAGACATGACATTAAAGCCGCAAGTGGTTTTAAATGGCTTCTTTTTTTCCTTTACAAATGTCATTTTGTGCAAGGACAGTTCTAAACACGGGAAACACATGCCACTTCACAGGCATACTTTAGACACCCCCCAGGTACCATATTTAAAGGAAAATTTCACTTTTTTTTTTTCACTTTATGCATCATTAAAATGACTGCTCCCGAAAAAACTTTAGTTTTTAAAATTTCTTTTTGCATTGATATATGTCCCCTGGGGCAGGACCCGGGTCCCCAAACCTGTTTTATAACATTAACATGCATATTGGCCGTTGTAATTAGCAATTTTGATTTCGAACGTTCGCGTCCATTATAACGAATAGGGTTCGAAAATTCGCGCGAACTTTCGGTCCGTTCGAAGGTTCTGGTGCGAACCGAACCCGGGGGTGTTCGGCTCATCCCTAGTTGTCACACACTGTTGCTGGTATGTTGGCCCCTCCTCCATGCAGATCTCCTCTAGAGCAGTGATGTTTTGGGGCTGTCGCTGGGCAACACGGACTTTCAACTCCCTCCAAAGGTTTTCTATGGGGTTGAGATCTGGAGACTGGCTAGGCCACTCCAGGACCTTGAAATGCTTCTTACGAAGCCACTCCTTCGTTGCCCGGGCGGTGTGTTTGGGATCATTGTCATGCTGAAAGACCCAGCCACGTTTCATCTTCAATGCCCTTGCTGATGGGAGGAGGTTTGCACTCAAAATCTCACGATACATGGCCCCATTCATTCTTTCATGTACACGGATCAGTCGTCCTGTTCCCTTTGCAGAGAAAAAGCCCCAAAGCATGATGTTGCCACCCCCATGCTTCACAGTAGGTATGGTGTTCTTTGGTTGCAACTCAGCATTCTCTCTCCTCCAAACACGACGAGTTGTGTTTCTACCAAACAGTTCTACTTTGGTTTCATCTGACCATATGACATTCTCCCAATCCTCTTCTGGATCATCCAAATGCTCTCTAGCAAACCTCAGACGGGCCCGGACATGTACTGGCTTAAGCAGGGGGGACACGTCTGGCACTGCAGGATCTGAGCCCCCGGCGGCGTAGTGTGTTACTGATGGAAGCCTTTGTTACGTTGATCCCAGCTCTCTGCAGGTCATTCACTAGGTCCCCCCCCGTGTGGTTCTGGGATTTTTGTTCATCGTTCTTGTGATCATTTTGACCCCAAGGGGTGAGATCTTGCGTGAAGCCCCAGATCGAGGGAGATTATCAGTGGTCTTGTATGTCTTCCATCTTCTAATTATTGCTCCCACAGTTGATTTCTTCACACCAAGCTGCTTGCCTATTGCAGATTCAGTCTTCCCAGCCTGGTGCAGGTCAACAATTTTGTTTCTGGTGTCCTTCGACAGCTCTTTGGTCTTCACCATAGTGGAGTTTGGAGTGTGACTGTTTGAGGTTGTGGACAGGTGTCTTTTATACTGATAACAAGTTCAAGCAGGTGCCATTAATACAGGTAATGAGTGGAGGACAGAGGAGCCTCTTAAAGAAGAAGATACAGGTCTGTGAGAGACAGAAATCTTGCTTGTTTGTAGGGGACCAAATACTTATTTTCCACCATAATTTGCAAATAAATTCTTTCCAAATCAGAGAATGTGATTGGATTTGTTTCCACATTTTGTCTCTCATAGTTGAGGTATACCTATGATGACAATTACAGGCCTCTCTCATCTTTTTAAGTGGGAGAACTTGCACAATTGGTGGTGGACTAAATACTTTTTTGCCCCACTGTACGTTGAAATTTAAATATAGCAGAGGCATTCCCAATGTCATAGTAAAAAGGAGGCTGATTTCCGCATCAATAACACTTCATCCCATACGGGAGTGCTGGATGTACTCCAAAGATTTTGGCGCTCAAAACCATGGCAAAAAAATCATAGGCTGTTACAAAAGATAAAGTGAAAAATTAGGCAATGCCTTGATATAGTGAATGGGAGAAAAATTACTCCCACAAAGAAAAAATGGTACTCACTGGATAGTCCGTTCAGCTGTCATTAAGGGCAAAAAGTCCTTGGATAGGTAAACACCAGTACCACAAATGTGTCAGCGGCTCCTGTAAAGGTTTCTTCCTCCACCGAACTGGTGGGGAAGGGGAATGGCCTTATATGCAGTCCCCGGCGTCTCTATATATGGTGCCGTTGACGCCGCAATGCCGTCACGCGTCACGTGGAATATCGCGGCGACGCAATCCGCCGTGTCACCACTCTATCGCGTCTTTTCCGGTCTTACCGGACAACCACATCCGGAGACTGGTATGAACGGCCATATTAGAGACAAAAGACCGCCGACACATACTACCTCTGGCAGTGGGAAAACCCCACTGTCAGCAGAGGAAAAACGACCTTCATGTAAAAATATAGCGGCCTTTTGTGCCGGGTATAGGTATGAGAGTCTGCGTAAAAAGAAACCCCCCTTTGTTCCAATAACAAAAAGGAAATGCCTCATGCCATTTACAAAAATTGAAAATCAACATCTTCCACTAACTGTCCACCATCCACATACATGATGCCACAAGACAGGAAGAAGAAAAATAAACAAACTTAAAATTAAATTGATAATAAATGTATATAGATATATAATAATAAAACCCAATGGTGTGTCATCCTAATTCTAATCCTCGAATAGGAATATGTAGTCTATCTCATGCCACGCACACAGGTTCGGAAATTCCGACAAGAAATGTCCGATGTGAGCTTTTGGTCGGAAATTCGGACCGTGTGTAGGCTCCATCGGACTTTTGCCGTCGGAATTTCCGCCAACAAAAGATTGAGAACAGGTTCTCTTTTTTTCCGACGGAAAAAGTTCCTAGCGGGAATTCCGATCGTCTGTATGCAATTCCGACGCGCAAAAAAAACACGCATGCTCAGAATCAAGCAGGAGAGCCGAACTGTCTATTGAACTTCATTGATCTCGGCTCGTCGTACGTCTTGTACGTCACCACGTTCTTAAACCATCAGAATTTCCGACAAGATACGTGTGACCGTGTGTGTGCAACACAAGTTTGAGCCAAAATTCCGTCGGAAAAAAATCCACGGTTTTCTTGTCGGAATTTCCGATCGTGCGTACGCGGCATAAGACTGTAAAATTTATATTAGGCAATCTATAATTGTGTTTCCTGCCGATATGTCGGCCTAAGGGTAAGTATAAGTTACCTATTCGCATACTATGCATGTGTTTTTTCGACACGCTTGCCTAATTCTTGGCATGTCTTACCCACATAGAAGGCACCGCACTGGCACGGCATGAGGTAGACAACGCCCTGCGTCTTGCAATTAACAAAATGCCTAAGGCGAAAATCCTCCCCATTGGGCAGCGTCAGTGAGGTCCTCCTACCAATGACTACACATTGCGAACATGATCCACAAGGATAGGTACCCTACGTTTTACAAGGGTCCTTCCTTGAGTTTCCCTTATATTCACTCTGCGTCAAATACTGCCACCTATGCCCATCATATGCCGCCACTTGTGCCCATCAAATGCCACCACTTGTGCCGCCCGCCCGCTGTCTGCCGGGCACTTACACCATCTTAGCGGCGGGTCAGGCAGTGGTTGACGGCGGCGAGCTGTGGGACGGCAACTGTATCCTCCATGCTTCCCTCTCCTCTCTCCTTCGGTCTGCCACGCGTCCAATCAGGGCTCCTGTGCCTTCAGCCAATCAGGTGACAGGTATTAATCCCCATGCTTCCCGATTGGCGGAGAGGCGGTTCAGTGTTAGAAAAGCAAATATTCATTTGCTTTTCTTTTTTTTTTTGTTCCATTCATTTGCTTTTCTAACACGCCTGGGTGGACTGCGAGCGCAATGCTCTGCGCTCCGAGTTCACCTTTTTTGATGCCTATTAGAGCTTATGGCTCTAATCAGGTTCTTCAAAAAAACACCCCCGCCGCTGGAATTCAGGCGCCCGGCATCCGAAAAGGGGCCACACGCCTGAATAGGGGTTGGCCGTGGCAGCCATGGATAGATTCATGCAATGCATGAATCTATCCAATATTCATATGGGGGTGGCGTGACAGAGGGGGCGTCGCCCGTGCGCCTTTAATGGAGGGGCCGCCCCCTGGTCCCACATGCAGGCAAAAAGCGATCATCCCACAGGTGAGGTATCGCAGCGAACATCAGATCATGGACAGTAATTCTAGCACCAGACCTTCTCTGGACATCTAGAGTGGTAACCTGCAAAGGCTTTTAAAGTGTCACCTTTGGATAGTAAAATGTACATTGTTTGTCGCCGTTGCACGGGCGTGCGCAATTGTGCGCAAATGTAAAAATCATAATTTTTTTGCTAGAAAACTACATAGAACCCCCAAACATTATATATGTTTTTTTTAGCAGAGACCCTAGAGAATACAATGGCAGGCATTGCAACTTTTTATCTCACACGGTATTTGCGCAGCAATTTTTCAAACACGTTTTTTGGGGGGAAAAAAAACAGTTTCATGCTTTAAAAAAAAAAAAACAATAAAGTTAGCCCAATTTTTTTTGCACAATGTGAAAGATGAAGTTAAGCCGAGTAAATAGATACCTAACATGTCACACTTCAAAATTGCACACGCTCGTGGAATGGCCCCAAACTTCGGTACCTAGAAATCCCCGTAGGCGACGCTTTAATTTTTTTTACTGGTTACATATTTTGAGTTGCAGAGGAGGTCTAGGGCTAAAATTATTGCTCTCGCTCTAACGTTCGCGGCGACACCTCACATGTGTGGTTTGAACACCGTTTTTTTACGTATGCGTTCGCTTTTGCACACGGGGACAGGGGCGCTTTAAAAAAAAAAAAAAAAATGTATTGTTAATTTTACTTAAAAAAAATGTATTTTGACACTTTAAAAAAAAAAAATTTGATCACTTCTATTCCTATTACAAGGAATGTAAACATCCCTTGTAATAGGAATATGGCATGACAGGACCTCGTTACAGTGAGATATGGAGGTTAATAAGACCCCACATCTCACCTCTAGGCTTGGAAGCCTAAAATACCTTCCGAGGCGGCGCCGTTTTTTTGAATGCAGAGGCTGGGCGTGACGTTATAACATCGCACCCGGCCTCCGACGACCATAGAGACTCCGGCGACCATCTGGTCCGCCGGATATCTCTATGTTCAACATTTGGGGCCGGCGGATCCGTTCTCCAACTTACCAAACGCACCGGTGACTCTGTAGAAGCACCGGAGGGGGGCGGGAGGGGGGGGGTAGACGTCCCCTCTTGCCGCCCGTAAGAACAATCAAGTGGCGGAACAGCTGCTATGATCATTCTTATGGTGTAGGGAATCGCCGGCTGAAAATGCCGATATCTGAATGATGCCTGTAGCTGCACCCATCATTCAGATATACCACCACAAAGCCCAGGACGTCATATTATGGCCAGGCGTTGGCAAGTGGTTAAAGCGTAACATGTTTGTTATCTATTTACTCATTGTAATATTTTACAATAAAATAAAAAAAATACTGTATTTATCGGCGTATAACATGCACCCCAAGTTTAGGAGGGAATTTTAAGGAAAAAAACTTTTAGGAGGGAAGTGTAAGGAAAAAAACGTACATTTAAATGCCCATCAATGCAGCATTATCAGTGTCCATCATTGCAGCCTTACCCAGTGTCCAGCTGCAGCTTTTCCCAGTGCCTTTGCAGCCTTGCCCAGTGTCCATCTGCAGCCTTGCCCAGTGCCTTTGCAGCCTTGCCCAGTGTCCATCTGCAGCCTTGCCCAGTGTCCATCTGCAGCCTTGCCCAGTGTCCATCTGCAGCCTTGCCCAGTGCCTTTGCATTTGCAGCCTTGCCCTGGCCTGATTTAAATTTGGCGCAGATTTCCGCCTACTGTGAGCAGAGCCGAGATACAGAAAGCCGAGTGTACTTCGGCTAGACTCGGCTCTGCTCACAGTCCCGCCCATCTCCACTGATTGCGAGAGGAGCCGAGATACACAAAGCCGAAGTACACTCGGCTTTACTCGGCTCCTCTCGCAGTCACGCCCACCTCCACTGATTGCGAGCGCCGCTGGCATGCAGAAAGCTGAGTGTACTTCGGCTAGACTCGGCTCTGCTCACAGTCAGGGGCGGGACTGCGAGAGGAGCCGAGACTAGCCGAAGTACACTCGGCTTTCTGTATGTCAGCGGCGCTCGCAATCAGTGGAGGTGGGCGTGATGGCTAGAGGAGCCGAGTAAAGCCGAGTGTACTTCGGCTTTGTGTATCTCGGCTCCGCTCGCTCACAATCAGCGGGGGATCGGCGGGGATCGGCGTATAACACGCACCCACGATTTTCCCCTGATTTTAAGGGGAAAAAAGTGTGTGTTATACGCCGATAAAAATGGTATATATATTTTTTCCCCCTCAAAAAAACGCTCCGCAAATACTGTGTGACATAAAAAATTGCAACACCCACCAATTTATTCTCTAGGGCCTCTGCTTTAAAAATATATATATAATGTTTGGGGGTTCTAATTCTCTTGCGAAAAATACAGATATTTGTATGTAAACGAAAATGTCACAAAAAAAAGGCCCGGAGCTGAAGTGGCTGATGTCCAATCTCAGAGGATCACAATGGATCAGCTGAGGAATGATCTCATGCCTTGTGAAGGAAGACCCTAAATGAGCTGGAAGGAGTTTTTGCAGAGCGTCTTCAGGCCGCGGCCTTGTCCTGGTTTACTCTCCCTTATTTGCATCAGGCAGCCCGATTCCCTGGCCGTCTATTGATGTGGCATCTCATTGCAGCGTCTCTATTCATCCTACCAGGAAATTCGCCCCGGCGAGCTGTTAAGAAAACAAAAGCTCTGAATAACATTGGCGTGCTCGTGGCTTTGAAGGGCACGCCTTCGTTTTTACCCACTGAGATACCCGTCCTTTACTGCGAGGAAAACATTCCCGTTGCTTGAGGGACAGTCACCGAGCCCGGGGAGTGCCAACCGGCCTGAATTCGGAGAAGGGCAAGGGAAATATCAGACATGGCGGGCACCTCGGATCCTTGATAAGAAAGAACTACATTTTTTGGGACTTTGAATTGAAGCGTGCAGCCAGGAAAATAACATTGCGTGGTACTATAATGCTGTCTGGTGGTGGAGACATGTATAGTGCCATATAGTAAATGCATAGATTAGTAACCATCATAGTAAAGTAAAAAACTTTTATTCCATGACATGATACATAGTAATAAATTAACAGAATAGCATGATGACACACAGATAGAGTATTGGCCCAGAGCCACAGTAATGACATAATGATGACACACCAGACTAGTTGCAATGTATTCCCACAGTAAGTAATATATAGGTATATTCCAGTGAACCGCGATCATGGTATCTTGAATAAAAAGAACAGCAGGGAAGGCATCTATTAGCTCGACGCGTTTCGTAGCTGTAGCGCTACTCTTCAGGAGCAGATGCAGAGATATTGTCTAAAGATGTTTAAAAGTAGATATGATGGAAAAAAAAATGGGATCCCTGGTTCGAACACAGCAACGAGTTCTTTAACTCAGATTAACATACCCCTCCGTAACTTGTAGATTAAATATGCATATAAATCACTGTAACAATGATTATAATATCTGTCTTCGTTTTTCTTATATAACAAAATGTATTACTGTTACATATGTATGTCATAATGTCCGTGTTTATAACTGACTCTCTGTAACTTTTATTTTACTTATGCTATGTCGGTTTTGTACCACCTTTTGCACTTAATAAAAAAAAGTTTGTAAACAAAAAGTAGATATGAGTGATCATGTAAAAACGTAATAGAGACTATTACGTTTCCATCTTGATGCTTTTGGGGTTAGCCGCCTCAGGTTGCGGGGCGGACTGACATTTCAGCCTACCTCCAGTTCCCTCAGTCCATGTCCAGACTCTGATTTGATGTGCAAGTATGAGTGACCGATTTTTACTATTCTTTATTTTTTTATAGTCTCTATTACGTTTTTACATGATCACTCATCATATCTACTTTTAAACATCTTTAGACAATATCTCTGCATCTGCTCCTGAAGAGTAGCGCTACAGCTATGAAACGCGTTGAGCTAATAGTTTCCATCTTGATGCTTTTGGGGTTAGCCGCCTCAGGTTGCGGGGCGGACTGACATTTCAGCCTACCTCCAGTTCCCTCAGTCCATGTCCAGACTCTGATTTGACTTGCAAGTATGAGTGACCGATTTTTACTATTCTTTATTTTTTTATAGTCTCTATTACGTTTTTACATGATCACTCATCATATCTACTTTTAAACATCTTTAGACAATATCTCTGCATCTGCTCCCGAAGAGTAGCGCTACGGCTACGAAACGCGTCGAGCTAATAGATGCCTTCCCTGCTGTTCTTTTTATTCAAGATACCATGATCACGTTTCACTGGAATAAACCTATATATTATACGTTGCAACTAGTCTGGTGTGTCATCATTATGCCATTACTGTGGCTCTAGGCCAATATGCTATCTGTGTGTCATCATGCTATTCTGTTAATTTATTACTATGTATCATGTCATGGAATAAAAGTTTTTTACTTTACTATGATGGTTACTACATGTCTATGCATTTACTATATGGCACTATAGATGGCTCCACCATTATAGTACCATGCAATGTTATTTTCCTGGCTGCACGCTTCAATTCAAAGTCCCAAAAAATATAGTTCTTTCTTATCAACTTATCGGGGATGGAGGTACATCTAGCTGGCCTCACAAAAAAGTCCCAACCTCTTAGCTTCAATTTAATACACCTCGGATCCTTGTCGACAATGACTTCTCCCGGAGATGGAACCTTTCCTTCGAGAACTTTCGGAGAAGTTTGGATGGACTTGAAGACGAAGGCCAACTGAATTTCTGCACCTAAAGGGCTGTAAATAAATATTTTTTTCCTTTGCCAACAAGGAAGCAAAATTGCGCTAACAGTGGGAGGGGCTTAAAGGGGTTGTAAAGGTTCGTTTTTTATTTTCTAAATAGGTTCCTTTAAGCTCGTGCATTGTTGGTTCACTTACCTTTTCCTTTGATTTACCTTCTAAATATTTTTTTTCTTTGTTTTCTTTGTCTGAATTTCTCACTTCCTGTTCCTCCTCAGTAAGCTGTTCTGGGTGACTCCACACCACTCAGATGATGGTGTGAAGTTTACTGAGGAGAAACAGGAAGTGAGAAATTCAGACAAAGAAAAAAAACATTTAGAAGGTAAATAGAAGGAAAAGGTAAGTGAACCAACAATGCACTAGCTTAAAGGAACCTATTTGGAAATTAAAAAACTAACCTTTACAACCCCTTTAAGCTTACACGGTAAAGGCTTGTTTACACCTGCATTGGTCTCTGAAAATCAATTTGGATCGCTTATTAGAAAACTGCATAGAAGCGTCTAATAGACATGTGCACTCCCGAAAAATTTGTTTGTTTTCGTTTAATTCGTTTTTTGTTTTTTTTTCATTTTCCGGGTCATTCGTTATGATCGCAATTCGGAAATACGTAAATTCGAAAATTCGAAAATAAGAAAGAAAATCCAAAAATTCCAAAGAATAACTAACTAGCTAACTAATAATAACTAACTATTAAATGATAAGTATTGGAATTTTCTTTCAAATTAGTCTGTTAGTGAACGTAACAAATACAAATTTATCCGAAGTTACTTTTACTATTAATAATTAATTAACAAAATTTTGCCTGAAATAACAAATTATCTGAATTTGAGTGGAATTAGAAAACAAATTCATTATGTAAACATATTGCTGATTTCCTTCAAAGACTGGTGTTAGACTATACAGTGCCTTGAAAAAGTATTCATACCCCTTGAAATGTTCCACATTTTGTCATGTTACAACCAACCAAAAACATAAATGTATTTTATTGGGATTTTATGTGATGGACCAACACAAAGTGGCACATAATTGTGAAGTGGAAGGAAAATGATAAATTGTTTTCCAAAATGTTTTACAAATAAATATGTGAAAAGTGTAGGGGGGGCATTTGTATTCAGCCCCCTTTAATCTGATACCCGCTGCTCTGTGTGAAGCCCTCAGAGGTTTGTTAGAGAACCTTAGTGAACAAACAGCATTATGAAGGCCAAGGAACACACCAGACTGGTCAGGGATAAAGTTGTGGAGAAGTATAAAGCAGGGTTAGGTTATAAAAAATCTCCCAAGCTTTGATCCTCTCATGGAGCTCTGTTCAATCCATCATCAGAAAATGGAAAGAGTACGGCACAACTGCAAGGAGAGCATTCATCAGAGAAGCAGCCAAGAGGTCCATGGTAACTCTGGAGGAGCTGCAGAGATCCACAGCTCAGAGGGGAGAATCTGTCCACAGGACAACTATAGCCCCGTACACACGGTCGGACTTTTGCCCAACAAACTTAGTTTTAAGCAAGTTGGACCAACAATCCGACCGTGTGTACGCTCCATCGGACAAACTTTTTTGAGTTTGGTTTTGTTTTCATCGGACAAAAGTTGGGTCTGCGAACGGACAAACTTTTGCCCAACAAAAGTCCGATGGAGCAAAGTCCTACCGTGTGTACAGAAAACCATAGGACTTTAGTCCGATGGACAAAACAACTAATGTTAAAATCAACCAACAATAGCAGAAGTTGACCAAAGGGTGGCGGTCAAGAGCAGAAAAGAGCAGAAAAAACAAGTGATGTTGTAAGAAGTTTTAAGAAAGTTTGCAGAAAAGTCCGAGCGTGTGTATGCTTTGGGTGTTCCCAACCAACTCCGTTCGGACAAAAAACCACGGAAAAGTCAGATGGAAGTCCGACCGTGTGTACGAGGCTTATTAGTCATGCTTCTCCACAAATCTGCCCTTTATGGAAGAGTGACAGGAAGAAAGACATTGGTGAAAGAAAGTCATAAGAAGTCCTATTTGTAGTTTGTGAGAAGCCATGTGGGGAACACAGCAATCATGTGGGGGGCACAGCAAACATGTGGGGGACACAGCAAACATGTGGGGGACACAGCAAACATGTGGAAGAAGGTGCTCTGGTCAGATGAGACCAAAATGTTACTTTTGGCCTAAAAGCAAAACGCTATGTGTGGGGAAAACTAACACTGCACATCACCCTGAACACACCATCCCCACTGTGAAACATAGTGGTGGCAGCATCATGTGGTGGGGATGTTTTTCTTCAGCAGGGACAGGGAAGCTGTTTAGAGTTGATGGGAAGATGGATGGAGCCAAATACAAGGCAATCTTAGAAGAAAATCTGTTAGAGTCTGCAAAAGACTTCGGACTGGGGGGGAGGTTCACCTTCCAGCAGGACAACGACCCGAAAAATACAGCCAGAGCTACAATGGAATGGTTTAGATCAAAGCCTATTCATGTGTTAGAATGGCCCAGTCACAGTCCAGACCTAAATCCCATTGAGAATCTGTGGCAAGACTTGAAAATTGCTGATCACAGACGCTCTCCATCCAATCTGACAGAACTTGAGATATTTTACAAAGAAGAATGGGCAGAAATGTCCCTCTCTAGATGTGCAAAGCTGGTAGAGACACCCCCAAAAAGACTTGCAGCTGTAATTGCAGAGAAAGGCGGTTCTACAAAGTATTGACTCCGGGGGGGGGGGGGGCGCCATACAAATGCCCCCCACACTTTTTACATATTTATTTGTAAAACCATTTATCATCTTCCGTCTATTACATAAAATCCCAATAAAATACATTTACGGTTTTGGTTGTAACATGACAAAATCTGGAAAATTTCAAGGGGTATAAATACTTTTTCAAGGCACTGTAGCTATGTCCTGAAATTCTAAATTCAAAAGGAATGGAATAAAACTCAATAGAATAGAATAGAATAGAAAATTAAAGAATATACTAGAAAAAAATAGAATAGAATAAAATAGAAAATATAGTCGTCTTCCGAAATTCTAGTTTCAAATACCAGCTTTTCTTTACAATGAATTCAGATAGATTCAATAGTTTCTATTCCAATTCCATACTTTGGATCAACTGGAAAAATTTGAATCCGGTTGAAAATTAATACACTAAACTATTTTCGTTACGATTGCAACAAAACTAAATTAGTAACTTGACGAATCGATCTGAAATGAAACAGAACATAAACCACCCTGTCTGGTTGCCTTTAAAACTTAAAGTGATACTAAAGTTTTAGTTAGAAATAATAAACATGTTATACTTACCTGCTCTGTGTAATGGTTTTGCACAGAGCAGCCCTGATCCTCCTCTTCTCGGGTCCCTCTTCGGTGTTCCTGGCCCCTCCCTCCTGTTGAGTGCCCCCACAGCAAACAGCTTGCTATGGGGGCATCCGAGCCGAGCCAAAGCTCCCTATGTCCATTCAGACACAGAGCTGCGGCCCCACCCCCTTTCTCTCCTCATTGACTTACTGACTTTAAATGACAGCAGCGGGAGCCAATGGTGCCACGCTGCTGTCTCAGCCAATGAGGAGGGGAAACCTGGACACCCCTGCAACATTGCTGGATCTATATGGGGCTCAGGTAAGTATTAGGGGGGCTAAGGGGGGCTGCTGCACATAGAAAGCTTTTTATCTTAATATATAGAATGGACCTTCTGCCTTTACAACCACTTTAAGGGGGGACGTAAAACTTCTGCTCAACCACCTATTATTAGCCCCCCCAACCCCCAACTGAATATGCAATTTTTCCATGCACCTGATTCCACTGGTCACCTCTGGCATCTCACACTGTCCCCAACCCGTCCTCACACTGGTGGGCAGGGCCAAAGTCCTGCTACCAATGCAGCCAATCAGAATTATCCTCTCCCCGACACACTGTCATTGGACCCCCATATCCCCACCTTATCTACGCCCCCTGTGCACACACTCATTTGATAGGAAGCAGTGATTGGGGGGTTGAATTCCCATAGTTGTTCTATGAACAGCAAGGCTCTTATACCCATCCCCCACAATCCTGTATGATAATGCAACATTAACATATAGTAGGGTCCCAATAAAGGATTTGGATCAAACCAATTTAGACCCAATCCTAATGGGGATAGAGATTGTTTTAACACTACTCATGAGTCTTATGGTGAAAACCCCATGGCAGGGATATGCAATTAGCGGACCTCCAGCTGTTGCCAAACTACAAGTCCCATGAGGCATAGCGAGACTCTGACAGCAGAAAGCATGACACCCAGAGGCAGAGGCATGATGGGACTTGTAGTTTTGCAACAGCTGGAGGTCCGCTAATTGCATATCCCTGCCCCATGGGGTATCGTACTAGAATGGGTCCAGTCAATCAAGGACACCAAAATTGGGGTTTTCCCAGACCTAATCGGGGCATCAAAAGACCGGTCAAACAAAGAGAGGAACTAGAGGAGGGAGGCAGATACAATCAAAAAATGCTGACAGGCTCTGAAAAAATGGTTTTGGACAAAGGGTTGAAATTCGCTCCGCCCAGGAGACTTAACAAGTTTCAGACCTACAGTCAGGTCCATAAATATTGGGACATCGACACAATTCTAATCTTTTTGGCTCTATACACCACCACAATGGATTTGAAATGAAATGAACAAGATGTGCTTTGCCTGCAGACTTTCAGCTATAATTTGAGGGAATTTACATCCAAATCAGGTGAACGGTGTAGGAATTACAACAGCTTGTATATGTGCCTCCCACTTTTTAAGGGACCAAAAGTAATGGGACAGATTAACAATCATCAATCAAACTTTCACTTTGGTGAAAGTGATTGACTCGGCCATTGCATAACATTCCACTTCTTTCCCTTAAAAAACTCTTTGGTTGCTTTCGCAGTATGCTTCGGGTCATTGTCCATCTGCACTGTGAAGCGCCGTCCAATGAGTTCTGAAGCATTTGGCTGAATATGAGCCGATAATAATATTGCCCGAAACACTTCAGAATTCATCCTGCTGCTTTTGTCAGCAGTCACATCATCAATAAATACAAGAGAAGCAGTTCCATTGGCAGCCATACATGCCCACGCCATGACCCTACCACCACCATGCTTCACAGATGAGGTGGTATGCTTTGGATCATGAGCAGTTCCTTTCCTTCTCCATACTCTTCTCATCCCATCACTCTGGTACAAGTTGATCTTGGTCTCATCTGTCCATAGGATGTTGTTCCAGAACTGTGAAGGCTTTTTTAGATGTTGTTTGGCAAACTCTAATCTGGCCTTCCTGTTTTTGAGGCTCACCAATGGTTTCCATCTTGTAGTGAACCCTCTGTATTCACTCTGGTGAAGTCTTCTCTTGATTGGTGACTTTGACACACATACACCTACCTCCTGGAGAGTGTTCTTCATCTGACACACATACACCTACCTCCTGGAGAGTGTTCTTCATCTGACACACATACACCTACCTCCTGGAGAGTGTTCTTCATCTGACACACATACACCTACCTCCTGGAGAGTGTTCTTCATCTGACACACATACACCTACCTCCTGGAGAGTGTTCTTCATCTGGCCCACATACACCTACCTCCTGGAGAGTGTTCTTCATCTGACACACACACACCTACCTCCTGGAGAGTGTTCTTCATCTGACACACATACACCTACCTCCTGGAGAGTGTTCTTCATCTGACACACATACACCTACCTCCTGGAGATTGTTCTTCATCTGGCCAACTGTTGTGAAAGGTGTTTTCTTCACCAGGAAAAGAATTCTTCGGTCATCCACCACAGTTGTTTTCCGTGGTCTTCCGGGTCTTTTGGTGTTGCTGAGCTCACCGGGGGGGGGGGGTTCTTTCTTTTTAAGGATGTTCCAAACAGTTGATTTGGCCACACCTAATGTTTTTGATATCTCTCTGATGGGTTTGTTTTGTTTTTTCAGCCTAATGATGGCTTGCTTCACTGATAGTGACAGCTCTTTGGATCTCATATTGAGAGTCGACAGCAACAGATTCCAAATGCAAATGGCACACTTGAAATGAACTCTGGACCTTTTATCTGCTCCTTGTAAATGGGATAATGAGGGAATAACACACACCTGGCCATGGAACAGCTGAGCAGCCAATTGTCCCATTACTTTTGGTCCCTAAAAAGTGGGAGGCACATATACAAACTGTTGTAATTCCTACACCGTTCACCTGATTTGGATATAAATCCCCTCAAATTAAAGCTGAAAGTCTGCAGTTAAAGAACATTCTGGTGGTGTATAGAGCGAAAAAGATTAGAATTGTGTCGATGTCCCAATATTTATGGACCTGACTGTATATGGATGTGCAAAAATATGTGCGCAAATTGAACATCAAACGGTATTTGATCACCAATCCTATCAAAGAAAACCGTTTAACTTCAGTAGAGTTTCAACACGCTGGTTTATCTATTGCCTCTGTTTTCAATCCCCCTGGTGCTCTCCCTCCTTCTCTAAGGGTCTTTTTTGAGATGTGGTTTTAAGAGACCTGGATGGAATGAAAATCCAAAATGTCAGAACATGAAAAGATCTAGAGACTGGTATAGACTCCTTGTACATTAATAAGGAGTTGGTCATTGGACCAGCTGATAAAGGAGGAGGGATTTTGATACTAGATAAAAATTATTATATAACAGAAATGTTACGTCCTGGGTGGGCAGGTATATTGACTTTTACTTTATAACCCCTTGTGCAGCAAATACCTTCTTTCATAAAGGATACTTGACATGTTATTAATTTATTATCGGAGTTCAAAGCTCGGGAAGGGATGTGGTTAGTGACAGCTGACGTCCCTCCTCTATATACAATAATACCACATGATCAGGGCCTGTCAGCCATGAATTATTATCTAGAACGTGACTCTCGTCTTCCAAATGGTCAGATTTCCTTCATTATGGAACTCCTTGAGTTTGCTGCTACACACAACTATTTTTGGTTCAATGACCAATTTTTTTCAGCAAGATAGAGATGTAGCCATGGGGGGCAAAATATGCCCCTAGTTTGGCGAACTTCTTTATGGCCCGGTAGGAGGAGGATGTCGTCTATGCCCAACAGAGACCGCAGGTGGTCCTGTGGGCAAGATATATAGACGACATCCTCCTCCTATGGGATGGCAGCGAAACAGATCTTTTGGAATTTATGAATTTACTTAATACCAACAACAGGGGGATTTGCCTTAGTTATGAGGCGAGTCATGTGGAGATCAATTTCCTAGATCTAAAGATTTCTGTCAGTGGAGATAAGTTTGTCACCTCAACATACTTTAAACCTACTGACAGAAATTCTTATATACCAGTGGATAGCTGCCATCATGCCCTTTGGCTTAGGTCGGTCCCTAATAGCCAATGAATGAGATTGAAGAGCAATTGCACTGAGCCGAGTGAGTTCCTGATACACCCTAGGAAGCCTTCCCTGGGACCTCCCCCATGTACACTTCTACGCCATTATTTGGACTTAACCTTTCACATAGGTGATCCAGGTATGACATTGTTACACATTTCACTTTTCATCACCACTATGTATTCTTACGCTATTCCACTCCATTTAGTTTTTGGGGGGTTGTCCCCCCCCCTCCCCCTTTGTATCACCTAGGGTATTCTTGGTCAACTTTTTGGTTTTCACTGTTATTATTATTTTAACATTAATACAACATTACTTATTTAGCTACCACTGCACCTATTATATTAATGGATGAAATGCTAAAAAAAAAAAAAAAAATTAACCCATAAATAATCACTATGCCATGCACCATCTACTATATTATAATTCCTATATTGATCCCTACATTTATTTACTATTAATACTATTATATTATAATTTTTTCAGATGGTATACAATCCATGGGACAATTACCCTCGGAATGTTCTTCCCCTGGTTGGTTTTTCCATCTTGATGCTTTTGGGGTTAGCCGCCTCAGGTTCCGGGGCGGACTGACATTCCAGCCTACCTCCAGTTTCCTCAGTCCATGTCCAGATTCTGATTTGACTTGCAAGTATGAGTGACCAATTTTTACTATTTTTATTTTTCTATAGTCTTTATTACATTTTTACATGATCACTCATCATATCTACTTTTAAACATCCTTAGACAATATCTCTGCATCTGCTCCTGAAGAGTAGCGCTACAGCTACGAAACGCGTCAAGCTAATAGATGCCTTCCCTGCTGTTCTTTTTATTCAAGATACCATGATTACGGTTCACTGGAATATACCTATATATTACTTACTGTGGGAATACGTTGCAACTAGTCTGGTGTGTCATCATGATGTCATTACTGTGGCTCTAGGCCAATATTCTATCTGTGTGTCATCATGCTATTCTGTTAATTTATTACTATGTATCATGTCATTGAATAAAAGTTTTTTACTTTACTATGATGGTTACTATATGTCTATGCATTTACTATATGGCACTATAGATGGCTCTACCACCAGACAGCATTAAAGTACCATGCAATGCTATTTTCCTGGCTGCACGCTTCAATTCAAAGTCCCAAAAATGTTGTTCTTCTATATCAACCTATCGGGGATGGAGGTACATCTAGCTGGCCTCACCTAAAAGTCCCAACCTCTTAGTTTCAATTCAGAGTTCCTGATACAGGCAGAGGTTATAACTCAGAGATTTGTTGAGAAGGGTTATACCTTAGAGTCTTTACAGGATACTTTGAACCAAGTTGTCCAGGTGAACCGGGTTGATCTGCTAAAAGAGAGACCTTGTGATGTAGGGAATCAGACTCCTTTCCAAGTCCCTTTCATTACCAATTTTTCTATTCAACATCGGAATATTAAACATTTTATTCAGAAACATTGGCAAATTTTGGGCAATGATAGGGTCTTGCAGTGGCGGCCCGTCCATTAGGGGCGCCGGAGCGTCGCCCCCTCTATCCATGGCCATGCTCTATACACAGCCGCTATTTTGACAGGACACCGCCACCCCCTATTCATGTGTCCGGCCCCTTTCAGGATGCCGGACGCGTGAATTACATACAGCGGCGGGGGTCTTTTTTCTAAACACTTGATTAGAGCCAGAAGCTCTAGTAGGCTTCAAAACAGGGTGGGCTCATGGCGCAGAGCATTGCACCAGGAGCCCACCCAGGTGGTTCAACATTCGCTATTGAAACATCGATCCTCAATCCAGCCAATCAGAAGCAGGTCTGAGAGCCATTTTCTGATTGACCGAAAAGAGAAGAGTCCCAATTGGCCGCCGAAGAGGAGGGAGGAAACGGAAGCCGCTGCGATGCCCGTGGAGAACAAGGGAAGCCACCGTTGAAGCTCTGGAGATGCCCACCATAGATGGGTTAAGTGCACCAGACCCCCCTGACTGACCGGGGGGGGGAGAGGGGGTGTTACTGTTAGCCGCCCACCCAAAATAAATTACCACTGGCCGCCACTGGGGTCTTAATCACTATCTTGCCTAATAAAGCTCAGGTTGTTTTTAGAGGCGCTCCTTCTCTCAGAGATAAGTTAGCCCCTAATGTCTTGGACCCCCCACAGAGAAAGACAACCTTTTGTCAAGTATGTTCCTTAAATAGGTGTAGGAATAGGAGGACTAATAGTTTTGTTTCAACCAGCACTTTAGTAGAGTATGAGATAGAGCCTTTCATTACATTCTCTACTACAGGTGTTGTCTATTTGTTGCAGTGCCCCTGTGGACTGCAGTAGGTGGGCAGGACCAAGCGTCAATTGCAGTTTTAATTAAATGAACATATAAACAATATTAGAAAGGGGTTTACCAAACACTCAGTTTCCACACACTATTTGACAGCCCACACTAGGGATCCCAGTAAAATCATATTTTTGGGAATAGAAAAATTTAGTCTGCACTGGAGGGGCAGTTTTTTGGTCAGAGGTATCTCCAAACTCTGACCAACTAGACTGACATAGTTAAATCTTACATTTCATTTGTGTTAAATGTTAACGTTGATGTCAATGCCTTTAATTGACAATTCTTAATGTGATATAGTGTTACCAGTGTTTGTGAACTTGATCTGAGCCTCGGGTAGTCAATATATAACATTTACTCCTATTAATTTAGAAACTTTTTCCATCGCTGCCACTTTGGACAACGTTTAGGTGGGCATATTATTTAACCATCATGACCGAGACCATTCCTAATATAAAAATTAGGGGGCTAGTTTAATATATATTTGTTCATCCTTTTTCACTGTTGTCAATATTTGACAACGTGTTCATGAGCATATCATTTATACGATAGAGACCATTCCTACTTCGAACACTAAGGGTTCCTAACATTTAACTATGGATATCCCTTTGGATATGGTGATGAGGGGAAATTAGATGTCTATTAAGGTGATGTATGATCACGCCACTAGAGGTCACCTCATGATGCCCTTCTTGTATTATATTTTTGTAGTTTAATATAATATATATATACTTTCTTCATAACATGGATGTTGTGCATCCGTTTATATAATTTTATTTTGAAATCTGTCTAATTTTGCAATCTGGCATTATATCGCTCTATGGAGCTTTAACCATGTTGGTCGGTAATGATCACCCTGTGAGATCTATAGCGTGGATGGGGACTTGTTTAGTCTGTCTCCTACCATTTTGGTGTTTCTCGCCTTGAGATGGCGAGATTTGTGGAGAGGATGGGGACCAGAACAGTCTACCTGCTACTACTGGTGTTTTTCCCACTATCCGAGGCTCAGACCAAGGCGTGGTTCTCTTGTATAAATTGCGGTGGGTCAGCACGCCGCCCGTGCCCCAGGACGACGTCATATTGTGACAAAACGCGCTGGGATGGGACGTCACCGCGTTGTTTGATATCCCGGAATGTACGGGCGTTTGATTTAGCAATTTAATAATCTGATTTTTATCATCCATGTTGATGTAAGTGCAGTACTTTTTATACTTTAAATGTAAAGTTTGGGTTTTACACTATGGCGAGTCTCTCTTTTTTCAGATTCTAATATATGGTGCTGAGTGATGATCCTTTTACCCAGTGGAAAGATATGCTTGAATGGATTGAATAGATGGAAAGGATTGAATGATGGAATGGAGCTGGTTACTTGGTGTCATCCATTACAGCAGATAATGTACTGATGCATTTCGGCAGAAGTCTTACCCATAGCATGAAGAAGGCTTCTGCTGAAATGCATTAGATGTTATCTAGCTATTATGTAGCTAATAAAGATTAATTGTGATGGATGACACAGAGTAGCAGGCTCCATTCTATCATTGGATTGTTGCTGCAGTGTGGAGGCATCTGGGCCAGAGCACCGGTTCCCGAGGGCAGTTTGTGGTGGATCACGTTTTGCTGTTTCTTTGTGCTCGAGGATTGGTTCTTCAAGCAGGGGCCCTTAAGGGTGATAACCTGAGGCCTTCCAGAAAGAGTGCTGTGCTGGCAGAACAGAATGCCCCAATCCAGATAGCAGGCAAAGGTCGAAGGTGAAGGAAGCACAGATCCACGAAAATTAATGAGGCAGAAGCAGGGAGATCAGTGCACTGCAGGTCCTCAGGTACAGCTCCCTCTCCAGCAAGGAGATCAGTGAGCAGCACAGCAGTGACATGACCAAATCTCACTTGCAGGGAAAAAATATAAACAAACAAAAAAAATAAACAAAATATAAATAATAATAAAAAAATACAAAAATAATAATAATAAAAATTTGAAAATAAAGAACAAAATAGCTAGATCAAGGTTTGATCTAGGTCAGAGTTAGGGTCAAGGTAAGCATCAAAAGTCAGGGTCAGTTTATTTTAGGTAGGATAAAAAAAAAAGTGGTATTTTTTTAAATTAGTATCAGTTAGCGTCAGGGTGTTTTACTGTAGGTAGCAATATGTGCCCTATAGGTTCTGGGCTGTACTACGGATACAAAGGTCAAATAACACCCACATATGTGGTATCACTGCGATCGTCAGGAGTAGGAGAATTTATTTTGGGCTGTTCTTTGGTGGTTTAATTATGGTAATAGCAAGAAATATACAGCTAGATAAAAAAATTTTTTTTTTTAAATTATTTTGGGCCAGTTTTTCTTTAACCACTTGCTTACTTGGCACTTTTACCCCCTTCCTACCCAGGCCAATTTTCAGCTTTTTGTTTTAGAGCTTTCTTTTGGTGGTATTTAATCACTAGTGGGTTTTTTCTTTTTTGCTTAAAAAAACGAAAAAAGGCCGAAAAGTTAGAAAAAAACAAAAAACTGTTTCATAGTTTGTTATAAAATTTAGCAAACGGGTAATTTTTCTCCTTCATTGATATGCGCTGATGAGGCACTGATAAGGCAGCACTGATAGGTGGTACTGGTGGGCACTGATGAGGTGGCACTGGTGGGCACTGATAGGTGGCACTGATGGACACTGAGAGGTGGCAATGATTGGTGGCACTGATGGGTGGCACTGATGGGCAGCACTGATGGGTGGCACTGATAGGCGCCTCTGATGGATGGCACTGATGGGCGGCACTAATGGGTGGCACTGATGGGCACTGATAGGTGGCACTGATAGGCGTCACTGATGGGCACTGATGGGTGACACTGATGGGCACTGATAGGCAGCACTGATAGGTGGCACTTATGATGAGGCACTGATAGGTGGCACTGGTGGGCATTGATAGGTGGCACTGGTGGGCACTGGTAGGTGGCACTTGTGGGCACTGGTAGGCGGCACTGATATGCACTGGTAGATGGAACTGGTGGGCACTTGCAGGTGGAACTAATGGGCACTGGCAGGTGGAACTGGTGGGCACTGCTTAGCAGCAGTGGCTCTCTGTGTATGGGACCGATGTCTCTCTGACAAAAGCCAGTAATCAGCTTTTTTTTTTTTCTCTCTTCACGCAGATAGCGTGAGGAGAAATAAAAAAAAAACGATTACGATCTTCTGTTTACGTCACGTGATCAGCTGTCATTGGTTGATCAGGGGCCGTGATTAGCCGTGTCTCATTGACTCGCTGATCACAAAGCGCGTCGCGCGCGCCCCGCAGGGGGCGTACAGGCGGTGCATTCTCGGGAGGACTTACATGGACAATTAAAGCCCGTGCTGTAGCCGTCTTTTGGCTATAGCGTGGGCGGGAGGTGGTTAATATGAAGAAAAAAATCCGAAGATATCCATTACGATTTGCCACCAAATGACATTTTTTCCTGGAGGCACAAAGTAGTTGCGATGATATGTACGGTTTTACTAACACGTGTCAAAGTTGCAAAATTGGGTCAGGGTGTTAAGGTTTGTTTTACCCTCCGTCATGAAGGGGTTAATTAGGGTTAATTATCTCTGTTGCAAACTCAATGAATCTCCCCTGAGATTCCGCTCGGAGATTCCCACACTCATTCGCAGGTTTGGATAAATCCCTGAACTCATCCATAAGAAACATTGTATCTTTAGATATGTTTTCGGGTGACTTCGGCATTCCTGACGTGTTTACAATCTGTTTGACAAATGGCCTTCCTGGTGCCGATTAAATAACAAAAAAAATTGCGACACGAGGAAGCAGATAGGAGAGGAGGGATCCCCGGGCGCCGTGTCGCAATGTGTGCGTCGCCAGGCCGGACGGGAGCTGGAGGTGTCAGATGAGGTGACGATGAGATAGAAGATATTCGTGGGATCCTTCAGGCTGCATTCACAACTCAGCAGCGTTTGGTAGCCGGAAGTTTGAAGCTCCAAAACGCTGGAGGGGGAAAAAAAATCAATCATTCTCTGTGAAGACGATTCACATCTCCACTCCAAGTCGCCTGAAGCGCAAACAAGTTCTGGAGCTTTTTTTTTTGTCACTCAAATCGGGCAGATTTGGGGCGTTTTTGGCGCGTTTGCATTCCCATAGGAATGAAAGGAAACGCGCCATTCGCACGGTTTTGTGCGTATTTGCCCGTTTTGTCCCGCGTTTTTGCACAATCTGCTGCTAAAATGAAAAAAAAAATTGAAATAATAAATAAATGTAAAATAAATACACAAATAACAAAAAATCATTTATAAATAAGTAAAATAAATTAATAATTGGTAATAATACATTAATAAATAATAATTAACCTTAAAAAAATATTATATACATTATTATTATTATTATTATTAATATTATTATTATTATTATTATTAACAACAACAATAAAATAACAATAAACACCCAAACTCGAAGAAAAAAAATACATTAATAATAATAATAATAAATTTTGTGTTAGGGTTTTTAGTTATGTATTATTTTTTTGTTTTTTTAAGGGGTAAGGGTTACTAAACCCTCGTTTTTTTTTGTTTTTTTTTTAAAATAACAAACATGTCATACTCACCTCCTCCGTGCAGTTTGTTTTGCACAGAATGGCCCCGATCCTCCTCTTCTGGGGTCCCTAAGCGGCGCTCCTGGCTCCTTCTCTTCTCGAGCGCCCTGTCGGAGAAGCACTCTCCTTCGTCCCGAGTCCTGCTGCTGCGTCTATTGACACACACATAGCAGGACTCTGCCCCGCCCCCTGCGCCCGCGTCTTTGGATTTGATTGACAGCAGCGGGAGCCAATGGCTGCGCTGCTATCAATCTATCCAATCAGGACACGAGACACCGGCTAGAGCTGGTGTGCTCGTCTCCGGGGTGATAAAAAACAGGTTCAGGTAAGTAAAACGGGGGGGGGGGGGGGCTGCTGTATGACAGAAGGTTTTCACCTTAATGCATAGAATGCATTAAGGTGAAAAAAACACAAGGGTTTAAAGTTAAGGGTCAATTATTTATTTATTACTACTTAGTATTCATTTATTGAATTTATTTATGATTTTTATTAATTTGTGCATTTCTTTTACATTTATTTATTTATTAATTTATTATTATTATTCATATAATAATAATAAATTAATAAATAAATGTAATAATGTAACATAACAATTAAATTTAAATAAATAAAATAATAATAAATCACCCTAACCCCCAACTCCTAATCCTAACCCTAACCTAAAGTGAACTTGAACCCCTTACCCTAACAAACAAACATTATAATTAATAAATAATAATAAAATAAATAAAAGCTAATGGAAAATCTAAAAAAAAGCTGAAATACCTAGAAACAAATGATACGACAGATAATTTGTTTTCTCTATTGGCTAATAAAAAACGCCAAAGCCCAAAAACGCTGCATAAAAACGCACAAGTCGCGCAAAGACGCACGAAAAAAAAAAACTCTCAGGTGTAAATGTAGCCTCAGTGACAACAGAATAATTTGAGGTGGGGGAGGGGTCATGTTTTGGCGCTCCGTGCGTACTGGAGGGAACAGCACGCCTTCGCGCCCCGGCTCCGAATTATTACCTTATAAAATAACAGCAGAGCCCGCGAGTGCGATTTTTACGAGCTCTGAGCAAATAAAAGTTTAAAGCCGCGTCTCAGGGCGCTGGTTACGCCGGCCGTAAAAATAATTGTCTCCCACTGGCCGGGTCGTAAAGTCTTACATGAATAGGCCGAGCGCCCGGCTTATTCTGCGCTCCTCACCGGGCCGCTCACAGCCTCCGGGGCAGCAAGACCGCGCGGCGGCGGCCATGGGCGCGGGCGACAAGAACTTTTTTTATTTTTCTTTTCTTTTGTTGCTTCCAGTAAGCGAGACGCCGTCCGGTCGGTCGCTGATGGTGACACACGTAACTGATAAGACGTTCCCGTAAAAGGATAAAGACATGAAAGGCGCCACGGCCAGAGATGTCAAATCTCCCACATTGTAAAACTCCGCTCTAAAAAAAACAAACAAATGAAACCTCCAAATAGAAGCAGTCAGTAAGTTTTGGAGAGAAGGGGGGTGGGGGGTGTTCTGTAACAAACTTCCTGTCCTAGTGTGACAACTCTGCACCGTCATAGCTACAGGAAATGTGTTACTGGCAGGATCACCAGGCGCCATCTTTGTTCAGGCATCATCCATGGTCACCATTATGGTCACCACTTCCTGGACTGTGCAGTTCTTGGCAGACACAGATCAGCCCCCTGCTGTAGCCTCTCAGTTATAATGTTGCAGTCTGATCACTGGTGGAGGGGAGACTGAGGAACTGCTTTCCTCCTGGCTGCAGCAGACTGATGACATCATCACAACCCAGGCAAAGTAACTGGGGAAAAGGACACTGAGGAAATGGTTCCTCCTGGCTGCAGCAGACTGATGACATAATCTCAACCTAGGCAAAGTCACTGGGGGAGGGAAGATGGAGAAACTGCTTCCTCCTGCCTGCAGCAGACTGAGGACATCATCTCAGCCTAGGTAAAGTCACTGGGGGAGGGAAGACTGAGGAACTGCTTTCCTCCTGGCTGCAGCAAACTGATGACATCATCACAACCCTGGCAAAGCCACTTGAGAAGGGGACACTGAGGAAATGCTTCCTCCGGCCTGCAGCAGACTGATGACATAGTCTCAGCCTAGGCAAAGTCACTGGGGGAGGGAAGACTGAGAAACTGCTTCCTCCTGCCTGCAGCAGACCGAGGACATCATCTCAGCCTAGGTAAAGTCACTGGGGGAGGAAAGACTGAGAAACTGCTTCCTCCTGCCTGCAGCAGACTGATGATATCCTCTGAGCCTTGGCAAAGACTGGAGCTCAAGGACAACTTTTTCACCTCTTGCCACCCCCTCCCCACATTATACTACTATATATGCAGCGGCAAAGGGGGTGGGTTTTAACAGCCGCACGCCACACATATGCATCCACGGGCCGCCGAGGTTTCTGTGCTGAGAGCGCGCTCATAAGGAAAAGTTCTTGTCGCCCGTGCCCATGGCCGCCTCCGCGCGGTCTTGCTGCCCCGGAGGCTGTGAGCGGCCCAGTGAGGATCGCAGAATAAGCCGGGCGCTCGGCCTATTCATGTCAATGTTAGCATGAGTGTTGGGAGTGAGCCTTCGTGTCTGGGAGGGGGGGGGGGGACAGACACAGAAGATGAAGAGCCTAGCGCACTAGCTGGTGACCCCAGAAGAGGAGATTCGGGGTCGCTCTGTGCAATACTAGTGCTCGAAGCAGGTATTTTAGGTAAAAAAAAAAAAGGTTTTAGAAGAGGGAGGACAGGCCATATTGGCTCCATAAAGAATGAGGAAGGACATCTGGTTACAAAGAACAGGGAGATGGCGAAGGTATTGAATTTTTTACTTCTCCTCAGTCTTCGCGAAGGAATCGGGGGGGCTTCAGTAACCAAAACTGAAGTGTTTATCCTCATGATACATCACAGGAAGCACCCCCGTGGTTAACAGAGGACAGAATTAAAATTAGACTTGGGGAAACTTAACATTAATAAATCACCGGGATCAGGTGGCTTGCACCCGAGGGTACTTAGGGAACTCAGTCAAGTAATTGCCAGACCATTGTTCCTAATTTTTACTGACAGTCTACTGACTGGAATGGTACCGGCGGATTGGAGAAAAGCCAATGTAGCACCAATATTTAAAATACATCTCTGGGAATTACAGACCAGTCAGCCTAACATCAATAGTATGTAAGCTCTTGGAGGAGATAATAAGGGACTATATACAAGATCTTAGTAATGAGAACGGTATCATTAGCAGTAATCAGCATGGATTAATGAAGAATCGTTCTTGCCAAACCAATCTATTAACCTTCTATGAGGAGGTGAGTTGCCATCTAGATAAAGGAAGGCCCGTAGACGTGGTGTACAGTATCTGGATAAAGGGAGGCTCGTAGACGTGGTGTATCTGGATAAAGGAAGGCCCGTAGATGTGGTGTATCTGGATAAAGGAAGGCTCGTAGACGTGGTGTATTTGGATAAAGGAAGGCCCGTAGATGTGGTGTACAGTATCTGGATAAAGGAAGGCTCGTAGACGTGGTGTATCTGGATAAAGGAAGGCCCGTAGATGTGGTGTATCTGGATAAAGGAAGGCCCGTAGACGTGGTGTATCTGGATAAAGGAAGGCCCGTAGATGTGGTGTATCTGGATAAAGGAAGGCTCGTAGACGTGGTGTATCTGGATAAAGGAAGGCCCGTAGACGTGGTGTACAGTATCTGGATAAAGGAAGGCTCGTAGACGTGGTGTATCTGGATAAAGGAAGGCCCGTAGATGTGGTGTATCTGGATAAAGGAAGGCCCGTAGACGTGGTGTATCTGGATATAGGAAGGCCCGTAGATGTGGTGTATCTAGATAAAGTAAGGCCCGTAGACGTGGTGTATCTAGATAAAGGAAGGCCCGTAGACGTGGTGTATCTGGATAAAGGAAGGCCCGTAGACGTGGTGTATCTGGATATAGGAAGGCTCGTAGACGTGGTGTATCTAGATAAAGGAAGGCCCGTAGACGTGGTGTATCTGGATAAAGGGAGGCCCGTAGACGTGGTGTATCTGGATAAAGGAAGGCCCGTAGACGTGGTGTATCTAGATAAAAGAAGGCCCGTAGATGGGGTTTATCTAGATAAAGGAAGGCCCGTAGACGTGGTGTATCTAGATAAAGGAAGGCCCGTAGACGTGGTGTATCTGGATAAAGGAAAGCCTGTAGACGTGGTGTATCTGGATACAGGAAGGCCCGTAGACGTGGTGTATCTAGATAAAGGAAGGCCCGTAGACGTGGTGTATCTGGATAAAGGAAGGCCCGTAGATGTGGTGTATCTGGATAAAGGAAGGCCCGTAGATGTGGTGTATCTGGATAAAGGAAGGCCTGTAGACGTGGTGTATCTGGATAAAGGGAGGCCCATAGATGTGGTGTATCTAGATAAAGGGAGGCCCGTAGATGTGGTGTATCTGGATTTTGTAAAAGCATTTGACACAGTTCCCCTTAAACATTTACTGTATAAAATAAGGTCGGTTGGCATGGACCATAGGGTGAGTACATGGATTGAAAACTGGCTACAAGGGCGAGTTCAGAGGGTGGTGATAATGGGGAGTACTTGGAATGGTCAGGGGTGGGTAGTGGGGTCCCCCAGGGCTCTGTCCTGGGACCAATCCTGTTTAACTTGTTCATAAATGACCCGGAGGACGGGGTAAACAGCTCAATCTCTGTATTTGTGGACAATACTAAGCTAAGCAGGGCAATAACTTCTCCGCAGGATGTGGAAACCTTGCAAGAAGATCTGAACAAATAAATGGGGTGGGCAACTACATGGAAAATGGTGTTTAATGTAGAAAAATGTAAAATATTTGCATTTGGGTGGCAAAAATATGAATGCAATCTACTCACTAGGGGGAGAACCTCTGGGGGAATCTAGGATGGAAAAGGACCTGGAGGTCCTAGTAGATGATAGGCACATCAATGGCATGCAATGCCAAGCTGCTGCTAACAAAGCCAAGAGAATATTGGCATTAAAAAAGGGGATCAACTCCAGAGATAAAACGATAATTCTCCCGCTCTACAAGACTCTGGTCTGGCCGCACCTGGAGTATGCTGTCCAGTTCTGGGCACCAGTCCTCAGGAAGATTGTACTGGAAATGGAGCGAGTACTAAGAAGGGCAACAAAACTAATAAAGGGTCTGGAGGACATTAGTTATGAGGAAAGGTTGCGAGCTCTGAGCTTATTCTCTTTGGAGAGTAGACATGTGCGATTCGTTTCGTACGGATCAAAAATTTGTACGAATTTCTGAAAATTCGTACATTCGGAAGCATCCGAAATAGAAATTTCTGTTCTTACGAATTTTATACGAAATATGAAATTTTGTTGACGAGTTTAATTTCGGGAGTGGGAGAGACGGCTCAGACCGGTACTGGTAGTCGATGGGAGATTCAGAATTGGACAAAATAAGAATGTTCGTTAATATCGTTTTATTATTGTCATAATAATTACTGTAGCGGGGTGTTCAATTTAAGGGGAGTGTCTGAGTGGTAATTAGGCTCAGACACACTGATTGTTAGGGTTAATGGACCATTTCTGTTCATGGGAGATAGTATTGGTGTACAGTTCCCTGTGGCCTACAGGTGGCGCTGTCGCCATGGGCCAGGGTTGAACCACCAATCCAGGGCTGCGCCTTTTGTGTCCCCTCTCGGCAGTAGTACGGCGGGGCGGGGAACCTGCTGTGCCTGTCGGGAGAGGGTATAAAAGGAGCGGACATCTTCCGTTCGAGGTCTTCGTCCGCGCCCAGGCACCTTCAGCCTGGGGGTGTGGAGTTCCTGTTCCATCCCAGACACCTTCAGTCTGGGGTGAGGTACTATTTTGAAGGCCTGGGGCCCAGCAACTTTCGGCTGGGGTCCGCTAGGGATCAAGGACTCCCAGGGTGCCGCCTTGATAGGGGACCCGTATCTGAGATGAGGAGGTCAGGGAGGTAACCCTTTCCGAAGACCCAGCGCAAAGTTGTGGTGACGATGAGGGCCTCTGGTAACTCTCCGGAGGGATGTTTTCTCATTGACATGGGCCAAATACTTCAAGAAGGAAGTTCACGTTCAGGTCAGTGGCAGTGACCCTACTCTTCAGGTCAGTGGCAGTGACCCTACTCTTCAGGTCAGTGGCAGTGACTTTATTCACCCGGTTTGTGGCAGAGACCAACCTCAAAACTAACACCGCTCAACCTCTTTACTCAGGAGGGTACTGGCTTGTGGTGCGTTGTGCCTCTCTCTGCCTGCGAGGAGCCAAAGTTAATGCAGGCTGGGGAGAGGTGGGTGCGCTACATTACGATTATTCGTTATGATGAAGTTAAAAACCCAGGAAGTCAGCACAGCACAGGGATGGTGGGAGCCCCTCATAATGAGCACAGCACAGGGATGGTGGGAGCCCCTCATAATGAGCACAGCACAGGGATGGTGGGAGCCCCTCATAGTGAGCACAGCACAGGGATGGTGGGAGCCCCTCATAATGAGCACAGCACAGGGAGGGTGGGAGCCCCTTATAATGAGCACAGCACAGGGATGGTGGGAGCCCCTCATAATGAGCACAGCACAGGGATGGTGGGAGCCCCTCATAATGAGCACAGGGATGGTGGGAGCCCCTCATAATGAGCACAGCACAGGGATGGTGGGAGCCCCTCATAATGAGCACAGCACAGGGATGATGGGAGCCCCTCATAATGAGCACAGGGATGGTGGGAGCCCCTCATAATGAGCACAGCACAGGGATGGTGGGAGCCCCTCATAATGAGCACAGCACAGGGATGGTGGGAGCCCCTCATAATGAGCACAGCACAGGGATGGTGGGAGCCCCTCATAATGAGCACAGCACAGGGATGGTGGGAGCCCCTCATAATGAGCACAGCACAGGGATGGTGGGAGCCCCTCATAATGAGCACAGGGATGGTGGGAGCCCCTCATAATGAGCACAGCACAGGGATGGTGGGAGCCCCTCATAATGAGCACAGCACAGGGATGGTGGGAGCCCCTCATAATGAGCACAGCACAGGGATGATGGGAGCCCCTCATAATGAGCACAGCACAGGGATGATGGGAGCCCCTCATAATGAGCACAGCACAGGGATGATGGGAGCTCCTCATAATGAGCACAGCACAGGGATGGTGGGAGCCCCTCATAATGAGCACAGCACAGGGATGCTGGGAGCCCCTCATAATGAGCACAGCACAGGGATGGTGGGAGCCCCTCATAATGAGCACAGCACAGGGATGGTGGGGAGCCCCTCATAATGAGCACAGCACAGGGATGGTGGGAGCCCCTCATAATGAGCACAGCACAGGGATGGTGGGAGCCCCTCATAATGAGCACAGCACAGGGATGGTGGGAGCCCCTCATAATGAGCACAGCACAGGGATGGTGGGAGCCCCTCATAATGAGCACAGCACAGGGATGATGGGAGCCCCTCATAATGAGCACAGCAGGGGTATAGCCCCAGGAGGAAGTCAGCACAGCACAGGGATGGTGGGAGCCCCTCATAACGAATGTTCCTAATTGTTACGAAAAGTTAACGAATCTAACGAAGATTCGTATTTCGTATGAAACAAATCTAAATTGAATTTCGGACACGAATTTTCATCTGATACGAAATGTAACGAAACGAAACAAATTTATTGACGGCGTACATGTCTACTGGAGAGGAGACACTTGAGAGGAGATGTGATTTCAATGTACAAATACTGTACTGGTGACCCCACAATAGGGATAAAACTTTTTCGCGGGAGGGAGTTTAACAAGACACGCGGCCACTCATTAAAATTAGAAGAAAAGAGGTTTAACCTTAAACTACGTAGAGGATTCTTTACTGTAATGCGGCGTACACACGATCGTTTTTCATGCCGTTAAAAATGTCATTTTTAAAAATGGCCATTAAAACCGATCGTGTGTGGGCTCCAGAGCATTTTTAACGGCGTGAAAAACGGCCATTAAAAATTTCGAACATGCTCTATTTTTTCACGTCGTTTTTCATGTCGTTTTTTTCGAACGACGAGAAAAACGTCGGATAAAAAAATGGCATTAAAAACGTACGTGTGTACGCCGCATAAGAGCGGAAAGGATGTGAAATTCCCTTCCACAGGTGGTGGTCTCAGTGGGGGGCATTGAAAGTTTCAAAAAACTATTAGATAAGCACCTGAATGACCACAACATACAGGGATATACAATGTAATACTGACATATAATCACACACAGAGGTTGGACTTGTGTCTTTTTTCAACCTCACCTACTATGTAACTATGTAAGCACCACTTTAAAATTGCGTGCGCCCATGAGATGACGACAAACTCTGGTACCACTGGTGTAGCGTCAGGGGCCGCAGGGGTTGCAATGGCGACCCCGCCCATACTTAAAGCGGAAGTAAACCCATCCATAAAACCGTTTCATTTCCGGGAAGTGCCGTAAATGTAACACTCCCATTGGTTGTGCTCTCAACCAAACTGTCAAACCATCCAATGGCTTGTGTCTAAACTGATCACATGTGCAGTATCATGGCAGTTGTAGATTAAACAGAGGCAAAGATGGCAGCTTCCTTGGCTGAAAACGATAGGGGGGTTTACTTCCACTTTAAGCGGACCTGTGCGGGCCTCCCTGTCACATTCAATTAAATTGCAACCTTTATGCCGCGTACACACGATCATTATTCATGGCGGTTTAAAAACCGCCGTGAATAATGACATTTTAAACGAGGGAACAGCTTGTTCCCCACACACGGTCATTTTTCTCGTCATTTTTTTAAAATGACGAGAAAAACGATCGTCTATGGGCTCCGCGGCAGTGTCAGGAAAAACAGAACATGTTCTAATTTTTCTCATCGTTTTTAATGCCGTTTTTCACGTCGTGAAAAATGACAAAAAGACCACACACGGTCGTTTTTCTTGTTGAAAACAAAAAATGTCATTTTTCACGACGTGAAAAATGATCGTGTGTACGCGGCATTAGAATCACTAATATCTAATATCATGTGACATAAAAAAATCACAACTACCGCTATTTTATTCTCTAGGGTGTCTGCTTCCAGAAAAATATATAATAATTTGGGGGTTTTATGTAATCTTCAGGCCTAAAATGTTTTATTTTTTAAACTTGTGCAAAAATCACAAAAAAAAAAAGGCTCTGGCAGTGAAAGGGTGAAGACACATGTACAGTTCAGGTGACAATGACACCCATCTTTGTCCTCTTGTTTCTGGGGTGCATTTCAACACAAATATTTGAGACACGGCCCGCAGCGATGTCTGGAGGTGGCACTCCCTTGGCACAGAGCGTAGAAACAAATTTTCAAAGTTTATTTAGACGGGTAAGGTTGACGTAATGCAGGACCGGTGACTAATAACCATCAGAGGAGGACTTTAGATGTATGGCGGCACTTGCCAGGCTTGTGACCGGTTCCTCAGCCGTACATGGACCGTCCCGTCAGCACCAACCACCTTCTACACCCTGGAGACTGTATATAGTCACCACATATGTTCCACTTAGGGCAATGTACCGTTCAGGTGACAATGACATCCATCTTTGTCCCCTCGGTTCTGAGGTGCATTTCAACACAAATATCTGGGACGCGGCCCGGGGCGAATTTTTTTGGAGGCGACACTCCCTTGGCACAGATGTACAGCGGCACTCACCAGGCTTTAGTGTAGCTGAGCCAAGGGAACCAAAGCTGTTAACCCTCAAAGTGCCAGAAGTTCAACTGAAGGAAGAGGACAGAGTAGCAATGCAGTGAAGATTTCTACAGAATCCAGCAGCCTGCACATCGCGGGACATCATCCTTCACTACAGGTAGGTAATGGAACTGAAGCTGTAGAGCAATGGCCTCTAAACTGCAGACCACAGGCCAGATGCGGCTCTTTACTTTCCCTTATCCTGCTCTTTGGGCACTATTCCTCCCGCTGAAAAGATTCAATGCACTGGCACCAATCACGGGGCACTATTCCTCCCACTGAAAAGATTCAATGCACTGGCACCAATCACGGGGCACTATTCCTCCCGCTGAAAAGATTCAATGCACTGGCACCAATCACGGGGCACTATTCCTCCCACTGAAAAGATTCAATGCACTGGCACCAATCACGGGGCACTATTCCTCCCACTGAAAAGATTCAATGCACTGTCACCAATCACGGGGCACTATTCAACCCAACTGACAACAATGATGGAGCCTTACTCCTCTCACAGACACCAACGATGGGGTACTATTCCTTACACTGACACCAATGATGGGGCCTTACTCCTCTCACAGACACCAACAATGGGGTACTATTCCTTACACTGACACCAATGATGGGGCCTTACTCCTTTCACAGACACCAACGATGGGGTACTATTCCTCCCACTGAAAAGATTCAATGCACTGACACCAATCACGGGGCACCATTCCCCCAACTGACAACAATGATGGAGCCTTACTCCTCTCACAGACACCAACAATGGGGTACTATTCCTTACACTGACACCAATGATGGGGCACTATTCCCACACTGATGCCAATGATTGGTCTCTACTTCTCCCACTGACACCAATGATTGGGCACTATTCCCCCAACTGACACCAACAATGGGGTACTATTCCTCCCACTGACACCAATGACGGGGCACTATTCCCCCAACTGACACCAATGACGGGGCACTATTCCCCCAACTGACAACAATGATGGGGCCTTACTCCTCTCACAGACACCAATGATGGGGTACTATTCCTTACACTGACACCAATGATGAGGCACTATTCCCACACTGATGCCAATGATTGGTCTCTACTTCTCCTACTGACACCAATGATTGGGCACTATTCCCCCAACTGACACCAATGACGGGGCACTATTCCCCCAACTGACAACAATGATGGGGCCTTACTCCTCTCACAGACACCAACGATGGGGTACTATTCCTTACACTGACACCAATGATGGGGCAGTATTCCCACACTGATGCCAATGATTGGTCACTACTCCTCCCACTGACACCAATGTTGGGGCACTATTCCCCCAACTGACACCAACAATGGGGTACTATTCCTTACATCAATACCAATGATGAAGTACTATTCCTCCCACTGACACCAACAATGGGGACTATTCCTCTCACTGACACCAATGATGGGACAATATTCCCCCAACTGACACCAACAATGGGGTACTATTCCTCCCACTGACACCAATGACGGGGCACTATTCCCCCAACTGACACCAACGATGGGGCGTTATTCTTCCCAATGACACCAATGATGGGGCACTATTCCTCCCACTGATACCAATGATGGGGGGGGCACTATTCCCCCAACTTACATCAATGATGGGGCACTATTCTTCCCACTGACACCAATGATGGGGCACTATTCCTCCCACTGACATCAACAATAGGGCACTATTCCTCCCACTGACACCAATGATGGGGTGCTATTCTTCCCACTGATACCAATGATGGGGCACTATTTCTTCCACTGATACCAATGATGTGGCACTATTCCTTCTGTAGCGCTTGGTTGCTACTAGTAACAAACATCCACCAAATCACCCTGCTTCCAGACCCCCCATATATCACTTCTGAGACAATGAGCAGTCATTTGCATTGTTTTTTTTGTTTGTTTGTTTTGTTTATTGGGGGATATAACTTGGTTGGGGTAAGGGGGGAAGGGGGGAATATGGGATGCCCATAGAACTTGTTGAATTGCCATTCCATTTAAAGAACATTGATTAGTAGATTTTAGCCCTGAAGAACTGATGTACTTCTTAAGCCCCGTACACACGGCGGTCGGACTTTTGGCCAACAAACTTCATTTTTAGCAAGTTGGACCAACAATCCGACCGTGTGTACGCTCCATCGGACAAACTTTTTTTTTTTGTTTTCATCGGACAAATGTTGGGTCTGCAAACGGACAAACTTTTGCCCAACAAAAGTCCGATGGAGCAAAGTCCGACCGTGTGTACAGAAAACCATCGGACTTTTGTCCGATGGACAAAACAAATAATGTTACAATCAACCAACAATAGCAGAAGTTGACCAAACGGTGGCGGTAAAAAGCAGAAAAGAGCAGAAAAACCACGTGATGTTGGAAAAAGTTTTGGGAAAGTTTGTAGAAAAGTCCTGTGGTGTGTATGCTATGGGTGTTCCCGACCAACTCCGTTCGGACAAAAAAAACACGGAAAAGTCCGATGAAAGTCCGACCGTGTGTACGAGGCTTTACATTCGCAGTCTCTTCCCCTGCATGTCTACATGCAGACTATTGCTCCTCCTCCTCTGCACTAGCTCCTGCAGAATATCACTCCCAGGACTCTTCTCCTCCTGCACAAATCTTCCACTGTAAAACCGTTAGATTCCTGTCTCATCATCTTCAGTATATCCAAAGGGGATAACCCGGATTACCCCCAGCTTGCAGGCTGTACTTAGTTACTGTTGTAGTGTTACTTGAATGATGTTACTTGAGTGCTGTTACTAGGCCAGAGGTCTGCAGCACCTCTCCCCAGCGGCCTAGCAATTTAGTAGCACATGTTAACAGGTGGACTACTGCTCCCAGCTAGTCTGGCCTACAAATCCTGCGCCCTCAGGTCGCAGCGATTTGACACTACACCCCACAGTCTCCCCTCTGTCCCGGGACTCCTCACCAATGACCGTGTAAAGATGAGGACTTCATCCATGAGTGTGAAAGGATGAAGTTCCCTCCCAGACTCCCTGGCATGCCTCCGCACCCAGCACTCCACTGCGGTATACACACTGACCTTCTCCTGCCCCAAGTCCATGTTGGAGAACTTTATCCAGACATACGTTCCAGCAGCACCTCCTGCCCTTCTGCTCCAGGAATTCCCCATCTGTGACCGTGTACAGACTCAGACCTCATCCATGACCGTGTAAGGATGAGGTTCCCTCACAGCTCTCCCACCGGGCCACTCCGCGTTCAGAGCGCCCCCCTAGATGGGGACGCCCTACAGCAGCTGCCTAGTATTCCATTCTCCACTTCTCTTGGTCGACTACCCCACCAGCAGTATGTGATCTCAGCTTATATGGGAGGCCTGCCCCCTGCTAATACCAAGTGGGGATTGGTCAGGGCTCCTCACACGAGCTGCCTGCCACTCCAGCACTAGGCCCTGCCTCTCTTTCAGAACAATCCCCCTTGAAGCAGGGGAGGTGCCTCAGAACCAGAGCACAGGTGGTCACACCCAATGCTACACTAATCACTCCCAGCCCCAGATCAAAACAAACAGGCCTAGCGTGAAGCATAGGCCTGCCTAAATTTGCCTGTACTGACAGTTTCCCTAGAAAAATCCTATTCTAGCACCTACCTATGGTAGAGGGTGCTACACTTCCACTGATGCCAATGATGGGTCACTATTCCTCCCACTGACACCAATGATGGGGCACTATTCCTCTCACTGACACCAATGATGGGGAACTATTTTCTCATACTTATTCTAATGACAGGACACTAGTCCTCTTCCTACTGATCACAGGCACTATGATGTCTCTTTACTCTGACCACCAAGCTTGGGAGTTTTTCCACCTCTACTGACCACAGTCTGACCCCCTAAAGTCCAGGAGGTGAGAGGGACAGTAAACTGGCCCTTTGTTTGGAGACCCCACTGTAGAGAAAAATATTTATAAAAAAATCACAGTTGAAGAAGTGACTCGACAATGACATGTTCCTTAACCACTTCAGCCCCGGACCATTTTGGCTGGTTAAAGACCAGGCCCCTTTTTGCGATTCGGCACTGCGTCGCTTTAACAGACAATTGCGCGGTCGTGCGACGTGACTCCCAAACAAAATTGACGTCCTTTTTTTCACACAAATAGAGATTTCTTTTGGTGGTATTTGATCCCCTCTGCGGTTTTTATTGTTTGCGCTATAAACAAAAGTAGAGCGACAGTTTTGAAAAAAATTCAATATTTTTTACTTTTTGCTATAAGTATCCCCAAAAATATATTTTAAAAAAACTTTTTTTTTCCTCAGTTTAGACCGATACGTATTCTTCTACATATTTTTGGTAAAAGAAATCGCAATAAGCGTTTATTGATTGGTTTGCGCAAAAGTTATAGCGTTTACAAAATAGGGGATAGTTTTATGGCATTTTTATAAAAAAAAAATTATACTAGTAATAACGGCGATCAGTGATTTTTTCCGTGACCTGCGACATTATGGCGGACACATCGGACACTTTTGACACATTTTTGGGACCATTGTCATTTTCACAGCGATCAGTGCTATAAAAATGCACTGATTACTGTGAAAATTACACTGGCAGTGAAGGGGTTAACCACTAGGTGGCGCTGTAGGGGTTAAGTGTTCCCTGCATAGTGTTTCTAACTGTAGGGGGGATGGGCTCTGTGTCACATGACACTGATCTCCGCTCCGAGTACATGGAGCCGAGATCCGTGTCATTGTCCCTAGGCAGAGCCGGGAGATGCTTGTTTACACAAGCATCTCCCTGCTCTATACCTCAGTGAGACGATCGCGGGGATCCCCACGGTGATCGAGTCCGCGGGACCCGCGGTCCGACTCACGGGGATGGCGGTAGGGTCGCGAGCGCGCTGCCGGCGGCGCGCCCGCGCGACCACAGGGACAGGCATTTAAAGGGGACGTTGATATGCCTGTCCGTGCCATTCTGCCGACGTAAATGTACAGGAGGCAGTCGGCAAGCGGTTAAAGCCCAACTTCAGCTTGGGCATAGAATGAATATTGTAAGTCCCTGGTAGGAGTTGAAAATAACAAATCGGCTCCGGTTACTGTCCTCCCTCCTCTCCTGTACTATCCCCGTGTAGCGGGTATTTGAATTTAAGGGAAGCATCTGAGTGGTAGTGATGCACTGATTGCTAGGGAATCTGAGACCCTTTTATGGTTCTTGGAGGACTCTGGTGGTGTGAGGTTCCCTGCGGCCTGCAGGTGGCATTGTCGCACTGGCTGGAGTTGAACTCACACCGCAAGACTGTGCCTTTTTGTCCTCCCCTGGCACTGGTACGGCGGGGCGGGGAACCCGCTGTGACGCAAAGGGAGAGGGGATAAAAAGGGCGGACGCCCTTACCACGGGGTTCAGAGTTCGGAGTCGGAGGACACGGCCGCACCCAGGCACCTTCAACTTGGGTGCTGGCGTTCTGGTGTTCCGGGCCCAGGTGCCCTTGACCTGGCCGGAGCGAGAGATGGAGTCCATCTCAGGCACCTTTAGCCTGGGGTGAGGTACTATGGCGGATTCCTGGGCCTCAGTACCTTCGACTGAGTTCCGCGATGGGTGGAGGAATCCGAGGGGGCCCTAACTCCTTGGGTGCCCGTGTCTGAGGTCGAGGAGACTGGTGAGCGGAACTTCTCCGGAGAGTCCGGCGCAGCATCGCTGGTGACAGAGAGGCCTCCGGTGACTCCCTTGGACGGATATCCTTCCCCTGACAGGGGCTGTGCTAGCGAAGGTAATTCATGTTCTACCTCATATAGTCAGTGGCAGTGACTATTCGCCATTGGTGACACCACAGTGGTTAGCGATAATTTAAAGGATTGTGCCTCGACCTACTCCCATTAATACTGAACTGTTGCAAAGGTCCCAACTTGACTGTGCTGTATGTTTATTCGCTGAGAAGAATAAAACTGTGTTGGACCTATTCAGTGTGTGGAACTCTGGTTACTAGGAGCAAAGGGGGAGTCAGGGACGGAGGAAAGGATTTGTCTCTGGGACACCTACACAAGGCCCGATCTTTCTGGCCTTCACCTCTTCACTATGGAGGACATGGGCCGTGGTGTATCTTATCCCTTTCTCCCAGGTACCCCTAGACAACAGCTGTACAACCGATAAAGCTAGAGAGAGGGTGAGGTCGCTACACCCGCAGTCCTCTTTGACCTTGAATGGCACCCAATGTCATTTAATCTACTTCTTGGGAGTCCACGATGTCACATGTACCATTCAGGTGCCGACACCCATCTTTGTACTCTTGTTTCTGGGGTGCACTTCAACACAGATATATGGTTCACGGCCCGGAGCGATGTCTTGAGGTGGCACTCCCTTGGCACAGAAAGTAGGAAAGGAACAGATTTCTGTTTACTTAGACGGTAAAACTGACTGACAGGATGCAAGACCGGTAGCTGATAACCATCGAAGGAGAAGGACTTCTGTAGATATACAGTGGCGCTCGCCGACTTGTGGCCGATTCCTCAGCTGCATACGGACCGCCCCATGAACACCAACCACCACGAGGACTGTATATTTATCAAAGAAATGTTATCATACCAGGTAATGTGGGAACGGTGCTACCGGGTGTATGAAATGTGGTATCTCTGTGAAATCGACATGTTAGGAGGAGGGAGAAGCAGTACAGGGAGCCAATCACTTGTGCTGCAGTGCTCATATGCTAGCGTTAGGACCGCAGTATACAGAGGAGTCTTGGGCATCCAATGTGTCCATGTGCCTTTAAGGAGCAGTGTGTTCCCTAAAGCAAACCTGCCCTTAATTTATCTATTGCTATGTACTGTATGTTCCAACTTGGAGACTCTCAAAAATATAGAGTTAAGATGGCAGTATACAGAGGAGCCTTGATGTAGTTACTGCGGCTTCCACCAGTGGCGGCCCATCCATAAGGGGCGCAGGGGCACGGCCCCCCAATCCATTTTTTTTTTAGAAGCACGTGATTAGAGCCAGAGGCTCTAATTGGCTTCAAAAAAGGGTGGGCTCGGGGCGCAGACCACTGCGCCCCCGAGCCCACCCAGTTGTGTGACAATTGCAAATTAATATTCGCTATTGTCTTCCTGATTCTCCTCCCGGCCAATCAGGAAGTGGGTTCTGAGACCCGATTGGCCAGGGAGTCTTAGGATTCCCGGCTAATCGGGTCTCAGGACCCACTTCCTGTTTGGCCGGGAGGAGAAGCAATGGCCCTGACCTAGGTAAGGAGGCCTCTGACCACCGCCTTCCCGATCCGTCCCCTGCACGGGTGGGGGGGGGACTACCACCTATCCCATCTGTCTGTCTTGGTTTGCCGCCCTCCCCCAAAATATTAAGCACCAGCCACCACCAGCTTCCACATATATTTGCAAGTTCATAACAAGCCCGGCAGGAAAGAACCCTGCTGGGAAGACTCACAGAATACAACAGCGTCTGTCTTGAGGGGCAGAACGCAGCCTGGCCGGTCTATGCCCAATTGGGGAGGTCTCCAGGAAGGATAGGTCTCCTATTCATTTCCTACTCATCTGGAACCTCTTCCTGACGCTAATCACTGCCCCTGTCAGATGGGTGACCTGTCCCTACACTACCCACATGCGAAATGTGCGCGAAGCCCAGGAGCCAGGGCCTTAAATAGTCTCTGCCTGACTCAAGATGATTGCCAGAGTCACATGGGGCAGAATCATCCAATGGGATAGCTTCCCCAGTGACCCAGGAAACCATAGAGGAACCAAGTGATCTCCAATCCAACTGCAATGCCACTGCGGTCGAGCGCCACCTACAGTGGAGAAAACAGACTGCACCTGCCTACACTGGCTTAATCCAGGTTGCACTGAAGCCAATCAATGTCCTTTATGCTCTGCTCTCTCTCTCTTGCCCTGTAATGCGTCTGTCCATCTCCAGCATGAAGAGGGAAACCTTCTGCAGTAGGGGCAACGTTCTGCAGATCGGCTTAAAGGGGCCAACAGAAACATTACATCAGTACTAAGTCAAATGTTACCATCAAAGTCCTGGAGTGAAAATGTTCGGTGTAAGACACATGTAACATTCAGGTGACAAACAATGGCATCCCTTATTGTCCTCTTGTCTCTGGGTGTACGTTTCAACACAAATATCTGGAGCTTGGCCCCGAGCGATGTCTGGCACTTTTTTGGCACAAAGCATAGGAACAAATTCCTGCTTTTATTTTTTTAGACAGGTAAAAATAACTGACGTAATGCAGGACCGGTGACTTATAACCATCGGAAGACGTCTGCAGACATACAACGGCGCTCGCCAGGCTTGTGGCCGATTCCTCAGCCGCACATGGACCGCCACGTGAACACCAACCACTCTCTCCACCATGAAGTCTGGATATTCACCAAATATGTTTTCCTTAAGACACATGTACTGTTCAGGTGACAATGGCATCCATCTTTGGTTTCTGGGGTACGTTTTAACATAAATGCCTGGCATGTAGCCCAAGTCAAGGTCTGGAGGTGGCACTCCCTTGGCACAGACAAACACAGGCGCTCACCAGGCTTGTGGCTGATTCCTCCACCTGGACTGTGGCCTTGAACACCAACCACTCTCTTCACCATGAAGATTGCATATTCACCATAGAAAACAATTGGTATCATGCCTGATAATGTGGGAACGTTGCTACCACGTGCAGGAAATGCGGTCTCTCTGTGAAATGGGCACGTGCGCAGTGCGCAATTGTTCATTAATTTTCTTCAAAGACACACAAATGATTTTTCTGCGCGACAGAAGATGGACCAAAATGTAGCAAGGTCCCGGACCTCTTGAAGCCTAGAGTTAAGGACAGCTGTAGAGTGGGTTACAAGGCATGGTGGGTGTAGTGCAAGGTAGAATCATGGGCACCAGACACTTCTTGAATGCAAAGAGATTTTTTTTTCACTTGAACAGAACTGTGGGAGAGAGTGATAGGGCCAGGACACCCTTTAGTAATTGCAATGTGAATTAGCAGACTTCGAGACTTCTATAGGTAGACAGCCATGCAGAGAAAGGCATCCAGCAAGACCCCACGTCTTGTAAGATTGCTGTCTCCTATGGCAACAGTCTTGTAACAGTTTCAACCCAAGTTGTAATGAACTTCTGTACTTCCTCTACAATCACTTCTTGTAGATCTTCACTCCACTGAGCTCCCAGTCTCTCTCACTAGACCCGCTGATCCACTGCCACTGGATCCCCTGAGCTCTTCCAATCTTCTCATTGAGTATCTTTCTCAAGCGTCACCCCCGTGTCCCCAGGGCCGCCATCAGGGGGGTACAGGCAGTACACCTGTAAGGAGCCCGGAGGTCCCCATGGGCCCGGATGGCAACCACCCCATTTTTTTTATTTATTTTTTTGTAAGGGACCCAGAGGTCCCCAGGGGCCCGGATGACAACCCCCCCTTTTTTTTTTTATACATTTTTTTTTCTTATTTTTATTTCCTTTTTTTTTTATGTCTTTTTTTTTGCAAGGGGCCCAGAGGCCTCCAGGCCCCCGGATGGCAACCCCCCTTTTTTTTTCTGTGTTAGTCAGGGGGCCCATGCCTGAAGCTGTGTAATGGACCCCAAAATTCCTGATGGCAGCCCTGTGTATCCCTGCTGGGTCCCTAGCTTGGCACTCACAGATACTCCTCAAGCGTCACCACACTGGCCGGCTCGGTCACTGGCTTGACACAAAAGGCTGCTCTGCGAGCGTCACCTCCGCTGGCTGGGTCCAGATTCATCACCGTCCCTGGTTGATGAGAATACTGCTCCGGTACTTGCTTCAGCTACTCACATTGGTCTCCGGTAACAAGGTGGATGGTGGCTTAGTGGCGACAGCTTCCCCTCTACCCCCGACCACAACAGGTTCTCCGGCCGGCAGAACCATCACTTATGGTTGGACTGCAAGCCGCAATCCCAACCCTGCGCTGCTCTCCTGCTTCTGGATAGGCCCTCAGACAGCCTAGCAGCCAGATGTCCCCGGGATAGGCCTCAGACTCTGGCCTAGGAGCAGCGCATACCTCCCAACTTTTCAACATTCAAATGCGGGACACCTGGGGAGCAGGGCCGTCAAAAAAGTTTACTTTACATCTGTCAATCAAGGTGTTGAGCAGGTGGGGGGGGGGTGCTACCGCAGGATGCCGAAATACTTTTTTTACATCTGACACTCTAGTTGTTGAGCGGGTGGGGGGGGTGCTACCGCGGGACGCCAAAAAAAAGGTTACTTACATGCATCTTCCTCCGCGTCCTTCTCCCCCTCTTCCTCAGACCTCCTCCTCCACGCGTTATGTGGGAAAATATCCTCTCTTGCGGGAAACAGTTGTCATTGTGGGAAAGTGCCAATCCGTGCCAGTTGGGAGGTATGGCAGCACAACACACGTCCACCCAGACAGCCGTCCAGGTGGCACAGAACCCCGATCTCCTGACTTCACCCAAATAAATAGGCTCTCCCAGCAGGCCAAGGGACTCAAGAAAATCCATGCCCATTGGCTGAGATACCCCATATACCCCTAATCTGTCCTTGCAATGCCCTTGTTTTATCTAATGCCACCAGAGACCCAGCCACCTAGTGACAGAAGAGAGAAGTGCAGCAATTCCAGAATTAGGGTGAAATCAATTGATCTACTAACAATTGGCCAAGGCAACTACCACCTGGCAGGTAAATTTACTAGCAACCCTGCCTAAACATCAGGGTGCTACATCAACATTTTCTGCACGAAAGAAGCTGGACCAAAACATTTTTCAGTTCCACCAATATTTTCTTTTTTTACAATATCGCTAAGGCTAGCATTATGCATTTTTGCATTATGACCACCACTTTTGTATGATATAGTATATGTACAATATACCTAAGATTGGTTTTATACCTTTTGTCTAAATTTGTACTAATAAAATTATATATATTTTTAGAAACTCTCTCTCATTGATCTATTTCTGCACCATAAAAATCCCTTTTGTTCTACCTCCCCTCTATCATCACTAAGGCTAGGTTCACACTTGTGCGGCTCTGCAATTTTTAATGGGCTTCTGTGCCTCCCAGAAAATGCAGGGAAAAGTTCCCTTTACCTTTTCCAAAAACCCAGCTCACCCGGAAACCGCAAGGGCAATGCGGTTCCCAGTGCCAGGAAAAATGTGCTGCGTTTACCAGTGTGTGGGAGTGCGATAACGATTGCTGGTACCCCTCCACGCATCTCCTGAGCGGCGGCGTGTTTTCTCAGCACAGAGCACTTCCTATTCATTCACTGTCCAGTGCTGCAGAGAAAGGCGTGTGTTTGAGTTTTGGGGTGAAAAACGGTGGCGGCTGGTGCTCAAAATGGGGGGGGGCAAACAAACTGAAAAATTCTGGAAAAAAAACATCAATTGCAGCCTCACTGTGCCCATCAATTGCAGCCACTGTGCCCATCATTTGCAGCCACTGTACCCATCAATTGCAGCCACTGTGCCATCAATTGCAGCCACTGTCCCATCAATTGCAGCCTCACTGTGCCCATCAATTGCAGCCACTGTGCCCATCAATTGCAGCCTCACTGTGCCCATCAATTGCAGCCACTGTGCCCATCAATTGCAGCCACCGTGCCCATCAATTGCAGTCACTGTGCCATCAATTGCAGCCACTGTTCCCATCAATTTCAGCCACTGTGCCCATCAATTGCAGCCACTGTGCCATCAATTGCAGCCACTGTGCCCGTCAAATGCTGCCACTGCGACCCCCCGTCTGCTCGCTGTCTGACCGGCACTTACCCCATCTTGGTGGCGGGCCAGGCAGCGGGTGACGGCAGTGAGCTGTGGGACGGGCAGCGGGTCAGGCAGCGGCTCCTGTGTCCTCCATGCTTCCTCCATGCTTTTCCTCCTACTAGGCGTCCAATAGGAGCGCCTGTCCTTTCAGCCAATCAGGTGATGGGTATCAGACCCGCGCTTCCTCATTGGCGGAGAGGCGGTTCAGTGTTAGAAAAGCGAATATTCATTTGCTTTCCTAACACACCCTGGGTGGGCTCCGTGCGCAATGCTCTGCGCCACGAGCCCACCCTATTTTAAAGCCTATTAGAGCCTATGGCTCTAATCAGATGCTTAAAAAAAAAACAACCCGCAGCTGTAATTATGGCACTCGGCGTCCTAAAAGGGGCCAGACGCCTGAATATGGGGTGGCTGCGGCGGCCATGGATAGCATGAATCTATCCATTATACATATAGGGGGGGGGGTGGCGTGATAGAGGGGGCGGCGCCCGGCCTCCCCTAATGGACAGGCCGCCACTGGTGCACACTCGAATGCAAACGGGTGTGCCCACCTATGCTCCCAGATTAGGCGAGGGCTATGACGTGCAATGAGGGAGGGGGCGGGGCTGGACTAAGGAATTGACTCTCTCTGGAATTGAAAGATTTTCAAGTGCATTCAAAGGCACATTGCAAGCGAATTAAAAAGAATCGATTGAAACGAAAAAAAAATGTTGCAAGTTAACATTTAAAATACTTGATTTTTCTGCAATGTTTTACGTTGGTGACGTGGACCTCTTTATTCTAGCGCTGGAGGAAGTTTGCACCCTGGGAGCCTCCAACTCGCCAGGGGTCTTGTGCCAGTGACACCATGATAGGGATCTAAAGGTCATTCTTCATAGTGGCAGCTGCCCGCTCTTATAGCGCCAGGGACTTATCAATTCATGGCAGATCCAATAATAAGGCTTATTGTACGGCAAAGAGGAGATCTTAATCAGGAATTACCCCACTCCATAGAGGAAGGGGGAAGGGGGGGGGGAGGGGACGGCCGTCATAAGAATCATTTCCAGCAGATAAGAATGTAATAGCCTAATGTGACTATTAATCTGATAAGAGTGTTTTCATCTCATTTAGAGAGCCGAACCGCTGCTAATGTAAAGAATTTAAATTAATCCCCAGGAATTCTTCTTATCACAAATGGGATTATATGATGATAAAAGGGCCTATTGTGGTGGTCTCTGCCCCCCCCCCTCTCCATATCACACAATGCTATTGTGGCTCCTGTCATAACCCCCCCCCATCGCCAACCAGCTCGGGGGGCCATAAATATTAGCGTGCTAAAGACACATTCTGATGAAAGATAATGTAAGGACCCCAAAGGGTCGGACTCCGGCAGCTTATTCCAGATTTTGTTTATTTCATTCTTTTCTTGAAATTTACTGAGACAAAATTTGAACACAGGAAATTAAATATGTTCTCATGAATATTCATGGACTACTTTTTATCAATGATGTCCCCTCTGATGTCAGTTGATGGCGGTGGGGATTAAAGTTCTTCTATGTTAAGGAAACGGTAAAATTACTTAAATATGAATAACAAAAAAATAAGAGAGAGAGAGAAATAGATGGCATGTATCAATTTGTATCAATCATCAAAATAATACATAGGCTGGTGATAGTTGTTCTTTGTTACTAATTTGTGTAGTTTAAGTAACTGATATTCCTGAAATATTACAAAAAAGAGAGAAGTAGACGTATATGGACCTACCTCGAGTCTGTACTATACCCCTTACCCCTGATAATATTCCTGGACTTACCTCTGTACTATACCTTATCCCTGATAATATTCCTGGACTCACCTCTGTACTATACCTTACCCCTGATATTATTCCTGGACTCCCCTCTGTACTATACCTTACCCCCTGATATTATTCCTGGACTCGCTTCTGTACTATACCTTATCCCTGATAATATTCCTGGACTCACCTCTGTACTATACCTTACCCCTGATAATATTCCTGGACTCACCTCTGTACTATACCTTACCCCTGATAATATTCCTGGACTCACCTCTGTACTATACCTTACCCCTGATAATATTCCTGGACTCACCACTGTACTATACCTTACCCCTGATAATATTCCTGGACTCACCACTGTACTATACCTTATCCCTGATAATATTCCTGGACTCACCACTGTACTATACCTTACCCCTGATAATATTCCTGGACTCACCACTGTACTATACCTTATCCCTGATAATATTCCTGGACTCACCACTGTACTATACCTTACCCCTGATAATATTCCTGGACTTACCTCTGTACTATACCTTATCCCTGATAATATTCCTGGACTCACCTCTGTACTATACCTTACCCCTGATATTATTCCTGGACTCCCCTCTGTACTATACCTTACCCCTGATATTATTCCTGGACTCCCCTCTGTACTATACCTTACCCCTGATATTATTCCTGGACTCACCTCTGTACTATACCTTACCCCTGATATTATTCCTGGACTCACCTCTGTACTATACCTTACCCCTGATATTATTCCCTGACTCACCTCTGTACTATACCTTACCCCCTGATAATATTCCTGGACTCACCACTGTACTATACCTTACCCCTGATAATATTCCTGGACTCACCACTGTACTATACCTTACCCCTGATAATATTCCTGGACTCACCTCTGTACTATACCTTATCCCTGATAATATTCCTGGACTCACCACTGTACTATACCTTACCCCTGATAATATTCCTGGACTCACCTCTGTACTATACCTTACCCCTGATAATATTCCTGGACTCACCTCTGTACTATACCTTACCCCTGATAATATTCCTGGACTCCCCTCTGTACTATACCTTACCCCTAATATTATTCCTGGACTCACCTCTGTACTATACCTTACCCCCTGATATTATTCCTGGACTCCCCTCTGTACTATACCTTACCCCTGATATTATTCCTGGACTTACCTCTGTACTATACCTTACCTCAGATATTATTCCTGGACTCCCCTCTGTACTATACCTTACCCCCTGATATTATTCCTGGACTCACCTCTGTACTATACCTTACCCCTGATATTATTCCTGGACTCCCCTCTGTACTATACCTTACCCCTGATATTATTCCTGGACTCCCCTCTGTACTATACCTTACCCCTGATATTATTCCTGGACTCCCCTCTGTACTATACCTTACCCCTGATAATTTTCCTGGACTCACCTCTGTACTATACCTTACCCCTGATAATATTCCTGGACTCCCCTCTGTACTATACCTTACCCCTGATATTATTCCTGGACTCCCCTCTGTACTATACCTTACCCCTGATATTATTCCTGGACTCCCCTCTGTACTATACCTTACCCCTGATATTATTCCTGGACTCACCTCTGTACTATACCTTACCCTGATATTATTCCTGGGCTCACCTCTGTACTATACCTTACCCCTGATATTATTCCTGGACTCACCTCTGTACTATACCTTACCCCTGATATTATTCCTGGACTCACCTCTGTACTATACCTTACCCCTGATATTATTCCTGGACTCCCCTCTGTACTATACCTTACCCCTGATATTATTCCTGGACTCCCCTCTGTACTATACCTTACCCCTGATATTATTCCTGGACTCCCCTCTGTACTATACCTTACCCCTTATATTATTCCCTGACTCACCTCTGTACTATACCTTACCCCTGATATTAATCCTGGACTCCCCTCTGTACTATACTTTACCCCTGATAATATTCCTGGACTCACCTCTGTACTATACCTTACCCCTGATATTATTCCTGGACTCACCTCTGTACTATACCTTACCCCTGATAATATTCCTGGACTCCCCTCTGTACTATACCTTACCCCTGATATTATTCCTGGACTCCCCTCTGTACTATACCTTACCCCTGATATTATTCCTGGACACACCTCTGTACTATACCTTACCCCTGATAATATTCCTGGACTCACCTCTGTACTATATCTTACCCCTGATATTATTCCTGGACTCACCTCTGTACTATACCTTACCCCTGATAATATTCCTGGACTCACCTCTGTACTATACCTTACCCCTGATAATATTCCTGGACTCACCTCTGTACTATACCTTACCCCTGATATTATTCCTGGACACACCTCTGTACTATACCTTACCCCTGATATTATTCCTGGACACACCTCTGTACTATACCTTACCCCTGATATTATTCCTGGACTCACCTCTGTACTATACCTTACCCCTGATATTATTCCTGGACTCACCTCTGTACTATACCTTACCCCTAATATTATTCCTGGACTCACCTCTGTACTATACCTTACCCCTGATATTATTCCTGGACTCACCTCTGTACTATACCTTACCCCTGATATTATTCCTGGACTCACCTCTGTACTATACCTTACCCCTGATATTATTCCTGGACTCACCTCTGTACTATACCTTACCCCTGATATTATTCCTGGACTCACCTCTGTACTATACCTTACCCCTGATATTATTCCTGGACTCACCTCTGTACTATACCTTACCCCTGATATTATTCCTGGACTCACCTCTGTACTATACCTTACCCCTGATATTATTCCTGGACTCACCTCTGTACTATACCTTACCCCTGATAATATTCCTGGACTCACCTCTGTACTAAACCTTACCCCTGATATTATTCCTGGACTCACCTCTGTACTATACCTTACCCCTGATATTATTCCTGGACTCCCCTCTGTACTATACCTTACCTCTGATATTATTCCTGGACTCACCTCTGTACTATACCTTACCCCTGATAATTTTCCTGGACTCACCTCTGTACTATACCTTACCCCTGATAATTTTCCTGGACTCACCTCTGTACTATACCTTACCCTGATAATATTCCTGGACTCCCCTCTGTACTATACCTTACCCCTGATATTAATCCTGGACTCCCCTCTGTACTATACCTTACCCCTGAATTCCTGGACTCACCTCTGTACTACACCTTACCCCTAATATTATTCCTGGACTCCCCTCTGTACTATACCTTACCCCTGATATTAATCCTGGACTCCCCTCTGTACTATACCTTACCCCTGATATTATTCCTGGACTCCCCTCTGTACTATACCTTACCCCTGATATTATTCCTGGACTCACCTCTGTACTATACCTTACCCCTGATATTATTCCTGGACTCAACTCTGTACTATACCTTACCCCTGATAATATTCCTGGACTCCCCTCTGTACTATACCTTACCCCTGATATTAATCCTGGACTCCCCTCTGTACTATACCTTACCCCTGATATTAATCCTGGACTCCCCTCTGTACTATACCTTACCCCTGATATTAATCCTGGACTCCCCTCTGTACTATACCTTACCCCTGATATTATTCCTGGACTCCCCCCTGTACTATACCTTACCCCTGATAATATTCCTGGACTCACCTCTGTACTATACCTTACCCCTGATAATATTCCTGGACTCACCTCTGTACTATACCTTACCCCTGATATTATTCCTGGACTCACCTCTGTACTATACCTTACCCCTGATATTATTCCTGGGCTCACCTCTGTGCTATACCTTACCCCTGATATTATTCCTGGACTCACCTCTGTACTATACCTTACCCCTGATAATATTCCTGGACTCCCCTCTGTACTATACCTTACCCCTGATATTAATCCTGGACTCCCCTCTGTACTATACCTTACCCCTGATATTATTCCTGGACTCCCCCCTGTACTATACCTTACCCCTGATAATATTCCTGGACTCACCTCTGTACTATACCTTACCCCTGATAATATTCCTGGACTCCCCTCTGTACTATACCTTACCCCTGATATTATTCCTGGACTCCCCCCTGTACTATACCTTACCCCTGATAATATTCCTGGACTCACCTCTGTACTATACCTTACCCCTGATAATATTCCTGGACTCACCTCTGTACTATACCTTACCCCTGATATTATTCCTGGACTCACCTCTGTACTATACCTTACCCCTGATATTATTCCTGGGCTCACCTCTGTGCTATACCTTACCCCTGATATTATTCCTGGACTCACCTCTGTACTATACCTTACCCCTGATAATATTCCTGGACTCCCCTCTGTACTATACCTTACCCCTGATATTAATCCTGGACTCCCCTCTGTACTATACCTTACCCCTGATATTATTCCTGGACTCACCTCTGTACTATACCTTACACCTGATTATATTCCTGGACTCACCTCTGTACTATACCTTACCCCTGATAATTTTCCTGGACTCACCTCTGTACTATACCTTACCCCTGATATTATTCCTGGACTCACCTCTGTACTATACCTTACCCCTGATATTAATCCTGGACTCCCCTCTGTACTATACTTTACCCCTGATAATATTCCTGGACTCACCTCTGTACTATACCTTACCCTGATAATATTCCTGGACTCACCTCTGTACTATACCTTACCCCTGATATTATTCCTGGACTCACCTCTGTACTGTACCTTACCCCTGACATTATTCCTGAATTCACCTCTGTACTATACCTTACCCCTGATAATATTCCCAGACTCACCTCTGTACTATACCTTACCCCTGACATTATTCCTGGACTCACCTCTGTACTATACCTTACCCCTAATAATATTCCTGGACTCACCTCTGTACTATTCCTTACCCCTGATATTATTCCTGGACTCACCTCTGTACTATACCTTACCCCTGATATTATTCCTGGACTCACCTCTGTACTATACCTTACCCCTGATATTATTCCTGGACTTACCTCTGTACTATACCTTACCCTGATATTATTCCTGGGCTCACCTCTGTACTATACCTTACCCCTGATATTATTCCTGGACTCCCCTCTGTACTATACCTTACCCCTGATATTATTCCTGGACTCACCTCTGTACTATACCTTACCCCTGATAATATTCCTGGACTCACCTCTGTACTATACCTTACCCCTGATATTATTCCTGGACTCACCTCTGTACTATACCTTACACCTGATAATATTCCTGGACTCCCCTCTGTACTATTCCTTACCCCTGATATTATTCCTGGACTCACCTCTGTACTATACCTTACCCCTGATTATATTCCTGGACTCACCTCTGTACTATACCTTACCCCTGATATTAATCCTGGACTCACCTCTGTACTATACCTTACCCCTGATAATTTTCCTGGACTCACCTCTGTACTATACCTTACCCCTGATATTATTCCTGGACTCACCTCTGTACTATACCTTACCCTGATAATATTCCTGGACTCCCCTCTGTACTATACCTTACCCCTGATATTAATCCTGGACTCCCCTCTGTACTATACCTTACCCCTGATATCATTTATTATTAATATCAGGGGTAAGGTATCAGGGGTAAGGTATAGTACAGAGGTGAGTCCAGGAATAATATCAGGAGTAAGGTTTAGTACAGAGGTGAGTCCAGGAATAATATCAGGGGTAAGGTATAGTACAGAGGGGAGTCCAGGATTAATATCAGGGGTAAGGTATAGTACAGAGGGGAGTCCAGGAATATTATCAGGGTAAGTGAGGAATTGTATTAATCCTGGACTCCCCTCTGTACTATACCTTACCCCTGATATTAATCCTGGACTCCCCTCTGTACTATACCTTACCCCTGATATTATTCCTGGACTCACCTCTGTACTATACCTTACCCCTGATAATATTCCTGGACTCACCTCTGTACTATACCTTACCCCTGATAATATTCCTGGACTCACCTCTGTACTATTCCTTACCCCTGATATTATTCCTGGACTCACCTCTGTACTATACCTTACCCCTGATTATATTCCTGGACTCACCTCTGTACTATACCTTACACCTGATAATATTCCCAGACTCACCTCTGTACTATACCTTACCCCTGATTATATTCCTGGACTCACCTCTGTACTATACCTTACTCCTGATAATATTCCCAGACTCACCTCTGTACTATACCTTACCCCTGACATTATTCCTGCATTCACCTCTGTACTATACCTTACCCCTGATATTATTCCTGGACTCACTTCTGTACTATACCTTACCCCTGATATTATTCCTGGACTCACCTCTGTACTATACCTTACCCCTGATATTATTCCTGGACTCACCAAAAATGTTCTAGGGCTTATTCCTTCCATCACCCTAAATCCAACCCATTACAATTCCTCAATTGCTTTAGCAATGCCAACATGTATTTTCTTCTCCCAATAATAGAAATGTTATTTAAAATTTTCCAAAGAAGAGAGGAAAACAGAGAGAAGGAAGGGAAAGACAAAGGGTGGGGAGGGTAAGAGAAAAATACTAATGACGTATCAATCAACGATATTTATATTATTTTTCTTTGCTACTATTGTAACAATTTTATAGAAATGCATATTACAATAAAAAAATAATATATATATATATATATATATATATATATATAAACACCCTGTAGCCAAGATGTGTATGTATTTTATATCTTCTACATAAAGTGTTTTTTTCTTTGAATTATTTAGAACATTCCCTTATATTCCTGCAAAATCTTGGACAAAAGCTGAAAAAAGTACAAAACATTTAAATATAAAACAACTCTACCAATAATTCTGGCAATATCAAGAAAAAAGCAGATGTCATTCCAAAGATCATATTTTTTTGTTTTTAAAAAATAAATAAGAAAACAGGCCATGATAGCAATAGAGGAATTACTAATATAATAATAATAATAGTAAGACTACAACAGCTATTTTATTTTTTATTTTATTTTTATTTGTTTTTATTAAAGTTTTAATTTAAATGATAAAAAGGGAGCCTCAGAGGCGGCCTCCACCGGGAACGACATAAATATCAGGCTGTGTAGAAGGTGATTTGGTGATTGTGACGCTGCGGGGTGCTTCTCCTATTCTCCGGGGTCTCATGTGTCTGCTATAAATTGTCAGGCTCTTTACATCTCGCTGGGAATCTGCCCCCTTGGAAGTGCCGGGTGACGCTCTTCAATGGAACCTGAAAACCCAGAATACAATTTATGTTAATCCGTCATACGGCATCTGTCAGAAATAGAAGATGAATGTTGTTTGCATGAAAAAACGCTCCATTCTGCGCAGAGGTAAACAACGGCACCTCCGAAAGCCTGAAAGGGAGACAACGCGGCCTCCCCGCCGTACGAAATTGGCCTTGACACTTTTAATGGTTCCCCTGTGTGAAGGCGCAGCCTCGCTGCGGAGGGGCGAGGAGGATGCGTCAGAGTGATGTGGGATTCCGGATTAGTGTCACCCCCGGTATGTCTAGGGAGGGGGGAGGGGTGTACCCCTCTGAAGGATGACACCCAGAATTTTGTGAATGTTCGGCCAATAATTTTTTTTTTAAGTCTTGGATGGGGTGGGGAAGGATTCGAACTTCTGTGTGGTTCTTATGCCCTGTACACACGATCGGATTTCCGATGGAGTAAAATCTGATGGAATTTTCCGTTGGAATTCCGATAAATAGAAAAGGAAAGAGCCCTGGACTGCCGCACTCTGTATAAACGATTTATTTTCAAAATTAAAATCCAAAATGAATCCATAGGTTCAAAAAAGTCCAAGAACAAACAAAAAAAGAAAACTGACATGCAGGGGTGGAAAGCTGACGCGTTTCACATCAAGGATAGATGCTTACTCATAGCTGACTTCCATCAGTCTTGCCTACACACCACACCGTCAGACAAAATTCCGACCGTCCAAAACGCGGTGACGTAAAACACTCTGCTGAGTCGAGAAAAATAAAGTTCAATGCTTCTGAGCATGCGTCGACTTGATTCTGAGCATGCGTGGGAGTTTTTTTCCGTTGGAGTTCCACACAGACGATCGGAATTTCCTATCGTTTTTTTTTTCCATCGGAAAAATTTAAAACATGTTCTATTTTTTTACACCAATGGGAAAAAAGTCCGATGGGGCCCACACACGATCGTTTTTTCCGATGAAAAAAGTCCATCTGACTTTTTTTCCATCGGAAAAACCGATCGTGTGTACAGGGCATAACTGCTGTCTGGGGCTCCGTTAGAAAGATTTCATTTTGCCATTATGGCAACAACAGGTTCATCGGACAGGAAGTGAGGGAAAATCTGCAACAGCGAATTAAATCTGATAACTTTGTGATATTGCTGAATTATTGTGAATAGAGAATAATTCTAATTATTTTATCCGGTCTCAATTATTTTATTTTATATATATATATATATATATATATATATATGTATACAGTATCTAACAAAAGTAAGTACACCCCTCACATTTTGTAAATCTTTTCTTCTATCTTTTCATGTGACAACACTGAAGAAATGACGCTTTGCTACAATGTAAAGTAGTGAGTGTACAGCTTGTATAACAGTGTCAATTTGCTGTCCCCTCAAAATAACTCAACACACAGCCAATAGTGCCGGTTCTCACTGCTGTGCTGTGAATTTGTTCCGTTTCTTCAGTCCATTCTGAGGTGCGAATTTACTGCGTTTTTACCGCGATTTGAATGCAAATTTCAGGAGTGGAACATAGCTGTGATTAATGTTCTAGCCAATGGAATCATAATGTAAAAAAAAAAAAAAAAGGTGTTAAGTTCCTGTTTTTTGTGGAGAATAAATAGTGTGGTGGAATTCGCACATATGTGAACCATCAAATGCGATTCCAGAACGATTTACATTGATGTCTATGGAGACTAAATTCGCAAACGCAACGCTCTAAACTCGACCCTTTTTTTCATCGCATCGCATTCGGAGAGGAATCGCAACGCATAGATGTGAACCACCATCAATGAAAACAATTACTTTTTGGATGACATGCGAATCTAGTTTGTGAGAGCGATAACACCAAATGTAACACACCTGCTCCCCATTCACACCTGAGACCTTGTAACACTAACGAGTCACATGACACCGGGGAGGGAAGATGGCTAATTGGGCGCAATTTGGGCATTTTCACTTAGGGTCTGCACTGATGGTCACTGATGGGCAGCACTGATAGGCTACTCTGATGGGCACTGATAGGCTACACTGATGGGCACTGATAGGCAGCTCTGATTGGCACTGATTGTTGGGGCTGCACTATTTATCAGTGCCCTGATTATTAGTGTAAATTTCCCCAGTCTCACTTGCTGGTTACCGGCTCTTCTCTTCTCATGCTGTAACACAGCGTGAGGAAAGGAAAGCCAATAACCGGCAAGTTTGTTTACATGTGATCAGCTATGATTGGACACAGCTGATTACACGGTAAAGGGGCCGCTGTGATTGGCCCTTCACCGCGATCTGTGATTGGCGATCACAGAGTGCGGCGAATGAGCACTTCAGGGGGTGCAGGTAAATGGCTATGCGTTTCTGTGTGTGTTGGGAAAATGCACGAGTTCCTGACTCGCAGTGGTGGGAACTTCAGGCTTGGTTCAGATCTCTGCGTCTGCGTGTAGGACAGTGCATGCATCTTAAAGGGCTGCGCAATGCAAAGGGGGGGGGGTGCCCTTAACAATGAATGGTTAAATGAATGCTAAATGGCAACACATTTCTGTGCGCGTCGGGAAAGCGCATGATTTTGCGCACGTTCCGGACACTCAGTAAAGTGTCTCTAGCCTTATACATGAACTCCTTTTCAGAAAATCAGGCATGTCCTTCCTACAGGAATGCAGGCGATAACAATGTAGCCAGCTGAGTAACAATGTTGCACAGTTTGTAAAATTTTATAACTGGAAGAATTTTTTAGATTTCTCGGAATGTGCGGCACGTTCTCTTCACTCAGAAGAAGCCACGGCGGGCCGGAGAGACAATGAGCAGCAATTTGTCTTCGGGTTAATTAATGGCAGGGCTCCATTCACTGGAGGGAAGGAAGACAATATGGACGGGGAGTCCTCGCCTCACAAGGCATTTGTTTGTTTTACGCCGGCCATGCACAGAACTTTAGTCGCTCTTTCCGGTGTGTAATGTAATTATGGTTCTGTTTTTTTTTCTGAAAGATGTCAATTGTTGTGCTGGGGGGGGGGGGGGCCCTGACAGTTCCGTCTTTTTTCCAAAAATATGTAACAGAATAATACATATTGGCCTAAACTGATGAAGATATTTGATTTTTTAATTTTGTTATTGGATGTTTTATAGCAGAATATATATATTTTTTTTCAAAATTGTCGGCCTTTTTTTGTTCATAGCGCAAAAAATAAAAACCGCAGAGGGGCTCAAATACCACTAAAAGAAACCTCTATTTGTGGGGAAAAAATTATATAAATTTTATTTGGGTACAGCATCGCACGACCGCGCAATTATCAGTTAAAGTAACACAGTGCCGTTTCGCAAGAAATGGCCTTGTCATAAGGGGGGCAGCACTGAGATGCAACAAAGGGTGAAAAAAAGAGCAAAAACTAATGTAAAAAAAAAAAAAAACAATACAAATATATATAAAACACAAGCAGCAAGGGTTTCCATCCACCAGTCTGTCTAGACTGCCGGCACAGCATTCTATGCTATGAACGGGGCCATACCAGGCCATGGCTGAACAGTAAACATATGTGCTCACAGTATAGAATTATGAACTATGATAAGAAGCCAGGAAGAGATAAGCGAAGATAACAGAAGAATGTGTTTGTAGAACCTCGTGTTCTATAGAAGCTCCTGTGGACTGCGGATTGTTCCGTGTCATTGGCAGGCCATACGTTAATCCTATTTTTTTTTTTTTTTTCAACCAGTGAAAATTACATTTTCCAATTCCCCCATTAGGGATGAGCTTCGTGTTCGAGTCGAACATACGTTCGACTCGAACATCGGCTGTTCGATCGTTCGACGAAGATCGAACGATTTGGGCCGTTCGCGCCAAATTCGAGTGACGCGAACGGCCCACAATGCACTACGCCATCGCAGTGTCATCCAGGCGCTGTGATTGGCCAAGCATGCACTGTGACGCCGCATGCTTGGCCAATCACAGCGCCGGCAGCGAGGAGAGCAATGATTGGCCACAGGCAGGATGCCTGTGGCCAATTATTGCTGATGGGGTTTAGTACACGCCCCAGACTATAAAAGGCCGCCAGCGCGGCGGCCTTGTGTAGTGTGTTCCGGAGCAGGTAAAGAGAAGCATAGGCAGGGACAGTGTCATTATTTTTCCTTTACTATTCCTGGATTCCTTGTGTTTAGGGACAAATAAGGATAGGTAGGGAGAGTGTCAGTGACAGTGTGCTATTCTGTGCTAATCCTTGTTTGTAGGGACAGAGAGGTACAGTGAGGGAAAGTGTCAGTGTGCTATTCTGTTCTAAAACTATTTTGCTGAACCATATTTTCAATCCTTGAGTTGAGGGACAGAGAGGTACAGTGAGGGAAAGTGTCAGTGTGCTATTCTGTTCTAAAACTATTTTGCTGAACCATATTTTCAATCCTTGAGTTGAGGGACAGAGAGGTACAGTGAGTGAAACTGACAGTGTGCTATTCTGTTCTAAACCAATTTTGCTGTTCCATATTTTCAATCCTTGAGTTGAGAGACAGAGAGGTACAGTGAGTGAAACTGACAGTGTGCTATTCTGTTCTAAACCAAATTTGCTGTTCCATATTTTCAATCCTTGAGTTGAGGGACAGAGAGGTACAGTGAGTGAAACTGACAGTGTGCTATTCTGTTCTAAACCAATTTTGCTGTTCCATATTTTCAATCCTTGAGTTGAGGGACAGAGAGGTACAGTAAGTGAAACTGACAGTGTGCTATTCTGTTCTAAACCAATTTTGCTGTTCCATATTTTCAATCCTTGAGTTGAGGGACAGAGAGGTACAGTGAGTGAAACTGACAGTGTGCTGTTCTGTTCTAAACCAATTTTGCTGTTCCATATTTTCAATCCTTGAGTTGAGGGACAGAGAGGTACAGTGAGGGAAAGTGTCAGTGTGCTATTCTGTTCTAAAACTATTTTGCTGAACCATATTTTCAATCCTTGAGTTGAGGGACAGAGAGGTACAGTGAGTGAAACTGACAGTGTGCTATTCTGTTCTAAACCAATTTTGCTGTTCCATATTTTCAATCCTTGAGTTGAGGGACAGAGAGGTACAGTGAGTGAAACTGACAGTGTGCTATTCTGTTCTAAACCAATTTTGCTGTTCCATATTTTCAATCCTTGAGTTGAGGGACAGAGAGGTACAGTGAGGGAAAGTGTCAGTGTGCTATTCTGTTCTAAAACTATTTTGCTGAACCATATTTTCAATCCTTGAGTTGAGGGACAGAGAGGTACAGTGAGGGAAACTGACAGTGTGCTATTCTGTTCTAAACCAATTTTGCTGTTCCATATTTTCAATCCTTGAGTTGAGGGACAGAGAGGTACAGTGAGTGAAACTGACAGTGTGCTATTCTGTTCTAAAACTATTTTGCTGAACCATATTTTCAATCCTTGAGTTGAGGGACAGAGAGGTACAGTGAGTGAAACTGACAGTGTGCTATTCTGTTCTAAACCAATTTTGCTGTTCCATATTTTCAATCCTTGAGTTGAGGGACAGAGAGGTACAGTGAGTGAAACTGACAGTGTGCTATTCTGTTCTAAACCAATTTTGCTGTTCCATATTTTCAATCCTTGAGTTGAGGGACAGGGAGGTACAGTGAGGGAAAGTGTCAGTGTGCTATTCTGTTCTAAACCAATTTTGCTGTTCCATATTTTCAATCCTTGAGTTGAGGGACAGAGAGGTACAGTGAGGGAAACTGACAGTGTGCTATTCTGTTCTAAAACTATTTTGCTGAACCATATTTTCAATCCTTGAGTTGAGGGACAGAGAGGTACAGTGAGTGAAACTGACAGTGTGCTATTCTGTTCTAAACCAATTTTGCTGTTCCATATTTTCAATCCTTGAGTTGAGGGACAGAGAGGTACAGTGAGTGAAACTGACAGTGTGCTATTCTGTTCTAAACCAATTTTGCTGTTCCATATTTTCAATCCTTGAGTTGAGGGACAGAGAGGTACAGTGAGTGAAACTGACAGTGTGCTATTCTGTTCTAAACCAATTTTGCTGTTCCATATTTTCAATCCTTGAGTTGAGGGACAGAGAGGTACAGTGAGTGAAACTGACAGTGTGCTGTTCTGTTCTAAACCAATTTTGCTGTTCCATATTTTCAATCCTTGAGTTGAGGGACAGGGAGGTACAGCGAGGGAAAGTGTCAGTGTGCTATTCTGTTCTAAACCAATTTTGCTGTTCCATATTTTCAATCCTTGAGTTGAGGGACAGAGAGGTACAGTGAGGGAAACTGACAGTGTGCTATTCTGTTCTAAAACTATTTTGCTGAACCATATTTTCAATCCTTGAGTTGAGGGACAGAGAGGTACAGTGAGTGAAACTGACAGTGTGCTATTCTGTTCTAAACCAATTTTGCTGTTCCATATTTTCAATCCTTGAGTTGAGGGACAGAGAGGTACAGTGAGTGAAACTGACAGTGTGCTATTCTGTTCTAAACCAATTTTGCTGTTCCATATTTTCAATCCTTGAGTTGAGGGACAGAGAGGTACAGTGAGTGAAACTGACAGTGTGCTATTCTGTTCTAAACCAATTTTGCTGTTCCATATTTTCAATCCTTGAGTTGAGGGACAGGGAGGTACAGTGAGGGAAAGTGTCAGTGTGCTATTCTGTTCTAAAACTATTTTGCTGAACCATATTTCTTTCTCGTACATCACGGGACACAGAGCGACATAGTCATTACTAATGGGTTATATAGTTACCGTCAGGTGCTGGCACTGGCAACTTCCAAAACCGGAAGTACCCTCCCCTATATAAGCCCCTCCCATCCGGGAGCACCTCAGTTTTTTGCCAGTGTCTAAGGTGTTGGCCAAGAAGAAACATGTGTTTTTCACTGAGCTTGCGTACAGGTTCTTTTGGGCCTCAGTAAGCTATTCCGGATCCGACCAAAAAAGCTTCATAGCTAAACGGTCGGTACCCGGGCCTTGCAGAGAAGAGCAAGGTTCTGCCTGTAATGCTTCTCTTAGGAGAGCTGGACCCTGGGATCCAGAGCTCTGGTCATACCCACGACCAAGATGTTTTCTGTGCAGGGTGCTATACAGGTCCAGGGGAGTGGAATCCTTGGGAACCCGGTCCCTGAAGGTTTGATTACAATGCCTGCCGTGATAGGTGAAGTTTGGGCTTTTGTGGACCAAACAAAGTCCTGCGGCGGGGAACAGGTAAGTGGGGGCCCCCAGGAACTTGGTTCTATTGGGGGACCCCCAAGCCTAATTTGTCTTTCTGTCTGTTACCTAACGGTATTCCCGCTAATATCTGTGCATGCCTGTAACTACTAAAAAAATGTAATAATTTTTAATGGTGGTCAAGAAAAAAAAAAAAAAAAAAAAAAAGAATGTTTTTTTATATATGTTTAGTATATTAAACTGCGGTACCTGTGTTTGTCCACTAGAGGCCGCTGTGGAATGTTTTTCTTGTCATATGGACTAGTTTCTTCTCAGAGAGCAAAGTCCAGGCAGCTGGTGAGTTCTCCTACAGGAAACTGTTTCCTCTGCCATGTTGCAGTGTTCGTCTATCCCCCGGCCTGCGGCAAAGGGGGCCCTGGCTCCTGTCCCTGGTTTCCATGTTTGAAAATTAGCGCCGAGGCGCACGTGGCCGCGCGCGTGCGCGTGCACGCGCCTCTATATATAGAGGTGGCCGGAAAAAGGGGCGGGGCCTGGGGGATGACGCTCTGTGCGCGCCGCAGCGCTTCTGCGCATGTGCGGGCGTCCCAGCAGGTTTTAAAAAGCCACATTATTGCAGTAAGCTGGCTATAAAGTACAGAGACAGAGCTGACAACATTTAAAGGCATACAGCAAGCGGTTGATACAGGCATCCCCTAGAAAGGCACATTAGTAGACACCAACTGTTTATTATAGCAGCATTTATGCTAGACTATTATCAGTAACTGGTGTATTTTCGGCTGGAATACCTCAGCTTTGTGGCTTAGGAATATGCCGTCTAAAAACTCCGGGACTAGAAATTCCAGGAGGAATAGGGGGTCTCCATCGGGCTCTGAGGATCTTGGGCATGCTTTGGCTGCACCAGTCTCCCCTGAAGAATCAGAGGTTAGTGACCGTAGGGCACCCCCAGGAGTACCTGGTACTGTGGCTGTCCCCAGTTCACCTGCTCCTGTGTATGTAACAGAGGAGGTTTTTTCCTCAGCTCTGGGAGGGCTGGAAGAGAGATTGTCAGCACTAATTGCTGCTTCCCTGTCACAGGAGAAAAGCGCTCGATCTCCGTCTCCTCCCTCAGAGTGCCTGTTAGCAGAGCAACAGTCCCATACAGGGATCGACCTACCTGAGGGGGATCAGGATGAGGTTGATTCGGTTGTAGAGGAATCAACAGTGGAGGAGCCGTTCTCAGCATCACATGCTGAGAGGTTATGGGTTCAGTCCCTGACTAATATGGTCCGATCAGCATTTAAAATGCCACTTGCGGAGCCATCCTCCTCTTCTGTCTCCTCGTTGGGGTCGCTAAAAGCTCCCCAGACTGTTTGTTCTTTCCCGATCCATCCTTTATTGGAGGGGCTCATTTACCAGGATTGGGAGCATCCTGACAAAATATTTACTCCCCCCAAGAGATTTCCGGTGGTCTATCCTATGGAGGATAAGTTCGTCAGAAAATGGAAGGTCCCTACAGTGGACGCAGCCATCTCTTGTGTGAATAAATCACTGACATGTCCGGTGGAAAATGTCCAAATGTTCAAGGACCCAATAGATAAAAAATTGGAGTCCTTATTGAAATCTGCTTTTTCTACAGCAGGATTGGTGACACAACCAGCAGTGGCAGCTATAGGGGTCTGCCAAGCAGTGAAGGATCAGTTGAAACAGGTCTTAAGGGACGTGCCAGATCAGCAGGCTCTTGCTCTAGCTGATCTACCTAGAGCCTTATGCTTTGCGGTGGACGCTATAAAGGATTCAATCCATCAGGCCTCCCGCCTTACGCTGTCTGTAGTACATATGCGCAGGCTTCTATGGCTCAAAAACTGGTCTGCTGAAGCTCCCTGTAAAAAATTGCTGGTCAGCTTCCCATTTCATGGGGAGCGTTTATTCGGGGAAGACCTGGACAAGTATATCCAGAGAATTTCCAGCGGTAAAAGTACACTCTTGCCGGTCAAAAATAGAGTTAGAGGTCCCTCTTTTAAGAGGCCGGCTTCTCCAGTCCCTAGGACATCGGCTGTGAAACAGTTCCGACGGCCTCCCCGGTCAAATCCCGGAGGTAAAAATCAGGGACAGTTGCAGGGTAACAAGAAGCCCTGGAGCAGGAGAGGTACAAAACCTCCCCCAAAGTCAAATGCATGAAGGGTTGCCCCCACCCAATCGGGTGGGGGGAAGACTTCAGTTGTTCACAGAAACCTGGCGGGACACGATCCGAGACAGATGGGTGCTCTCCGCAGTAAATCTGGGATACAAATTGGAGTTAAAAAACTCCCCTCCTTCCCGCTTTATAAGGTCGAACGTGCCAAGGGATCCCCAGAAGAGAGGATCCCTCCTGTTGGCACTGGAACAATTATTGCTTCAAGCAGTAATTATAGAGGTCCCCCTGGAAGAATGGGGGTTCGGGTTTTACTCAAACCTCTTTACAGTTCCGAAGCCAAACGGGGACATGAGGCCCATATTAAATCTAAAAGGGCTAAACAAATTCCTGCATATCAGGACTTTCCGGATGGAGTCGATCCGATCGGTAGCCACTGCCCTACAAGGGGAGGAATGGTTAGCCTCGATCGACATCAAAGATGCGTATTTGCACATCCCCATCTTTCCAGCCCACCAAAAATTTCTACGCTTTGCGATAGAAGGGCGCCATTTTCAGTTCAGAGCCTTACCCTTCGGTCTGGCCACAGCACCAAGAGTGTTCACAAAAATTCTGGCCCCATTATTGGCCAATCTAAGAACACGAGGTGTAACGATAATGGCATATCTAGACGACTTGTTGCTGATAGACCACTCAGTGGAAAAACTAGAAGTAGTTGTTCACGAGACAATCAAGTATCTGGAATATCACGGTTGGATTATCAACCGAGACAAGTCAGCCCTAGAACCAGTCAAAAGTCTGGAATACTTGGGGCTAAGGCTGGATTCAGACCAGAGAAAAATTTTCTTGCCTCGAGAAAAGGGGTCGTCTTTGAGAGATTTGATCCACTTAGTGGGTTCAAAAAGACAGCCATCCATACGCCTGTGCATGAGGCTGCTGGGAAAAATGGTGGCATCATTCGAAGCAGTACCCTACGGTCAATTCCATTCAAGGAAGTTGCAAAGGGCCATACTGTCAGCCTGGAACAAAAAAGTTCAGGCTCTGGACGTACCAATGTCCTTGTCCCCTTCCGTTCGCAGAAGCCTCCGTTGGTGGTTGGTTCCCCGGAATCTGGAAAGAGGGAAATCCTTCAGTTCGATTTCCTGGAAGGTGGTCACTACAGATGCCAGCCTTTTAGGCTGGGGAGCAGTACTGGAGCAATGGTCTCTCCAGGGCAGATGGTCGGATGCGGAAAAGGCCCTGCCCATCAATCTCTTAGAGATACGAGCAGCCCGGTATGCCCTAGTAGCATGGACATCCAAACTCCAAGGGTCCCCTGTCAGAGTTCAGTCAGACAATGCCACAGCAGTGGCATATATCAATCGTCAGGGGGGCACCAGGAGTCGTGCAGCCCAAAGGGAAGTAAATTACATCCTGAGATGGGCAGAAAGATATGTCCCAGCCATATCTGCGGTATTCATTCCAGGGGTGGAGAATTGGAAGGCGGACTTTCTAAGTCGCCAACAATTATGCCCAGGGGAATGGTCCCTTCATCCCGAGGTTTTCCGGACAATATGTCAGCGGTGGGGAACACCGGATGTAGATCTGCTAGCATCCAGGTTCAACACGAAAGTGGACAGGTTTGTCTCTTGGACAAGGGATCCCCTAGCGTGCGGCTCGGATGCCCTAGTGTTCCCTTGGGATCAGTTCAAGCTGATATATGCATTCCCACCGCCACAATTGTTACCTCGATTACTCCGCAGAATCAGGGTAGAAAAGAAACCAGTGATTCTGGTGGCTCCAGCGTGGCCCCGAAGAGCATGGTACGCGGAGATCGTAAAAATGTCTGTGGGGAGTCCTTGGACCCTCCCACATCGTCCGGACCTGCTTTCGCAGGGACCGATATACCACCCTTCCTTACCAGCCCTAGGTTTGACGGCCTGGCTATTGAAGCCCACATTCTAAAAAAGAGAGGGCTCTCTAATGCTGTGGTGTCTACCATGATCAATGCCAGGAAACCGGTATCCAGGCAGATCTACTATAGAATCTGGAAGGCGTACATCGCCTGGTGTGAAGCCAAGAAATGGCATCCACGTAAATACGTAATAGGTAGAATTCTGGACTTCCTACAATGGGCTGTAGATAGGAAGCTTGCCTTGAGTACTATCAAAGGTCAGATTTCGGCCTTGTCAATATTTTTTCAAAGGCCCTTGGCTTCGCATTCACTAGTCAAAGCCTTTATACAAGGAGTGATGCGTATTAGTCCTCCGGTTAATATTCCCATATGTCCATGGGATCTAAACTTGGTTCTGTCGGTTCTACAGAAACAACCATTTGAACCATTACAGCATATTTCCTTAGTGCTTCTCACCAGGAAATTGATTTTTCTAGTAGCCATTTGTTCGGCTAAAAGAGTATCGGAATTAGCAGCTATGTCCTGTAAGGAGCCATATCTGGTTATTCATAAGGACAGAGTAGTGTTACGTTCTCATCCAGCCTTTCTTCCTAAGGTGGTATCGAGTTTTCATTTGAACCAAGATGTGGTTCTTCCTTCTTTTTTCCCCAAGCCTACTTCGGTAGAGGAAAAGTTATTGCATTCTTTGGATGTAGTAAGAGCAGTTAAAGCTTATCTAAAAGCCACTGCTCAGATTCGCAGAACGGATACTTTGTTTATTCTGCCGGAAGGCCCCAGAAAGGGTCAGGCAGCGTCAAAATCTACTTTAGCCAAGTGGATTCGACAGGTCATAATACAAGCCTATAGCTTGAGAAGTAGACCGCCTCCGTTCAAAGTTAGGGCGCACTCCACGAGAGCAGTTGGAACTTCATGGGCAGTGCATCACCAGGCCTCCCTGGCTCAAATCTGTAAGGCCGCAACGTGGTCTTCAGTACACACGTTTACTAGGTTCTACCAGGTGGACGTTAGAAGTCAGGAGGATGTCGCCTTTGGGCGCAGTGTGTTGCAGGCCGCAAAAGATCCTCATGTCTGATAGCGCTCAGCTTATATATGGTGTATCCCCCCCCTCATTTGGCATTGCTTTAGGACATCCCATTAGTAATGACTATGTCGCTCTGTGTCCCGTGATGTACGAGAAAGAAAATAGGATTTTTATAACAGCTTACCTGTAAAATCCTTTTCTTGGAGTACATCACGGGACACAGAGCTCCCGCCCCTCTTTGGGGACACTTATTGCTTTGCTACAAAACTGAGGTGCTCCCGGATGGGAGGGGCTTATATAGGGGAGGGTACTTCCGGTTTTGGAAGTTGCCAGTGCCAGCACCTGACGGTAACTATATAACCCATTAGTAATGACTATGTCGCTCTGTGTCCCGTGATGTACTCCAAGAAAAGGATTTTACAGGTAAGCTGTTATAAAAATCCTATTTTTCAATCCTTGAGTTGAGGGACAGAGAGGTACAGTGAGTGAAACTGACAGTTACATAGTTACATAGTTACATAGTTAGTCAGGTTGAAAAAAGACACAAGTCCATCCAGTTCAACCGTAAAAAATAAAAATAAAAAAATAAAAATAAACATATATCGTACAATCCCATATACCCAATTCTATACCCACAGTTGATCCAGAGGAAGGCAAAAAAACCCAGAAGAGCATTATCCAATTTGCTACAGCAGGGGAAAAAATTCCTTCCTGATCCCCCGAGAGGCAATCGGATATTCCCTGGATCAACTTTACCTATAAATGTCAGTACCCAGTTATATTATGTACATTTAAGAAAGAATCCAGGCCCTTCTTAAAGCAATCTACTGAGCTGGCCAGAACCACCTCTGCAGGGAGTCTATTCCACATTTTCACAGCTCTTACTGTGAAAAAACCTTTCCGTATTTGGAGGTGAAATCTCTTTACCTCTAGACGCAAAGAGTGCCCCCTTGTCCTTTGTGTTGACCGTAAAGTGAATAAATGAACACCAAGTTCACTATATGGACCCCTTATATATTTGTACATGTTGATCATATCCCCCCTTAATCTCCTCTTCTCAAGAGAGAATAAATTCAGTTCCTCTAATCTTTCCTCATAGCTGAGCTCCTCCATGCCTCTTATCAGTTTGGTTGCCCTTCTCTGCACTTTCTCCAGTTCCCCAATATCCTTTTTGAGAACTGGGGCCCAAAACTGAACTGCATATTCCAGATGAGGTCTTACTAATGATTTGAACAGGGGCAAAATGATATCTCTCTCTCTGGAGACCATACCTCTCTTAATACAAGAAAGGACTTTGCTCGCTTTGGAAACCGCAGCTTGGCATTGCATGCCATTATTGAGCTTATGATCTACCAAAACCCCCAGATCCTTCTCCACTACGGATCCCCCCAGTTGTACTCCCCCTAGTATGTATGATGCATTCATATTATTAGCCCCCAAGTGCATAACTTTACATTTATCAACATTAAACCTCATCTGCCACATAGTCGCCCAATTAGACAGAGCATTGAGGTCGGCTTGTAAATTGGCGACATCCTGTAAGGACGTTATTCCACTGCATAGCTTGGTGTCATCTGCAAAGACAGAAATGTTACTTTTGATCTCAGACCCAATATCATTTATAAACATATTAAAAAGTAAGGGTCCCAGCACTGAACCTTGGGGTACACCACTGATAACCTTGGACCATTCAGAGTAAGAATCATTAACCACTACTCTCTGAATTCTGTCTTTTAGCCAGTTTTCTATCCATTTACAAACTGATATTTCCAATCCTGTAGACTTTACCTTACACATGAGCCGTGTGTGGGGAACTGTATCGAACGCTTTTGCAAAATCCAAGTATACCACGTCCACTGCCACCCCTCTGTCCAAGGTCTTACTTACCTCTTCATAAAAAGAAATCAGGTTTGTTTGACAACTTCTGTCTTTCATGAATCCATGCTGTCTGTTGCTTAAATAGTTTTTTTCCAGCAAGAACTCATCTATGTGGTCTTTTATTAATCTCTCCAGTATTTTCCCAACTATAGAAGTTAAACTAACAGGTCTATAGTTACTTGGTAAACACTTAATTCCCTTTTTAAATATAGGCACCACATTGGCCCTGCGCCAATCCAGTGGTACTATTCCTGTCATTAATGAGTCCCTAAAAATTAAATACAATGGCTTTGAAATTACAGAGCTCAATTCTTTTAGGATCCGTGGGTGTATGCCATCTGGTCCAGGTGCTTTATCCACCTTTATTCCATCTAAATATTTCTGGACCATATCACTTTTGAGCCATTGTGGATTTGGGGCTGTGTCACTACCACCCCCATTTTGGACATGAGCTCCCCCATGCTCCTTTGTATACACAGAACTGAAGAAAGTATTTAATAAATTAGCCTTCTCTTTGTCCCCAGTCACCCACTCTAGATTATTTTGTAAAGGGCCTACATGCTCAGACTTGACCTTTTTACTATTAATATATTTGAAGAATTTTTTGGGGTTTGTCCTACTATCTTTTGCAATCTGTCGTTCGTTTTGAATTTTTGCATCCTTGATTTCCTTTTTACATATCCTGTTATATTCTTTGTAACATTTAAATGACACTAGTGTTCCCTCATTTTTATATTTTTTAAAAGCTCTTTTCTTATAGTTTATAGCTTTTTTAACTTTGTCAGTGAGCCACATAGGTTTTATTTTTAGCCTTTTAAACTTATTGCCCATGGGAATATACTTTGCAGTGAGTTCCCAAACAGTCTTTTTGAAGAATTCCCATTTCTGTTCTGTGCCCATTGATGCCAATATTCCTTCCCAGTCTAAGTCCTGGAGAGCAGCACTCATCCTTGGAAAATTTGCTCTCTTGAAATTAAGTGTTTTTATCTTTCCTGTATGTGATTTTTGCTTACAACTAACATCAAATGAAATCATGTTATGGTCACTGCTACCCAGGTGTTCCTTTATCTGAACATTAGTAATACGCTCTGCATGGTTTGAGATTACCAGGTCCAACAGAGCATCATTCCTAGTTGGGGCCTCAATAAACTGGACCATAAAATTGTCCTGCAATAGGTTTATAAATGTTTGCCCTTTAACTGTCCCAGCAGTTCCATTACTCCAGTCAATTTCTGGGTAGTTAAAATCCCCCATTATTATCACCGTCCCAGCCCTTGCAGCCCTTTCCATCTGTGCAAGGAGCTGAGTCTCTAACTCCTCATTAACATTGGGTGGTCTATAACAAACTCCAATGATTAGCTTTGAACTACGCACATCTGTATGCAGTCCTACCCATAATGCTTCAGACTCATCACACTCTCCATCCACCAGGTCCTCTTTCACACTCGCTTTGAGATCACTTCTCACATAGAGACAGACCCCTCCACCCTTCCTTTTTACCCTGTCTTTCCGAAAGAGTGCATAGCCAGGAATATTAATAGCCCAGTCGTGTGAGGAATGAAGCCAAGTTTCAGCAATACCGATTACATCATAGCTCTCCTCATGCACCAGAGCTTCCAACTCACCTATTTTGCTTGGCAGACTTCTGGCATTGGTGAACAGACACTTTAATGCATTAATATTGCACAGTGTGCTATTCTGTTCTAAAACTATTTTGCTGAACCATATTTTCAATCCTTGAGTTGAGGGACAGAGAGGTACAGTGAGTGAAACTGACAGTGTGCTATTCTGTTCTAAACCAATTTTGTTGTTCCATATTTTCAATCCTTGAGTTGAGGGACAGAGAGGTACAGTGAGTGAAACTGACAGTGTGCTATTCTGTTCTAAAACTATTTTGCTGAACCATATTTTCAATCCTTGAGTTGTGGGACAGAGAGGTACAGTGAGGGAAAGTGTCAGTGTGCTATTCTGTTCTAAACCAATTTTGCTGTTCCATATTTTCAATCCTTGAGTTGAGGGACAGAGAGGTACAGTGAGTGAAACTGACAGTGTGCTATTCTGTTCTAAACCAAATTTGCTGTTCCATATTTTCAATCCTTGAGTTGAGGGACAGAGAGGTATAGTGAGTGAAACTGACAGTGTGCTATTCTGTTCTAAACCAAATTTGCTGTTCCATATTTTCAATCCTTGAGTTGAGGGACAGAGAGGTACAGTGAGTGAAACTGACAGTGTGCTATTCTGTTCTAAAACTATTTTGCTGAACCATATTTTCAATCCTTGAGTTGTGGGACAGAGAGGTACAGTGAGGGAAAGTGTCAGTGTGCTATTCTGTTCTAAACCAATTTTGCTGTTCCATATTTTCAATCCTTGAGTTGAGGGACAGAGAGGTACAGTGAGTGAAACTGACAGTGTGCTATTCTGTTCTAAACCAAATTTGCTGTTCCATATTTTCAATCCTTGAGTTGAGGGACAGAGAGGTACAGTGAGGGAAAGTGTCAGTGTGCTATTCTGTTCTAAACCAAATTTGCTGTTCCATATTTTCAATCCTTGAGTTGAGGGACAGAGAGGTACAGTGAGGGAAAGTGTCAGTGTGCTATTCTGTTCTAAAACTATTTTGCTGTTCCATATTTTCAATCCTTGAGTTGAGGGACAGAGAGGTACAGTGAGGGAAAGTGTCAGTGTGCTATTCTGTTCTAAACCAATTTTGCTGTTCCATATTTTCAATCCTTGAGTTGAGGGACAGAGAGGTACAGTGAGTGAAACTGACAGTGTGCTATTCTGTTCTAAACCAAATTTGCTGTTCCATATTTTAAATCCTTGAGTTGAGGGACAGAGAGGTACAGTGAGGGAAAGTGTCAGTGTCCTATTCTGTTCTAAACCAATTTTGCTGTTCCATATTTTCAATCCTTGAGTTTGGGACAGAGAGGTACAGTGAGTGAAACTGACAGTGTGCTATTCTGTTCTAAACCAAATTTGCTGTTCCATATTTTCAATCCTTGAGTTGAGGGACAGAGAGGTACAGTGAGGGAAAGTGTCAGTGTGCTATTCTGTTCTAAAACTATTTTGCTGTTCCATATTTTCAATCCCTGAGTTGAGGGACAGAGAGGTACAGTGAGGGAAAGTGTCAGTGTCCTATTCTGTTCTAAACCAATTTTGCTGTTCCATATTTTCAATCCTTGAGTTTGGGACAGAGAGGTACAGTGAGTGAAACTGACAGTGTGCTATTCTGTTCTAAACCAAATTTGCTGTTCCATATTTTCAATCCTTGAGTTGAGGGACAGAGAGGTACAGTGAGGGAAAGTGTCAGTGTGCTATTCTGTTCTAAAACTATTTTGCTGTTCCATATTTTCAATCCTTGAGTTGAGGGACAGAGAGGTACAGTGAGGGAAAGTGTCAGTGTGCTATTCTGTTCTAAAACTATTTTGCTGTTCCATATTTTCAATCCTTGAGTTGAGGGACAGAGTAGGACAGTGAGGGAAAGTGTCAGTGTGCTATTCTGTTCTAAACCAATTTTGCTGTTCCATATTTTCAATCCTTGAGTTGAGGGACAGAGAGGTACAGTGAGTGAAACTGACAGTGTGCTATTCTGTTCTAAACCAATTTTGCTGTTCCATATTTTCAATCCTTGAGTTGAGGGACAGAGAGGTACAGTGAGTGAAACTGACAGTGTGCTATTCTGTTCTAAACCAATTTTGCTGTTCCATATTTTCAATCCTTCAGTTGAGGGACAGAGAGGTACAGTGAGTGAAACTGACAGTGTGCTATTCTGTTCTAAAACTATTTTGCTGTTCTATATTTTCAATCCTTGAGTTGAGGGACAGAGAGGTACAGTGAGTGAAACTGACAGTGTGCTATTCTGTTCTAAACCAATTTTGCTGTTCCATATTTTCAATCCTTGAGTTGAGGGACAGAGAGGTACAGTGGGTGAAACTGACAGTGTGCTATTCTGTTCTAAACCAATTTTGCTGTTCCATATTTTCAATCCTTGAGTTGAGGGACAGAGAGGTACAGTGAGGGAAAGTGTCAGTGTGCTATTATGTTCTAAAACTATTTTGCTGTTCCATATTTTCAATCCTTGAGTTGAGGGACAGAGAGGTACAGTGAGTGAAACTGACAGTGTGCTATTCTGTTCTAAACCAATTTTGCTGTTCCATATTTTCAATCCTTGAGTTGAGGGACAGAGAGGTACAGTGAGGGAAAGTGTCAGTGTGCTATTATGTTCTAAAACTATTTTGCTGAACCATATTTTCAATCCTTGAGTTGAGGGACAGAGAGGTACAGTGAGTGAAACTGACAGTGTGCTATTCTGTTCTAAACCAATTTTGCTGTTCCATATTTTCAATCCTTGAGTTGAGGGACAGAGAGGTACAGTGAGTGAAACTGACAGTGTGCTATTCTGTTCTAAACCAATTTTGCTGTTCCATATTTTCAATCCTTGAGTTGAGGGACAGAGAAGGACACTCGTGGAAACTATCAGTGTGCTATTCTGTGCTAAATCTTGTTTGTAGGGAGGGACAGAGTAGGACAGTGAGGGAAAGTGTCAGTGTGCTATTCTGTTCTAAAACTTTTTTGCTGAACCATATTTTCAATCCTTGTGTTTAGGGACAGAGAAGGATAGGCAGGGGACAGTGTCAGTGTCATTGTTGCTAAGCCTCCTGCACAATATACACCTGAAGGTAGCCCTTATTGCTGTTTTTCCCATCTCCCTGCAGGCCATCCATTAAAATGTCTGGAAGGCAACCAAGGAGAGGCAGACAGTCAGGAGGCAAAAAAAGAGGGCAAGCAGGCTCTGTGTCTGGGGGCAACAGTGCTGGTCGTGTACGCGGTGCATTGTCATCAGCACATGGCCATGGGGCACGCTTGTCATTGTTTTCGGCAGCTGGACATGTTGAGCCACATCATGCCGAAGACTTGGTAGAGTGGATGACCAAGCCCACCTCATCCTCCTCATCCTCTCTCACCCAGGCTCAGGGTACTGGCAAAGCAGCTGCCAAAGCGTCCTCTTCTCTGGTATCAATGTCATCATTCGTCACTCCTTCCCTAGACCCACCATGTCCTCCTCCTGAGGAGTCCCCCGAACTGTTTGAGCACAGTGTTGGGTACATGCTCCAGGAGGATGCCCAGCGTTTGGAAGGATCTGATGATGATACCCAGCTAAAGGAAGGCAGCAGCGTGAGAGCAGAGAGAGGGGATGCTCAAGAAGGACACCAATCTGGCAGTCATGCTCCAGCAGCTGCAGCATACTGCCAGATTGGCTCCAGTGATGAGGAGGGAGGGGATGATGAGGTCACTGGATCTACGTGGGTGCCTAATAGGAGAGAGGAGGAGGAGGAGGAGGATGAGGAGGAGGCACATCTCCAACGAGGCAGGATGCCCTTCAGTGGCCAGCGTATGGGCAGCACACCGACGGAATCACACCGCAGAGCTCCGCCTGTGCAGGGCGCTGCCTCTGCCCGTCATTCAAAAAGTTCTTTGGTGTGGGCCTTTTTTGAGGCGAGTGCATCAGATCGCACAGCTGCTGTTTGCAACATATGTCTCAAGCGTATATCGCGTGGCCAAAACATCAGCCGCTTGGGCACCACATGCTTGATCAGACATATGTTGACCTGCCATGCAGCTCGTTGGCAAGCCTACCTTAAAGACCCACACCAAAGAACAAAGCTGACCTCTTCTTGCACCGCATCAGCTGGGATCTCCAACCCCAGTATACCTTCAGTCCTCTCTGAAACCTGCTCTGAGAGGAATGAAGGTGTAGAATTAGGTGTGTCACAGCCAAGTACTTGCGGGCACTCTGCTAGCACTACACCGACGTCCGATTCTAGCAGGCAAATTTCCCTGCCCCAGCTGCTGGACCGTCGAAAGAAGTTCACTCCCAGCCATCCACATGCCCAGCGGTTGAATGCTAGCTTGGCTAAATTGCTAGCGCTTCAACTGCTGCCTTTTCAGTTGGTAGACTCGGCCCCCTTCCGTGAGTTTGTGCAATGTGCGGTTCCTCAGTGGCAGGTTCCCAAACGCCACTTTTTCTCACGGAAGGCTATTCCGGCTCTCTACCGGCATGTGGAAGGCAATGTCTTGGCCTCGCTGGACAGGGCGGTCAGCGGTAAGGTGCATATTACCGCTGACTCATGGTCCAGCAGGCATGGACAGGGACGTTACCTTTCTTTCACGGCCCATTGGGTCACTCTTTTGGCAGCTGGGAAGGATGCAGGACAAGGTGCAGTAGTGTTGGAGGTTGTTCCACCGCCACGCCTCCAAAATGCTACTACTGGTTGTGACACACCTCTCTCCTCCACCCCCTCCTCTTCTTCTTCCTCCATGGCCTCTTCCTGTGGTTTGTCCTCGGAACCAGCGGTGCTCCGTAGGCGTTCAAGGGGCTACGCAAGTACGCAGGCAAAAAGATGCCATGCCGTGCTTGCGCTGGTGTGTTTGGGGGACAGGAGCCACACTGGGGCAGAGGTCCTGTCTGCTCTGCAGGGCCAGGCCGAGAGGTGGTTGACGCCACGCCAGCTTAAGCCAGGAATGGTGGTTTCCGACAATGGCACCAACCTCCTCTCCGCCCTCCCACAGGGACAACTGACCCATGTGCCCTGTATGGCTCAACCTGGTGGTGCAGCGGTTCTTGGGCAGGTACCCGGGCTTACAGGATGTCCTGAGGCAGGCCAGGAAAGTCTGTGTGCATTTCCGCAGATCTTATAATGCCAGTGCTCGCCTGGCTGAGCTTCAAAAGGAGTTGAACCTGCCCAAGAACCGCCTTATATGTGACATGCCCACCAGGTGGAACTCAACGTTGGCCATGCTGCAGCGGCTGCACACGCAGCAGAGGGCCATCAATGAGTACCTGTGCGACTACGGCACCAGGACAGGGTCAGGGGAGCTCGGGTTTTTTTCACCACGCCAGTGGGGCATGTTTAGGGATGCATGCACTGTCCTGGCACCATTTGAGGAGGCCACGAGGATGGTGAGCAGTGACAGTGCATGCATCAGTGACACTGTACCTCTTGTCCACCTGTTGGAGCACACGCTGCGTGGAATAATGGACAGGGCACTTAAGGCAGAACAGAGGCAGGAAGAGGAGGACTTCCTTGCCTCTCAAGGCCTCCTTTACCCAGACAGTGTTCCTTCTGTCCCACCCATCGCACAGGAAGAGGAGGAGGAGGAGGAGGAGGAGGATTGTGTCAGCATGGAGGTGGAGGCTGGCACTCAGCATCATCAGCAGCAGTCTTTTAGGGATGATTTACAGTCCCAAGAAACCAGTGGACTTGTACGTGGCTGGGAGGAGGTGGCTGCGGATCATGTCGTCCTTAGTGACCCAGAGGACTCCGGACTGAATGCCTCAGCTAACCTACGCTGCATGGCCTCCCTGATCCTGCAAAGTCTGCGGAAGGATCCTCGTATTCTTCGGATCAAGGAGAGGGACCATTACTGTCTGGCCACTCTCCTTGATCCACGGTACAAGGGTAAGGTTGCGGACCTTATCGTACCGTCGCAGAGGGAGCAGAGGATGAGACAACTCCGGGAGGCCTTGCAGAAAGGTCTGTGCAACGCGTTCCCAGAGACTGGGAGGTTACAAACTCCTGGTCCTGGACAACGAGTTGCTGAGGCTTCGGGCAGTCAAAGAAGGAGCGGTGGGGAAGGTGGCCGTCTGACCGATGCGTTCAGACAATTCTTTAGTCCGCAGCCCCAAAGTATGATCGGTTCCAGCAACCATCGCCAGCGTCTGATATACATGGTCCAGGAATACCTAGGGGCAAGGTCAGACTTGGACACCTTCCCCACCGAAAATCCTCTGGCTTACTGGGTCTTGAGGATGGATCACTGGCCAGTAGTGATGAGCCGAACACCCCCGGGTTCGGTTCGCACCAGAACCCGCGAACGGACCGAAAGTTCGTACGAACATTAGAACCCTATTAAATACAATGGATGCGAACGTTCGAATTCTAAAGTGCTAATTATAACGACTATTATGCATGTTATTGTCCTAAAAAGGGTTTGGGAACCCGGGTTCTGCACCAGGGGACATGTATCAATGCAAAAAGAAGTTTTAAAAACGGTCGTTTTTCGGGAGCAGTCATTTTAATGATGCATAAAGTGAAAAAAAAAAAAAGTCAAATATTCCTTTAAATATCGTACCTGGGGGGTGTCTAAAGTATGCCTGTGAAGTGCCACGTGTTTCCCGTGTTTAGAACTGTCCCTGCACAAAATGACACTTCTAAAGGAAAAAAAAGCCATTTAAAACTGCTTGCGGCTTTAATGTAATGTCTGGTCCCGGTAATATGGATGAAAATCTTTAAGAAAAATGGCATAGCTACCCCATGACCCCCCCAGCCCATTACCAGCCCCTTTGGGTCTTGTATGGATATTAAGGGGAACCCCGCACATAAAATAAAAAAGGCCCTATATACTCTGAACAGCCGTATACAGGCGGTGCATACAAGACAGGGACTGTAGGTTTGTTCTTATGTAGAATCTGTTTGTAATTTTGAACAGGTACATTGTTTAAGTGTAGCTCCTGGCCAAAAATCTATTTTTAAACTTTTTGGAGAACATAGGTAAGGGTTATCACCCCTGTAACATTTGTTTTGCTGTCTGTGCCCCTGTTCAGAACATTTCACCTCACTTTCCGTCCCAATGACAACTGTTTTTGAAATGTGGTGTTTTTCTTGAAACAAGGATTGGTGATAAAGCATCAGTACAGAGGAGACACCTTTCTCCCATATTAATTCTTACAGGAGAGAATTTTCCTTCCTAGGGGTAGATTTCCTCTCACTTCCTGTTGTCTTCTTGCGTTTGCAAGTAGGAGTCGTTTGTAAGTTGGATGTTTGAAAGTAGGGACCTGCCGTATATACTCTGCAGAAATAGGACCCTTAGTTGTTGGTGTTGGCACAACACTGTAAGCACTCACAGTTACTCTTGGTTGGTGCTGGAACGCCCTGCTGTCAACTATTATATCAGGAATTGTAATTACATATAATTGTTGAACAGTGGTAGTAAAAATTGGGCCTTTGATGGTGGTGCTGGTGCCACAACACTGTAAGCCCTGACAGTTACTCTTGGTGGGTGCAGCAATGGGCCCTGCTGTGAATTATTAGATCAAGAATTGTAATTGCATGCCCCTGTTGAACAGGGGCTGAAAAATTGGGCCTTTCGTGGTGGTGGTGGTGGTGTTGCCACAACACTGTAAGCCCTCAGAGTTACTCTTGGTGGGTGCAGGAATGAGCCCTGCTGTGAATTATTAGATCAAGAATTGTAATTACATGCCCCTTTTGAACAGGGGCTGAAAAATTGGGCCTTTCGTGGTGGTGGTGGTGGTGGCGTTGCCACAACACTGTAAGCCCTCAGAGTTACTCTTGGTGGGTGCAGCAATGGGCCCTGCTGTGAATTATTAGATCAAGAATTGTAATTACATGCCCCTGTTGAACAGGGGCTGAAAAATTGGGCCTTAGGCACTGGTGGCACAACACTGCAACCCCTCACAGATACTGTACTTGGAGCACAGCAATGAGCCCTGTTGCAAAGTATTGCTTCAAAAATTGTAATTACACGCCCCTGTTAAACAGGGGCTGAAAAATTGGGCCTTAGGCACTGGTGGCACAACACTGCAACCCCTCACAGATACTGTACTTGGAGCACAGCAATGAGCCCTGTTGCAAAGTATTGCTTCAAAAATTGTAATGACACGCCCCTTTTAAACAGGGGCTGAAAAATTGGGCCTTAGGCACTGGTGCCACAACACTCCAACCCCTCACAGATACTGTACTTGGAGCACAGCAATGAGCCCTATGGCAAATTATTGCTAAAAAAATTGTAATTACACGCCCCTGTAAAACAGGGGCTGAAAAATTGGGCCTTAGCCACTGGTGGCGGCACCCATAAACAAAAATGATCTTCCAAGCTATCATCATCAATCGTATCATTGAGGACTCGGAGGAGGAGGATAGCCAGTCAACATAACAGCACAGGCACTCAGCATCAGCATCAGTCTTGAAGGGATGTGACATGTTAAAATCAATTAGTCTGTTATATCAGCATCAGGTGTGTGGTAGCTGGTGGTGATCCAAGACTGGTTCATCTTGATGAAAGTCAGTCGATCAACCGAGTCGGTGGACAGGCGCACCCTGTGATCCGTGACAAATCCTCCAGCAGCACTGAATGTGCGTTCCGAAAGAACGCTGGATGCAGGACAGGCCAGTAGCTCAATTGCATACTGTGCAAGCTCTGGCCAGTGATCCATCCTCAAGACCCAGTAAGCCAGAGGATTTTCGGTGGGGAAGGTGTCCAAGTCTGACCTTGCCCCTAGATATTCCTGCACCATGTTTATCAGACGCTGGCGATGGTTGCTGGAACCGATCATACTTTGGGGCTGCGGACTAAAGAATTGTCTGAACGCATCGGTCAGACGGCCACCTTCCCCACCGCTCCTTCTTTGACTGGCCGAAGCCTCAGCAACTCGTTGTCCAGGACCAGGAGTTTGTAACCTCCCAGTCTCTGGGAACGTGTTGCACAGACCTTTCTGCAAGGCCTCCCGGAGTTGTCTCATCCTCTGCGACGGTAACATAAGGTCCGCAACCTTACCCTTGTACCGTGGATCAAGGAGAGTGGCCAGCCAGTAATGGTCCCTCTCCTTGATCCGAAGAATACGAGGATCCTTCCGCAGACTTTGCAGGATCAGGGAGGCCATGGAGCGTAGGTTAGCTGAGGCATTCGGTCCGGAGTCCTCTGGGTCACTAAGGACGACATGATCCGCAGCCACCTCCTCCCAGCCACGTACAAGTCCACGGGTTTCTTGGGACTGTAAATCATCCCTAAAAGACTGCTGCTGTTGATGCTGCTGAGTGCCAGGCTCCACCTCCATGCTGACACAATCCTCCTTCTCCTCCTCCTCCTCCTCCTCGTCCTCTTCCTGTGCGATGGGTGGGACAGAAGGAACACTGTCTGGGTAAAGGGGGCCTTGAGAGGCAAGGAAGTCCTCCTCTTCCTGCCTCTGTTCTGCCTCAAGTGCCCTGTCCATTATTCCACGCAGCGTGTGCTCCAACAGGTGGACAAGAGGTACAGTGTCACTGATGCATGCACTGTCACTGCTCACCATTCTCGTGGCCTCCTCAAATGGTGCCAGGACAGTGCATGCATCCCTGATCATGCCCCACTGGCGTGGAGAAAAAAAACCAAGCTCCCCTGACCCTGTCCTGGTGCCGTAGTCGCACAGGTACTCATTGATGGCCCTCTGCTGCATGTGCAGCCGCTGCAGCATGGCCAACGTTGAGTTCCACCTGGTGGGCATGTCACATATAAGGCGGTTCTTGGGCAGGTTCAACTCCTTTTGCAGCTCAGCCAGGCGAGCACTGGCATTATAAGATCTGCGGAAATGCACACAGACTTTCCTGGCCTGCCTCAGGACATCCTGTAAGCCCGGGTACCTGCCCAAGAACCGCTGCACCACCAGTAGTGATGAGCCGAACACCCCCGGGTTCGGTTCGCACCAGAACCCGCGAACGGACCGAAAGTTCGTACGAACATTAGAACCCTATTAAATACAATGGATGCGAACGTTCGAATTCTAAAGTGCTAATTATAACAACTATTATGCATGTTATTGTCCTAAAAAGGGTTTGGGAACCCGGGTTCTGCACCAGGGGACATGTATCAATGCAAAAAGAAGTTTTAAAAACAGTCGTTTTTCGGGAGCAGTCATTTTAATGATGCATAAAGTGAAAAAAAAAAGTCAAATATTCCTTTAAATATCGTACCTGGGGGGTGTCTAAAGTATGCCTGTGAAGTGCCACGTGTTTCCCGTGTTTAGAACTGTCCCTGCACAAAATGACACTTCTAAAGGAAAAAAAAGCCATTTAAAACTGCTTGCGGCTTTAATGTAATGTCTGGTCCCGGTAATATGGATGAAAATCTTTAAGAAAAATGGCATAGCTACCCCATGACCCCCCCCCTACCCCAGCCCATTACCAGCCCCTTTGGGTCTTGTATGGATATTAAGGGGAACCCCGCACATAAAATAAAAAAGGCCCTATATACTCTGAACAGCCGTATACAGGCGGTGCATACAAGACAGGGACTGTAGGTTTGTTCTTATGTAGAATGTGTTTGTAATTTTGAACAGGTACATTGTTGAAGTGTAGCTCCAGCCCAAAAATCTATTTTTAAACTTTTTGGAAAACATAGGTAAGGGTTATCACCCCTGTAACATTTGTTTTGCTGTCTGTGCCCCTGTTCAGAACATTTCACCTCACTTTCCGTCCCAATGACAACTGTTTTTGAAATGTGGTGTTTTTCTTGAAACAAGGATTGCTGATAAAGCATCAGTACAGAGGAGACACCTTTCTCCCATATTTATTCTTACAGGAGAGAATTTTCCTTCCTAGTGGTAGATTTCCTCTCACTTCCTGTTGTCTTCTTGCGTTTGCAAGTAGGAGTCGTTTGTAAGTTGGATGTTTGAAAGTAGGGACCTGCCGTATATACTCTGCAGAAATAGGCCCCTTAGTTGTTGGTGTTGGCACAACACTGTAAGCACTCACAGTTACTCTTGGTTGGTGCTGGAACACCCTGCTGTCAACTATTATATCAGGAATTTTAATTACATATAATTGTTGAACAGTGGTAGTAAAAATTGGGCCTTTGATGGTGGTGCTGGTGCCACAACACTGTAAGCCTTGACAGTTACTCTTGGTGGGTGCAGCAATGGGCCCTGCTGTGAATTATTAGATCAAGAATTGTAATTGCATGCCCCTGTTGAACAGGGGCTGAAAAATTGGGCCTTAGGCACTGGTGGCACAACACTACAACCCCTCACAGATACTGTACTTGGAGCACAGCAATGAGCCCTGTTGCAAAGTATTTCTTCAAAAATTGTAATGACACGCCCCTGTTAAACAGGGGCTGAAAAATTGGGCCTTAGGCACTGGTGGCACAACACTACAACCCCTCACAGATACTGTACTTGGAGCACAGCAATGAGCCCTGTTGCAAAGTATTGCTTCAAAAATTGTAATGACACGCCCCTGTTAAACAGGGGCTGAAAAATTGGGCCTTAGGCACTGGTGGCACAACACTACAACCCCTCACAGATACTGTACTTGGAGCACAGCAATGAGCCCTGTTGCAAAGTATTGCTTCAAAAATTGTAATGACACGCCCCTTTTAAACAGGGGCTGAAAAATTGGGCCTTAGCCACTGGTGGCGGCACCCTTAAACAAAAATGATCTTCCAAGCTATCATCATCAATCGTATCATTGAGGACTCGGAGGAGGAGGATAGCCAGTCAACATAACAGCACAGGCACTCAGCATCAGCATCAGTCTTGAAGGGATGTGACATGTTAAAATCAATTAGTCTGTTATATCAGCATCAGGTGTGTGGTAGCTGGTGGTGATCCAAGACTGGTTCATCTTGATGAAAGTCAGTCGATCAACCGAGTCGGTGGACAGGCGCACCCTGTGATCCGTGACAAATCCTCCAGCAGCACTGAATGTGCGTTCCGAAAGAACGCTGGATGCAGGACAGGCCAGTAGCTCAATTGCATACTGTGCAAGCTCTGGCCAGTGATCCATCCTCAAGACCCAGTAAGCCAGAGGATTTTCGGTGGGGAAGGTGTCCAAGTCTGACCTTGCCCCTAGATATTCCTGCACCATGTTTATCAGACGCTGGCGATGGTTGCTGGAACCGATCATACTTTGGGGCTGCGGACTAAAGAATTGTCTGAACGCATCGGTCAGACGGCCACCTTCCCCACCGCTCCTTCTTTGACTGGCCGAAGCCTCAGCAACTCGTTGTCCAGGACCAGGAGTTTGTAACCTCCCAGTCTCTGGGAACGCGTTGCACAGACCTTTCTGCAAGGCCTCCCGGAGTTGTCTCATCCTCTGCTCCCTCTGCGACGGTAACATAAGGTCCGCAACCTTACCCTTGTACCGTGGATCAAGGAGAGTGGCCAGCCAGTAATGGTCCCTCTCCTTGATCCGAAGAATACGAGGATCCTTCCGCAGACTTTGCAGGATCAGGGAGGCCATGCAGCGTAGGTTTGCTGAGGCATTCGCTCCGGAGTCCTCTGGGTCACTAAGGACGACATGATCCGCAGCCACCTCCTCCCAGCCACGTACAAGTCCACTGGTTTCTTGGGACTGTAAATCATCCCTAAAAGACTGCTGCTGATGATGCTGAGTGCCAGCCTCCACCTCCATGCTGACACAATCCTCCTCCTCCTCCTCCTCCTCCTCCTCTTCCTGTGCGATGGGTGGGACAGAAGGAACACTGTCTGGGTAAAGGGGGCCTTGAGAGGCAAGGAAGTCCTCCTCTTCCTGCCTCTGTTCTGCCTCAAGTGCCCTGTCCATTATTCCACGCAGCGTGTGCTCCAACAGGTGGACAAGAGGTACAGTGTCACTGATGCATGCACTGTCACTGCTCACCATCCTCGTGGCCTCCTCAAATGGTGCCAGGACAGTGCATGCATCCCTGATCATGCCCCACTGGCGTGGAGAAAAAAAACCAAGCTCCCCTGACCCTGTCCTGGTGCCGTAGTCGCACAGGTACTCATTGATGGCCCTCTGCTGCGTGTGCAGCCGCTGCAGCATGGCCAACGTTGAGTTCCACCTGGTGGGCATGTCACATATAAGGCGGTTCTTGGGCAGGTTCAACTCCTTTTGCAGCTCAGCCAGGCGAGCACTGGCATTATAAGATCTGCGGAAATGCACACAGACTTTCCTGGCCTGCCTCAGGACATCCTGTAAGCCCGGGTACCTGCCCAAGAACCGCTGCACCACCAGGTTAAGGACGTGAGCCACACAGGGCACATGGGTCAGTTGTCCCTGTCGGAGGGCGGAGAGGAGGTTGGTGCCATTGTCGCAAACCACCATTCCTGGCTTAAGCTGGCGTGGCGTCAACCACCTCTCGGCCTGGCCCTGCAGAGCAGACAGGACCTCTGCCCCAGTGTGGCTTCTGTCCCCCAAACACACCAGCGCAAGCACGGCATGGCATCTTTTTGCCTGCGTACTTGCGTAGCCCCGTGAACGGCTACGGAGCACCGCTGGTTCATAGGACAAACCACAGGAAGAGGCCATGGAGGAAGAAGAAGAGGAGGGGGTGGAGGAGAGAGGTCTGTCACAACCAGTAGTAGCATTTTGGAGGCGTGGCGGTGGAACAACCTCCAACACTACTGCACCTTGTCCTGCATCCTTCCCAGCTGCCAAAAGAGTGACCCAATGGGCCGTGAAAGAAAGGTAACGTCCCTGTCCATGCCTGCTGGACCATGAGTCAGCGGTAATATGCACCTTACCGCTGACCGCCCTGTCCAGCGAGGCCAAGACATTGCCTTCCACATGCCGGTAGAGAGCCGGAATAGCCTTCCGTGAGAAAAAGTGGCGTTTGGGAACCTGCCACTGAGGAACCGCACATTGCACAAACTCACGGAAGGGGGCCGAGTCTACCAACTGAAAAGGCAGCAGTTGAAGCGCTAGCAATTTAGCCAAGCTAGCATTCAACCGCTGGGCATGTGGATGGCTGGGAGTGAACTTCTTTCGACGGTCCAGCAGCTGGGGCAGGGAAATTTGCCTGCTAGAATCGGACGTCGGTGTACTGCTAGCAGAGTGGCCACAAGTACTTGGCTGTGACACACCTAATTCTACACCTTCATTCCTCTCAGTGCATGTTTCAGAGAGGACTGAAGTTATAGTGGGGTTGGAGATCCCAGCTGATGCGGTGCAAGGAGAGGTCCGCTTTGTTCTTTGGTGTGGGTCTTTGAGGTAGGCTTGCCAACGAGCTGCATGGCAGGTCAACATATGTCTGGTCAGGCATGTGGTACCCAAGCGGCTGATGTTTTGGCCACGCGATATACGCTTGAGACATATGTTGCAAACAGCAGCTGTGCGATCTGATGCACTAGCCTCAAAAAAGGCCCACACCAAGGAACTTTTTGAATGACGGGCAGAGGCAGCGCCCTGCACAGGCGGAGCTCTGCGGTGTGATTCCGTCGGTGTACTGCCCTTACGCTGGCCACCAAAGGGCATCCTGCCTCGTTGGAGATGTGCCTCCTCCTCATCCTCCTCCTCCTCCTCTCTCCTATTAGGCACCCACGTGGAGTCAGTGACCTCATCATCCCCTCCCTCCTCATCACTGGAGCCAATCTGGCAGTATGCTGCAGCTGCTGGAACATGACTGCCAGATTGGTGTCCTTCTTGAGCATCCCCTCTGTCTGCTCTCACGCTACTGCCTTCCTGTAGCTGGGTTTCATCATCAGACCCTTCGAAACGCTGGGCATTCTCCTGGAGCATGTACCCAACACTGTGCTCAAACAGTTCGGGGGACTCCTCAGGAGGAGGACATGGTGGGTCTAGGGAAGGAGTGACTGATGATGAGTCTGACATTGATACCAGGGAAGAGGACGCTTTGGCAGCTGCTTTGCCAGTACCCTGAGCCTGGGTGAGAGAGGATGAGGAGGAGGAGGAGGGCTTGGTCATCCACTCTACCAAGTCTTCGGCATGATGTGGCTCAACATGTCCAGCTGCCGAAAAGAAGGACAAGCGTGTCCCATGGCCATGTGCTGATGACAATGCACCGCGTCCACGACCAGCACTGTTGCCCCCAGACACAGAGCCTGCTTGCCCTCTTTTATTGCCTCCTGACTGTATGCCTCTCCTTGTTTGCCTTCCAGACATTCTAATAGATGGCCTGCAGGGAGATGGGAAAAAAGCAATAAGGGCTACCTTCAGGTGTCCTTCTCTGTCCCTTTACTTAAGGATTTCTAAATATGGTTGAGGATGATTGCTTTTGCACAGAATAGCACAACGACAATTTCCCTGACTGTCCAAAAAACAAGGATTTCAAAGATGGTTGATGAGGAATGCTTTAGCACACTATAGCACAAGGAGAATTCCCCTCACTTTCCTTCTTTGTCCCTAGAAACAAGGACTCGCACAGTGAAATAAACTGACACTCTCCCTACCTAGAGTTTTCTGTCCCTAGAAAAAATGTTTTTTTAAAGCACACTATAGCACAAGGAGAATTCCCCTCACTTTCCTTCTTTGTCCCTAGAAACAAGGACTGGCACAGTGAAAGAAACTGACACTCTCCCTACCTAGAGTTTTCTGTCCCTAGAAAAAATGTTTTTTTAAAGCACACTATAGCACAAGGAGAATTCCCCTCACTTTCCTTCTTTGTCCCTAGAAACAAGGACTCGCACAGTGAAAGAAACTGACACTCTCCCTACCTAGAGTTTTCTGTCCCTAGAAAAAATGTTTTTTTAAAGCACACTATAGCACAAGGAGAATTCCCCTCACTTTCCTTCTTTGTCCCTAGAAACAAGGACTCGCACAGTGAAAGAAACTGACACTCTCCCTACCTAGAGTTTTCTGTCCCTAGAAAAAATGTTTTTTTAAAGCACACTATAGCACAAGGAGAATTCCCCTCACTTTCCATCTTTGTCCCTAGAAACAAGGACTCGCACAGTGAAATAAACTGTCACTCTCCCTACCTAGAGTTTTCTGTCCCTAGAAAAAATGTTTTTTTAAAGCACACTATAGCACAAGGAGAATTCCCCTCACTTTCCTTCTTTGTCCCTAGAAACAAGGACTCGCACAGTGAAAGAAACTGACACTCTCCCTACCTAGAGTTTTCTGTCCCTAGAAAAAATGTTTTTTTAAAGCACACTATAGCACAAGGAGAATTCCCCTCACTTTCCTTCTTTGTCCCTAGAAACAAGGACTCGCACAGTGAAATAAACTGACACTCTCCCTACCTAGAGTTTTCTGTCCCTAGAAAAAATGTTTTTTTAAAGCACACTATAGCACAAGGAGAATTCCCCTCACTTTCCTTCTTTGTCCCTAGAAACAAGGACTCGCACAGTGAAAAAAACTGACACTCTCCCTACCTAGAGTTTTCTGTCCCTAGAAAAAATGTTTTTTTAAAGCACACTATAGCACAAGGAGAATTCCCCTCACTTTCCTTCTTTGTCCCTAGAAACAAGGACTCGCACAGTGAAAGAAACTGACACTCTCCCTACCTAGAGTTTTCTGTCCCTAGAAAAAATGTTTTTTTAAAGCACACTATAGCACAAGGAGAATTCCCCTCACTTTCCTTCTTTGTCCCTAGAAACAAGGACTCGCACAGTGAAAGAAACTGACACTCTCCCTACCTAGAGTTTTCTGTCCCTAGAAAAAATGTTTTTTTAAAGCACACTATAGCACAAGGAGAATTCCCCTCACTTTCCTTCTTTGTCCCTAGAAACAAGGACTCGCACAGTGAAAGAAACTGACACTCTCCCTACCTAGAGTTTTCTGTCCTTGGAAATTTTTTTTTTTTAAAGCACACTATAGCACAAGGAGTATTCCCCTCACTTTCCTTCTTTGTCCCTAGAAACAAGGACTCGCACAGTGAAAGAAACTGACACTCTCCCTACCTAGAGTTTTCTGTCCCTAGAAAAAATGTTTTTTTAAAGCACACTATAGCACAAGGAGAATTCCCCTCACTTTCCTTCTTTGTCCCTAGAAACAAGGACTCGCACAGTGAAAGAAACTGACACTCTCCCTACCTAGAGTTTTCTGTCCCTAGAAAAAATGTTTTTTTAAAGCACACTATAGCACAAGGAGAATTCCCCTCACTTTCCTTCTTTGTCCCTAGAAACAAGGACTCACACAGTGAAAGAAACTGACACTCTCCCTACCTAGAGTTTTCTGTCCCTAGAAAAAATGTTTTTTTAAAGCACACTATAGCACAAGGAGAATTCCCCTCACTTTCCTTCTTTGTCCCTAGAAACAAGGACTCGCACAGTGAAAGAAACTGACACTCTCCCTACCTAGAGTTTTCTGTCCCTAGAATTTTTTTTTTTTTAAAGCACAATATAGCACAAGGAGAATTCCCCTCACTTTCCTTCTTTGTCCCTAGAAACAAGGACTCGCACAGTGAAAGAAACTGACACTCTCCCTACCTAGAGTTTTCTGTCCCTAGAAAAAATGTTTTTTTAAAGCACACTATAGCACAAGGAGAATTCCCCTCACTTTCCTTCTTTGTCCCTAGAAACAAGGACTCGCACAGTGAAAGAAACTGACACTCTCCCTACCTAGAGTTTTCTGTCCCTAGAAAAAATGTTTTTTTAAAGCACACTATAGCACAAGGAGAATTCCCCTCACTTTCCTTCTTTGTCCCTAGAAACAAGGATTATCACAGTGAAAGAAACTGACACTCTCCCTACCTAGAGTTTTCTGTCCCTAGAAAAAATGTTTTTTTAAAGCACACTATAGCACAAGGAGAATTCCCCTCACTTTCCTTCTTTGTCCCTAGAAACAAGGACTCGCACAGTGAAAGAAACTGACACTCTCCCTACCTAGAGTTTTCTGTCCCTAGAAAAAATGTTTTTTTAAAGCACACTATAGCACAAGGAGAATTCCCCTCACTTTCCTTCTTTGTCCCTAGAAACAAGGACTCGCACAGTGAAATAAACTGACACTCTCCCTACCTAGAGTTTTCTGTCCCTAGAAATTTTTTTTTTTTAAAGCACACTATAGCACAAGGAGAATTCCCCTCACTTTCCTTCTTTGTCCCTAGAAACAAGGACTCGCACAGTGAAAGAAACTGACACTCTCCCTACCTAGAGTTTTCTGTCCCTAGAAAAAATGTTTTTTTAAAGCACACTATAGCACAAGGAGAATTCCCCTCACTTTCCTTCTTTGTCCCTAGAAACAAGGACTCGCACAGTGAAAGAAACTGACACTCTTCCTACCTAGAGTTTTCTGTCCCTAGAAAAAATGTTTTTTTAAAGCACACTATAGCACAAGGAGAATTCCCCTCACTTTCCTTCTTTGTCCCTAGAAACAAGGACTCGCACAGTGAAAGAAACTGACACTCTCCCTACCTAGAGTTTTCTGTCCCTAGAAAAAAAGTTTTTTTAAAGCACACTATAGCACAAGGAGAATTCCCCTCACTTTCCTTCTTTGTCCCTAGAAACAAGGACTCGCACAGTGAAAGAAACTGACACTCTCCCTACCTAGAGTTTTCTGTCCCTAGAAAAAATGTTTTTTTAAAGCACACTATAGCACAAGGAGAATTCCCCTCACTTTCCTTCTTTGTCCCTAGAAACAAGGACTCGCACAGTGAAAGAAACTGACACTCTCCCTACCTAGAGTTTTCTGTCCCTAGAAAAAATGTTTTTTTAAAGCACACTATAGCACAAGGAGAATTCCCCTCACTTTCCTTCTTTGTCCCTAGAAACAAGGACTCGCACAGTGAAAGAAACTGACACTCTTCCTACCTAGAGTTTTCTGTCCCTAGAAAAAATGTTTTTTTAAAGCACACTATAGCACAAGGAGAATTCCCCTCACTTTCCTTCTTTGTCCCTAGAAACAAGGACTCGCACAGTGAAAGAAACTGACACTCTCCCTACCTAGAGTTTTCTGTCCCTAGAAAAAATGTTTTTTTAAAGCACACTATAGCACAAGGAGAATTCCCCTCACTTTCCTTCTTTGTCCCTAGAAACAAGGACTCGCACAGTGAAAGAAACTGACACTCTCCCTACCTAGAGTTTTCTGTCCCTAGAAAAAATGTTTTTTTAAAGCACACTATAGCACAAGGAGAATTCCCCTCACTTTCCTTCTTTGTCCCTAGAAACAAGGACTCGCACAGTGAAAGAAACTGACACTCTCCCTACCTAGAGTTTTCTGTCCCTAGAAAAAATGTTTTTTTAAAGCACACTATAGCACAAGGAGAATTCCCCTCACTTTCCTTCTTTGTCCCTAGAAACAAGGACTCGCACAGTGAAAGAAACTGACACTCTCCCTACCTAGAGTTTTCTGTCCCTAGAAAAAATGTTTTTTTAAAGCACACTATAGCACAAGGAGAATTCCCCTCACTTTCCTTCTTTGTCCCTAGAAACAAGGACTCGCACAGTGAAAGAAACTGACACTCTCCCTACCTAGAGTTTTCTGTCCCTAGAATTTTTTTTTTTTAAAGCACACTATAGCACAAGGAGAATTCCCCTCACTTTCCTTCTATGTCCCTAGAAACAAGGACTCGCACAGTGAAAGAAACTGACACTCTCCCTACCTAGAGTTTTCTGTCCCTAGAAAAAATGTTTTTTTAAAGCACACTATAGCACAAGGAGAATTCCCCTCACTTTCCTTCTTTGTCCCTAGAAACAAGGACTCGCACAGTGAAAGAAACTGACACTCTCCCTACCTAGAGTTTTCTGTCCCTAGAAAAAATGTTTTTTTAAAGCACACTATAGCACAAGGAGAATTCCACTCACTTTCCTTCTTTGTCCCTAGAAACAAGGACTCGCACAGTGAAAGAAACTGACACTCTCCCTACCTAGAGTTTTCTGTCCCTAGAAAAAATGTTTTTTTAAAGCACACTATAGCACAAGGAGAATTCCCCTCACTTTCCTTCTTTGTCCCTAGAAACAAGGACTCGCACAGTGAAATAAACTGACACTCTCCCTACCTAGAGTTTTCTGTCCCTAGAAAAAATGTTTTTTTAAAGCACACTATAGCACAAGGAGAATTCCCCTCACTTTCCTTCTTTGTCCCTAGAAACAAGGACTCGCACAGTGAAAAAAACTGACACTCTCCCTACCTAGAGTTTTCTGTCCCTAGAAAAAATGTTTTTTTAAAGCACACTATAGCACAAGGAGAATTCCCCTCACTTTCCTTCTTTGTCCCTAGAAACAAGGACTCGCACAGTGAAAGAAACTGACACTCTCCCTACCTAGAGTTTTCTGTCCCTAGAAAAAATGTTTTTTTAAAGCACACTATAGCACAAGGAGAATTCCCCTCACTTTCCTTCTTTGTCCCTAGAAACAAGGACTCGCACAGTGAAATAAACTGACACTCTCCCTACCTAGAGTTTTCTGTCCCTAGAAAAAATGTTTTTTTAAAGCACACTATAGCACAAGGAGAATTCCCCTCACTTTCCTTCTTTGTCCCTAGAAACAAGGACTCGCACAGTGAAAGAAACTGACACTCTCCCTACCTAGAGTTTTCTGTCCCTAGAAAAAATGTTTTTTTAAAGCACACTATAGCACAAGGAGAATTCCCCTCACTTTCCTTCTTTGTCCCTAGAAACAAGGACTCGCACAGTGAAAGAAACTGACACTCTCCCTACCTAGAGTTTTCTGTCCCTAGAAAAAATGTTTTTTTAAAGCACACTATAGCACAAGGAGAATTCCCCTCACTTTCCTTCTTTGTCCCTAGAAACAAGGACTCGCACAGTGAAAGAAACTGACACTCTCCCTACCTAGAGTTTTCTGTCCTTGGAAAAAATTTTTTTTTAAAGCACACTATAGCACAAGGAGAATTCCCCTCACTTTCCTTCTTTGTCCCTAGAAACAAGGACTCGCACAGTGAAAGAAACTGACACTCTCCCTACCTAGAGTTTTCTGTCCCTAGAAAAAATGTTTTTTTAAAGCACACTATAGCACAAGGAGAATTCCCCTCACTTTCCTTCTTTGTCCCTAGAAACAAGGACTCGCACAGTGAAAGAAACTGACACTCTCCCTACCTAGAGTTTTCTGTCCCTAGAAAAAATGTTTTTTTAAAGCACACTATAGCACAAGGAGAATTCCCCTCACTTTCCTTCTTTGTCCCTAGAAACAAGGACTCGCACAGTGAAAGAAACTGACACTCTCCCTACCTAGAGTTTTCTGTCCCTAGAATTTTTTTTTTTAAAGCACACTATAGCACAAGGAGAATTCCCCTCACTTTCCTTCTTTGTCCCTAGAAACAAGGACTCGCACAGTGAAAGAAACTGACACTCTCCCTACCTAGAGTTTTCTGTCCCTAGAAATTTTTTTTTTTAAAGCACACTATAGCACAAGGAGAATTCCCCTCACTTTCCTTCTTTGTCCCTAGAAACAAGGACTCGCACAGTGAAAGAAACTGACACTCTCCCTACCTAGAGTTTTCTGTCCCTAGAAAAAATGTTTTTTTAAAGCACACTATAGCACAAGGAGAATTCCCCTCACTTTCCTTCTTTGTCCCTAGAAACAAGGACTCGCACAGTGAAATAAACTGACACTCTCCCTACCTAGAGTTTTCTGTCCCTAGAAAAAATGTTTTTTTAAAGCACACTATAGCACAAGGAGAATTCCCCTCACTTTCCTTCTTTGTCCCTAGAAACAAGGACTCGCACAGTGAAAGAAACTGACACTCTCCCTACCTAGAGTTTTCTGTCCCTAGAAAAAATGTTTTTTTAAAGCACACTATAGCACAAGGAGAATTCCCCTCACTTTCCTTCTTTGTCCCTAGAAACAAGGACTCGCACAGTGAAAGAAACTGACACTCTCCCTACCTAGAGTTTTCTGTCCCTAGAATTTTTTTTTTTTTAAAGCACACTATAGCACAAGGAGAATTCCCCTCACTTTCCTTCTTTGTCCCTAGAAACAAGGACTCACACAGTGAAAGAAACTGACACTCTCCCTACCTAGAGTTTTCTGTCCCTAGAAAAAATGTTTTTTTAAAGCACACTATAGCACAAGGAGAATTCCCCTCACTTTCCTTCTTTGTCCCTAGAAACAAGGACTCGCACAGTGAAAGAAACTGACACTCTCCCTACCTAGAGTTTTCTGTCCCTAGAAAAAATGTTTTTTTAAAGCACACTATAGCACAAGGAGAATTCCCCTCACTTTCCTTCTTTGTCCCTAGAAACAAGGACTCGCACAGTGAAATAAACTGACACTCTCCCTACCTAGAGTTTTCTGTCCCTAGAATTTTTTTTTTTTTAAAGCACACTATAGCACAAGGAGAATTCCCCTCACTTTCCTTCTTTGTCCCTAGAAACAAGGACTCGCACAGTGAAAGAAACTGACACTCTCCCTACCTAGAGTTTTCTGTCCCTAGAAAAAATGTTTTTTTAAAGCACACTATAGCACAAGGAGAATTCCCCTCACTTTCCTTCTTTGTCCCTAGAAACAAGGACTCGCACAGTGAAAGAAACTGACACTCTTCCTACCTAGAGTTTTCTGTCCCTAGAAAAAATGTTTTTTTAAAGCACACTATAGCACAAGGAGAATTCCCCTCACTTTCCTTCTTTGTCCCTAGAAACAAGGACTCGCACAGTGAAAGAAACTGACACTCTCCCTACCTAGAGTTTTCTGTCCCTAGAAAAAATGTTTTTTTAAAGCACACTATAGCACAAGGAGAATTCCCCTCTCTTTCCTTCTTTGTCCCTAGAAACAAGGACTCGCACAGTGAAAGAAACTGACACTCTCCCTACCTAGAGTTTTCTGTCCCTAGAAAAAATGTTTTTTTAAAGCACACTATAGCACAAGGAGAATTCCCCTCACTTTCCTTCTTTGTCCCTAGAAACAAGGACTCGCACAGTGAAAGAAACTGACACTCTCCCTACCTAGAGTTTTCTGTCCCTAGAAAAAATGTTTTTTTAAAGCACACTATAGCACAAGGAGAATTCCCCTCACTTTCCTTCTTTGTCCCTAGAAACAAGGACTCGCACAGTGAAAGAAACTGACACTCTTCCTACCTAGAGTTTTCTGTCCCTAGAAAAAATGTTTTTTTAAAGCACACTATAGCACAAGGAGAATTCCCCTCACTTTCCTTCTTTGTCCCTAGAAACAAGGACTCGCACAGTGAAAGAAACTGACACTCTCCCTACCTAGAGTTTTCTGTCCCTAGAAAAAATGTTTTTTTAAAGCACACTATAGCACAAGGAGAATTCCCCTCACTTTCCTTCTTTGTCCCTAGAAACAAGGACTCGCACAGTGAAAGAAACTGACACTCTCCCTACCTAGAGTTTTCTGTCCCTAGAAAAAATGTTTTTTTAAAGCACACTATAGCACAAGGAGAATTCCCCTCACTTTCCTTCTTTGTCCCTAGAAACAAGGACTCGCACAGTGAAAGAAACTGACACTCTCCCTACCTAGAGTTTTCTGTCCCTAGAAAAAATGTTTTTTTAAAGCACACTATAGCACAAGGAGAATTCCCCTCACTTTCCTTCTTTGTCCCTAGAAACAAGGACTCGCACAGTGAAAGAAACTGACACTCTCCCTACCTAGAGTTTTCTGTCCCTAGAATTTTTTTTTTTTAAAGCACACTATAGCACAAGGAGAATTCCCCTCACTTTCCTTCTATGTCCCTAGAAACAAGGACTCGCACAGTGAAAGAAACTGACACTCTCCCTACCTAGAGTTTTCTGTCCCTAGAAAAAATGTTTTTTTAAAGCACACTATAGCACAAGGAGAATTCCCCTCACTTTCCTTCTTTGTCCCTAGAAACAAGGACTCGCACAGTGAAAGAAACTGACACTCTCCCTACCTAGAGTTTTCTGTCCCTAGAAAAAATGTTTTTTTAAAGCACACTATAGCACAAGGAGAATTCCCCTCACTTTCCTTCTTTGTCCCTAGAAACAAGGACTCGCACAGTGAAAGAAACTGACACTCTCCCTACCTAGAGTTTTCTGTCCCTAGAAAAAATGTTTTTTTAAAGCACACTATAGCACAAGGAGAATTCCCCTCACTTTCCTTCTTTGTCCCTAGAAACAAGGACTCGCACAGTGAAAGAAACTGACACTCTCCCTACCTAGAGTTTTCTGTCCCTAGAAAAAATGTTTTTTTAAAGCACACTATAGCACAAGGAGAATTCCCCTCACTTTCCTTCTTTGTCCCTAGAAACAAGGACTCGCACAGTGAAAGAAACTGACACTCTTCCTACCTAGAGTTTTCTGTCCCTAGAAAAAAATTTTTTTTAAAGCACACTATAGCACAAGGAGAATTCCCCTCACTTTCCTTCTTTGTCCCTAGAAACAAGGACTCGCACAGTGAAAGAAACTGACACTCTCCCTACCTAGAGTTTTCTGTCCCTAGAATTTTTTTTTTTAAAGCACACTATAGCACAAGGAGAATTCCCCTCACTTTCCTTCTATGTCCCTAGAAACAAGGACTCGCACAGTGAAAGAAACTGACACTCTCCCTACCTAGAGTTTTCTGTCCCTAGAAAAAATGTTTTTTTAAAGCACACTATAGCACAAGGAGAATTCCCCTCACTTTCCTTCTTTGTCCCTAGAAACAAGGACTCGCACAGTGAAAGAAACTGACACTCTCCCTACCTAGAGTTTTCTGTCCCTAGAAAAAATGTTTTTTTAAAGCACACTATAGCACAAGGAGAATTCCACTCACTTTCCTTCTTTGTCCCTAGAAACAAGGACTCGCACAGTGAAAGAAACTGACACTCTCCCTACCTAGAGTTTTCTGTCCCTAGAAAAAATGTTTTTTTAAAGCACACTATAGCACAAGGAGAATTCCCCTCACTTTCCTTCTTTGTCCCTAGAAACAAGGACTCGCACAGTGAAATAAACTGACACTCTCCCTACCTAGAGTTTTCTGTCCCTAGAAAAAATGTTTTTTTAAAGCACACTATAGCACAAGGAGAATTCCCCTCACTTTCCTTCTTTGTCCCTAGAAACAAGGACTCGCACAGTGAAAAAAACTGACACTCTCCCTACCTAGAGTTTTCTGTCCCTAGAAAAAATGTTTTTTTAAAGCACACTATAGCACAAGGAGAATTCCCCTCACTTTCCTTCTTTGTCCCTAGAAACAAGGACTCGCACAGTGAAAGAAACTGACACTCTCCCTACCTAGAGTTTTCTGTCCCTAGAAAAAATGTTTTTTTAAAGCACACTATAGCACAAGGAGAATTCCCCTCACTTTCCTTCTTTGTCCCTAGAAACAAGGACTCGCACAGTGAAATAAACTGACACTCTCCCTACCTAGAGTTTTCTGTCCCTAGAAAAAATGTTTTTTTAAAGCACACTATAGCACAAGGAGAATTCCCCTCACTTTCCTTCTTTGTCCCTAGAAACAAGGACTCGCACAGTGAAAGAAACTGACACTCTCCCTACCTAGAGTTTTCTGTCCCTAGAAAAAATGTTTTTTTAAAGCACACTATAGCACAAGGAGAATTCCCCTCACTTTCCTTCTTTGTCCCTAGAAACAAGGACTCGCACAGTGAAAGAAACTGACACTCTCCCTACCTAGAGTTTTCTGTCCCTAGAAAAAATGTTTTTTTAAAGCACACTATAGCACAAGGAGAATTCCCCTCACTTTCCTTCTTTGTCCCTAGAAACAAGGACTCGCACAGTGAAAGAAACTGACACTCTCCCTACCTAGAGTTTTCTGTCCTTGGAAAAAAAATTTTTTTAAAGCACACTATAGCACAAGGAGAATTCCCCTCACTTTCCTTCTTTGTCCCTAGAAACAAGGACTCGCACAGTGAAAGAAACTGACACTCTCCCTACCTAGAGTTTTCTGTCCCTAGAAAAAATGTTTTTTTAAAGCACACTATAGCACAAGGAGAATTCCCCTCACTTTCCTTCTTTGTCCCTAGAAACAAGGACTCGCACAGTGAAAGAAACTGACACTCTCCCTACCTAGAGTTTTCTGTCCCTAGAAAAAATGTTTTTTTAAAGCACACTATAGCACAAGGAGAATTCCCCTCACTTTCCTTCTTTGTCCCTAGAAACAAGGACTCGCACAGTGAAAGAAACTGACACTCTCCCTACCTAGAGTTTTCTGTCCCTAGAAAAAATGTTTTTTTAAAGCACACTATAGCACAAGGAGAATTCCCCTCACTTTCCTTCTTTGTCCCTAGAAACAAGGACTCGCACAGTGAAAGAAACTGACACTCTCCCTACCTAGAGTTTTCTGTCCCTAGAATTTTTTTTTTTAAAGCACACTATAGCACAAGGAGAATTCCCCTCACTTTCCTTCTTTGTCCCTAGAAACAAGGACTCGCACAGTGAAAGAAACTGACACTCTCCCTACCTAGAGTTTTCTGTCCCTAGAAAAAATTTTTTTTAAAGCACACTATAGCACAAGGAGAATTCCCCTCACTTTCCTTCTTTGTCCCTAGAAACAAGGACTCGCACAGTGAAAGAAACTGACACTCTCCCTACCTAGAGTTTTCTGTCCCTAGAAAAAATGTTTTTTTAAAGCACACTATAGCACAAGGAGAATTCCCCTCACTTTCCTTCTTTGTCCCTAGAAACAAGGACTCGCACAGTGAAATAAACTGACACTCTCCCTACCTAGATTTTTCTGTCCCTAGAAAAAATGTTTTTTTAAAGCACACTATAGCACAAGGAGAATTCCCCTCACTTTCCTTCTTTGTCCCTAGAAACAAGGACTCGCACAGTGAAAGAAACTGACACTCTCCCTACCTAGAGTTTTCTGTCCCTAGAAAAAATGTTTTTTTAAAGCACACTATAGCACAAGGAGAATTCCCCTCACTTTCCTTCTTTGTCCCTAGAAACAAGGACTCGCACAGTGAAAGAAACTGACACTCTCCCTACCTAGAGTTTTCTGTCCCTAGAAAAATTTTTTTTTTAAAGCACACTATAGCACAAGGAGAATTCCCCTCACTTTCCTTCTTTGTCCCTAGAAACAAGGACTCGCACAGTGAAAGAAACTGACACTCTCCCTACCTAGAGTTTTCTGTCCCTAGAAAAAATGTTTTTTTAAAGCACACTATAGCACAAGGAGAATTCCCCTCACTTTCCTTCTTTGTCCCTAGAAACAAGGACTCGCACAGTGAAAGAAACTGACACTCTCCCTACCTAGAGTTTTCTGTCCCTAGAAAAAATGTTTTTTTAAAGCACACTATAGCACAAGGAGAATTCCCCTCACTTTCCTTCTTTGTCCCTAGAAACAAGGACTCGCACAGTGAAAGAAACTGACACTCTCCCTACCTAGAGTTTTCTGTCCCTAGAATTTTTTTTTTTTTAAAGCACACTATAGCACAAGGAGAATTCCCCTCACTTTCCTTCTTTGTCCCTAGAAACAAGGACTCGCACAGTGAAAGAAACTGACACTCTCCCTACCTAGAGTTTTCTGTCCCTAGAAAAAATGTTTTTTTAAAGCACACTATAGCACAAGGAGAATTCCCCTCACTTTCCTTCTTTGTCCCTAGAAACAAGGACTCGCACAGTGAAAGAAACTGACACTCTCCCTACCTAGAGTTTTCTGTCCCTAGAAAAAATGTTTTTTTAAAGCACACTATAGCACAAGGAGAATTCCCCTCACTTTCCTTCTTTGTCCCTAGAAACAAGGACTCGCACAGTGAAAGAAACTGACACTCTCCCTACCTAGAGTTTTCTGTCCCTAGAAAATTATTTTTTTTAAAGCACACTATAGCACAAGGAGAATTCCCCTCACTTTCCTTCTTTGTCCCTAGAAACAAGGACTCGCACAGTGAAAGAAACTGACACTCTCCCTACCTAGAGTTTTCTGTCCCTAGAAAAAATGTTTTTTTAAAGCACACTATAGCACAAGGAGAATTCCCCTCACTTTCCTTCTTTGTCCCTAGAAACAAGGACTCGCACAGTGAAAGAAACTGACACTCTCCCTACCTAGAGTTTTCTGTCCCTAGAAAAAATGTTTTTTTAAAGCACACTATAGCACAAGGAGAATTCCCCTCACTTTCCTTCTTTGTCCCTAGAAACAAGGACTCGCACAGTGAAAGAAACTGACACTCTCCCTACCTAGAGTTTTCTGTCCCTAGAAAAAATGTTTTTTTAAAGCACACTATAGCACAAGGAGAATTCCCCTCACTTTCCTTCTTTGTCCCTAGAAACAAGGACTCGCACAGTGAAAGAAACTGACACTCTTCCTACCTAGAGTTTTCTGTCCCTAGAAAAAATGTTTTTTTAAAGCACACTATAGCACAAGGAGAATTCCCCTCACTTTCCTTCTTTGTCCCTAGAAACAAGGACTCGCACAGTGAAAGAAACTGACACTCTCCCTACCTAGAGTTTTCTGTCCCTAGAAAAAATGTTTTTTTAAAGCACACTATAGCACAAGGAGAATTCCCCTCACTTTCCTTCTTTGTCCCTAGAAACAAGGACTCGCACAGTGAAAGAAACTGACACTCTTCCTACCTAGAGTTTTCTGTCCCTAGAAAAAATGTTTTTTTAAAGCACACTATAGCACAAGGAGAATTCCCCTCACTTTCCTTCTTTGTCCCTAGAAACAAGGACGAAAGAAACTGACACTCTCCCTACCTAGAGTTTTCTGTCCCTAGAAAAAATGTTTTTTTAAAGCACACTATAGCACAAGGAGAATTCCCCTCACTTTCCTTCTTTGTCCCTAGAAACAAGGACTCGCACAGTGAAAGAAACTGACACTCTCCCTACCTAGAGTTTTCTGTCCCTAGAAAAAATGTTTTTTTAAAGCACACTATAGCACAAGGAGAATTCCCCTCACTTTCCTTCTTTGTCCCTAGAAACAAGGACTCGCACAGTAAAACACACTGACACTCTCCCTACCTATCCTTCTCTTTCCCTAAACTAAAGGAATCCAGGTTAAGCAAGAAAGAAATAAATGTCACTGTCCCTGCCTATGCTTGTCTTTCCCTGCTCCGGAACACACTACACTAGGCCGCTGTGCTGGCGGCCTTTTATAGTGTGGGGCGTGTACTAAACACCCTCAGCAATAATTGGCCACAGGCATCCTGCCTGTGGCCAATCATTGCTCTCCTCGCTGCCGGCGCTGTGATTGGCCAAGCATGCGGGGTCACAGTGCATGCTTGGCCAATCACAGCGCCTGGATGACACTGCGATGGCGTAGTGCATTGTGGGCCGTTCGCGTCACTCGAATTTGGCGCGAACGGCCCAAATCGTTCGATCTTCGTCGAACGATCGAACAGCCGATGTTCGAGTCGAACGTATGTTCGACTCGAACACGAAGCTCATCCCTAACCACCAGGTTAAGGACGTGAGCCACACAGGGCACATGGGTCAGTTGTACCTGTCGGAGGGCGGAGAGGAGGTTGGTGCCACTGTCGCAAACCACCATTCCTGGCTTAAGCTGGCGTGGCGTCAACCACCTCTCGGCCTGGCCCTGCAGAGCAGACAGGACCTCTGCCCCAGTGTGGCTTCTGTCCCCCAAACACACCAGCGCAAGCACGGCATGGCATCTTTTTGCCTGCGTACTTGCGTAGCCCCTTGAACGGCTACGGAGCACCGCTGGTTCATAGGACAAACCACAGGAAGAGGCCATGGAGGAAGAAGAAGAGGAGGGGGTGGAGGAGAGAGGTGTGTCACAACCAGTAGTAGCATTTTGGAGGCGTGGCGGTGGAACAACCTCCAACACTACTGCACCTTGTCCTGCATCCTTCCCAGCTGCCAAAAGAGTGACCCAATGGGCCGTGAAAGAAAGGTAACGTCCCTGTCCATGCCTGCTGGACCATGAGTCAGCGGTAATATGCACCTTACCGCTGACCGCCCTGTCCAGCGAGGCCAAGACATTGCCTTCCACAAGCCGGTAGAGAGCCGGAATAGCCTTCCGTGAGAAAAAGTGGCGTTTGGGAACCTGCCACTGAGGAACCGCACATTGCACAAACTCACGGAAGGGGGCCGAGTCTACCAACTGAAAAGGCAGCAGTTGAAGCGCTAGCAATTTAGCCAAGCTAGCATTCAACCGCTGGGCATGTGGATGGCTGGGAGTGAACTTCTTTCGACGGTCCAGCAGCTGGGGCAGGGAAATTTGCCTGCTAGAATCGGACGTCGGTGTACTGCTAGCAGAGTGGCCGCAAGTACTTGGCTGTGACACACCTAATTCTACACCTTCATTCCTCTCAGTGCATGTTTCAGAGAGGACTGAAGTTATAGTGGGGTTGGAGATCCCAGCTGATGCGGTGCAAGGAGAGGTCCGCTTTGTTCTTTGGTGTGGGTCTTTGAGGTAGGCTTGCCAACGAGCTGCATGGCAGGTCAACATATGTCTGGTCAGGCATGTGGTACCCAAGCGGCTGATGTTTTGGCCACGCGATATACGCTTGAGACATATGTTGCAAACAGCAGCTGTGCGATCTGATGCACTAGCCTCAAAAAAGGCCCACACCAAGGAACTTTTTGAATGACGGGCAGAGGCAGCGCCCTGCACAGGCGGAGCTCTGCGGTGTGATTCCGTCGGTGTACTGCCCTTACGCTGGCCACCAAAGGGCATCCTGCCTCGTTGGAGATGTGCCTCCTCCTCATCCTCCTCCTCCTCCTCTCTCCTATTAGGCACCCACGTGGAGTCAGTGACCTCATCATCCCCTCCCTCCTCATCACTGGAGCCAATCTGGCAGTATGCTGCAGCTGCTGGAACATGACTGCCAGATTGGTGTCCTTCTTGAGCATCCCCTCTGTCTGCTCTCACGCTACTGCCTTCCTGTAGCTGGGTTTCATCATCAGACCCTTCGAAACGCTGGGCATCCTCCTGGAGCATGTACCCAACACTGTGCTCAAACAGTTCGGGGGACTCCTCAGGAGGAGGACATGGTGGGTCTAGGGAAGGAGTGACTGATGATGAGTCTGACATTGATACCAGGGAAGAGGACGCTTTGGCAGCTGCTTTGCCAGTACCCTGAGCCTGGGTGAGAGAGGATGAGGAGGAGGAGGAGGGCTTGGTCATCCACTCTACCAAGTCTTCGGCATGATGTGGCTCAACATGTCCAGCTGCCGAAAAGAAGGACAAGCGTGTCCCATGGCCATGTGCTGATGACAATGCACCGCGTCCACGACCAGCACTGTTGCCCCCAGACACAGAGCCTGCTTGCCCTCTTTTATTGCCTCCTGACTGTCTGCCTCTCCTTGTTTGCCTTCCAGACATTCTAATAGATGGCCTGCAGGGAGATGGGAAAAAAACAATAAGGGCTACCTTCAGGTGTCCTTCTCTGTCCCTTTACTTAAGGATTTCTAAATATGGTTGAGGATGATTGCTTTTGCACAGAATAGCACAACGACAATTTCCCTGACTGTCCAAAAAACAAGGATTTCAAAGATGGTTGATGAGGAATGCTTTAGCACACTATAGCACAAGGAGAATTCCCCTCACTTTCCTTCTTTGTCCCTAGAAACAAGGACTCGCACAGTGAAAGAAACTGACACTCTCCCTACCTAGAGTTTTCTGTCCCTAGAAAAAATGTTTTTTTAAAGCACACTATAGCACAAGGAGAATTCCCCTCACTTTCCTTCTTTGTCCCTAGAAACAAGGACTCGCACAGTGAAAGAAACTGACACTCTCCCTACCTAGAGTTTTCTGTCCCTAGAAAAAATGTTTTTTTAAAGCACACTATAGCACAAGGAGAATTCCCCTCACTTTCCTTCTTTGTCCCTAGAAACAAGGACTCGCACAGTGAAAGAAACTGACACTCTCCCTACCTAGAGTTTTCTGTCCCTAGAAAAAATGTTTTTTTAAAGCACACTATAGCACAAGGAGAATTCCCCTCACTTTCCTTCTTTGTCCCTAGAAACAAGGACTCGCACAGTGAAATAAACTGACACTCTCCCTACCTAGAGTTTTCTGTCCCTAGAAAAAATGTTTTTTTAAAGCACACTATAGCACAAGGAGAATTCCCCTCACTTTCCTTCTTTGTCCCTAGAAACAAGGACTCGCACAGTGAAAGAAACTGACACTCTCCCTACCTAGAGTTTTCTGTCCCTAGAAAAAATGTTTTTTTAAAGCACACTATAGCACAAGGAGAATTCCCCTCACTTTCCTTCTTTGTCCCTAGAAACAAGGACTCGCACAGTGAAAGAAACTGACACTCTCCCTACCTAGAGTTTTCTGTCCCTAGAAAAAATGTTTTTTTAAAGCACACTATAGCACAAGGAGAATTCCCCTCACTTTCCTTCTTTGTCCCTAGAAACAAGGACTCGCACAGTGAAATAAACTGACACTCTCCCTACCTAGAGTTTTCTGTCCCTAGAAAAAATGTTTTTTTAAAGCACACTATAGCACAAGGAGACTTCCCCTCACTTTCCTTCTTTGTCCCTAGAAACAAGGACTCGCACAGTGAAAAAAACTGACACTCTCCCTACCTAGAGTTTTCTGTCCCTAGAAAAAATGTTTTTTTAAAGCACACTATAGCACAAGGAGAATTCCCCTCACTTTCCTTCTTTGTCCCTAGAAACAAGGACTCGCACAGTGAAAGAAACTGACACTCTCCCTACCTAGAGTTTTCTGTCCCTAGAAAAAATGTTTTTTTAAAGCACACTATAGCACAAGGAGAATTCCCCTCACTTTCCTTCTTTGTCCCTAGAAACAAGGACTCGAATAGTGAAATAAACTGACACTCTCCCTACCTAGAGTTTTCTGTCCCTAGAAATTTTTTTTTTTTAAAGCACACTATAGCACAAGGAGAATTCCCCTCACTTTCCTTCTTTGTCCCTAGAAACAAGGACTCGCACAGTGAAAGAAACTGACACTCTCCCTACCTAGAGTTTTCTGTCCCTAGAAAAAATGTTTTTTTAAAGCACACTATAGCACAAGGAGAATTCCCCTCACTTTCCTTCTTTGTCCCTAGAAACAAGGACTCGCACAGTGAAAGAAACTGACACTCTCCCTACCTAGAGTTTTCTGTCCCTAGAAAAAATGTTTTTTTAAAGCACACTATAGCACAAGGAGAATTCCCCTCACTTTCCTTCTTTGTCCCTAGAAACAAGGACTCGCACAGTGAAATAAACTGACACTCTCCCTACCTAGAGTTTTCTGTCCCTAGAAAAAATGTTTTTTTAAAGCACACTATAGCACAAGGAGAATTCCCCTCACTTTCCTTCTTTGTCCCTAGAAACAAGGACTCGCACAGTGAAAGAAACTGACACTCTCCCTACCTAGAGTTTTCTGTCCCTAGAAAAAATTTTTTTTAAAGCACACTATAGCACAAGGAGAATTCCCCTCACTTTCCTTCTTTGTCCCTAGAAACAAGGACTCGCACAGTGAAAGAAACTGACACTCTCCCTACCTAGAGTTTTCTGTCCCTAGAAATTTTTTTTTTTAAAGCACACTATAGCACAAGGAGAATTCCCCTCACTTTCCTTCTTTGTCCCTAGAAACAAGGACTCGCACAGTGAAAGAAACTGACACTCTCCCTACCTAGAGTTTTCTGTCCCTAGAAAAAATGTTTTTTTAAAGCACACTATAGCACAAGGAGAATTCCCCTCACTTTCCTTCTTTGTCCCTAGAAACAAGGACTCGCACAGTGAAAGAAACTGACACTCTCCCTACCTAGAGTTTTCTGTCCCTAGAAAAAATGTTTTTTTAAAGCACACTATAGCACAAGGAGAATTCCCCTCACTTTCCTTCTTTGTCCCTAGAAACAAGGACTCGCACAGTGAAAGAAACTGACACTCTCCCTACCTAGAGTTTTCTGTCCCTAGAAATTTTTTTTTTTTAAAGCACACTATAGCACAAGGAGAATTCCCCTCACTTTCCTTCTTTGTCCCTAGAAACAAGGACTCGCACAGTGAAAGAAACTGACACTCTCCCTACCTAGAGTTTTCTGTCCCTAGAAAAAATGTTTTTTTAAAGCACACTATAGCACAAGGAGAATTCCCCTCACTTTCCTTCTTTGTCCCTAGAAACAAGGACTCGCACAGTGAAAGAAACTGACACTCTCCCTACCTAGAGTTTTCTGTCCCTAGAAAATTATTTTTTTTAAAGCACACTATAGCACAAGGAGAATTCCCCTCACTTTCCTTCTTTGTCCCTAGAAACAAGGACTCGCACAGTGAAAGAAACTGACACTCTCCCTACCTAGAGTTTTCTGTCCCTAGAAAAAATGTTTTTTTAAAGCACACTATAGCACAAGGAGAATTCCCCTCACTTTCCTTCTTTGTCCCTAGAAACAAGGACTCGCACAGTGAAAGAAACTGACACTCTCCCTACCTAGAGTTTTCTGTCCCTAGAAAAAATGTTTTTTTAAAGCACACTATAGCACAAAGAGAATTCCCCTCACTTTCCTTCTTTGTCCCTAGAAACAAGGACTCGCACAGTGAAAGAAACTGACACTCTCCCTACCTAGAGTTTTCTGTCCCTAGAAAAAATGTTTTTTTAAAGCACACTATAGCACAAGGAGAATTCCCCTCACTTTCCTTCTTTGTCCCTAGAAACAAGGACTCGCACAGTGAAAGAAACTGACACTCTTCCTACCTAGAGTTTTCTGTCCCTAGAAAAAATGTTTTTTTAAAGCACACTATAGCACAAGGAGAATTCCCCTCACTTTCCTTCTTTGTCCCTAGAAACAAGGACTCGCACAGTGAAAGAAACTGACACTCTCCCTACCTAGAGTTTTCTGTCCCTAGAAATTTTTTTTTTTTTAAAGCACACTATAGCACAAGGAGAATTCCCCTCACTTTCCTTCTTTGTCCCTAGAAACAAGGACTCGCACAGTGAAAGAAACTGACACTCTCCCTACCTAGAGTTTTCTGTCCCTAGAAAAAATGTTTTTTTAAAGCACACTATAGCACAAGGAGAATTCCCCTCACTTTCCTTCTTTGTCCCTAGAAACAAGGACTCGCACAGTGAAAGAAACTGACACTCTCCCTACCTAGAGTTTTCTGTCCCTAGAAAAAATGTTTTTTTAAAGCACACTATAGCACAAGGAGAATTCCCCTCACTTTCCTTCTTTGTCCCTAGAAACAAGGACTCGCACAGTAAAACACACTGACACTCTCCCTACCTATCCTTCTCTTTCCCTAAACTAAAGGAATCCAGGTTAAGCAAGAAAGAAATAAATGTCACTGTCCCTGCCTATGCTTGTCTTTCCCTGCTCCGGAACACACTACACTAGGCCGCCGTGCTGGCGGCCTTTTATAGTGTGGGGCGTGTACTAAACACCCTCAGCAATAATTGGCCACAGGCATCCTGCCTGTGGCCAATCATTGCTCTCCTCGCTGCCGGCGCTGTGATTGGCCAAGCATGCGGGGTCACAGTGCATGCTTGGCCAATCACAGCGCCTGGATGACACTGCGATGGCGTAGTGCATTGTGGGCCGTTCGCGTCACTCGAATTTGGCGCGAACGGCCCAAATCGTTCGATCTTCGTCGAACGATCGAACAGCCGATGTTCGAGTCGAACGTATGTTCGACTCGAACACAAAGCTCATCCCTAACCACCAGGTTAAGGACGTGAGCCACACAGGGCACATGGGTCAGTTGTCCCTGTCGGAGGGCGGAGAGGAGGTTGATGCCATTGTCGCAAACCACCATTCCTGGCTTAAGCTGGCGTGGCGTCAACCACCTCTCGGCCTGGCCCTGCAGAGCAGACAGGACCTCTGCCCCAGTGTGGCTTCTGTCCCCCAAACACACCAGCGCAAGCACGGCATGGCATCTTTTTGCCTGCGTACTTGCGTAGCCCCTTGAACGCCTACGGAGCACCGCTGGTTCAGAGGACAAAGCACAGGAAGAGGCCATGGAGGAAGAAGAAGAGGAGGGGGTGGAGGAGAGAGGTGTGTCACAACCAGTAGTAGCATTTTGGAGGCGTGGCGGTGGAACAACCTCCAACACTACTGCACCTTGTCCTGCATCCTTCCCAGCTGCCAAAAGAGTGACCCAATGGGCCGTGAAAGAAAGGTAACGTCCCTGTCCATGCCTGCTGGACCATGAGTCAGCGGTAATATGCACCTTACCGCTGACCGCCCTGTCCAGCGAGGCCAAGACATTGCCTTCCACATGCCGGTAGAGAGCCGGAATAGCCTTCCGTGAGAAAAAGTGGCGTTTGGGAACCTGCCACTGAGGAACCGCACATTGCACAAACTCACGGAAGGGGGCCGAGTCTACCAACTGAAAAGGCAGCAGTTGAAGCGCTAGCAATTTAGCCAAGCTAGCATTCAGCCGCTGGGCATGTGGATGGCTGGGAGTGAACTTCTTTCGACGGTCCAGCAGCTGGGGCAGGGAAATTTGCCTGCTAGAATCGGACGTCGGTGTACTGCTAGCAGAGTGGCCGCAAGTACTTGGCTGTGACACACCTAATTCTACACCTTTATTCCTCTCAGTGCATGTTTCAGAGAGGACTGAAGTTATAGTGGGGTTGGAGATCCCAGCTGATGCGGTGCAAGGAGAGGTCCGCTTTGTTCTTTGGTGTGGGTCTTTGAGGTAGGCTTGCCAACGAGCTGCATGGCAGGTCAACATATGTCTGGTCAGGCATGTGGTACCCAAGCGGCTGATGTTTTGGCCACGCGATATACGCTTGAGACATATGTTGCAAACAGCAGCTGTGCGATCTGATGCACTAGCCTCAAAAAAGGCCCACACCAAAGAACTTTTTGAATGACGGGCAGAGGCAGCGCCCTGCACAGGCGGAGCTCTGCGGTGTGATTCCGTCGGTGTACTGCCCTTACGCTGGCCACCAAAGGGCATCCTGCCTCGTTGGAGATGTGCCTCCTCCTCCTCCTCCTCCTCAAGATGGTTGATGAGGAATGCTTTAGCACAGTATAGCACAATGATAATTTCCCTCACTGTCCTTCCCTGTCCCTACAAACAAGGTTTAGCACAGTAAAACAGACTGACACTCTCCCTACCTATCCTTCTCTTTCCCTAAACTAAAGGAATCCAGGTTAAGCAAGAAAAAAAAAATTTCACTGTCCCTGCCTATGCTTCTCTTTCCCTGCTCCGGAACACACTACACTAGGCCGTCGTGCTGGCGGCCTTTTATAGTGTGGGGCGTGTACTAAACACCCTCAGCAATAATTGGCCACAGGCATCCTGCCTGTGGCCAATCATTGCTCTCCTCGCTGCCGGCGCTGTGATTGGCCAAGCATGCGGGGTCACAGTGCATGCTTGGCCAATCACAGCGCCTGGATGACACTGCGATGGCGTAGTGCATTGTGGGCCGCGAATTAGGCGCGAACGGCCCAAATCGTTCGTTGTTCGGCGGACGATCGAACAGCCGATGTTCGAGTCGAACACCGAGCTCATCCCTACTGGCCAGAGCTTGCACAGTATGCAATTGAGCTACTGGCCTGTCCTGCATCCAGCGTTCTTTCAGAACGCACATTCAGTGCTGCTGGAGGATTTGTCATGGATCACAGGGTGCGCCTGTCCACCGACTCGGTTGATCGACTGACTTTCATCAAGATGAACCAGTCTTGGATCACCACCAGCTACCACACACCAGATGCTGATATAACAGACTAATTGATTTTAAAATGTCACATCCCTTCAAGACTGATGCTGATGCTGAGTGCCTGTGCTGTTATGTTGACTGGCTATCCTCCTCCTCCACCTCAATGATACGATTAACGATGATAGCTTCTAAGATCATTTTGGTTTATGGGTGACACCACCAGTGGCTAAGGCCCAATTTTTCAGCCCCTGTTTAACAGGGGCATGTAATTAAAATTTTTGATGCAATACTTTGCAACAGGCCTCATTGCTGTGCTCCAAGTACAGTATCTGTGAGGGGTTGCAGTGTTGTGCCACCAGTGCCTAAGGCCCAATTTTTCAGCCCCTGTTCAACAGGGGCATGCAATTATAATTATTGATCTAATAATTCACAGCAGGGCCCATTGCTGCGCCCACCAAGAGTAACTGTCAGGCCTTACAGTGTTGTGGCACCAGCACCACCATCACCACCACCACCACCACCAAAGGCCCAATTTTTCAGCCCCTGTTCAACAGGGGCATGCAATTATAATTATTGATCTAATAATTCACAGCAGGGACCATTGCTGCGCCCACCAAGAGTAACTGTCAGGCCTTACAGTGTTGTGGCACCAGCACCACCATCAAAGGCCCAATTTTTACTACCACTGATCAACAATTATATGTTATTACAATTCCTGATATTATACTTGACAGCAGGGCGTTCCAGCACCCACCAAGAATAACTGTGAGTGCTTTCAGTGTTGTGCCAACACCAACACCTAAGGGGCCAATTTCTGCAGAGTATATACGGAAGGTCCCTACTTTCAAACATCCAACTTACAAACGACTACTACTTGCAAACGGAAGAAGACAACAGGAATTGAGAGGAAATCTACCCCTTGGAAGGAAAATTCTCTCCTGTAAGAATTAATATGGGAGAAAGGTGTCTCCTCTCTACTGATGCTTTATCACCAATCCTTGTTTCAATAAAAACACCACATTTCAAAAACAGTTGTCATTGGGACGCAAAGTGAGGTGAAATGTTCTGAACAGGGGCACAGACAGCAAAAAAAATGTGACAGGGGTGATAACCGTTCCCTATGTTTTACAAAAAGCTAAAAAAAAGGAATTTGCCATGGAGCTCCACTTAAACAATGCAGCTGTTCAAAATTATAAACAGATTCTACATAAGAACAAACCTACAGTCCCTGTCTTGTATGCACCGCCTGTATACGGCTGTTCAGAGTATATAGGTCCTTTTTTATTTTGTGTGCGGGGTTCCCCTTAATATCCATACAAGACCCAAAGGGGCTGGTAATGGGCTGGGGTAGGGGGGGGGGGGTTGATGGGGTAGCTATGCCATTTTTCCTAAAGATTTTCATCCATATTACCGGGACCAGACATTGCATTAAAGCCGCAAGCAGTTTAAATGGCTTTTTTCCCTTTAGAAATGTTATTTTGTGCAGGGACAGTTCTAAACACGGGAAACACGTGGCACTTCACAGGCATACTTTAGACACCCCCCAGGTACAATATTTAAAGGAATATTTGACTTTTTTTTTTTCACTTTATGCATCATTAAAATGACTGCTCCCGGAAAACGTCCATTTTTAAAACTTCTTTTTGCATTGATACATGTCCCCTGGTGCAGAAGCCGGGTTCCCAAACTCTGTTTCGGACAATAACATGCATAATAGTCGTTATAATTAGCACTTTAGAATCCGAACGTTCGCATCCATTGTATTTAATAGGGTTCTAATGTTCGTGCGAACTTTCGGTCCGTTCGCGGGTTCTGGTGCGAACCGAACCCGGGGGTGTTCGGCTCATCACTATCCCCCATCCACACATTCGATGTGGCTGGAGGAATCCTGAGTTTACTGTAAGGTAAGCTGCAGTTGGGCTTTATACTGGAGCCATGGATGGTCATAGGAAACAATGAGATGTATGATGAATCTGCCAAAGGTAATATCACTGGAAGACGTGGATTAACCACTTTCTGACCGACGTACGTTTACACCAGAAAGAAGGGAGGAAAGATCACTAGTGCCACACATCCACGGAGTCCTCTATGGTGGTATGAGAGAGAGCAGGGCCGATCCTAGGGTCACAGACGCCTGGGTGCAGAAATATTTCTGGCGCCCCCACGTGGGCGTGGTCATCCTACAAACTCCTCCCCTTTACACATGTTTCTATGGCAACGATTCAAACACAGAGATGCTCCCCTAAGAAGTCGTCGTTACTCTAGGATCCTCCTATGATCCTTTAACAATAAAGAAAATACAGGAAGAGCGTACACTAATGAGACCTGGAGGGGAGTCTCTCTGATGCACACAGAGAGGGCTTCTGTTAGAGAGTCTGTTAGGAAGAGCCCCCAGACATAGTACAAGAGATGGTCAGAGAGTGCAGACATATTACAGGTGACCGTCAGAGAGTGCAGACATGACACAAGAGACTGTCAGAGACTGCAGACATATTACAGGAGATGGTCAGAGAGTGCAGACATAGTACAGGAGACAGAGAGTGCAGACATAGTACAGGAGATGGTCAGAGACTGCAGATATAAAACAGGAAATGATCAGAGACTGCAGACATAATACAGGAGATGATCAGAGAGTGCAGACATATTACAGGAGACGGTCAGAGACTGCAGATATAATACAGGAGATGGTCAGAGACTGCAGACATAATATAGGAGATAATGTCTCTCACCTGACCCAGCGATACAGCAACAACGGTTCCTCTGATCAGGAGTCGGCTCACTCTGAATTTCCCGTAGTGACTCCACCGAGTCCAGATCTGTATAAAGTATAGACTCCCTACTCCCCTATAGACTCCCTACTAAGTATAAACCCCTCCCTCAATACAGACCCCCTCCATTAGTACAGACCCCCCAGGACAAACCCCCCCTCCATTAGTACAGACCCCCAGGACAAACCACCCCCCTCCATTAGTACAGACCCCCCACAAACCACCCTCCCCATTAGTACAGACCACCCCCCTCCATTAGTAGAGACCCCCCACAAACCAGCCCCCCATTAGTACAGACCCCCCACAAACCACCCCCCTCCATTAGTAAAGACCACCCCACAAACCATCCTCCCTCCATTAGTACAGACCCCCCTCAGGACAAACCACCCCCCTCCATTAGTAGAGACCCCCCACAAACCACCCCCCATTAGTACAGACCCTCCCACAAACCCCCCCCATTAGTACAGACCCCCCCACAAACCACCCCCCCCCAATTAGGACAGACCACCCCCCTCCATTAGTAGAGATCCCCCCCAAAAAAAAACATTAGTACAGACCACCTCCCATTAGTACAGACCACCCCCCTCCATTAGTAGAGACCCCCCACAAACCACCCCCCCATTAGTACAGACCCCCCACAAACCACCCCCCTCCATTAGTAAAGACCACCCCACAAACCATCCTCCCTCCATTAGTACAGACCCCCCTCAGGACAAACCACCCCCCTCCATTAGTAGAGACCCCCCACAAACCACCCCCCATTAGTACAGACCCTCCCACAAACCCCCCCATTAGTACAGACCCCCCCCACAAACCACCCCCCCCATTAGGACAGACCACCCCCCTCCATTAGTAGAGATCCCCCCCCAAAAAAAAAACATTAGTACAGACCACCTCCCATTAGTACAGAACACCCCCTTCTATTAGTAGAGACCCCAACAAACCACCCCCACCCTCAATTAGTACAGACCCCCCCTCAGGACAAAGCACCCCCCCATTAGTACAGACTCCCCCACAAACCACCCCCCCATTAGTACAGACCACCCCTCCATTAGTAGAGACCCCCCCCACAAACCACCCGCCATTAGTACAGACCCCCCACAAACCACCCCCCATTAGTACAGACCCCCCACAAACCACCCCCCATTAGGACAGACCACCCCCTCCATTAGTAGAGACCCCTCCATTAGTAGAGACCCCCCCACAAACCCACCCCAATTAGTACAGAACACCCCCCTCTATTAGTAGAGACCTCCACAAACCACCCCCCTCAATTTGCACACACCCCCCATTAGTACAGACCCCCCCACAAACCACCCCCATTAGTACAGACCACCCCCCTCCATTAGTAGAGATCCCCCCCACAAACCACCCGCCCATTAGTACAGACCCCCCACAAACCATCCCCCCTCCATTAGTACAGACCCCCCACAAACCAGCCCCCCTCCATTAGTACAGACCCCCTCCTGGCCCCCACAAACCATCCCCCCTCCATTAGTACAGACCCCCCACAAACCATCCCCCCTCCATTAGTACAGACCCCCCACAAACCAGCCCCCCTCCATTAGTACAGACCCCCCTGGCCCCCACAAACCACCCCCTTCCATTAGTACAGCCCCCCCACAAACCATCCCCCCTCCATTAGTACAGACCCCCCACAAACCATCCCCCCTCCATTAGTACAGACCCCCCACAAACCAGCCCCCCTCCATTAGTACAGACCCCCTGCCCCCCACAAACCACCCCCTTCCATTAGTACAGCCCCCCCACAAACCATCCCCCCTCCATTAGTACAGATCCCCCCTGGCCCCCACAAACCATCCCCCCTCCATTAGTACAGATCCCCCCTGGCCCCCACAAACAATCCCCCCTCCATTAGTACAGACCCCCCTGGCCCCCACAAACCACCCCCTTCCATTAGTACAGACAAACCATCCCCCCTTCATTAGTACAGACCCCCCGTGGCCCCCACAAACCATCCCCCCTCCATTAGTACAGACCCCCCTGGCCCCCACACACCAGACCCCCCTGGCCCCCACAAACCATTCCCCCTCCATTAGTACAGACCCCCCCTGGCCCCCACACACCACCCCCCCTCCATTAGTACAGAAACCCCTGGCGCCCACAAACCACCCCCCATTAGTACAGACCCCCCCACAAACCACCCCCCCATTAGGACAGACCACCCCCTCCATTAGTAGAGACCCCTCTATTAGTAAAGACCCCCCACAAACCCCCCATTAGTACAGAACACCCCCCTCTATTAGTAGAGACCCCCACAAACCACCCCCTCAATTAGTACAGACCCCCATTAGTACAGACCCCCCACAAACCACCCCCCATTAGTAAAGACCACCCCCCTCCATTAGTAGAGACCCCCCCACAAACCACCCGCCCATTAGTACAGACCCCCCACAAACCATCCCCCCTCCATTAGTACAGACCCCCCACAAACCAGCCCCCCTCCATTAGTACAGACCCCCTCCTTGCCCCCACAAACCATCCCCCCTCCATTAGTACAGACCCCCTACAAACCATCCCCCCTCCATTAGTACAGACCCCCCACAAACCAGCCCCCCTCCATTAGTACAGACCCCCTGGCCCCCACAAACCACCCCCTTCCATTAGTACAGACCCCCCACAAACCATCCCCCCTCCATTAGTACAGATCCCCCCCTGACCTCCACAAACCATCCCCCCTCCATTAGTACAGATCCCCCCTGGCCCCCACAAACCATCCCCCCTTCATTAGTACAGACCCCCCCTGGCCCCACAAACCATCCCCCCTCCATTAGTACAGACCCCCCCTGGCCCCCACACACCAGACCCCCCTGGCCCCCACAAACCATCCCCCCTCCATTAGTACAGACCCCCCCCTGGCCCCCACACACCACCCCCATCCATTAGTACAGACCCCCCTGGCGCCCACAAACCACCCCCTTCCATTAGTACAGACCCTCCCTGGCCCCCACACACCAGACCCCCTCCATAAGTACAGACCCCCCACAAATTATCCCCCCTTCATTAGTACAGTCTACAGACCCCCCTCTGGACAAATGCAAACCCCACCCAGGCGGCAGCTGGAGAGGACAGTGTGCAGCCGCGCCACCCAGGTGGAGAGGATCGTGACAGTTAGAACAAATGTCACGCTGATGCACTGCATTCATTGCACTGCACCGCACGGACCGACCGCCCCGCCCCCCAGTACGTCACCGCGGGTCTCTCTCCCAGCTGCTCCAATCTCTGATCTCCTCTGCCTGGAGGATGGAGGGGGGAGCAGGAAACAGCAGCGCAGCAGCGGCGATGATCGGCGGCAGTGAACGGCGGAGACTGAGAGCGGCCTCGCTCTGTATACCAATAAGGAGGAGGAGGAGGGAGGGGAACACTCTGGTGCTTGAGCGCCCCCACCTCTGTGGCGCCTGGGTGAACTGCACCCCTTGCACCCCGTCTAGGACCGGCCCTGAGAGAGAGAGACAACCTCAGGCTGGCCATGCCCCCAATGCGGCTTCACTCAACCCCCCCCCACGGAGCTTAGTAATGGGGCTACATCAATCACCCATAACATTCTGACCACTGACAGGTAAATTAAATACCATTGATTATCTTATTACAATGGCATCTGAAAGTGGGTGGGATATATTAGGCAGCCAGTGTTGTCCCTGAAGTTGATGCCCTAAAAGCAGACAAAATGGAAGGATTTGAATGACTTTGACAAGGGCCCAATTGTAATGTCTAGATGACTGAGTCAGAGCAACTCTAAAACTGCAGCTCTTGTGGGATGTTCCCGGGTCTGCAGGGGTCAGGACCGACCAGAAGTAGTCCAAGGAAGGAAAACTGGCGACAGGGTCATGGGCAACAAAGGCTCATTGATGAAGGTGGGGAGGGAAGATTCATTGATGGAGGTGGGGGAGGGGGGCTCATTGATGGAGGTGGGGAGGGAAGGCTCGTTGATGGAGGTGGAGAGGGAAGGCTCATTGATGGAGGTGGGGAGGTAAGGCTCATTGATGGAGGTGGGGAGGGAAGGCTCATTGATGGAGGTGGGGAGGGAAGGTTCATTGATGGAGGTGGGGGGGAGGCTCATTGATGGGGTTGGGGAGGGAAGGCTCATTGATGGACATGAGGGGAGGGAAGGCTCATTGATGGAGATGGGAGGGAAGGCTCATTGGTGGCAGTGGGGGGGGGGCGCTCATTGATGGAGGTGGGGAGGGAAGGCTCTTTGATGGAGGTGGGGGGAGGCTCATTGATGGAGGTGGGTAGGTAAGGCTCATTGATGAAGGTGGGGGGAGGGAATGCTCATTGATGGAGGTGGGGAGGGAAGGTTCATTGATGGAGGTGGGGAGGGAAGGCTCATTGATGGAGGTGGGGATGGAAGGATCATTGATGGAGGTGGGGAGGGAAGGCTCATTTATGGAGGTGGGGTGGGATGGCTCATTGATGGAGGTGGGGAGGGAAGGATCATTGATGGATGTGGGTAGGTAAGGCTCATTGATGGAGGTGGGGGGAGGGAAGGCTCATTGATGGAGGTGGGGAAGGAAGGTTCATTGATGGAGGTGGGGGGAGGAAAGGCTCATTGATGGAGGTGGGGAGGGAAGGCTCATTGATGGAGGTGGGGATGGAAGGATCATTGATGGAGGTGGGGAGGGAAGGCTCATTGATGGAGGTGGGGAGGGAAGGATCATTGATGGAGGTGGGTAGGTAAGGCTCATTGATGGAGGTGGGGGGGAGGGAAGGCTCATTGATGGAGGTGGGGAAGGAAGGTTCATTGATGGAGGTGGGGGGAGGAAAGGCTCATTAATGGAGGTGGGGAGGGAAGGCTCATTGATGGAGGTAGGGATGGAAGGCTCATTGATGGAGGTGGGGAGGGAAGGCTCATTGATGGAGGTGGAGAGGGAAGGCTCATTGATGGAGGCAGGGAGGGAAGGATTATTGATGGAGGTGGGGAGGGAAGGCTCATTTATGGAGGTGGGGATGGAAGGATCATTGATGGAGGTGGGGATGGAAGGATCATTGATGGAGGTGGGGAGGGATAGCTCATTGATGGAGGTGGGGATGGAAGGATCATTGATGGAGGTGGGGAGGGATGGCTCATTGATGGAGGTGGGGTTGGATGGCTCATTGATGGAGGTGGGGATGGAAGGATCATTGATGGAGGTGGGGAGGGACACACAGAGCATCACAGTTTGCTGTGTATGGGGCTGCGTAGCTGCAGATCGGTCAGGGTGTCCATGCTGACCCGTGTCTGTAGCCAAAAGCGCCTACAATGGGCACATGAGAATCAGAACTGGACCACGGAGCAATGGAAGAAGGTAGCCTAGCCTGATGAATTCAGGAATAGTTTGACGAACACAACGAGTTTGAGGCTTTGACTTGACCTCCAAATTTTCCAGATCGCCATCCAGCATCTGTGGGATGTGCTAGAAAAACAAGTCTGATCCATAGAGGTCCATTTTAAAGTGTCACCTCTGGACAATTTTAGGTACCATAGTTTGCCGCCATTTCATGGGTGTGCGGAATTTTTAATCTCGACACGTTTGGTGTCTATTTAGTTGATGCAACATCATCTTTTAAATTGTACTAAAAAAGGGTATTCTTTTGTGTTTGTATGCACTAAAATTCATTTATTGTATTTTTTCCTAAAAATTAGCATTTTATAAAATGCCCAAAAATCATGTGACATAAAAAAAAATAGTAGCCACCATTTTATTCTCCAGGGTGTCTGCTTTCAGAAAATGTACGGGTTGGGTATTGGCCGTACAGCGGAGAAGTGACGTTTTGTGCCATGTATACACTGGGCGGATGTGCTGTCCACATAGAAAGTCATACACATGTGGAGAAGTGATGGGTGCTGGAGGGCAGGTAGGACATTTCTTGGCACTGGGCTCCTTTTTTCTCCTCATTTTACAAATTTCAATAAATAATTTCCCAGCAGGAAGCGTGTTTCCACCCATTCTGTTTGCTTGCAGTGTCGTAAACCAGCCACTAATTCTGACCTCTGCCATGCTGAGAGCTTCACCCCGGAGCTGGGGGATGAAATTTGCCATAATATGATTTGGTGAGATTTCCCGGCAGATCTTCTCACCGAGCAGATTACGCACCTGTTTGATCGTGTCAGAGAAGCGCAAAGTCCTGCAGGAGGAATATTGCTAAGAAGATAAATGGAGATTAGTTGTCATTATCCTCTCTGAAACACAAGGCCCTCATATTATCTCTGGGATTATGGAGACCTCTAAGAGGCTCCCCGTTGGTTTGGCTTTACCTAGTTGCAGATCGGCGCTAAGCTCTCACGCTGTGACCCCACAGTCATGATATTGGCATCCGTGCATGCATCAAACGTGTCACACTTTGTAGAGAGGAAGCAAAACAAACTTCCACCATGTTGGTAGGAGCAAATTCTCAGCTCCCCAACTGACTTTGTTCTGGACCCAATTCCTTATATACCACCTTCCTCCACAATTATTCCATTATTATTATCATTATTATTTAATACAACCTTCCTCAACGGGTATTTTATTATTATTATTATTATTATTTATACCACCTTCCTCCACAATTATATTATTTTTTATTTTTTTATTTATTATTATTATTATTATATATCACCTTCCTCCACAATTATTCCATTATTATTATCATTATTATTTAATACCACCTTCCTCAACGAGTATTTTATTATTATTAATGTTATTTAATATCACCTTCCTCCACAATTATATTTATAATATTATATTATTGTTATTATTATTATTAAATACCACCTTCCTCCAAAGTATTTTATTATTATTATTATTATTATTATTATTATATACACAGTTTCATAGTTACATAGTTAGTCGGGCTGAAAAAAGACACAAGTCCATCCAGTTCAACCAAAAAAAAAAAATCATACAAACCCTCACCCACAGTCGATCCAGAGGAATGCGAAGAAACCCCAGCAAAGCATGATCCAACCCGCTACAGCAGGGGGAAAAAAAAACCCGATCCCCTGAGAGGCAATCAGATCTTCCCTGGAGCAACTCCACCTATAAATGTCAGTACCCAGTTATACCACCTTCCGCCACAATATTATTATAATTATTTGTATTATTATTATTACTACATACCACCCTCCTCCACAATAATATTATTATAAATACTTAAAACCATCTTTCTCCACAATTATATTATTATTATTTTTTTTATTTAATATCACCTTCCTCCACAATTATTATTATTATTATAAACCCTAATATTAATTGCCGAGGAAGGTGGTATTAAATAATAATAATAATAATAATGGCATAGTTGTGGATGAAGGTATTGTTGAATAATAATAATAATAATAACAACAACAATAATACTAATAGTAACAACAACCATAATAATATTATTGTTATTATCATTATTATTGTTATTATTATTATTATTATTATTATTATTTACCACTACCTTCCTCTACAACTCCTGTATTTCATTCTTCTTCTTCTTCTTCTTCTTCTTCTTATTATTATTATTAAATACCACCTTCCTCCACAATTATATTTATAATATTATATTATTATTATTATTATTATTATTAAATACAACCTTCCTCCAAAGTATATTATTATTTTTATTATTATTATTATTATTATTATTATTATTATATACACAGTTACATAGTTACATAGTTAGTCGGGCTGAAAAAAAGTCCATCCAGTTCAACCAAAAAAAAAAATCATACAATCCCATACACACAATCCCTCACCCACAGATGATCCAGAGGAATGCGAAGAAACCCCAGCAAAGCATGATCCAACCCGCTACAGCAGGGGGAAAAAAAAAAACCCGATCACCTGAGAGGCAATCAGACCTTCCCTGGACCAACTCCACCTATAAATGTCAGTACCCAGTTATACAACCTTCCGCCACAATATTATTATTATTATTTTTATTATTATTATTACTATTATTACTACATACCATCTTCCTTCACAATAATATTATTATAAATACTTACAACCATCTTTCTCCACAATTATATTATTATTATTTTTTTATTTAATATCACCTTCCTCCACAATTATTTTTATTATTATAAACCCTAATATTAATTGCTGAGGAAGGTGGTATTAAAAAATAATAATAATAATAATGGCATAGTTGTGGAGGAAGGTAGTGTTGAATAATAATAATGATAACAACAACAACAACAATGCTAATAATAACAACAACAATAATAATATTATTGTTATTATCATTATTATTGTTACTATTATTATTATTATTATTGTTATTATTATTTATCACTACCTTCCTCTACAACTTCTGTATTTCATTCTTCTTATTCGTATTCTTCTTATTATTATTGCTATTATTATTATTATCATTTAATATCAACTTACTGCACAATTTTATTATTATTATTATTATTATTATTATCATTATTTAATACCTCCTTGCTCCACAATTATTATAATTATTATTATTATTATTATTATTATTAATTGTGGGGGAAGGTGGTATATAATAATAATAATGATAATAATGAAATCATTGTTGATGTAGGTGGTTTTAAATAATAATAATCATAATAATCATAAGAATAATTATATAGTTGTGGAGGAAGGTAGTATTAAAAATTAATCATAATAAAAAACAAAAGCAATATTATTATTATTATCATCATCATCATCATGATCATTATTATTATTTACAACTATCTTACAAGTACTGTATTTAATTATTATTATTATTATTATTATTATTATTATCATCATCATCATTATAATTATTTACAACTATCTTACAAGTACTGTATTTCATTATTATTATTATTATTATTATTATTATTATCATCATCATCATCATTATTTACAACTATCTTACAAGTACTGTATTTCATTATTATTATTATTATTATTATTATTATCATCATCATCATCATTATTTACAACTATCTTACAAGTACTGTATTTCATTATTATTATTTAATATCTTTATTTACCATCTTCCTCCACAATGTTTTTGTTATTATTATTATAATTATTTAATACCACCTTCCTCCATTCCTCCAAATAATCCTCCAAAATAAATTATTTTAAGTTTGAGAGATAGATTTGAGTTACAGTGCCCTCTCCACCTACATTGATGGCTGACATTGGCTCTCTGCAGGCCTGGTGTAAGGAATTGAGATTACCTCCGGGAAGTTGGGCAGACCTGTACTGACCTTTGGAGGAGTCTGTGTTGCTGTTTTTATAATCATGATTAGTGATGAGCCGAACACCCCCGGGTTCGGTTCGCACCAGAACCCGCGAACGGACCGAAAGTTCGTACGAACATTAGAACCCTATTAAATACAATGGATGCGAACGTTCGAATTCTAAAGTGCTAATTATAACGACTATTATGCATGTTATTGTCCTAAAAAGGGTTTGGGAACCCGGGTTCTGCACCAGGGGACATGTATCAATGCAAAAAGAAGTTTTAAAAACGGTCGTTTTTCGGGAGCAGTCATTTTAATGATGCATAAAGTGAAAAAAAAAAAGTCAAATATTCCTTTAAATATCGTACCTGGGGGGTGTCTAAAGTATGCCTGTGAAGTGGCACGTGTTTCCCGTGTTTAGAACTGTCCCTGCACAAAATGACACTTCTAAAGGAAAAAAAGCCATTTAAAACTGCTTGCGGCTTTAATGTAATGTCTGGTCCCGGTAATATGGATGAAAATCTTTAAGAAAAATGGCATAGCTACCCCATGACCCCCCCCCCCCCCCACCCCAGCCCATTACCAGCCCCTTTGGGTCTTGTATGGATATTAAGGGGAACCCCGCACATAAAATAAAAAAGGCCCTATATACTCTGAACAGCCGTATACAGGCGGTGCATACAAGACAGGGACTGTAGGTTTGTTCTTATGTAGAATGTGTTTGTAATTTTGAACAGGTACATTGTTGAAGTGTAGCTCCAGCCCAAAAATCTATTTTTAAACTTTTTGGAAAACATAGGTAAGGGTTATCACCCCTGTAACATTTGTTTTGCTGTCTGTGCCCCTGTTCAGAACATTTCACCTCACTTTCCGTCCTAATGACAACTGTTTTTGAAATGTGGTGTTTTTCTTGAAACAAGGATTGCTGATAAAGCATCAGTACAGAGGAGACACCTTTCTCCCATATTTATTCTTACAGGAGAGAATTTTCCTTCCTAGTGGTAGATTTCCTCTCACTTCCTGTTGTCTTCTTGCGTTTGCAAGTAGGAGTCGTTTGTAAGTTGGATGTTTGAAAGTAGGGACCTGCCGTATATACTCTGCAGAAATAGGCCCCTTAGTTGTTGGTGTTGGCACAACACTGTAAGCACTCACAGTTACTCTTGGTTGGTGCTGGAACGCCCTGCTGTCAACTATTATATCAGGAATTTTAATTACATATAATTGTTGAACAGTGGTAGTAAAAATTGGGCCTTTGATGGTGGTGCTGGTGCCACAACACTGTAAGCCCTGACAGTTACTCTTGGTGGGTGCAGCAATGGGCCCTGCTGTGAATTATTAGATCAAGAATTGTAATTGCATGCCCCTGTTGAACAGGGGCTGAAAAATTGGGCCTTAGGCACTGGTGGCACAACACTACAACCCCTCACAGATACTGTACTTGGAGCACAGCAATGAGCCCTGTTGCAAAGTATTGCTTCAAAAATTGTAATGACACGCCCCTTTTAAACAGGGGCTGAAAAATTGGGCCTTAGGCACTGGTGCCACAACACTCCAACCCCTCACAGATACTGTACTTGGAGCACAGCAATGAGCCCTATGGCAAATTATTGCTAAAAAAATTGTAATTACACGCCCCTGTAAAACAGGGGCTGAAAAATTGGGCCTTAGCCACTGGTGGCGGCACCCATAAACAAAAATGATCTTCCAAGCTATCATCATCAATCGTATCATTGAGGACTCGGAGGAGGAGGATAGCCAGTCAACATAACAGCACAGGCACTCAGCATCAGCATCAGTCTTGAAGGGATGTGACATGTTAAAATCAATTAGTCTGTTATATCAGCATCAGGTGTGTGGTAGCTGGTGGTGATCCAAGACTGGTTCATCTTGATGAAAGTCAGTCGATCAACCGAGTCGGTGGACAGGCGCACCCTGTGATCCGTGACAAATCCTCCAGCAGCACTGAATGTGCGTTCCGAAAGAACGCTGGATGCAGGACAGGCCAGTAGCTCAATTGCATACTGTGCAAGCTCTGGCCAGTGATCCATCCTCAAGACCCAGTAAGCCAGAGGATTTTCGGTGGGGAAGGTGTCCAAGTCTGACCTTGCCCCTAGATATTCCTGCACCATGTTTATCAGACGCTGGCGATGGTTGCTGGAACCGATCATACTTTGGGGCTGCGGACTAAAGAATTGTCTGAACGCATCGGTCAGACGGCCACCTTCCCCACCGCTCCTTCTTTGACTGGCCGAAGCCTCAGCAACTCGTTGTCCAGGACCAGGAGTTTGTAACCTCCCAGTCTCTGGGAACGCGTTGCACAGACCTTTCTGCAAGGCCTCCCGGAGTTGTCTCATCCTCTGCTCCCTCTGCGACGGTAACATAAGGTCCGCAACCTTACCCTTGTACCGTGGATCAAGGTGAGTGGCCAGCCAGTAATGGTCCCTCTCCTTGATCCGAAGAATACGAGGATCCTTCCGCAGACTTTGCAGGATCAGGGAGGCCATGCAGCGTAGGTTTGCTGAGGCATTCGCTCCGGAGTCCTCTGGGTCACTAAGGACGACATGATCCGCAGCCACCTCCTCCCAGCCACGTACAAGTCCACTGGTTTCTTGGGACTGTAAATCATCCCTAAAAGACTGCTGCTGATGATGCTGAGTGCCAGCCTCCACCTCCATGCTGACACAATCCTCCTCCTCCTCCTCTTCCTGTGCGATGGGTGGGACAGAAGGAACACTGTCTGGGTAAAGGGGGCCTTGAGAGGCAAGGAAGTCCTCCTCTTCCTGCCTCTGTTCTGCCTCAAGTGCCCTGTCCATTATTCCACGCAGCGTGTGCTCCAACAGGTGGACAAGAGGTACAGTGTCACTGATGCATGCACTGTCACTGCTCACCATCCTCGTGGCCTCCTCAAATGGTGCCAGGACAGTGCATGCATCCCTGATCATGCCCCACTGGCGTGGAGAAAAAAAACCAAGCTCCCCTGACCCTGTCCTGGTGCCGTAGTCGCACAGGTACTCATTGATGGCCCTCTGCTGCGTGTGCAGCCGCTGCAGCATGGCCAACGTTGAGTTCCACCTGGTGGGCATGTCACATATAAGGCGGTTCTTGGGCAGGTTCAACTCCTTTTGCAGCTCAGCCAGGCGAGCACTGGCATTATAAGATCTGCGGAAATGCACACAGACTTTCCTGGCCTGCCTCAGGACATCCTGTAAGCCCGGGTACCTGCCCAAGAACCGCTGCACCACCAGGTTAAGGACGTGAGCCACACAGGGCACATGGGTCAGTTGTCCCTGTCGGAGGGCGGAGAGGAGGTTGGTGCCATTGTCGCAAACCACCATTCCTGGCTTAAGCTGGCGTGGCGTCAACCACCTCTCGGCCTGGCCCTGCAGAGCAGACAGGACCTCTGCCCCAGTGTGGCTTCTGTCCCCCAAACACACCAGCGCAAGCACGGCATGGCATCTTTTTGCCTGCGTACTTGCGTAGCCCCTTGAACGGCTACGGAGCACCGCTGGTTCATAGGACAAACCACAGGAAGAGGCCATGGAGGAAGAAGAAGAGGAGGGGGTGGAGGAGAGAGGTGTGTCACAACCAGTAGTAGCATTTTGGAGGCGTGGCGGTGGAACAACCTCCAACACTACTGCACCTTGTCCTGCATCCTTCCCAGCTGCCAAAAGAGTGACCCAATGGGCCGTGAAAGAAAGGTAACGTCCCTGTCCATGCCTGCTGGACCATGAGTCAGCGGTAATATGCACCTTACCGCTGACCGCCCTGTCCAGCGAGGCCAAGACATTGCCTTCCACATGCCGGTAGAGAGCCGGAATAGCCTTCCGTGAGAAAAAGTGGCGTTTGGGAACCTGCCACTGAGGAACCGCACATTGCACAAACTCACGGAAGGGGGCCGAGTCTACCAACTGAAAAGGCAGCAGTTGAAGCGCTAGCAATTTAGCCAAGCTAGCATTCAACCGCTGGGCATGTGGATGGCTGGGAGTGAACTTCTTTCGACGGTCCAGCAGCTGGGGCAGGGAAATTTGCCTGCTAGAATCGGACGTCGGTGTACTGCTAGCAGAGTGGCCGCAAGTACTTGGCTGTGACACACCTAATTCTACACCTTCATTCCTCTCAGTGCATGTTTCAGAGAGGACTGAAGTTATAGTGGGGTTGGAGATCCCAGCTGATGCGGTGCAAGGAGAGGTCCGCTTTGTTCTTTGGTGTGGGTCTTTGAGGTAGGCTTGCCAACGAGCTGCATGGCAGGTCAACATATGTCTGGTCAGGCATGTGGTACCCAAGCGGCTGATGTTTTGGCCACGCGATATACGCTTGAGACATATGTTGCAAACAGCAGCTGTGCGATCTGATGCACTAGCCTCAAAAAAGGCCCACACCAAGGAACTTTTTGAATGACGGGCAGAGGCAGCGCCCTGCACAGGCGGAGCTCTGCGGTGTGATTCCGTCGGTGTACTGCCCTTACGCTGGCCACCAAAGGGCATCCTGCCTCGTTGGAGATGTGCCTCCTCCTCATCCTCCTCCTCTCTCCTATTAGGCACCCACGTGGAGTCAGTGACCTCATCATCCCCTCCCTCCTCATCACTGGAGCCAATCTGGCAGTATGCTGCAGCTGCTGGAACATGACTGCCAGATTGGTGTCCTTCTTGAGCATCCCCTCTGTCTGCTCTCACGCTACTGCCTTCCTGTAGCTGGGTTTCATCATCAGACCCTTCGAAACGCTGGGCATCCTCCTGGAGCATGTACCCAACACTGTGCTCAAACAGTTCGGGGGACTCCTCAGGAGGAGGACATGGTGGGTCTAGGGAAGGAGTGACTGATGATGAGTCTGACATTGATACCAGGGAAGAGGACGCTTTGGCAGCTGCTTTGCCAGTACCCTGAGCCTGGGTGAGAGAGGATGAGGAGGAGGAGGAGGGCTTGGTCATCCACTCTACCAAGTCTTCGGCATGATGTGGCTCAACATGTCCAGCTTCCGAAAAGAAGGACAAGCGTGTCCCATGGCCATGTGCTGACGACAATGCAACGCGTCCACGACCAGCACTGTTGCCCCCAGACACAGAGCCTGCTTGCCCTCTTTTATTGCCTCCTGACTGTCTGCCTCTCCTTGTTTGCCTTCCAGACATTCTAATAGATGGCCTGCAGGGAGATGGGAAAAAAACAATAAGGGCTACCTTCAGGTGTCCTTCTCTGTCCCTTTACTTAAGGATTTCTAAATATGGTTGAGGATGATTGCTTTTGCACAGAATAGCACAACGACAATTTCCCTGACTGTCCAAAAAACAAGGATTTCAAAGATGGTTGATGAGGAATGCTTTAGCACACTATAGCACAGGGAGAATTCCCCTCACTTTCCTTCTTTGTCCCTAGAAACAAGGACTCGCACAGTGAAAGAAACTGACACTCTCCCTACCTAGAGTTTTCTGTCCCTAGAAAAAATGTTTTTTTAAAGCACACTATAGCACAAGGAGAATTCCCCTCACTGTCCTTCTTTGTCCCTAGAAACAAGGACTCGCACAGTGAAATAAATGTTTTTTTAAAGCACACTATAGCACAAGGAGAATTCCCCTCACTTTCCTTCTTTGTCCCTAGAAACAAGGACTCGCACAGTGAAAGAAACTGACACTCTCCCTACCTAGAGTTTTCTGTCCCTAGAAAAAATGTTTTTTTAAAGCACACTATAGCACAAGGAGAATTCCCCTCACTTTCCTTCTTTGTCCCTAGAAACAAGGACTCGCACAGTGAAAGAAACTGACACTCTCCCTACCTAGAGTTTTCTGTCCCTAGAAAAAATGTTTTTTTAAAGCACACTATAGCACAAGGAGAATTCCCCTCACTTTCCTTCTTTGTCCCTAGAAACAAGGACTCGCACAGTGAAAGAAACTGACACTCTCCCTACCTAGAGTTTTCTGTCCCTAGAAAAAATGTTTTTTTAAAGCACACTATAGCACAAGGAGAATTCCCCTCACTTTCCTTCTTTGTCCCTAGAAACAAGGACTCACACAGTGAAAGAAACTGACACTCTCCCTACCTAGAGTTTTCTGTCCCTAGAAAAAATGTTTTTTTAAAGCACACTATAGCACAAGGAGAATTCCCCTCACTTTCCTTCTTTGTCCCTAGAAACAAGGACTCGCACAGTGAAAGAAACTGACACTCTCCCTACCTAGAGTTTTCTGTCCCTAGAATTTTTTTTTTTAAAGCACACTATAGCACAAGGAGAATTCCCCTCACTTTCCTTCTTTGTCCCTAGAAACAAGGACTCGCACAGTGAAATAAACTGACACTCTCCCTACCTAGAGTTTTCTGTCCCTAGAAAAAATGTTTTTTTAAAGCACACTATAGCACAAGGAGAATTCCCCTCACTTTCCTTCTTTGTCCCTAGAAACAAGGACTCGCACAATGAAATAAACTGACACTCTCCCTACCTAGAGTTTTCTGTCCCTAGAAAAAATGTTTTTTTAAAGCACACTATAGCACAAGGAGAATTCCCCTCACTTTCCTTCTTTGTCCCTAGAAACAAGGACTCGCACAGTGAAAGAAACTGACACTCTCCCTACCTAGAGTTTTCTGTCCCTAGAAAAAATGTTTTTTTAAAGCACACTATAGCACAAGGAGAATTCCCCTCACTTTCCTTCTTTGTCCCCAGAAACAAGGACTCGCACAATGAAAGAAACTGACACTCTCCCTACCTAGAGTTTTCTGTCCCTAGAAAAATGTTTTTTTAAAGCACACTATAGCACAAGGAGAATTCCCCTCACTTTCCTTCTTTTTTCCTAGAAACAAGGACTCGCACAGTGAAAGAAACTGACACTCTCCCTACCTAGAGTTTTCTGTCCCTAGAAAAAATGTTTTTTTAAAGCACACTATAGCACAAGGAGAATTCCCCTCACTTTCCTTCTTTGTCCCTAGAAACAAGGACTCGCACAGTGAAAGAAACTGACACTCTCCCTACCTAGAGTTTTCTGTCCCTAGAAAAAATGTTTTTTTAAAGCACACTATAGCACAAGGAGAATTCCCCTCACTTTCCTTCTTTGTCCCTAGAAACAAGGACTCGCACAGTGAAAGAAACTGACTCTCTCCCTACCTAGAGTTTTCTGTCCCTAGAATTTTTTTTTTTTAAAGCACACTATAGCACAAGGAGAATTCCCCTCACTTTCCTTCTTTGTCCCTAGAAACAAGGACTCGCACAGTGAAATAAACTGACACTCTCCCTACCTAGAGTTTTCTGTCCCTAGAAAAAATGTTTTTTTAAAGCACACTATAGCACAAGGAGAATTCCCCTCACTTTCCTTCTTTGTCCCTAGAAACAAGGACTCGCACAGTGAAAGAAACTGACACTCTCCCTACCTAGAGTTTTCTGTCCCTAGAAAAAATGTTTTTTTAAAGCACACTATAGCACAAGGAGAATTCCCCTCACTTTCCTTCTTTGTCCCTAGAAACAAGGACTCGCACAGTGAAAGAAACTGACACTCTCCCTACCTAGAGTTTTCTGTCCCTAGAAAAAATGTTTTTTTAAAGCACACTATAGCACAAGGAGAATTCCCCTCACTTTCCTTCTTTGTCCCTAGAAACAAGGACTCGCACAGTGAAAGAAACTGACACTCTCCCTACCTAGAGTTTTCTGTCCCTAGAAAAAATGTTTTTTTAAAGCACACTATAGCACAAGGAGAATTCCCCTCACTTTCCTTCTTTGTCCCTAGAAACAAGGACTCGCACAGTGAAAGAAACTGACACTCTCCCTACCTAGAGTTTTCTGTCCCTAGAAAAAATGTTTTTTTAAAGCACACTATAGCACAAGGAGAATTCCCCTCACTTTCCTTCTTTGTCCCTAGAAACAAGGACTCGCACAGTGAAAGAAACTGACACTCTCCCTACCTAGAGTTTTCTGTCCCTAGAATTTTTTTTTTTTAAAGCACACTATAGCACAAGGAGAATTCCCCTCACTTTCCTTCTTTGTCCCTAGAAACAAGGACTCGCACAGTGAAATAAACTGACACTCTCCCTACCTAGAGTTTTCTGTCCCTAGAAAAAATGTTTTTTTAAAGCACACTATAGCACAAGGAGAATTCCCCTCACTTTCCTTCTTTGTCCCTAGAAACAAGGACTCGCACAGTGAAAGAAACTGACACTCTCCCTACCTAGAGTTTTCTGTCCCTAGAAAAAATGTTTTTTTAAAGCACACTATAGCACAAGGAGAATTCCCCTCACTTTCCTTCTTTGTCCCTAGAAACAAGGACTCGCACAGTGAAAGAAACTGACACTCTCCCTACCTAGAGTTTTCTGTCCATAGAAAAAATGTTTTTTTAAAGCACACTATAGCACAAGGAGAATTCCCCTCACTTTCCTTCTTTGTCCCTAGAAACAAGGACTCGCACAGTGAAATAAACTGACACTCTCCCTACCTAGAGTTTTCTGTCCCTAGAAAAAATGTTTTTTTAAAGCACACTATAGCACAAGGAGAATTCCCCTCACTTTCCTTCTTTGTCCCTAGAAACAAGGACTCGCACAGTGAAAGAAACTGACACTCTCCCTACCTAGAGTTTTCTGTCCCTAGAAAAAATGTTTTTTTAAAGCACACTATAGCACAAGGAGAATTCCCCTCACTTTCCTTCTTTGTCCCTAGAAACAAGGACTCGCACAGTGAAAGAAACTGACACTCTCCCTACCTAGAGTTTTCTGTCCCTAGAAATTTTTTTTTTTTAAAGCACACTATAGCACAAGGAGAATTCCCCTCACTTTCCTTCTTTGTCCCTAGAAACAAGGACTCGCACAGTGAAAGAAACTGACACTCTCCCTACCTAGAGTTTTCTGTCCCTAGAAAAATGTTTTTTTAAAGCACACTATAGCACAAGGAGAATTCCCCTCACTTTCCTTCTTTGTCCCTAGAAACAAGGACTCGCACAGTGAAAGAAACTGACACTCTCCCTACCTAGAGTTTTCTGTCCCTAGAAAAAATGTTTTTTTAAAGCACACTATAGCACAAGGAGAATTCCCCTCACTTTCCTTCTTTGTCCCTAGAAACAAGGACTCGCACAGTGAAAGAAACTGACACTCTCCCTACCTAGAGTTTTCTGTCCCTAGAAAAAATGTTTTTTTAAAGCACACTATAGCACAAGGAGAATTCCCCTCACTTTCCTTCTTTGTCCCTAGAAACAAGGACTCGCACAGTGAAAGAAACTGACACTCTCCCTACCTAGAGTTTTCTGTCCCTAGAAATTATTTTTTTTTAAAGCACACTATAGCACAAGGAGAATTCCCCTCACTTTCCTTCTTTGTCCCTAGAAACAAGGACTCGCACAGTGAAATAAACTGACACTCTCCCTACCTAGAGTTTTCTGTCCCTAGAAAAAATGTTTTTTTAAAGCACACTATAGCACAAGGAGAATTCCCCTCACTTTCCTTCTTTGTCCCTAGAAACAAGGACTCGCACAGTGAAAGAAACTGACACTCTCCCTACCTAGAGTTTTCTGTCCCTAGAAAAAATGTTTTTTTAAAGCACACTATAGCACAAGGAGAATTCCCCTCACTTCCCTTCTTTGTCCCTAGAAACAAGGACTCGCACAGTGAAAGAAACTGACACTCTCCCTACCTAGAGTTTTCTGTCCCTAGAAAATTTTTTTTTTAAAGCACACTATAGCACAAGGAGAATTCCCCTCACTTTCCTTCTTTGTCCCTAGAAACAAGGACTCGCACAGTGAAATAAACTGACACTCTCCCTACCTAGAGTTTTCTGTCCCTAGAAAAAATGTTTTTTTAAAGCACACTATAGCACAAGGAGAATTCCCCTCACTTTCCTTCTTTGTCCCTAGAAACAAGGACTCGCACAGTGAAAGAAACTGACACTCTCCCTACCTAGAGTTTTCTGTCCCTAGAAAAATTTTTTTTTTAAAGCACACTATAGCACAAGGAGAATTCCCCTCACTTTCCTTCTTTGTCCCTAGAAACAAGGACTCGCACAGTGAAAGAAACTGACACTCTCCCTACCTAGAGTTTTCTGTCCCTAGAAAAAATGTTTTTTTAAAGCACACTATAGCACAAGGAGAATTCCCCTCACTTTCCTTCTTTGTCCCTAGAAACAAGGACTCGCACAGTGAAATAAACTGACACTCTCCCTACCTAGAGTTTCCTGTCCCTAGAAAAAATGTTTTTTTAAAGCACACTATAGCACAAGGAGAATTCCCCTCACTTTCCTTCTTTGTCCCTAGAAACAAGGACTCGCACAGTGAAAGAAACTGACACTCTCCCTACCTAGAGTTTTCTGTCCCTAGAAATTTTTTTTTTTTTAAAGCACACTATAGCACAAGGAGAATTCCCCTCACTTTCCTTCTTTGTCCCTAGAAACAAGGACTCGCACAGTGAAAGAAACTGACACTCTCCCTACCTAGAGTTTTCTGTCCCTAGAAAAATGTTTTTTTAAAGCACACTATAGCACAAGGAGAATTCCCCTCACTTTCCTTCTTTGTCCCTAGAAACAAGGACTCGCACAGTGAAAGAAACTGACACTCTCCCTACCTAGAGTTTTCTGTCCCTAGAAAAAATGTTTTTTTAAAGCACACTATAGCACAAGGAGAATTCCCCTCACTTTCCTTCTTTGTCCCTAGAAACAAGGACTCGCACAGTGAAAGAAACTGACACTCTCCCTACCTAGAGTTTTCTGTCCCTAGAAAAAATGTTTTTTTAAAGCACACTATAGCACAAGGAGAATTCCCCTCACTTTCCTTCTTTGTCCCTAGAAACAAGGACTCGCACAGTGAAAGAAACTGACACTCTCCCTACCTAGAGTTTTCTGTCCCTAGAATTTTTTTTTTTTTAAAGCACACTATAGCACAAGGAGAATTCCCCTCACTTTCCTTCTTTGTCCCTAGAAACAAGGACTCGCACAGTGAAAGAAACTGACACTCTCCCTACCTAGAGTTTTCTGTCCCTAGAAAAAATGTTTTTTTAAAGCACACTATAGCACAAGGAGAATTCCCCTCACTTTCCTTCTTTGTCCCTAGAAACAAGGACTCGCACAGTGAAATAAACTGACACTCTCCCTACCTAGAGTTTTCTGTCCCTAGAAAAAATGTTTTTTTAAAGCACACTATAGCACAAGGAGAATTCCCCTCACTTTCCTTCTTTGTCCCTAGAAACAAGGACTCGCACAGTGAAAGAAACTGACACTCTCCCTACCTAGAGTTTTCTGTCCATAGAAAAAATGTTTTTTTAAAGCACACTATAGCACAAGGAGAATTCCCCTCACTTTCCTTCTTTGTCCCTAGAAACAAGGACTCGCACAGTGAAATAAACTGACACTCTCCCTACCTAGAGTTTTCTGTCCCTAGAAAAAATGTTTTTTTAAAGCACACTATAGCACAAGGAGAATTCCCCTCACTTTCCTTCTTTGTCCCTAGAAACAAGGACTCGCACAGTGAAAGAAACTGACACTCTCCCTACCTAGAGTTTTCTGTCCCTAGAAAAAATGTTTTTTTAAAGCACACTATAGCACAAGGAGAATTCCCCTCACTTTCCTTCTTTGTCCCTAGAAACAAGGACTCGCACAGTGAAAGAAACTGACACTCTCCCTACCTAGAGTTTTCTGTCCCTAGAAATTTTTTTTTTTTAAAGCACACTATAGCACAAGGAGAATTCCCCTCACTTTCCTTCTTTGTCCCTAGAAACAAGGACTCGCACAGTGAAAGAAACTGACACTCTCCCTACCTAGAGTTTTCTGTCCCTAGAAAAATGTTTTTTTAAAGCACACTATAGCACAAGGAGAATTCCCCTCACTTTCCTTCTTTGTCCCTAGAAACAAGGACTCGCACAGTGAAAGAAACTGACACTCTCCCTACCTAGAGTTTTCTGTCCCTAGAAAAAATGTTTTTTTAAAGCACACTATAGCACAAGGAGAATTCCCCTCACTTTCCTTCTTTGTCCCTAGAAACAAGGACTCGCACAGTGAAAGAAACTGACACTCTCCCTACCTAGAGTTTTCTGTCCCTAGAAAAAATGTTTTTTTAAAGCACACTATAGCACAAGGAGAATTCCCCTCACTTTCCTTCTTTGTCCCTAGAAACAAGGACTCGCACAGTGAAAGAAACTGACACTCTCCCTACCTAGAGTTTTCTGTCCCTAGAAATTATTTTTTTTTAAAGCACACTATAGCACAAGGAGAATTCCCCTCACTTTCCTTCTTTGTCCCTAGAAACAAGGACTCGCACAGTGAAATAAACTGACACTCTCCCTACCTAGAGTTTTCTGTCCCTAGAAAAAATGTTTTTTTAAAGCACACTATAGCACAAGGAGAATTCCCCTCACTTTCCTTCTTTGTCCCTAGAAACAAGGACTCGCACAGTGAAAGAAACTGACACTCTCCCTACCTAGAGTTTTCTGTCCCTAGAAAAAATGTTTTTTTAAAGCACACTATAGCACAAGGAGAATTCCCCTCACTTCCCTTCTTTGTCCCTAGAAACAAGGACTCGCACAGTGAAAGAAACTGACACTCTCCCTACCTAGAGTTTTCTGTCCCTAGAAAATTTTTTTTTTAAAGCACACTATAGCACAAGGAGAATTCCCCTCACTTTCCTTCTTTGTCCCTAGAAACAAGGACTCGCACAGTGAAATAAACTGACACTCTCCCTACCTAGAGTTTTCTGTCCCTAGAAAAAATGTTTTTTTAAAGCACACTATAGCACAAGGAGAATTCCCCTCACTTTCCTTCTTTGTCCCTAGAAACAAGGACTCGCACAGTGAAAGAAACTGACACTCTCCCTACCTAGAGTTTTCTGTCCCTAGAAAAATTTTTTTTTTAAAGCACACTATAGCACAAGGAGAATTCCCCTCACTTTCCTTCTTTGTCCCTAGAAACAAGGACTCGCACAGTGAAAGAAACTGACACTCTCCCTACCTAGAGTTTTCTGTCCCTAGAAAAAATGTTTTTTTAAAGCACACTATAGCACAAGGAGAATTCCCCTCACTTTCCTTCTTTGTCCCTAGAAACAAGGACTCGCACAGTGAAATAAACTGACACTCTCCCTACCTAGAGTTTTCTGTCCCTAGAAAAAATGTTTTTTTAAAGCACACTATAGCACAAGGAGAATTCCCCTCACTTTCCTTCTTTGTCCCTAGAAACAAGGACTCGCACAGTGAAAGAAACTGACACTCTCCCTACCTAGAGTTTTCTGTCCCTAGAAATTTTTTTTTTTTTAAAGCACACTATAGCACAAGGAGAATTCCCCTCACTTTCCTTCTTTGTCCCTAGAAACAAGGACTCGCACAGTGAAAGAAACTGACACTCTCCCTACCTAGAGTTTTCTGTCCCTAGAAAAATGTTTTTTTAAAGCACACTATAGCACAAGGAGAATTCCCCTCACTTTCCTTCTTTGTCCCTAGAAACAAGGACTCGCACAGTGAAAGAAACTGACACTCTCCCTACCTAGAGTTTTCTGTCCCTAGAAAAAATGTTTTTTTAAAGCACACTATAGCACAAGGAGAATTCCCCTCACTTTCCTTCTTTGTCCCTAGAAACAAGGACTCGCACAGTGAAAGAAACTGACACTCTCCCTACCTAGAGTTTTCTGTCCCTAGAAAAAATGTTTTTTTAAAGCACACTATAGCACAAGGAGAATTCCCCTCACTTTCCTTCTTTGTCCCTAGAAACAAGGACTCGCACAGTGAAAGAAACTGACACTCTCCCTACCTAGAGTTTTCTGTCCCTAGAAATTTTTTTTTTTTAAAGCACACTATAGCACAAGGAGAATTCCCCTCACTTTCCTTCTTTGTCCCTAGAAACAAGGACTCGCACAGTGAAAGAAACTGACACTCTCCCTACCTAGAGTTTTCTGTCCCTAGAAAAAATGTTTTTTTAAAGCACACTATAGCACAAGGAGAATTCCCCTCACTTTCCTTCTTTGTCCCTAGAAACAAGGACTCGCACAGTGAAATAAACTGACACTCTCCCTACCTAGAGTTTTCTGTCCCTAGAAAAAATGTTTTTTTAAAGCACACTATAGCACAAGGAGAATTCCCCTCACTTTCCTTCTTTGTCCCTAGAAACAAGGACTCGCACAGTGAAAGAAACTGACACTCTCCCTACCTAGAGTTTTCTGTCCCTAGAAAAAATGTTTTTTTAAAGCACACTATAGCACAAGGAGAATTCCCCTCACTTTCCTTCTTTGTCCCTAGAAACAAGGACTCGCACAGTGAAAGAAACTGACACTCTCCCTACCTAGAGTTTTCTGTCCCTAGAAAAAATGTTTTTTTAAAGCACACTATAGCACAAGGAGAATTCCCCTCACTTTCCTTCTTTGTCCCTAGAAACAAGGACTCACACAGTGAAAGAAACTGACACTCTCCCTACCTAGAGTTTTCTGTCCCTAGAAAAAATGTTTTTTTAAAGCACACTATAGCACAAGGAGAATTCCCCTCACTTTCCTTCTTTGTCCCTAGAAACAAGGACTCGCACAGTGAAAGAAACTGACACTCTCCCTACCTAGAGTTTTCTGTCCCTAGAAAAAATGTTTTTTTAAAGCACACTATAGCACAAGGAGAATTCCCCTCACTTTCCTTCTTTGTCCCTAGAAACAAGGACTCGCACAGTGAAAGAAACTGACACTCTCCCTACCTAGAGTTTTCTGTCCCTAGAAAAAATGTTTTTTTAAAGCACACTATAGCACAAGGAGAATTCCCCTCACTTTCCTTCTTTGTCCCTAGAAACAAGGACTCGCACAGTGAAATAAACTGACACTCTCCCTACCTAGAGTTTTCTGTCCCTAGAAAAAATGTTTTTTTAAAGCACACTATAGCACAAGGAGAATTCCCCTCACTTTCCTTCTTTGTCCCTAGAAACAAGGACTCGCACAGTGAAAGAAACTGACACTCTCCCTACCTAGAGTTTTCTGTCCCTAGAAAAAATGTTTTTTTAAAGCACACTATAGCACAAGGAGAATTCCCCTCACTTTCCTTCTTTGTCCCTAGAAACAAGGACTCGCACAGTGAAATAAACTGACACTCTCCCTACCTAGAGTTTTCTGTCCCTAGAAAAAATGTTTTTTTAAAGCACACTATAGCACAAGGAGAATTCCCCTCACTTTCCTTCTTTGTCCCTAGAAACAAGGACTCGCACAGTGAAAGAAACTGACACTCTCCCTACCTAGAGTTTTCTGTCCCTAGAAATTTTTTTTTTTAAAGCACACTATAGCACAAGGAGAATTCCCCTCACTTTCCTTCTTTGTCCCTAGAAACAAGGACTCGCACAGTGAAATAAACTGACACTCTCCCTACCTAGAGTTTTCTGTCCCTAGAAAAAATGTTTTTTTAAAGCACACTATAGCACAAGGAGAATTCCCCTCACTTTCCTTCTTTGTCCCTAGAAACAAGGACTCGCACAGTGAAATAAACTGACACTCTCCCTACCTAGAGTTTTCTGTCCCTAGAAAAAATGTTTTTTTAAAGCACACTATAGCACAAGAAGAATTCCCCTCACTTTCCTTCTTTGTCCCTAGAAACAAGGACTCGCACAGTGAAAGAAACTGACACTCTCCCTACCTAGAGTTTTCTGTCCCTAGAAAAATGTTTTTTTAAAGCACACTATAGCACAAGGAGAATTCCCCTCACTTTCCTTCTTTTTTCCTAGAAACAAGGACTCGCACAGTGAAAGAAACTGACACTCTCCCTACCTAGAGTTTTCTGTCCCTAGAAAAAATGTTTTTTTAAAGCACACTATAGCACAAGGAGAATTCCCCTCACTTTCCTTCTTTGTCCCTAGAAACAAGGACTCGCACAGTGAAATAAACTGACACTCTCCCTACCTAGAGTTTTCTGTCCCTAGAAAAAATGTTTTTTTAAAGCACACTATAGCACAAGGAGAATTCCCCTCACTTTCCTTCTTTGTCCCTAGAAACAAGGACTCGCACAGTGAAAGAAACTGACACTCTCCCTACCTAGAGTTTTCTGTCCCTAGAAAAAATGTTTTTTTAAAGCACACTATAGCACAAGGAGAATTCCCCTCACTTTCCTTCTTTGTCCCTAGAAACAAGGACTCGCACAGTGAAAGAAACTGACACTCTCCCTACCTAGAGTTTTCTGTCCCTAGAAATTTTTTTTTTTAAAGCACACTATAGCACAAGGAGAATTCCCCTCACTTTCCTTCTTTGTCCCTAGAAACAAGGACTCGCACAGTGAAATAAACTGACACTCTCCCTACCTAGAGTTTTCTGTCCCTAGAAAAAATGTTTTTTTAAAGCACACTATAGCACAAGGAGAATTCCCCTCACTTTCCTTCTTTGTCCCTAGAAACAAGGACTCGCACAGTGAAATAAACTGACACTCTCCCTACCTAGAGTTTTCTGTCCCTAGAAAAAATGTTTTTTTAAAGCACACTATAGCACAAGGAGAATTCCCCTCACTTTCCTTCTTTGTCCCTAGAAACAAGGACTCGCACAGTGAAAGAAACTGACACTCTCCCTACCTAGAGTTTTCTGTCCCTAGAAAAAATGTTTTTTTAAAGCACACTATAGCACAAGGAGAATTCCCCTCACTTTCCTTCTTTGTCCCTAGAAACAAGGACTCGCACAGTGAAAGAAACTGACACTCTCCCTACCTAGAGTTTTCTGTCCCTAGAAAAAATGTTTTTTTAAAGCACACTATAGCACAAGGAGAATTCCCCTCACTTTCCTTCTTTGTCCCTAGAAACAAGGACTCGCACAGTGAAAGAAACTGACACTCTCCCTACCTAGAGTTTTCTGTCCCTAGAAAAAATGTTTTTTTAAAGCACACTATAGCACAAGGAGAATTCCCCTCACTTTCCTTCTTTGTCCCTAGAAACAAGGACTCGCACAGTGAAATAAACTGACACTCTCCCTACCTAGAGTTTTCTGTCCCTAGAAAAAATGTTTTTTTAAAGCACACTATAGCACAAGGAGAATTCCCCTCACTTTCCTTCTTTGTCCCTAGAAACAAGGACTCGCACAGTGAAAGAAACTGACACTCTCCCTACCTAGAGTTTTCTGTCCCTAGAAAAAATGTTTTTTTAAAGCACACTATAGCACAAGGAGAATTCCCCTCACTTTCCTTCTTTGTCCCTAGAAACAAGGACTCGCACAGTGAAAGAAACTGACACTCTCCCTACCTAGAGTTTTCTGTCCCTAGAAATTTTTTTTTTTTAAAGCACACTATAGCACAAGGAGAATTCCCCTCACTTTCCTTCTTTGTCCCTAGAAACAAGGACTCGCACAGTGAAAGAAACTGACACTCTCCCTACCTAGAGTTTTCTGTCCCTAGAAAAAATTTTTTTTTAAAGCACACTATAGCACAAGGAGAATTCCCCTCACTTTCCTTCTTTGTTCCTAGAAACAAGGACTCGCACAGTGAAAGAAACTGACACTCTCCCTACCTAGAGTTTTCTGTCCCTAGAAAAAATGTTTTTTTAAAGCACACTATAGCACAAGGAGAATTCCCCTCACTTTCCTTCTTTGTCCCTAGAAACAAGGACTCGCACAGTGAAAGAAACTGACACTCTCCCTACCTAGAGTTTTCTGTCCCTAGAAAAAATGTTTTTTTAAAGCACACTATAGCACAAGGAGAATTCCCCTCACTTTCCTTCTTTGTCCCTAGAAACAAGGACTCGCACAGTGAAAGAAACTGACACTCTCCCTACCTAGAGTTTTCTGTCCCTAGAAATTTTTTTTTTTAAAAGCACACTATAGCACAAGGAGAATTCCCCTCACTTTCCTTCTTTGTCCCTAGAAACAAGGACTCGCACAGTGAAAGAAACTGACACTCTCCCTACCTAGAGTTTTCTGTCCCTAGAAAAAATGTTTTTTTAAAGCACACTATAGCACAAGGAGAATTCCCCTCACTTTCCTTCTTTGTCCCTAGAAACAAGGACTCGCACAGTGAAATAAACTGACACTCTCCCTACCTAGAGTTTTCTGTCCCTAGAAAAAATGTTTTTTTAAAGCACACTATAGCACAAGGAGAATTCCCCTCACTTTCCTTCTTTGTCCCTAGAAACAAGGACTCGCACAGTGAAAGAAACTGACACTCTCCCTACCTAGAGTTTTCTGTCCCTAGAAAAAATGTTTTTTTAAAGCACACTATAGCACAAGGAGAATTCCCCTCACTTTCCTTCTTTGTCCCTAGAAACAAGGACTCGCACAGTGAAAGAAACTGACACTCTCCCTACCTAGAGTTTTCTGTCCCTAGAAAAAATGTTTTTTTAAAGCACACTATAGCACAAGGAGAATTCCCCTCACTTTCCTTCTTTGTCCCTAGAAACAAGGACTCACACAGTGAAAGAAACTGACACTCTCCCTACCTAGAGTTTTCTGTCCCTAGAAAAAATGTTTTTTTAAAGCACACTATAGCACAAGGAGAATTCCCCTCACTTTCCTTCTTTGTCCCTAGAAACAAGGACTCGCACAGTGAAAGAAACTGACACTCTCCCTACCTAGAGTTTTCTGTCCCTAGAAAAAATGTTTTTTTAAAGCACACTATAGCACAAGGAGAATTCCCCTCACTTTCCTTCTTTGTCCCTAGAAACAAGGACTCGCACAGTGAAAGAAACTGACACTCTCCCTACCTAGAGTTTTCTGTCCCTAGAAAAAATGTTTTTTTAAAGCACACTATAGCACAAGGAGAATTCCCCTCACTTTCCTTCTTTGTCCCTAGAAACAAGGACTCGCACAGTGAAATAAACTGACACTCTCCCTACCTAGAGTTTTCTGTCCCTAGAAAAAATGTTTTTTTAAAGCACACTATAGCACAAGGAGAATTCCCCTCACTTTCCTTCTTTGTCCCTAGAAACAAGGACTCGCACAGTGAAAGAAACTGACACTCTCCCTACCTAGAGTTTTCTGTCCCTAGAAAAAATGTTTTTTTAAAGCACACTATAGCACAAGGAGAATTCCCCTCACTTTCCTTCTTTGTCCCTAGAAACAAGGACTCGCACAGTGAAATAAACTGACACTCTCCCTACCTAGAGTTTTCTGTCCCTAGAAAATTTTTTTTTTAAAGCACACTATAGCACAAGGAGAATTCCCCTCACTTTCCTTCTTTGTCCCTAGAAACAAGGACTCGCACAGTGAAAGAAACTGACACTCTCCCTACCTAGAGTTTTCTGTCCCTAGAAAAAATGTTTTTTTAAAGCACACTATAGCACAAGGAGAATTCCCCTCACTTTCCTTCTTTGTCCCTAGAAACAAGGACTCGCACAGTGAAAGAAACTGACACTCTCCCTACCTAGAGTTTTCTGTCCCTAGAAATTTTTTTTTTTTAAAGCACACTATAGCACAAGGAGAATTCCCCTCACTTTCCTTCTTTGTCCCTAGAAACAAGGACTCGCACAGTGAAAGAAACTGACACTCTCCCTACCTAGAGTTTTCTGTCCCTAGAAAAAATGTTTTTTTAAAGCACACTATAGCACAAGGAGAATTCCCCTCACTTTCCTTCTTTGTCCCTAGAAACAAGGACTCGCACAGTGAAAGAAACTGACACTCTCCCTACCTAGAGTTTTCTGTCCCTAGAAAAAATGTTTTTTTAAAGCACACTATAGCACAAGGAGAATTCCCCTCACTTTCCTTCTTTGTCCCTAGAAACAAGGACTCGCACAGTGAAAGAAACTGACACTCTCCCTACCTAGAGTTTTCTGTCCCTAGAAAAAATGTTTTTTTAAAGCACACTATAGCACAAGGAGAATTCCCCTCACTTTCCTTCTTTGTCCCTAGAAACAAGGACTCGCACAGTGAAAGAAACTGACACTCTCCCTACCTAGAGTTTTCTGTCCCTAGAAAAAATGTTTTTTTAAAGCACACTATAGCACAAGGAGAATTCCCCTCACTTTCCTTCTTTGTCCCTAGAAACAAGGACTCGCACAGTGAAATAAACTGACACTCTCCCTACCTAGAGTTTTCTGTCCCTAGAAAAAATGTTTTTTTAAAGCACACTATAGCACAAGGAGAATTCCCCTCACTTTCCTTCTTTGTCCCTAGAAACAAGGACTCGCACAGTGAAAGAAACTGACACTCTCCCTACCTAGAGTTTTCTGTCCCTAGAATTTTTTTTTTTTTAAAGCACACTATAGCACAAGGAGAATTCCCCTCACTTTCCTTCTTTGTCCCTAGAAACAAGGACTCGCACAGTGAAAGAAACTGACACTCTCCCTACCTAGAGTTTTCTGTCCCTAGAAAAAATGTTTTTTTAAAGCACACTATAGCACAAGGAGAATTCCCCTCACTTTCCTTCTTTGTCCCTAGAAACAAGGACTCGCACAGTGAAAGAAACTGACACTCTCCCTACCTAGAGTTTTCTGTCCCTAGAATTTTTTTTTTTTAAAGCACACTATAGCACAAGGAGAATTCCCCTCACTTTCCTTCTTTGTCCCTAGAAACAAGGACTCGCACAGTGAAAGAAACTGACACTCTCCCTACCTAGAGTTTTCTGTCCCTAGAAAAAATGTTTTTTTAAAGCACACTATAGCACAAGGAGAATTCCCCTCACTTTCCTTCTTTGTCCCTAGAAACAAGGACTCGCACAGTGAAATAAACTGACACTCTCCCTACCTAGAGTTTTCTGTCCCTAGAAAAAATGTTTTTTTAAAGCACACTATAGCACAAGGAGAATTCCCCTGAGGCCTCGTACACACGACCGATTTTCTCGTCGTAAACAGTCAAGAAAAGTGCCGCGAGAGTTTTTTTGTCTAGAAAAACGTTCGTGTGTATGGTTTTACGACGAGAAACTTGACGAGAATCTCGACGAGAAAATAGAGAACCTGCTCTCTATTTTCTCGTCAGGAGTCCAGATTTCCTCGTCGTGTTTCTCGTCGGCCTGTTTTGTGACGAGAAAATGGTTCGTGTGTATGCTTTTACGACTCTTCCAAAAGCGCGCATGCTCACAAGCAACTATGAGACGGGAGCGCATCTTCTGGTAAAACAAGCCTTCATAATGGAGAGAGCACATTCGTCACGCTCATAAATATTTCATCGTTTAAATGTTCTGCATTGAATTCTTCGTTAGAATGTTACATTAATCAAAACGAGAGACCTTCTTTTGCTGCTGATATTCACACAGAGTTATGCCTTATTTTTAACCTTTTTCATGCTGCTCTTTATAAGATTTATGTGTATTATATCGTGCAAGTTTTTAGGAATAATTTAAATGGTTAGATTTTTCAAAATGATGTTAATTATAATTTCTCAATGTTTTGATAGCGATCTCCCATTTAATTTTCTAATCTATATTTTTAAAATTTCACACCATGTTTTTGAGCTAATCAGATTTAGTTATTCTTTTGGGGGGGTGATATCTGTGCCTTTTATTGTCAGTCAAATGTATCTGCTTACTCCAAAGCTTGTTTTTTTTTATTTAAAAATACACATAGTCAAGTATGAACTTAAACAAAAAACACATTTATTCATGTTTATAAATGAAATAAAGAGAAGGCAGCGCTGGAGAAGCTGCTGCCATTTGTGCATCCCAGGGACCCCAGAGCACACAGCAACCCTGTGTGGACACTAAAATTGGGAGCTTGAGAAGGCCCACATTTCAGAACACAATCTGATGCTGGCCTCCCAGAGGTCAGGAACAGCAGCAGGTGAGATATATGTCCCAAGTGTGTGGTACTACAACAGGCTGCCTTCTGTCCGACCAGTGCGACCACAATGAAGCAAGGCCATCACTTCCTCTTCTTCCTGGCAACCTTCCCTGCAGCCTTTACTGAAGCCTTCCTTCTTCGTTTAGCTGGAGGCTGGCCCACTGGAGGGGTACTCCTGTCAGGAGGAGGAGGTGGAGGTGTAGCAGAAGGGGGTGGGGCAGAAGAAGAAGGTGGAGGTGTAGCAGAAGGGGGTGGGGCAGAAGGTGGAGGTGTAGCAGAAGGGGGTGGGGCAGAAGGTGGAGGTGTAGCAGAAGGGGGTGGGGCAGAAGAAGAAGGTGGAGGTGTAGCAGAAGGGGGTGGGGCAGAAGGTGGAGGGGTAGCAGAAGGGGGTGGGGCAGAAGAGGAAGGTGGAGGTGGAGGTTGAGGTTGGGTCAGTTGGGCCACCTCACATATGGCGGTATTGGGGGTAATTTGCTCCATCACCCCCTTGTTGAGCAAGGTGATGAGCAGGGGTTCGCATAGGAGGCGTTGCTCCATGCTCATCACCTTGAACTTAGCCTCCACTAGGCCGGCAATGGCCTCTTCAGGGGATGTGGGCTCCTTGAGGGTGGCATGGGCCTCTTTAATAAGGGCCATTGCTGCCTCACTGGTGGTCCTGTCCCTCCTGCCTCTTTTGTGAAGCCTGATGGGAGGCACCTGGGATATGGTGCTTCTCCTTTGCCCTGCCACCTCCTGTCTGCCACTGGGCCCTGCCACCTCCTGTCTGCCACTGGGCCCTGCCACCTCCTGGCTGCCACTGGGCCCTGCCACCTCCTGGCTGCCACTGGGCCCTGCCACCTCCTGGCTGCCACTGGGCCCTGCCACCTCCTGGCTGCCACTGGGCCCTGCCACCTCCTGGCTGCCACTGGGCCCTTCCTCCTCCTGCCTGACAGTTTCCAGACCCTCCTCCTGGCTGATTTCATCCTGTGTATGAAAAAGAAACATAGTTTAATATGTTGGTTTAATCTTTGCATCAAACTTTGTAATCCTGATGGAAGCAATTAGAATGTAAATGGATAAATCCTTGCTTTAAATTTACCACTACATCAGCTTGACTATTTACCACACAATTAAGTGCAGAATAATGTCTACAGATCATGATTTCACTTGTTGAATACAAAATAATGTATGTTTCTCATCCTGACATATTTGGGAAACATTAATTTTATCCCACTACATTTTCAGTTAATACTATACCTGGCTCCAGATGGCCAAATCAGGATCATCCAGGATGGCTGCCTCCTCTTGCTCCAGAGAAGGCTCAGGTTGGCTGCAGGGAAGTCTGGGGGGAAGAGTGGAGAGTGATGGCCTTGGCTCAATGTGGTCATCCAGAAAGGACATCCTGCTGTAGTACCACAAAACCGGGACATAAACATCATCTGCTGCTGCTCCTGACCTCTGAGAAGCCAGCACCTTAGAGCGTTCAGTCCTGTAGGTACCTCTCAAGCTCCCAATTTTAGTGTCCACTTGTTTTGCTGTGGCTGTGGGCACCTTGGTATGCACAAATGGGAGCAGCTTCTCCAGCGCTGCTTTTCTCACCCCTTTTTTTTTATGGATGGGGTTTTTGGTCTCCCACAGAGCCGGCAGCTCCCTTACCCGGTCAATAAATTCCGCCAGGAACTCTTTGTCGCTAATAAATACATTCATATTGTATCTGCAAGTAAAATAAATTATATTTAAATAATGTGAGGCAAACAGTCTAACCTCCTTCACATCCTAGTCACCATATATATCCTCCAACAATCTCAAGACAGTATAGGCCAACAATTTTAACAAGTCTCACAAAATCACATACCTTCGTTCGCACGTCCGTCACTTGAACTCCTCTCTCCGCACACCGAACGTACTATAGTCACATGTGTGTTTGCTATATACACACCACGCATGCGTCCAAATTCGAACACGTCGCTCCGCACACGTCGCCCGCCCATGACGTTCTAACTAACATCTTTTCCCCGCCCCTTCTCTTTCGGCGCGCAGACAGATATGGCGGAGTTACAGCAGGTGTCTGATAATTCCGCAACTAGCGAGGAGACAAGCCCGGAGACCGAGGACACGTCACGATCAAGGAGGAGATTCAAGGCATCGAATATGTCTTTGGCGGAGATGGCGGAGATGGTGGACATCTTGGTCAAGGCTGATTATGATGCCAAGCATGGGCCGTATAGCAAACCAAATAGAAGGAAGGCCAAAATCCTCACTAAAGTTGTGAAGAGTCTGAGGGCGAAGTTCGGGGTGAAACGCTCAAATGAGCAGCTCAGAAAGAGGTGGTCAGACCTCAAACTGAGGGAGCCAGACCAGTTGAGGAGCATAAAGAGGATGCTCGCTAAAAGTAAGTAAAATGACGACCTTTCTGCTATTAATCTTTTTAGAAACTGACTTTTTTTTTTTTTAAAGCATATTGGACTCCCTTCCAAAATGTATTATTTTGAACTAGGTTGGGCACAGTAATCGTTCGTTACGTTACCGACACTTCGTTCGGCCACTATCCGTGGTTTTGGCTTATTTAAGACCCCCAAAAGTAATTAGACATCTGCCATTTTTGATCAAGTATTGTGGATAATTTTTAAGTCTAGATGATGTGTTTGTAAGGAGAATGAAATGCAAACTTTAATCAGTGTAAAGGAGAGGACACTCAGCAGCTGCTTCCACATCTGTACTTTGGAGCACTATAGTGTGGGCCACCAGACCCGCCTTTTTTGGGTGTCCCACACAGGTGCATCAGAGTTTATTTGTGGTGCCTCCATGTCCAAAAAATTACATCCAAATGTGAATAATAAACATATTTGGGGTCATAAAGAATGCATTTTTCTTTAAATTCCGCACAAACACACACTTGTACCCCACTTCCAAACAATTTAGCCTGTTTTAAGTTTAAAAATGAGATTTTTACAGTGTGATAAATAGACCTTTGGTTTTATTCTCATAGGGGAGAGAAGACTGGGAGGAGGACACTCCAGGGAGCACATGCACCCCACAACTTCCAAGCAACCCCAAACTCCCAAAGATCCACAACCGAAAGATGTGCAGGAAGTTGAGGTGGAGGAAGGAGAAGTGCAGGAAGGAGAGGTGGATGACGTTGTGGATCTGGTCACCACAACAGGTCAGTATCTGACACCACAGCTTAAGGTAAGCGAGGTAGGCCTGCAGAGTTTTATTAATTTTTTTTTATGGTTTTTAGGGGATGGAAATGTTGTGAAGGATAGCACACCGTTCTCTGCTGACAGTGCCCTCCGCCTCATCCAGCAAGTGATGGAATGTAGCACGGAACTGGACCTAATTAAACAAAGAATCCATGTGATGGAACAAACATTTAAAGACATTCTCGATGTTTTGGGGAGAATTCAATAAGCCATCCAAACACATTTGTTTTTACATGTTTGTTTTTATATTTTTACTAATTTTTTGAGTAACAAAGCAGCCAAAAATTGAATATGCACACAGTGTGTGAACATGTGCTATCTGCCATCAGGGGATATCCATGTACGTCTTTTGTGGGTGCAACCCCTTCCTCGTATCAAAAGTCGGTGAACTGAGGAAGGGGATGCACCCCCAAAACACATCCATTGATCACCCCTGATGGCAGATAGCACATGTTGACAATAGGGATCAGGATTGTAAACTTCCTATTTGCAAAAAAGTAAAAATGTGTGCATATTGAATTTTTGGCTGGGCAAGGGGTGGCAGGACCCCATATTAGGACGGGCACATAGAGACATAGTTTGTGTAACTGAATGTCTCAGATTGCTCATAGGTATCCAATGTTGTCATTTTAGAAATGCAAGTGGTATTTTTGTATTTTCATAAGCCAAAATTTGACGGGTTGTGGCCAGGCCAACCCCAAAGTAAAACAAAAAAAAATGTGCAGAGAGTAAAATATTTGACCACAAACAACGTGTAGCTTCTTTTTATAATACACTCTAAGCTTATTTGGTTCTTTTGTAAGGTAACATAGTGAAATTGGTTGTTATTTACTAAAGTAAAATACACTTGCCACTACAAATGCACAAAGACAAACTAGGAGACAGGAAAGAACAAATAATTAAAGGTTTAAACAAGATTTTTATTGGGATACTTAGACATAGGCTGGCATAGGAATTGCCCCCCTACCCGTGAAATACTCCATGTATTTGTCCCGAACCACACGGGCATTTTGGGGGGGCAAGCCAAGACGGGCAGATTCCAGGCCCGGAAGGGGATTTGCAGGGGAAAGTCCAGCCTCTGGCAAAACTGAGGCCATATATGAATTCGCTTTGCGGCAAAGAAAATTGTGTAGCACACAGCAGCATAACACTACATAGTTTATTTTGTAGTCCGCCAAGTGGATGGAAGTCATAAAAAGGCGGAACCGGCTGGCCATTATGCCGAAGGCATTTTCAACGACTCTTCGGGCCCTGGCCAGCCGGTAATTGAACACACTCTTCTCTGGGGTCAGGGTCCTCTGTGGAAATGGCCTCATAAGATGCCGTCCGAGTCCGAAGGCTTCATCAGCCAAGAAAACAAAGGGGAGTCCTTCAATATTCCCTGCATCCGGTGGCAATGCAAGGTCGTCACTCTGGAGACGGAGGGCAAACTCCGTCTGGATGAAGGATCCCCCATCGGACATCCGGCCATTCTTCCCTACATCAACATAGAGGAATTCATACCGTGCTGACACCACCGCCATCAGCACAATGCTATGAAACCCCTTGTAGTTGTAGTAGTAGGATCCAGAACGGGGTGGCGGCACGATGCGGACGTGCTTCCCGTCTATGGCACCACCGCAGTTGGGGATGTCCCACCGCGTGGCAAACTCCGATGCCACAGTCTGCCATTCCTGTGGCGTTGAAGGAAGCTGTGGAGTGAAACAAGATGAAATAATATTAGAAAAACAAAGGCATACATTACAAGCAAATTCAAGACCAAAAAATTTGAGACCAACATCAATCTAATTATACGTTTATTAAGGTGTGTAAAAAAAGTATAATGGAAGGCTCATTTATCATATTCATCACCCCCTCTGATGGGCCATTACTAAATTATTTTGGGGGGGGGGGAGATGTGTTTGGCCACAGGATAGCATTGCAGTGGCGGTGCGTCCAGAGTGGGCGCTGGAGCACTGTCCCCTCTCTCCTGTGCCCATCACTCAGAACAATACATAGGTTCATGCGTTGCATGAACCTATGTATTGTCTATGCCGCACACTATTCAGGTGGATGGCCTCTTGTAAAGCCACCGACATATGATAAATTGCGTCATTTAGGGGGTTAAAATTGCAGAGCAGAAACAGGTATTAAAAAAGTCTTGCAAATTACAACCTGAGGGATGTAATTGGCTTCCTCAAAGAAAAATCGGGGACGCAAGGAGGGGGCATTCCTTGTGTAAACACTGACAGGCAGCTCTGGCAATCATGTTCACCAAGTCTGTTTAATGGTAACATGATTGGCTGATGCAACATGAAGGGAAGGAGAAGACATCAAGGACAGAAGAAGGATGGCGCTGACCACAAGAAGGTAAGTGCAGGGCTGGGGGGAAACTGGCTGCAATAGAGGGGACTAAATGGCTGCATTGGAGGGGACAACTGGGGGCGTTTATTAGGCAACAGAGCAAAAAAGGAGGAAGTTTATTTCCGAAATTGGGGTTGTAACCCCCCAACATTTGGAGCAACAGGCGCCCCTGCTGGAAAAGTTAGTGAGGGGAAATATTTAGGGAGGATAAAAAAGGGGCATTTAAAAACTTCCAGCATGCATGGGGACAAAGGGGACATTCTCAGCATATTACAATCATGGTAATTAGGAAAGGATGAAAGAAATACAATACATTAGCATACATGTAATACATAAAATGTGATGTGAAGGGAGAAAACTTACCCTAATATAGTCCTCCTGCAGGACTTGTATAATAGCAGAACAGGTGTCTGGGATTATGAGGCCCAGAGCCTGGGGGGAGATGCCTGTGGTGAACTTCAAGTCCTGAAGACTTCTCCCTGTCGCCAGGTAACGCAACGTGGCGATGAGCCTCTGCTCAGCACTGATGGCTTCCCGCATAACGGTGTCCTTCCTGGTAATATAGGGGGACACCAAAGCCAACAGTTCCTGAAAAACGGGGTCAGACATCCTCAGAAAATTCCTGTAGTCCTCAGGATTATTCTCGACGATCTCCCGCAGCAGAGGCATGTGGCAGAATTGGTCCCGCTGGAGCAACCAATTCTTGGTCCATGAACTCCTCCTCACACCATTCATGGACTGGTCTTGGTCCAAAACAAGCAGACCAACACCAAGCGCACGCACAGCACGAACTCGACGACGAGAACGTCCAGGCGACATGGCTAGGAAACGGTCGTCTAATCAGAACGTACAGAACAGAACGCACTTTAGAACAGCAAGGCCTATGAATAACGAACTGAAATTCAGAAACGAACAGGCAAGAACGCACTGTAAAACAGATACGACCTGCCTAGACGCCCTGAAAGTCAAGATACGAACCCACAAGCACAAACTGAACGGCAGAAAACGATCTGAAAAGTACGAAGACTGAAAAGCGCGAATCGTCTCTTCCCAAACTTTTACTTCACACGCGGTAACACGAGATCAGCAAAAGCAGCCCAAGGGGTGGCGCCAAGAAAAAAGATCTTCCCCTTTATAGTGCCGTCGTACGTGCTGGACGTGAGCGCAGAGAACCACGAGGAAATTGGGAAATGACAGTGTGTACGCATAGAAAGCTTGACGAGAAAATCGACAAGCTTAACAAGAATCTCGTCGAAAAAAACGACGTGTTTTTTACGACGAGAAAATCGGTCGTGTGTACGAGGCCTGACTTTCCTTCTTTGTCCCTAGAAACAAGGACTCGCACAGTGAAAGAAACTGACACTCTCCCTACCTAGAGTTTTCTGTCCCTAGAAAAAATGTTTTTTTAAAGCACACTATAGCACAAGGAGAATTCCCCTCACTTTCCTTCTTTGTCCCTAGAAACAAGGACTCGCACAGTGAAAGAAACTGACACTCTCCCTACCTAGAGTTTTCTGTCCCTAGAAAAAATGTTTTTTTAAAGCACACTATAGCACAAGGAGAATTCCCCTCACTTTCCTTCTTTGTCCCTAGAAACAAGGACTCGCACAGTGAAAGAAACTGACACTCTCCCTACCTAGAGTTTTCTGTCCCTAGAAAAAATGTTTTTTTAAAGCACACTATAGCACAAGGAGAATTCCCCTCACTTTCCTTCTTTGTCCCTAGAAACAAGGACTCGCACAGTGAAAGAAACTGACACTCTCCCTACCTAGAGTTTTCTGTCCCTAGAAAAAATGTTTTTTTAAAGCACACTATAGCACAAGGAGAATTCCCCTCACTTTCCTTCTTTGTCCCTAGAAACAAGGACTCGCACAGTGAAATAAACTGACACTCTCCCTACCTAGAGTTTTCTGTCCCTAGAAAAAATGTTTTTTTAAAGCACACTATAGCACAAGGAGAATTCCCCTCACTTTCCTTCTTTGTCCCTAGAAACAAGGACTCGCACAGTGAAAGAAACTGACACTCTCCCTACCTAGAGTTTTCTGTCCCTAGAAAAAATGTTTTTTTAAAGCACACTATAGCACAAGGAGAATTCCCCTCACTTTCCTTCTTTGTCCCTAGAAACAAGGACTCGCACAGTGAAAGAAACTGACACTCTCCCTACCTAGAGTTTTCTGTCCCTAGAAAAAATGTTTTTTTAAAGCACACTATAGCACAAGGAGAATTCCCCTCACTTTCCTTCTTTGTCCCTAGAAACAAGGACTCGCACAGTGAAAGAAACTGACACTCTCCCTACCTAGAGTTTTCTGTCCCTAGAAATTTTTTTTTTTAAAGCACACTATAGCACAAGGAGAATTCCCCTCACTTTCCTTCTTTGTCCCTAGAAACAAGGACTCGCACAGTGAAATAAACTGACACTCTCCCTACCTAGAGTTTTCTGTCCCTAGAAAAAATGTTTTTTTAAAGCACACTATAGCACAAGGAGAATTCCCCTCACTTTCCTTCTTTGTCCCTAGAAACAAGGACTCGCACAGTGAAATAAACTGACACTCTCCCTACCTAGAGTTTTCTGTCCCTAGAAAAAATGTTTTTTTAAAGCACACTATAGCACAAGGAGAATTCCCCTCACTTTCCTTCTTTGTCCCTAGAAACAAGGACTCGCACAGTGAAAGAAACTGACACTCTCCCTACCTAGAGTTTTCTGTCCCTAGAAAAAATGTTTTTTTAAAGCACACTATAGCACAAGGAGAATTCCCCTCACTTTCCTTCTTTGTCCCTAGAAACAAGGACTCGCACAGTGAAAGAAACTGACACTCTCCCTACCTAGAGTTTTCTGTCCCTAGAAATTTTTTTTTTTTAAAGCACACTATAGCACAAGGAGAATTCCCCTCACTTTCCTTCTTTGTCCCTAGAAACAAGGACTCGCACAGTGAAAGAAACTGACACTCTCCCTACCTAGAGTTTTCTGTCCCTAGAAAAATGTTTTTTTAAAGCACACTATAGCACAAGGAGAATTCCCCTCACTTTCCTTCTTTGTCCCTAGAAACAAGGACTCGCACAGTGAAAGAAACTGACACTCTCCCTACCTAGAGTTTTCTGTCCCTAGAAAAAATGTTTTTTTAAAGCACACTATAGCACAAGGAGAATTCCCCTCACTTTCCTTCTTTGTCCCTAGAAACAAGGACTCGCACAGTGAAAGAAACTGACACTCTCCCTACCTAGAGTTTTCTGTCCCTAGAAAAAATGTTTTTTTAAAGCACACTATAGCACAAGGAGAATTCCCCTCACTTTCCTTCTTTGTCCCTAGAAACAAGGACTCGCACAGTGAAAGAAACTGACACTCTCCCTACCTAGAGTTTTCTGTCCCTAGAAATTTTTTTTTTTTAAAGCACACTATAGCACAAGGAGAATTCCCCTCACTTTCCTTCTTTGTCCCTAGAAACAAGGACTCGCACAGTGAAAGAAACTGACACTCTCCCTACCTAGAGTTTTCTGTCCCTAGAAAAAATGTTTTTTTAAAGCACACTATAGCACAAGGAGAATTCCCCTCACTTTCCTTCTTTGTCCCTAGAAACAAGGACTCGCACAGTGAAATAAACTGACACTCTCCCTACCTAGAGTTTTCTGTCCCTAGAAAAAATGTTTTTTTAAAGCACACTATAGCACAAGGAGAATTCCCCTCACTTTCCTTCTTTGTCCCTAGAAACAAGGACTCGCACAGTGAAAGAAACTGACACTCTCCCTACCTAGAGTTTTCTGTCCCTAGAAAAAATGTTTTTTTAAAGCACACTATAGCACAAGGAGAATTCCCCTCACTTTCCTTCTTTGTCCCTAGAAACAAGGACTCGCACAGTGAAAGAAACTGACACTCTCCCTACCTAGAGTTTTCTGTCCCTAGAAAAAATGTTTTTTTAAAGCACACTATAGCACAAGGGGAATTCCCCTCACTTTCCTTCTTTGTCCCTAGAAACAAGGACTCACACAGTGAAAGAAACTGACACTCTCCCTACCTAGAGTTTTCTGTCCCTAGAAAAAATGTTTTTTTAAAGCACACTATAGCACAAGGAGAATTCCCCTCACTTTCCTTCTTTGTCCCTAGAAACAAGGACTCGCACAGTGAAAGAAACTGACACTCTCCCTACCTAGAGTTTTCTGTCCCTAGAAAAAATGTTTTTTTAAAGCACACTATAGCACAAGGAGAATTCCCCTCACTTTCCTTCTTTGTCCCTAGAAACAAGGACTCGCACAGTGAAAGAAACTGACACTCTCCCTACCTAGAGTTTTCTGTCCCTAGAAAAAATGTTTTTTTAAAGCACACTATAGCACAAGGAGAATTCCCCTCACTTTCCTTCTTTGTCCCTAGAAACAAGGACTCGCACAGTGAAATAAACTGACACTCTCCCTACCTAGAGTTTTCTGTCCCTAGAAAAAATGTTTTTTTAAAGCACACTATAGCACAAGGAGAATTCCCCTCACTTTCCTTCTTTGTCCCTAGAAACAAGGACTCGCACAGTGAAAGAAACTGACACTCTCCCTACCTAGAGTTTTCTGTCCCTAGAAAAAATGTTTTTTTAAAGCACACTATAGCACAAGGAGAATTCCCCTCACTTTCCTTCTTTGTCCCTAGAAACAAGGACTCGCACAGTGAAATAAACTGACACTCTCCCTACCTAGAGTTTTCTGTCCCTAGAAAAAATGTTTTTTTAAAGCACACTATAGCACAAGGAGAATTCCCCTCACTTTCCTTCTTTGTCCCTAGAAACAAGGACTCGCACAGTGAAAGAAACTGACACTCTCCCTACCTAGAGTTTTCTGTCCCTAGAAATTTTTTTTTTTAAAGCACACTATAGCACAAGGAGAATTCCCCTCACTTTCCTTCTTTGTCCCTAGAAACAAGGACTCGCACAGTGAAATAAACTGACACTCTCCCTACCTAGAGTTTTCTGTCCCTAGAAAAAATGTTTTTTTAAAGCACACTATAGCACAAGGAGAATTCCCCTCACTTTCCTTCTTTGTCCCTAGAAACAAGGACTCGCACAGTGAAATAAACTGACACTCTCCCTACCTAGAGTTTTCTGTCCCTAGAAAAAATGTTTTTTTAAAGCACACTATAGCACAAGGAGAATTCCCCTCACTTTCCTTCTTTGTCCCTAGAAACAAGGACTCGCACAGTGAAAGAAACTGACACTCTCCTTACCTAGAGTTTTCTGTCCCTAGAAAAAATGTTTTTTTAAAGCACACTATAGCACAAGGAGAATTCCCCTCACTTTCCTTCTTTGTCCCCAGAAACAAGGACTCGCACAGTGAAAGAAACTGACACTCTCCCTACCTAGAGTTTTCTGTCCCTAGAAAAATGTTTTTTTAAAGCACACTATAGCACAAGGAGAATTCCCCTCACTTTCCTTCTTTTTTCCTAGAAACAAGGACTCGCACAGTGAAAGAAACTGACACTCTCCCTACCTAGAGTTTTCTGTCCCTAGAAAAAATGTTTTTTTAAAGCACACTATAGCACAAGGAGAATTCCCCTCACTTTCCTTCTTTGTCCCTAGAAACAAGGACTCGCACAGTGAAATAAACTGACACTCTCCCTACCTAGAGTTTTCTGTCCCTAGAAAAAATGTTTTTTTAAAGCACACTATAGCACAAGGAGAATTCCCCTCACTTTCCTTCTTTGTCCCTAGAAACAAGGACTCGCACAGTGAAAGAAACTGACACTCTCCCTACCTAGAGTTTTCTGTCCCTAGAAAAAATGTTTTTTTAAAGCACACTATAGCACAAGGAGAATTCCCCTCACTTTCCTTCTTTGTCCCTAGAAACAAGGACTCGCACAGTGAAAGAAACTGACACTCTCCCTACCTAGAGTTTTCTGTCCCTAGAAATTTTTTTTTTTAAAGCACACTATAGCACAAGGAGAATTCCCCTCACTTTCCTTCTTTGTCCCTAGAAACAAGGACTCGCACAGTGAAATAAACTGACACTCTCCCTACCTAGAGTTTTCTGTCCCTAGAAAAAATGTTTTTTTAAAGCACACTATAGCACAAGGAGAATTCCCCTCACTTTCCTTCTTTGTCCCTAGAAACAAGGACTCGCACAGTGAAAGAAACTGACACTCTCCCTACCTAGAGTTTTCTGTCCCTAGAAAAAATGTTTTTTTAAAGCACACTATAGCACAAGGAGAATTCCCCTCACTTTCCTTCTTTGTCCCTAGAAACAAGGACTCGCACAGTGAAAGAAACTGACACTCTCCCTACCTAGAGTTTTCTGTCCCTAGAAAAAATGTTTTTTTAAAGCACACTATAGCACAAGGAGAATTCCCCTCACTTTCCTTCTTTGTCCCTAGAAACAAGGACTCGCACAGTGAAAGAAACTGACACTCTCCCTACCTAGAGTTTTCTGTCCCTAGAAAAAATGTTTTTTTAAAGCACACTATAGCACAAGGAGAATTCCCCTCACTTTCCTTCTTTTTCCCTAGAAACAAGGACTCGCACAGTGAAATAAACTGACACTCTCCCTACCTAGAGTTTTCTGTCCCTAGAAAAAATGTTTTTTTAAAGCACACTATAGCACAAGGAGAATTCCCCTCACTTTCCTTCTTTGTCCCTAGAAACAAGGACTCGCACAGTGAAAGAAACTGACACTCTCCCTACCTAGAGTTTTCTGTCCCTAGAAAAAATGTTTTTTTAAAGCACACTATAGCACAAGGAGAATTCCCCTCACTTTCCTTCTTTGTCCCTAGAAACAAGGACTCGCACAGTGAAAGAAACTGACACTCTCCCTACCTAGAGTTTTCTGTCCCTAGAAATTTTTTTTTTTTAAAGCACACTATAGCACAAGGAGAATTCCCCTCACTTTCCTTCTTTGTCCCTAGAAACAAGGACTCGCACAGTGAAAGAAACTGACACTCTCCCTACCTAGAGTTTTCTGTCCCTAGAAAAAATGTTTTTTTAAAGCACACTATAGCACAAGGAGAATTCCCCTCACTTTCCTTCTTTGTCCCTAGAAACAAGGACTCGCACAGTGAAAGAAACTGACACTCTCCCTACCTAGAGTTTTCTGTCCCTAGAAAAAATGTTTTTTTAAAGCACACTATAGCACAAGGAGAATTCCCCTCACTTTCCTTCTTTGTCCCTAGAAACAAGGACTCGCACAGTGAAAGAAACTGACACTCTCCCTACCTAGAGTTTTCTGTCCCTAGAAAAAATGTTTTTTTAAAGCACACTATAGCACAAGGAGAATTCCCCTCACTTTCCTTCTTTGTCCCTAGAAACAAGGACTCGCACAGTGAAAGAAACTGACACTCTCCCTACCTAGAGTTTTCTGTCCCTAGAATTTTTTTTTTTTTAAAGCACACTATAGCACAAGGAGAATTCCCCTCACTTTCCTTCTTTGTCCCTAGAAACAAGGACTCGCACAGTGAAAGAAACTGACACTCTCCCTACCTAGAGTTTTCTGTCCCTAGAAAAAATGTTTTTTTAAAGCACACTATAGCACAAGGAGAATTCCCCTCACTTTCCTTCTTTGTCCCTAGAAACAAGGACTCGCACAGTGAAATAAACTGACACTCTCCCTACCTAGAGTTTTCTGTCCCTAGAAAAAATGTTTTTTTAAAGCACACTATAGCACAAGGAGAATTCCCCTCACTTTCCTTCTTTGTCCCTAGAAACAAGGACTCGCACAGTGAAAGAAACTGACACTCTCCCTACCTAGAGTTTTCTGTCCCTAGAAAAAATGTTTTTTTAAAGCACACTATAGCACAAGGAGAATTCCCCTCACTTTCCTTCTTTGTCCCTAGAAACAAGGACTCGCACAGTGAAAGAAACTGACACTCTCCCTACCTAGAGTTTTCTGTCCCTAGAAAAAATGTTTTTTTAAAGCACACTATAGCACAAGGAGAATTCCCCTCACTTTCCTTCTTTGTCCCTAGAAACAAGGACTCACACAGTGAAAGAAACTGACACTCTCCCTACCTAGAGTTTTCTGTCCCTAGAAAAAATGTTTTTTTAAAGCACACTATAGCACAAGGAGAATTCCCCTCACTTTCCTTCTTTGTCCCTAGAAACAAGGACTCGCACAGTGAAAGAAACTGACACTCTCCCTACCTAGAGTTTTCTGTCCCTAGAAAAAATGTTTTTTTAAAGCACACTATAGCACAAGGAGAATTCCCCTCACTTTCCTTCTTTGTCCCTAGAAACAAGGACTCGCACAGTGAAAGAAACTGACACTCTCCCTACCTAGAGTTTTCTGTCCCTAGAAAAAATGTTTTTTTAAAGCACACTATAGCACAAGGAGAATTCCCCTCACTTTCCTTCTTTGTCCCTAGAAACAAGGACTCGCACAGTGAAATAAACTGACACTCTCCCTACCTAGAGTTTTCTGTCCCTAGAAAAAATGTTTTTTTAAAGCACACTATAGCACAAGGAGAATTCCCCTCACTTTCCTTCTTTGTCCCTAGAAACAAGGACTCGCACAGTGAAAGAAACTGACACTCTCCCTACCTAGAGTTTTCTGTCCCTAGAAAAAATGTTTTTTTAAAGCACACTATAGCACAAGGAGAATTCCCCTCACTTTCCTTCTTTGTCCCTAGAAACAAGGACTCGCACAGTGAAATAAACTGACACTCTCCCTACCTAGAGTTTTCTGTCCCTAGAAAAAATGTTTTTTTAAAGCACACTATAGCACAAGGAGAATTCCCCTCACTTTCCTTCTTTGTCCCTAGAAACAAGGACTCGCACAGTGAAAGAAACTGACACTCTCCCTACCTAGAGTTTTCTGTCCCTAGAAAAAATGTTTTTTTAAAGCACACTATAGCACAAGGAGAATTCCCCTCACTTTCCTTCTTTGTCCCTAGAAACAAGGACTCGCACAGTGAAAGAAACTGACACTCTCCCTACCTAGAGTTTTCTGTCCCTAGAAATTTTTTTTTTTTAAAGCACACTATAGCACAAGGAGAATTCCCCTCACTTTCCTTCTTTGTCCCTAGAAACAAGGACTCGCACAGTGAAAGAAACTGACACTCTCCCTACCTAGAGTTTTCTGTCCCTAGAAAAAATGTTTTTTTAAAGCACACTATAGCACAAGGAGAATTCCCCTCACTTTCCTTCTTTGTCCCTAGAAACAAGGACTCGCACAGTGAAAGAAACTGACACTCTCCCTACCTAGAGTTTTCTGTCCCTAGAAAAAATGTTTTTTTAAAGCACACTATAGCACAAGGAGAATTCCCCTCACTTTCCTTCTTTGTCCCTAGAAACAAGGACTCGCACAGTGAAAGAAACTGACACTCTCCCTACCTAGAGTTTTCTGTCCCTAGAAAAAATGTTTTTTTAAAGCACACTATAGCACAAGGAGAATTCCCCTCACTTTCCTTCTTTGTCCCTAGAAACAAGGACTCGCACAGTGAAAGAAACTGACACTCTCCCTACCTAGAGTTTTCTGTCCCTAGAAAAAAAGTTTTTTTAAAGCACACTATAGCACAAGGAGAATTCCCCTCACTTTCCTTCTTTGTCCCTAGAAACAAGGACTCACACAGTGAAAGAAACTGACACTCTCCCTACCTAGAGTTTTCTGTCCCCAGAAAAAATGTTTTTTTAAAGCACACTATAGCACAAGGAGAATTCCCCTCACTTTCCTTCTTTGTCCCTAGAAACAAGGACTCGCACAGTGAAAGAAACTGACACTCTCCCTACCTAGAGTTTTCTGTCCCTAGAAAAAATGTTTTTTTAAAGCACACTATAGCACAAGGAGAATTCCCCTCACTTTCCTTCTTTGTCCCTAGAAACAAGGACTCGCACAGTGAAAGAAACTGACACTCTCCCTACCTAGAGTTTTCTGTCCCTAGAAAAAATGTTTTTTTAAAGCACACTATAGCACAAGGAGAATTCCCCTCACTTTCCTTCTTTGTCCCTAGAAACAAGGACTCGCACAGTGAAATAAACTGACACTCTCCCTACCTAGAGTTTTCTGTCCCTAGAAAAAATGTTTTTTTAAAGCACACTATAGCACAAGGAGAATTCCCCTCACTTTCCTTCTTTGTCCCTAGAAACAAGGACTCGCACAGTGAAAGAAACTGACACTCTCCCTACCTAGAGTTTTCTGTCCCTAGAATTTTTTTTTTTTAAAGCACACTATAGCACAAGGAGAATTCCCCTCACTTTCCTTCTTTGTCCCTAGAAACAAGGACTCGCACAGTGAAAGAAACTGACACTCTCCCTACCTAGAGTTTTCTGTCCCTAGAAAAAATGTTTTTTTAAAGCACACTATAGCACAAGGAGAATTCCCCTCACTTTCCTTCTTTGTCCCTAGAAACAAGGACTCGCACAGTGAAATAAACTGACACTCTCCCTACCTAGAGTTTTCTGTCCCTAGAAAAAATGTTTTTTTAAAGCACACTATAGCACAAGGAGAATTCCCCTGAGGCCTCGTACACACGACCGATTTTCTCGTCGTAAACAGTCAAGAAAAGTGCCGCGAGAGTTTTTTTGTCTAGAAAAACGTTCGTGTGTATGGTTTTATGACGAGAAACTTGACGAGAATCTCGACGAGAAAATAGAGAACCTGCTCTCTATTTTCTCGTCAGGAGTCCAGATTTCCTCGTCGTGTTTCTCGTCGGCCTGTTTTGTGACGAGAAAATGGTTCGTGTGTATGCTTTTACGACTCTTCCAAAAGCGCGCATGCTCACAAGCAACTATGAGACGGGAGCGCATCTTCTGGTAAAACAAGCCTTCATAATGGAGAGAGCACATTCGTCACGCTCATAAATATTTCATCGTTTAAATGTTCTGCATTGAATTCTTCGTTAGAATGTTACATTAATCAAAACGAGAGACCTTCTTTTGCTGCTGATATTCACACAGAGTTATGCCTTATTTTTAACCTTTTTCATGCTGCTCTTTATAAGATTTATGTGTATTATATCGTGCAAGTTTTTAGGAATAATTTAAATGGTTAGATTTTTCAAAATGATGTTAATTATAATTTCTCAATGTTTTGATAGCGATCTCCCATTTAATTTTCTAATCTATATTTTTAAAATTTCACACCATGTTTTTGAGCTAATCAGATTTAGTTATTCTTTTGGGGGGGTGATATCTGTGCCTTTTATTGTCAGTCAAATGTATCTGCTTACTCCAAAGCTTGTTTTTTTTAATTTAAAAATACACATAGTCAAGTATGAACTTAAACAAAAAACACATTTATTCATGTTTATAAATTAAATAAAGAGAAGGCAGCGCTGGAGAAGCTGCTGCCATTTGTGCATCCCAGGGACCCCAGAGCACACAGCAACCCTGTGTGGACACTAAAATTGGGAGCTTGAGAAGGCCCACATTTCAGAACACAATCTGATGCTGGCCTCCCAGAGGTCAGGAACAGCAGCAGGTGAGATATATGTCCCAAGTGTGTGGTACTACAACAGGCTGCCTTCTGTCCGACCAGTGCGACCACAATGAAGCAAGGCCATCACTTCCTCTTCTTCCTGGCAACCTTCCCTGCAGCCTTTACTGAAGCCTTCCTTCTTCGTTTAGCTGGAGGCTGGCCCACTGGAGGGGTACTCCTGTCAGGAGGAGGAGGTGGAGGTGTAGCAGAAGGGGGTGGGGCAGAAGAAGAAGGTGGAGGTGTAGCAGAAGGGGGTGGGGCAGAAGGTGGAGGTGTAGCAGAAGGGGGTGGGGCAGAAGGTGGAGGTGTAGCAGAAGGGGGTGGGGCAGAAGAAGAAGGTGGAGGTGTAGCAGAAGGGGGTGGGGCAGAAGGTGGAGGGGTAGCAGAAGGGGGTGGGGCAGAAGAGGAAGGTGGAGGTGGAGGTTGAGGTTGGGTCAGTTGGGCCACCTCACATATGGCGGTATTGGGGGTAATTTGCTCCATCACCCCCTTGTTGAGCAAGGTGATGAGCAGGGGTTCGCATAGGAGGCGTTGCTCCATGCTCATCACCTTGAACTTAGCCTCCACTAGGCCGGCAATGGCCTCTTCAGGGGATGTGGGCTCCTTGAGGGTGGCATGGGCCTCTTTAATAAGGGCCATTGCTGCCTCACTGGTGGTCCTGTCCCTCCTGCCTCTTTTGTGAAGCCTGATGGGAGGCACCTGGGATCTGGTGCTTCTCCTTTGCCCTGCCACCTCCTGTCTGCCACTGGGCCCTGCCACCTCCTGTCTGCCACTGGGCCCTGCCACCTCCTGGCTGCCACTGGGCCCTGCCACCTCCTGGCTGCCACTGGGCCCTGCCACCTCCTGGCTGCCACTGGGCCCTGCCACCTCCTGGCTGCCACTGGGCCCTGCCACCTCCTGGCTGCCACTGGGCCCTTCCTCCTCCTGCCTGACAGTTTCCAGACCCTCCTCCTGGCTGATTTCATCCTGTGTATGAAAAAGAAACATAGTTTAATATGTTGGTTTAATCTTTGCATCAAACTTTGTAATCCTGATGGAAGCAATTAGAATGTAAATGGATAAATCCTTGCTTTAAATTTACCACTACATCAGCTTGACTATTTACCACACAATTAAGTGCAGAATAATGTCTACAGATCATGATTTCACTTGTTGAATACAAAATAATGTATGTTTCTCATCCTGACATATTTGGGAAACATTAATTTTATCCCACTACATTTTCAGTTAATACTATACCTGGCTCCAGATGGCCAAATCAGGATCATCCAGGATGGCTGCCTCCTCTTGCTCCAGAGAAGGCTCAGGTTGGCTGCAGGGAAGTCTGGGGGGAAGAGTGGAGAGTGATGGCCTTGGCTCAATGTGGTCATCCAGGAAGGACATCCTGCTGTAGTACCACAAAACCGGGACATAAACATCATCTGCTGCTGCTCCTGACCTCTGAGAAGCCAGCACCTTAGAGCGTTCAGTCCTGTAGGTACCTCTCAAGCTCCCAATTTTAGTGTCCACTTGTTTTGCTGTGGCTGTGGGCACCTTGGTATGCACAAATGGGAGCAGCTTCTCCAGCGCTGCTTTTCTCACCCCTTTTTTTTTATGGATGGGGTTTTTGGTCTCCCACAGAGCCGGCAGCTCCCTTACCCGGTCAATAAATTCCGCCAGGAACTCTTTGTCGCTAATAAATACATTCATATTGTATCTGCAAGTAAAATAAATTATATTTAAATAATGTGAGGCAAACAGTCTAACCTCCTTCACATCCTAGTCACCATATATATCCTCCAACAATCTCAAGACAGTATAGGCCAACAATTTTAACAAGTCTCACAAAATCACATACCTTCGTTCGCACGTCCGTCACTTGAACTCCTCTCTCCGCACACCGAACGTACTATAGTCACATGTGTGTTTGCTATATACACACCACGCATGCGTCCAAATTCGAACACGTCGCTCCGCACACGTCGCCCGCCCATGACGTTCTAACTAACATCTTTTCCCCGCCCCTTCTCTTTCGGCGCGCAGACAGATATGGCGGAGTTACAGCAGGTGTCTGATAATTCCGCAACTAGCGAGGAGACAAGCCCGGAGACCGAGGACACGTCACGATCAAGGAGGAGATTCAAGGCATCGAATATGTCTTTGGCGGAGATGGCGGAGATGGTGGACATCTTGGTCAAGGCTGATTATGATGCCAAGCATGGGCCGTATAGCAAACCAAATAGAAGGAAGGCCAAAATCCTCACTAAAGTTGTGAAGAGTCTGAGGGCGAAGTTCGGGGTGAAACGCTCAAATGAGCAGCTCAGAAAGAGGTGGTCAGACCTCAAACTGAGGGAGCCAGACCAGTTGAGGAGCATAAAGAGGATGCTCGCTAAAAGTAAGTAAAATGACGACCTTTCTGCTATTAATCTTTTTAGAAACTGACTTTTTTTTTTTTTTAAAGCATATTGGACTCCCTTCCAAAATGTAATATTTTGAACTAGGTTGGGCACAGTAATCATTCGTTACGTTACCGACACTTCGTTCGGCCACTATCCGTGGTTTTGGCTTATTTAAGACCCCCAAAAGTAATTAGACATCTGCCATTTTTGATCAAGTATTGTGGATAATTTTTAAGTCTAGATGATGTGTTTGTAAGGAGAATGAAATGCAAACTTTAATCAGTGTAAAGGAGAGGACACTCAGCAGCTGCTTCCACATCTGTACTTTGGAGCACTATAGTGTGGGCCACCAGACCCGCCTTTTTTGGGTGTCCCACACAGGTGCATCAGAGTTTATTTGTGGTGCCTCCATGTCCAAAAAATTACATCCAAATGTGAATAATAAACATATTTGGGGTCATAAAGAATGCATTTTTCTTTAAATTCCGCACAAACACACACTTGTACCCCACTTCCAAACAATTTAGCCTGTTTTAAGTTTAAAAATGAGATTTTTACAGTGTGATAAATAGACCTTTGGTTTTATTCTCATAGGGGAGAGAAGACTGGGAGGAGGACACTCCAGGGAGCACATGCACCCCACAACTTCCAAGCAACCCCAAACTCCCAAAGATCCACAACCGAAAGATGTGCAGGAAGTTGAGGTGGAGGAAGGAGAAGTGCAGGAAGGAGAGGTGGATGACGTTGTGGATCTGGTCACCACAACAGGTCAGTATCTGACACCACAGCTTAAGGTAAGCGAGGTAGGCCTGCAGAGTTTTATTAATTTTTTTTTATGGTTTTTAGGGGATGGAAATGTTGTGAAGGATAGCACACCGTTCTCTGCTGACAGTGCCCTCCGCCTCATCCAGCAAGTGATGGAATGTAGCACGGAACTGGACCTAATTAAACAAAGAATCCATGTGATGGAACAAACATTTAAAGACATTCTCGATGTTTTGGGGAGAATTCAATAAGCCATCCAAACACATTTGTTTTTACATGTTTGTTTTTATATTTTTACTAATTTTTTGAGTAACAAAGCAGCCAAAAATTGAATATGCACACAGTGTGTGAACATGTGCTATCTGCCATCAGGGGATATCCATGTACGTCTTTTGTGGGTGCAACCCCTTCCTCGTATCAAAAGTCGGTGAACTGAGGAAGGGGATGCACCCCCAAAACACATCCATTGATCACCCCTGATGGCAGATAGCACATGTTGACAATAGGGATCAGGATTGTAAACTTCCTATTTGCAAAAAAGTAAAAATGTGTGCATATTGAATTTTTGGCTGGGCAAGGGGTGGCAGGACCCCATATTAGGACGGGCACATAGAGACATAGTTTGTGTAACTGAATGTCTCAGATTGCTCAGAGGTATCCAATGTTGTCATTTTAGAAATGCAAGTGGTATTTTTGTATTTTCATAAGCCAAAATTTGACGGGTTGTGGTCAGGCCAACCCCAAAGTAAAACAAAAAAAAATGTGCAGAGAGTAAAATATTTGACCACAAACAACGTGTAGCTTCTTTTTATAATACACTCTAAGCTTATTTGGTTCTTTTGTAAGGTAACATAGTGAAATTGGTTGTTATTTACTAAAGTAAAATACACTTGCCACTACAAATGCACAAAGACAAACTAGGAGACAGGAAAGAACAAATAATTAAAGGTTTAAACAAGATTTTTATTGGGATACTTAGACATAGGCTGGCATAGGAATTGCCCCCCTACCCGTGAAATACTCCATGTATTTGTCCCGAACCACACGGGCATTTTGGGGGGGCAAGCCAAGACGGGCAGATTCCAGGCCCGGAAGGGGATTTGCAGGGGAAAGTCCAGCCTCTGGCAAAACTGAGGCCATATATGAATTCGCTTTGCGGCAAAGAAAATTGTGTAGCACACAGCAGCATAACACTACATAGTTTATTTTGTAGTCCGCCAAGTGGATGGAAGTCATAAAAAGGCGGAACCGGCTGGCCATTATGCCGAAGGCATTTTCAACGACTCTTCGGGCCCTGGCCAGCCGGTAATTGAACACACTCTTCTCTGGGGTCAGGGTCCTCTGTGGAAATGGCCTCATAAGATGCCGTCCGAGTCCGAAGGCTTCATCAGCCAAGAAAACAAAGGGGAGTCCTTCAATATTCCCTGCATCCGGTGGCAATGCAAGGTCGTCACTCTGGAGACGGAGGGCAAACTCCGTCTGGATGAAGGATCCCCCATCGGACATCCGGCCATTCTTCCCTACATCAACATAGAGGAATTCATACCGTGCTGACACCACCGCCATCAGCACAATGCTATGAAACCCCTTGTAGTTGTAGTAGTAGGATCCAGAACGGGGTGGCGGCACGATGCGGACGTGCTTCCCGTCTATGGCACCACCGCAGTTGGGGAAGTCCCACCGCGTGGCAAACTCCGATGCCACAGTCTGCCATTCCTGTGGCGTTGAAGGAAGCTGTGGAGTGAAACAAGATGAAATAATATTAGAAAAACAAAGGCATACATTACAAGCAAATTCAAGACCAAAAAATTAGAGACCAACATCAATCTAATTATACGTTTATTAAGGTGTGTAAAAAAAGTATAATGGAAGGCTCATTTATCATATTCATCACCCCCTCTGATGGGCCATTACTAAATTATTTTGGGGGGGGGGGGAGATGTGTTTGGCCACAGGATAGCATTGCAGTGGCGGTGCGTCCAGAGTGGGCGCTGGAGCACTGTCCCCTCTCTCCTGTGCCCATCACTCAGAACAATACATAGGTTCATGCGTTGCATTAACCTATGTATTGTCTATGCCGCCCACTATTCAGGTGGATGGCCTCTTGTAAAGCGACCGACATATGAATAATTGCGGCATTTAGGGGGTTAAAATTGCAGAGCAGAAACAGGTATTAAAAAAGTCTTGCAAATTACAACCTGAGGGATGTAATTGGCTTCCTCAAAGAAAAATCGGGGACGCAAGGAGGGGGCATTCCTTGTGTAAACACTGACAGGCAGCTCTGGCAATCATGTTCACCAAGTCTGTTTAATGGTAACATGATTGGCTGATGCAACATGAAGGGAAGGAGAAGACATCAAGGACAGAAGAAGGATGGCGCTGACCACAAGAAGGTAAGTGCAGGGCTGGGGGGAAACTGGCTGCAATAGAGGGGACTAAATGGCTGCATTGGAGGGGACAACTGGGGGCGTTTATTAGGCAACAGAGCAAAAAAGGAGGAAGTTTATTTCCGAAATTGGGGTTGTAACCCCCCAACATTTGGAGCAACAGGCGCCCCTGCTGGAAAAGTTAGTGAGGGGAAATATTTAGGGAGGATAAAAAAGGGGCATTTAAAAACTTCCAGCATGCATGGGGACAAAGGGGACATTCTCAGCATATTACAATCATGGTAATTAGGAAAGGATGAAAGAAATACAATACATTAGCATACATGTAATACATAAAATGTGATGTGAAGGGAGAAAACTTACCCTAATATAGTCCTCCTGCAGGACTTGTATAATAGCAGAACAGGTGTCTGGGATTATGAGGCCCAGAGCCTGGGGGGAGATGCCTGTGGTGAACTTCAAGTCCTGAAGACTTCTCCCTGTCGCCAGGTAACGCAACGTGGCGATGAGCCTCTGCTCAGCACTGATGGCTTCCCGCATAACGGTGTCCTTCCTGGTAATATAGGGGGACACCAAAGCCAACAGTTCCTGAAAAACGGGGTCAGACATCCTCAGAAAATTCCTGTAGTCCTCAGGATTATTCTCGACGATCTCCCGCAGCAGAGGCATGTGGCAGAATTGGTCCCGCTGGAGCAACCAATTCTTGGTCCATGAACTCCTCCTCACACCATTCATGGACTGGTCTTGGTCCAAAACAAGCAGACCAACACCAAGCGCACGCACAGCACGAACTCGACGACGAGAACGTCCAGGCGACATGGCTAGGAAACGGTCGTCTAATCAGAACGTACAGAACAGAACGCACTTTAGAACAGCAAGGCCTATGAATAACGAACTGAAATTCAGAAACGAACAGGCAAGAACGCACTGTAAAACAGATACGACCTGCCTAGACGCCCTGAAAGTCAAGATACGAACCCACAAGCACAAACTGAACGGCAGAAAACGATCTGAAAAGTACGAAGACTGAAAAGCGCGAATCGTCTCTTCCCAAACTTTTACTTCACACGCGGTAACACGAGATCAGCAAAAGCAGCCCAAGGGGTGGCGCCAAGAAAAAAGATCTTCCCCTTTATAGTGCCGTCGTACGTGCTGGACGTGAGCGCAGAGAACCACGAGGAAATTGGGAAATGACAGTGTGTACGCATAGAAAGCTTGACGAGAAAATCGACAAGCTTAACAAGAATCTCGTCGAAAAAAACGACGTGTTTTTTACGACGAGAAAATCGGTCGTGTGTACGAGGCCTGACTTTCCTTCTTTGTCCCTAGAAACAAGGACTCGCACAGTGAAAGAAACTGACACTCTCCCTACCTAGAGTTTTCTGTCCCTAGAAAAAATGTTTTTTTAAAGCACACTATAGCACAAGGAGAATTCCCCTCACTTTCCTTCTTTGTCCCTAGAAACAAGGACTCGCACAGTGAAAGAAACTGACACTCTCCCTACCTAGAGTTTTCTGTCCCTAGAAAAAATGTTTTTTTAAAGCACACTATAGCACAAGGAGAATTCCCCTCACTTTCCTTCTTTGTCCCTAGAAACAAGGACTCGCACAGTGAAAGAAACTGACACTCTCCCTACCTAGAGTTTTCTGTCCCTAGAAAAAATGTTTTTTTAAAGCACACTATAGCACAAGGAGAATTCCCCTCACTTTCCTTCTTTGTCCCTAGAAACAAGGACTCGCACAGTGAAAGAAACTGACACTCTCCCTACCTAGAGTTTTCTGTCCCTAGAATTTTTTTTTTTTTAAAGCACACTATAGCACAAGGAGAATTCCCCTCACTTTCCTTCTTTGTCCCTAGAAACAAGGACTCGCACAGTGAAAGATACTGACACTCTCCCTACCTAGAGTTTTCTGTCCCTAGAAAAAATGTTTTTTTAAAGCACACTATAGCACAAGGAGAATTCCCCTCACTTTCCTTCTTTGTCCCTAGAAACAAGGACTCGCACAGTGAAAGAAACTGACACTCTCCCTACCTAGAGTTTTCTGTCCCTAGAAAAAATGTTTTTTTAAAGCACACTATAGCACAAGGAGAATTCCCCTCACTTTCCTTCTTTGTCCCTAGAAACAAGGACTCGCACAGTGAAAGAAACTGACACTCTCCCTACCTAGAGTTTTCTGTCCCTAGAAAAAATGTTTTTTTAAAGCACACTATAGCACAAGGAGAATTCCCCTCACTTTCCTTCTTTGTCCCTAGAAACAAGGACTCGCACAGTGAAAGAAACTGACACTCTCCCTACCTAGAGTTTTCTGTCCCTAGAATTTTTTTTTTTTTAAAGCACACTATAGCACAAGGAGAATTCCCCTCACTTTCCTTCTTTGTCCCTAGAAACAAGGACTCGCACAGTGAAAGAAACTGACACTCTCCCTACCTAGAGTTTTCTGTCCCTAGAAATTTTTTTTTTTTAAAGCACACTATAGCACAAGGAGAATTCCCCTCACTTTCCTTCTTTGTCCCTAGAAACAAGGACTCGCACAGTGAAAGAAACTGACACTCTCCCTACCTAGAGTTTTCTGTCCCTAGAAAAAATGTTTTTTTAAAGCACACTATAGCACAAGGAGAATTCTCCTCACTTTCCTTCTTTGTCCCTAGAAACAAGGACTCGCACAGTGAAAGAAACTGACACTCTCCCTACCTAGAGTTTTCTGTCCCTAGAAAAAATGTTTTTTTAAAGCACACTATAGCACAAGGAGAATTCCCCTCACTTTCCTTCTTTGTCCCTAGAAACAAGGACTCGCACAGTAAAACACACTGACACTCTCCCTACCTATCCTTCTCTTTCCCTAAACTAAAGGAATCCAGGTTAAGCAAGAAAGAAATAAATGTCACTGTCCCTGCCTATGCTTGTCTTTCCCTGCTCCGGAACACACTACACTAGGCCGCCGTGCTGGTGGCCTTTTATAGTGTGGGGCGTGTACTAAACACCCTCAGCAATAATTGGCCACAGGCATCCTGCCTGTGGCCAATCATTGCTCTCCTCGCTGCCGGCGCTGTGATTGGCCAAGCATGCGGGTCACAGTGCATGCTTGGCCAATCACAGCGCCTGGATGACACTGCGATGGCGTAGTGCATTGTGGGCCGTTCGCGTCACTCGAATTTGGCGCGAACGGCCCAAATCGTTCGATCTTCGTCGAACGATCGAACAGCCGATGTTCGAGTCGAACGTATGTTCGACTCGAACACGAAGCTCATCCCTAATCATGATGCCTGCTGCCCAATGCCCAAAACGATGACCCGGCACACACTGCCAATCCCAACACTACCACTAGTCAAATGACAGCTCCTGGAGCCATCATCAGCAAAATATATGGAAGGGGCAGAGACAGTGGTGACATCATTGGCCACACATGGCAGTAGGCGGTGATGTCACGGCTATCACTATCCCTATGTGGCAATTCTGGGTGACATCAGTGGTGCCTAGGCACACTGCGGTGCTTGCTTTCTTAGAAACTAGTGAAAAACAGCAAAAAGGCCAGATGCATGGATGTGTCCAGAATAGTACCATGCGAATGGGAAGTGTGACAGCGTCATATATAGAAGGGGTAGAAATACCACTTGTATGTTCCTTGGCTCCCAACTAGCAAGGTCTCAAACCATCAAAAGTTCAAACGCTTAAACAGCCAACGTTTGGATGAAGAGAAGATTGTAATGTGCTTGGGATGCTGCGGTGCAAGGAGGGTTGCTGGGGGCGACATCGGGTAGGCATTTAAGGGAATTAACCCTTTAAGTTTCTATGGCCAGGGAAAAAGAAGGTTAAAGCGGAGCTCCACCCAAAAATTGAACTTCCGCTTTTCGGAACACTCCCCCCCTCCGGTGTCACATTTAGCACCTTTCAGGGGGGAGGGGGTGCAGATACCTGTATAATACAGTTATTTGCACCCACTTCCGGGCAGTGACTCCCGTGGGAGTCACGCCACTTCCCCCCCCCCCCCCCCGCTGTGTTCTGGGAAAAACACGGCTCCCAGAACAGAGCGGGGACCAGTAGGATAGCGTAGCGCGGCTCGCGCATGCGCAGTAGCCGCAACGCTTCACTTCCCGATTCCATCACCGAGGATGGCGGCGGGGGTAGCCGAGAGACGAGCGATTGCTCGCCTTCGGCTGCCGACATCGCTTGACTCCAGGACAGGTAAGTGTCCATTTTTTAAAAGTCAGCAGCTGCAGTATTTGTAGCTGCTGACTTTAAAAAAAAAAACATTCGGTGGACCTCCTCTTTAACATTTCATTAGGTTGTGGTGAAAAGGAATCAGTTGTGAATTTAGGAAGTGAATCCCAGCTTTCCAGACTTTATTAAATTGTTCTAGTTTATCTTTTACAATGCTGGCTAGTGTTTCGTGAGCCTTGATAATGTTAATATCGGTAGCTATAGAAATCGATGATGTCTTCTAGGATCATGCTACCGATACAGTATGTTAGCACCCAGTGTTATAAGGAACATTAGGGCCAGAGAGTGTTTGAGAAGGTTGGGTTTAATTATCTTACCTATTTTGATGCTAAATCATAGGATTGGTTGACATACAACTCCCTGCCCCCCCCAAAAAAAAGGTTGGATTCAAGTGTTTCCAGTGAAGGGTACTGTTGATACTACATTTTACAAAGACATTGTACACAATTGCGCTCTTCCAGCCTTGTGATTACAGTTTGGGTAAGGTCCATTCCTGTTCTAGCCTAATTGTGGGCTAAGCCAGTTCCATAAAGACATGGTTTAACCAGTTTGGTGTGGAGAAACTCAAGTGTCCTGCACAGAGTCCTGACCTCTGATGTACTGAACAGCTTCATAAAGACATAGTTTGACCAGACTGAAGTGGAGGAAATTGAGTGGTCTTCATAGAGCCCTGACCTTAACCCTACTCAACAGCTCTATAAAGACATGGTTTGACCTGTTTGGTGTAGAGGACTTGAGTGGTCTTCATAGAGCCCTGATCTCAACCCTACTGAACAGCTCCATAAAGACATGGTTTGACCTGTTTGGTGTAGAGGACTTGAGTGGTCTTCATAGAGCCCTGACCTCAACCCTACTGAACAGCTCTATAAAGACATGGTTTGACCTGTTTGGTGTAGAGGACTTGAGTGGTCTTCATAGAGCCCTGACCTCAACCCTACTGAACAGCTCTATAAAGACATGGTTTGACCTGTTTGGTGTAGAGGACTTGAGTGGTCTTCATAGAGCCCTGACCTCAACCCTACTGAACAGCTCTATAAAGACATGGTTTGACCTGTTTGGTGTAGAGGACTTGAGTGGTCTTCATTAGGGATGAGCTTCGAGTTCGAGTCGAACTCATGTTCGACTCGAACATTGCCTGTTCGCCCGTTCGCCGAACAGTGGACAAATTGGGGTGTTCGCGGCAAATTCGAAAAATCTATGGGAGAAATCTAAAGTGTTAATTATAAAGGCTTATATGCAAGTTACTGTCCTAAAAAGTGTTTGGGGACCCGGGTCCTGCCCCAGGGGACATGTATCAATGCAAAAAGAAGTTTTAAAAACGGACGTTTTTTCGGGAGAAGTGATTTTAATAATGCTTAAAATGAAAAAATAAAAGTGAAATATTCCTTTAAATTTCGTACCTGGGGGGTGTGTATGATATGCATGTAAAGTGGCGCATGTTTCCCGTGCTTAGAACTGTCCCTGCAAAAAATGTCATTTTTGAAAGAAAAAAATGCATTTAAAACTGACTCGCGGCTATTAATGAATTGTCGGCTCCCATCAATACATACAAAAGTCATTGATAAAAAAAAAAAAAAAAAGCGTGGGGGTTCCCCAGAATTCAATTACCAGGCCCTTCAGGTCTGGAATGGATATTAAGGGGAACCCCGCCGCAAATTTAAAAAAAAATTGACTTGGGGTTCCCCCAAATATCCATTCCAGGCCCTTCAGATCTGGCATGGATTTTAAGGGGAACTCCACCCCAAATTTTTTAAAAAAATGGCGTGGAGTCCCCCTAAAAATCCATACCAGACCCCTTATCCGAGCACGCAACCTGACCGGCCGCAGGGGAAAAGGGGGGGACGAGAGAGCGGCCCCCCCTCCCTCCTGAACCGTACCAGGCCACATGCCCTCAACATGGGGAGGATGTCCCCATGTTGATGGGGACAAGGGCCTCATCCCCACAACCCTTGCCCGGTGGTTGTGGGGGTCTGCGGGCGGGGGGCTTATCGGAATCTGGAAGACCCCTTTAACAAAGGGGACCCCCAGATCCCGGCCCCCCCCTATGTGAATTGGTAAGGGGTACATTGTACCCCTACCATTTCACAAAGAAAGCATAAAAAAATGTTTAAAAAAACACACAAACACCTTGAAAAAGTCCTTTATTTAAAAAAATAAAAAAAAAACATTCCAGCGGTGAAATCCAGTGTCCCGCGGCGATCCCGATGTCCAGCGCTGTCCTTCATTGGTTGTGCCTGAGCGGACCTGATGGGGAACTCCCTCTCAGTATTTTAAATGTATAGACCCGCCCCTTCTAAAGTTCCCTATCAGGTCCGCTCAGCGGACCAGATGCGGAACATGAGAAGGGGCGGGTCTATACATGTATTACCAAAGTGAGAGCAGTTCCCCATCAGGTCCGCCCCCTCGGTATGTCGGACCCGCCTACGTCATTGGCTTGAGCGGGGAACTTCCTTCACTGTGTAATTTAAATTTACATAGTAAAGCACGGGAAACATGCGCCACTTCACATGCATATCATACACACCCCCCAGGTATGAAATTTAAAGGAATATTTCACTTTTATTTTTTCATTTTAAGCATTATTAAAATCACTGCTCCCGAAAAAACGGCCGTTTTTAAAACTTCTTTTGCATTGATACATGTCCCCTGGGGCAGGACCCGGGTCCCCAAACAGTTTTTAGGACAATAACTTGCATATTAGCCTTTATAATTAGCACTTTAGATTTCGAACGTTCGAGTCCATTGTATTTATTAGGGTTCTAAAGTTCACGCGAACATTCTGTCTGTTCGCAGGTTCTGGTGCGAACCGAACAGGGGGGTGTTCGGCTCATCCCTGGTTTTCATAGAGCCCTGATCTCAACCCTACTGAACAGCTCTATAAAGACACTGTTTGACCTGTTTGGTGTGGAGGAACTTGAGTGGCCTTCATAGAGCTCTAAATCAGAGCAGGTTTTGGGACTTTGTGTGAAACATGCGCCAAGGGAGACCCTTCATAGAGCTCTGACCTCAACCCTACTGAACAGCTCTATAAAGATATGGGATGACCAGTCTAGTGTGAGAGAACTTGAGTGGTCTTCACAGAGCCCTGATCTCAACCCTACTGAACAGCTCTATAAAGATTTGGTTTTTCCCAGGGGTGTCCAAACTTTTTTCAAAGAGGGCCAGATTTGATGAAGTGAACGTGCGTGAGGGTCGACCATTTTGCCTGACATTCTTTGAACCAATTTACAAGTGGTCAAACCATACAATGAAACACATAGGTCCATCCAATATGAATTAAGCATAGCAGTACTTTGGATATAACGGATTTATCGACATATAACACGCACCTTCACTTTAAGAGGGAAGTTTCAGGAAAAAAATTATAAAAATAAAAGGACTGTGAAGCAAAATAGGGGTCAGTGCCCATGAGTGCAGCCTAATCAGTGCCCATCTGCAGCCTCACCATTGCCATGAATGCAGACTCACCATTGCCATCAGTGCAGCCTGATCCATGCCCATCTGCAACCTCAGATGGGATAGGGAGGGGGCAGGATGAGCGGCAACAGATTACATACAGCAGAATCTGTTTTCTCTGTGACCTCTTTATTACAAAGTCCCGCCTCTTATGATGGACAGAACAGTCATCCAATGGCAGCGCAGGAGACGGGACTTCCTACTGCAGAGGCCGCAGTGCAAACAGGAAATTCACCTGTATGTGCGGCACTCGTTCAACCTCCTCCCTGTCCCCTCTAAGGCAGCCAGCATGTATATCTTTTGTGGCCCCGGCACTAAGGGGATTCGTTGGGGGACCACAAAAGAAAATTACCAGACGGGCCGTTCGAAACCGGAACGCGTGCCGGACTTTGGACATACCTGGTTTAACCTATTTGGTGTGGAGGAACCTGAGTGGACTTCATATTGCCCTCACCTCAGCCCTACTTAACACCTTTGGAATGAATTGGAGTGCCCGTAATGAGCCAGGTCTTCTCATCCAATATCAGTACCTGACCTCACAAATGGGTACACATTCCAAAAGACACCCCCAAATCTTGTGGAAGCCTCGCAGAAGACTGGAGGCTGTTATATTAAGGTGACCAGATTTTTCAGATGAAATCCGGGGACATATTTTTTTTTATTGGCAAATGGTAAACTATTTTATACGCCAGACCTTTAGCACTCCCTGAGTCCTTTCCACTAGTACTACACTAACCTACCTGATTCCTACACTATCCACTACACTAACCTACCTGATTCCTACACTATCCACTACACTAACCTACCTGATTCCTACACTATCCACTACACTAACCTACCTTATCCCTACACTATCCACTACACTAACCTACCTGATTCCTACACCATCCACTGCACTAACCTACCTGATTCCTACACTGACCTACCTTATCCCTACACTATCCACTACACTGACCTACCTGATTCCTACACTATCCACTACACTAACCTACCTGATTCCTACACTATCCACTACACTAACCTACCTTATCCCTACACTATCCACTACACTAACCTACCTGATTCCTACACCATCCACTGCACTAACCTACCTGATTCCTACACTGACCTACCTTATCCCTACACTATCCACTACACTGACCTACCTGATTCCTACACTATCCACTGCACTAACCTACCTGATTCCTACACTGACCTACCTTATCCCTACACTATCCACTACACTGACCTACCTGATTCCTACACTATCCACTACACTAACCTACCTGATTCCTACACTATCCACTACACTAACCTACCTTATCCCTACACTATCCACTACACTAACCTACCTGATTCCTACACCATCCACTGCACTAACCTACCTGATTCCTACACCGACCTACCTTATCCCTACACTATCCACTACACTAACCTACCTGATTCCTACACTGACCTACCTTATCCCTACAGTATCCACTACACTAACCTACCTGATTCCTACGCTATCCACTACACTGACCTACCTGATTCCTACACTATCCACTACACTAACCTACCTGATTCCTACACTATCCACTACACTAACCTACCTTATCCCTACACTATCCACTACACTAACCTACCTGATTCCTACACCATCCACTACACTAACCTACCTGATTCCTACACCGACCTACCTTATCCCTACACTATCCACTACACTAACCTACCCGATTCCTACACTGACCTACCTTATCCCTACACTATCCACTACACTAACCTACCTGATTCCTACGCTATCCACTACACTAACCTACCTGATTCCTACACTATCCACTACACTAACCTACCTGATTCCTACACTGAGTTGAGTGGCATATTGATATAGCGCGATCATTTACCCCATAGGATCCCAACGTGCTTGACCTTACAACCTAAGGTCCCTAGCACACATACATACATATACTAGGGCAATTTTTTATTTATTTTAGACAGGATCTGATTAACCTACCAGCATGTCTTTGGAGTGTGGGAGGAAACCGGAGTACCCAGGGGAAATGGGGAAACACACGCAGGCACAGGGAGAACATGCAAACTCCAGGCAGATGATGTCTTGGTTGGGGTATGAAGCAGCGACCCTTATTTGCTGCTAGGTGAAAGTACTAACCACTACACCACTGTGCTACACTGACCTACCTGATTCCTATACTGACCACTACACTGACCTACCTGAGTTCTATACTGACCACTACACTGACCTACCTGAGTTCTATACTGACCACTACACTGACCTACCTGATTCCTATACTGACCACTACACTGACCTACCTGATTCCTATACTGACCACTACACTGACCTACCTGAGTTCTATACTGACCACTACACTGACCTACCTGATTCCTATACTGACCACTACACTGACCTACCTGAGTTCTATACTGACCACTACACTGACCTACCTGATTCCTATACTGACCACTACACTGACCTACCTGAGTTCTATACTGACCACTACACTGACCTGCCTGATTCCTATACTGACCACTACACTGACCTACCTGAGTTCTATACTGACCACTACACTGACTTACCTGATTCCTGCACTACTCGCACCCCCCCCCCCACATGAACAGTGTAGATTGGTTGATTTTGCTCTGGCCTCCATGATAGTCCATCAGAGCAGGGCTCCCCAGCACCAGGTACTGTTCCCGATACCCAGCCGCTCCTCAGTATCCCCTGCCAAGAGCTTCTCCAATAGCCGCCGTATGCTCTGCACCGCCCCTTTCCTCCGCTGTTCTCACACACACACGGGCCACCTGCACCAGAGGGATCATGGGGGACAGGCTGGACCACAGGAGTCCCTGGGCGGGGGGCAACAGAGCACACTTGGGGGGGCACAGTAAGGATTTTGCGCCCCCCCAAATGTTGTACCAGGGGCAAGAGTACAAGATGCCCCCCCATTCCACTGCAATCTGGGGACAAATCCAGGGACAGACTGGCTCCGGGGACAGCGTTCTCAATCCGGGGACTGTCCCCAGAAACCAGGGATGTCTGGTCACCTTATGTTATAGCCTCTCCATAACAATGGCCAGGGCCAGAGGTAACTTCATATAATGCCCATGTTTTTTGTCCAACACTCCCATATAGGTGCAATGATCAAGTGTCCACACATCGAACTTCTGAATGAGAAAATAAGCAATCTCATTGTCAAATGAATGCCTTTAAATGACTAACTAAAAAAAATCTGAAATCTTTCAAAGAAAGAAAACTTCTTTATCATGTATACTCAGGGCCGCCATCAGGAATTTTGGGGCCCCTTACACAGCTTCAGGCATGGGCCCCCTGGAGCAGAGGAGAACCGGGGGGGGGTTGCTGCCGCTGCAAATTGAGAAGCTGGGGGGGGGGGCTGCCGCGAATTGAGAAGCAGGGGGGTGCCACGAATTGAGGAGCGGGGGGTGCTACCGCCGCAAATTGTTGAGGTGGGGGGGGGGGCTTTGGGTGCTGATGAACAAAAAAAACAAAAGAACAAAAAAAAGGGGGGTTGCCATCCGGGGGCCCTGGGGACCTCCGGGCCTCTGGGGACCTCTGGGCCCCTAACAAATGTTTTTTTTTTTTAAATATATTTTTTTTTTTTTAAAAAGGGGGGTTGCCAACCGGTGCCCTGGGGACCTCTGGGCCCCTTACAAAAAAAAAAAGAAAAAAATTATAAAAAAATATATATATATTTTTTTATAAAAAAATAAAAAAAGGGGGGGTTGCCAACCGGGGCCCTGGGGACCTCCGGGCCTCTGGGCTCCTTACAAAAAAAAAAATTATAAAAAAAAGAAAAAGGGGGGTTGCCATCCGGGCCCCTTACAGGTGTACTGCCTGTACCCCCCTGATGGCGGCCCTGTGTATACTTACAGTTAGGGTAACCACATTTTTTAACTACCATTCAGGGACACCCCCCCTTCCCAAAAATCAGCTTGTGCTGTAACGAATCACAGCACAGTGATTGGACACAAGAGGCGGAATTTATGATTTCTCCAATCACAAGCAGGGGGCGGAGATTGTGCTCCTCCAGGCATTCCCGGCCAGGACAAGTACTGTCAGTGAGTAAAGCGGTGATGTGGCGCCCTTTTTTGGGGGCATCAGATTGGCCCGGGAGGTGTCTGTGTCAGTTTCATTCCGGGACACTGTATTGTCCTGGAATGAAGGTGCCCGGGACAGATCTGCAAAATGCGGGACTGTCCCGGGCAATCCGGGACACGTGGTCACCCTACTTACAGTACGTATGAAAGCTGAAACACTGACGTACAATGAATGAATGAGTAACTTGTATAGCGCTACAAATGCGAACTGAATCGCCTCAAGGCGCTTTTTGCAGCCAGTGTCTGCTTGGCTAGCGTGGTCATTTACCCCGTAGTATCTCGACACGCTTGGGACACACATTAGTACACATATGTAGCACACAGATCCCTTTCTTTCTTACCTCCGCTAGCAAGTGGGACACACCATGCCACATGCCCAGTATCCTCCTTGATGAAGAGGGTGAGCGGTGTTATCTATTTTTGGGTCCTGCAGCGAGTTACCTCCTTCCGTTGGTTCTCTTCCCTAGAGTGTAGGGAAGAGTCTATTCTCTCTCCTATTTCAAGAAGGCCATTGTCCAGCCAGTATTAAACCCAATAAAGAAAGGTTTATTTTCCTTGCTTTATAACTTGACAGGAAAGTTGGAGATAGAGAAAATAATGACAGGGAGGTAGGTTCAGGCACGCGGCACTCAACTAACAATCATCGCCACTCAGGCCTGAGTGGGATTTGCTCACCCGGATAGTCCCCTCTCACGGTTCCAGTAGCCGGTCTTGAACTTCCCAGCACTTGGAATATCTAAGTCCTTAGGTGCCAATGTGGCACATTACAAGGCTTGTGGCGGATTATGGAGTCCCTCCCTCTGATAGGTAACCAGGCCTCTCCCGAGACAATGACCTCCTTCACCGATCCCCTTGGATAGGTCCTCCCCTGGTTTCCTCTCCTTCAGAGCGGGTTACCCCTACTTGAGTACCCTGGGACTCCTCTTCTAATGTAGGCCTCAGCCAAAGGTGCCGGGCCTACCTGGAACGATGCAGCCTCGGGCTAAAGGTGCCTGGGGCTGACATACACACGCACCCCACGCCCACTACACGGCCGCCGAGAGAGGACACCCAATAATGCTGCAATGCTACCTGTGGTTCAACCTGGGCCTGGGGCTGCAGTGCCACCCACTGGCCACAGGGAACTGTACTGCCAGGCAAATTTACCTCAGAGCAGAAGCCAGTTTAAAGAATTCAACAGCCTGAGCCCAACAATTAGCTCAGGCTACCCTGTAAATTTAGGTATAGCGACCCCCATCATTGGGTGGTCCGCTACATATATATACTGGGCCAATTTGGGCAAGTTCCAATTAACCTACCAGCATGTCTTTGGAGTGTGGGAGGAAACCGGAGTACCCGGAGGAAACCCACACAGACACAGGGAGAACATGCAAACTCCAGGCAGATGGTGTTGTGGTCGGGATTCAAACCAGTGACCCTTTTGCTGCTAGGCGAAAGTGCTAACCACCACACCCAATATATATTGATACGCAATCTGTGATCTTGCTGCTTAATTTCCATTGGACACCATCCAAGATTCATTACATCATCAGGTACTTACATACAGTACATAAGGAATTATTTTCTTGCACAACACAGAACACCCGTACGCTGGAAAGTAGAAGGTCGCCCTCATGTTTTCCCCCTGTGTATGCTGACAAATGCACAATTTCCAGAGAATCCATCATTTTAGGGATCTTCATATATATCTTCACACATTATCTCCATGCGTGATATGATAACAGAGAAAAAACATGCAAACTGGTTATACTGTTTTTATGTTGTTATCATGGGTGGGAATATGTTTCACTTTTATCAAATAGGGCCCCCTCCCCAGTCCCAGGGGTCCCTGCATGGAATTTGCATACAGGTATCTGCTCAGTAATATATAATGGAACAAGGACCTGTCAGTAACCAAACTTTCTATCTTCATTTAAAAGGGAAAAACTATGTAACATGTTTTGTATAACTCATCTCCGAACTAGGAGACATCTAAAGGGTGGTAAGCGGGATGATTTCTCCGGGGACATTGTTAGTTTCATTTTGTTGTCTTTTTGCCTCTTTACTTGTAAAACATAAATGATGAAAAAAAATTATGATTACAATGAAAATAAACCTGATAAAAAAAAAAAAAAAAAAAAGTAAAGACGTCTACACATTGCTTCACCTCCCAGAAGTGGTGAAGATTCATATCAGGACCCTCCTGCTAGTCAGCAAAGGGGAAACGTGCAGGAGATGTATGAGTTTCATCCTTTGGCTTGAAAGTCAAGGGTCAGAGGTCATTTGAAATTTCTGTGATATGCTCAATGATGTCATCCCAAGACCTTCCCCTTTGCTTATGTAGCACCCACTACCGTAGGTAGGTGCTAGGTAGGATGTTTTGTGAGGTAGAACTGTCAGTGCAGGTAAATTTAGGCAGGCCTATGCCCTAGGCTAGGCTTGCTTGTTTTGATCTGGTGGGCAGGGAGTGGTTAGTGTAGCAGTGGGTGTGACCACCTGTGCTTCAGTACTTGGGCGCCTCCCCTACTTTCAGTGGATTGTTCTGGAAGAGGGGCAGGGCCAGGGCTGGAGTGACAGGCAGCTCATGTGTGGAGCCCTGACCAATCCCCACTTGGTATTGGCAGGGGGCGGGCCTCCCATATAAGCTTAGGTAACAGCTCACTAGGGAGGAGTTGTCGGCCAGGTGAAGTAGAGAATGGAGTCCTAGATAGCAGCAGGAGGCCATCCCCATCTGTAGGGTGGGGGATGCCGATCGCGGAGGAGCCCGGGAGAGCTGGGAGTGAGCCTTATTGTTACAAGGTCATAGAAGATATCTCCTGGAACAGAGGGGCTGGAGAAGCTATTGGAACGGATGTCTGGTTAAAGTTCTCTACCATGGACATTTACCAATACCTTGTACACCGGAGGTTGGAATGTTGGGGGTTCTCAATGAGTTCGTACCCAGGACCCACGCTCGAATTCTGGTGCGCACTATTCTTTTTTACACTAGGAAATTAATTCTGTTACAATGGAAGAGAACGTCATTTATGACGAAACGCGCCTGGGGAAACACGCAGTGACGTCACCATGCAGCTCTAGCACGGAAGGGCAATTGTGCATGCCGGCCGGCACGTTTTTTATGCTTATGGAAGCTTTGTTTTTGTAAGTACACTACATTTTTAATAAAGTCGTTATTAAGAGGATATCACCCTATGGTCTCCCCCCTTTCTTTTTTGGCACCCCACATGGAGCGATAAGCAGCGCTAGTCTCATATTGAAGACCTTCCTGGGATTTTGTGTGTGGGTTGATTAAAGATCGTGGTAGGATACAGCTATAGGCCTACTCTCTACCTATGTCTGGTAAGGAGCCATTTTATACATAGGTGGTGGTCACTCTCTTTAACTGCGCACGGTGGTGGTGTCTACCTGTGAATACGTTATTACCCTATGGTATTTTTTCTGTTGTTTATTTGCAACCGAGCCGTCAAGAGGGCTTTTTTGCTAACATTAGTGGATTGTCGGGGGACCTGGCTTGGATCTCTTCCCTGGGATAAAGGCCTTGGCTGGGCTAAAGCCACCTGCATGTTGTCATCTGTTTTGTGGTAAGGAGCCATTTCGTATGGTGATGACTACATTTAGTGCTTGTCTAATGAACTTTCAATGCACTGCAAGTTTGGATTCCATGTGAGATTGGACTTCTCCCCTCTAATTTGGATTACAACCTTGAACTACTCCCTGGATGCTCTTTAGGAGCTTTCTACTAAGTATCATTGGCGCAGTCTTTTCTGCCTAAACAATGGAAGAGTGCCTCTGCTCCAGATGTTCAAAGGTTGTACCGAATGATAAATAAGGTTATACCCATTTTTAAATGCATCTACAAGGGTAGGGCCTGTCCTGCCAAGTTTACCAAGATTTGACAGCCCTGGCTTGACATTGCAGATTCCTTTTGGAAGGATACCCCGCTCTCCCAACCCTAATGGGTATTGCCCTGGGTTGGCTTGCTAAGGCTGCAGCCTGCTGGGGACAATGTTGTTGGTTTGGTGCTCTCCGGTTTTGTTTGGAGGTGTGGTGGGCGGTGAGGTGTGTATGGCTGGGTGTGTGTGTGTGTGTGTTTGTAGGGGTTGACTGTACTTGGTCATATCTCCACTGCTTACTATACTAGGACTCCATTCTCTACTTCACCCGGCTGACAACTCCTCCCCAGTGAGCTGTTACCTCAGCTAATATGGGAGGCTTGCCCCCTGCCAATACCAAATGGGGATTGGTCAGGGCTCATCACATGAGCTGCCTGCGACTCCAGCCCTGGCCCTGCCCCTCTTCCAGAACAATCCACTGAAAGCAGGGGAGGCGCCCAAGTACTGAAGCACAGGTCTGGTCGAGCGCGCGCAGCCACCGCCGCGCTCGTTACCCTGCCACTTTCTCCGTGACCCCGACCGTGGGTCCCGCGGACTCTATCGCCGCGGGGATACCCGCGATCGTCTCACGGAGAGATAGAGCCGGGAGATGCTAATGTAAACAAGCATCTCCCCATTCTGCCTAGTGACAATGACACTGATCTCCTGATCTCCACGTTGTATCCGCCTCCCTTTCCTGGCAACCCAGGGGGGATCTCACACTTTTTTTTTCTTGCTTTTTGCATGAAGTTCCCTTCTAAAAGCCATACCAGATTTAAAGGGTCTGATATGGAATTTGGGGGAACTCCATGTTGTTGTTTTTTTGTGGGGGGGATCATGGTGTCCCTCTTAAAATGCATACCAGACCTAAAGGGCCTAGTTTGAATGAGGGGGGGCATGCTGTTTCCCCCCCCCCCCGCTGTCTCTTTATAATCACCTGTCAGTTGGGAATCCTGGCTGACAGCTGAATGTGCCTGATGTGTCACCAGTTGTTAGGATGCCAGCGGGTGCCAGCTCCCTAACAACCAGGAGGAAGCTGTCTGTACTCATATTAATACCAATGGTCAATGTTTCACCTTTCACTGAAGCTGGACATTGATTTGGCTGAGGACCCATTTCTTCGGCCATCCACACAAGGTTCTCTGCAGACTGCACACAATTCAGAAGTCCACCTCATATTATTTCACCTGCTGCTCAAATGTTCTTAGCCTATGGCGTTAGGCTATTTTCTCTATTGGTGAATGTTAGCTCTCATGGTCGAATGTTTCTATCTTTCTCTTAGGCTACTTTCACACTGAAGCACTGGATGCGCTGGCGGTATAGCGGCGCTATGTTTAGCGCCGCTATACCGTCGTTTTTGCCACGATTTGCGGGCGCTAGAGGGGTGATTTTAACCCCCGCTAGCGGCTAAAAAAGGGTTAAAAACGCCCGCTAAAATGCCTCTTTGCAGCGTTTTGGAGGCGCTACCCCATTGATTTCAATGGGCAGGGGCGCTATAGGAGCGGTATTTTTACCGCTCCTACCGCGCCTCAAAGATGCGGCTTGCAGGAGTTTTTTGACCCTCCTGCAAGCGCACCACTTCAGTGCGAAAGCCCTCTGGCTTTCACATTGGATACAAAGTAGCGGCTTTTTCAGGGCGCTTTGCAGGCGCTATTTTGCGGTTGCCTAGTTTGCCTAGTGGTAGCATCGGCCCTGTGTCTGGGATGACATGAAGAGACAGAAGGATTTTAGGCAGCCGACATCCACAGAAGATCTGTGCTTAGTTCTCCAAGATGTTTAGAACAACCTACCTGCCGAGTTCCTTCAAAAACTGTGTGCAAGTCGTCCTAGAAGAACTGATGCTGTTTTAAAGGCAAAGTGGTGGTCACACCAAATTTTGATTGGATTTGGATTCCTCTTCTGTCCATTTTGCGGATTGATAAAAATTAACTATTAACACTACTATTTCTGAAAGCATTCTTCATTTACAGCATTTATTCACACCTGCCTAAAACTTTTGCACAGTAGTGTATATCTGATGCTGGGTCTGCTTTACATAAGTTTACTCACCTGTTGAGAAAATGCAATGCCTGACCCGATTTTACACATCATGCCTTGCTGGATTACAATGCCCCATCTATGACAGATGTCTTCATAATGCGGCTTTCATGTTTTCATTTTAATCTCATAAAACAATGCCGCTAAATATTATAAAATAATGAGCTTAATTATCCCAAACTCTCTCGGGCCGGTTCATCCTGGGCTCCTGTTGTTGTAGGCGCGGCCTGCAAGGCTCATAATTTGTCTCCATTAAGTCGTCTTTGTCTCACTCTGTTTATACGCGACCACAATGGTGTCCTTTGTATTTATCTGTAATAACACAGCCCTTCGCTGTGCGCGGGGGATATTGGACCTCATCCCAACCCAACGGCATCCCGGATCCAGAATCAACAGGAGGACCAGCCTGGGACACAATGCCGCACAATTCCCAGCCTGTCATCTCTCCCAGCTCATCACCACTATGAACTAAATACATTCACCCCTAAGAGACCATTAAGGGCGCTTTCACACCGATGCAGTGCGTTTTTTTCCGCAGTGTACCCGTTGGTTTTCGTGCCAGTTACCTGCGCTTTGCCATAGACTTCTATTAGATCGAGTGGTTGTGGTGTGTGTTCTGAAAGTGCACCAAAAGTCCTACACAGGGCCGTCTTTAAGGGGCAGCTGCCCTGGGCCCTGTCATTGCTGTGGGGCCCAAAACAGCTGCCTCATACTTGCCAACTATCCCAGTTTAAATTGCCTTGTCCCTTGAAGTTTTAGTCCTGTGCTGTGTCCTGATATCTCAGTGTGAAGTGCTGCTACTAATGCTGCCCAGCTCTGCCCTATTGTTGTGTACAGATGACTTCCCTGCAGACCCTACATATAAATAACCGTCATTCATATGTAAATCGTGGCGGCATAAATATGTAAATAACAAGAGCATTCATATGTAAATAGCTGAGGCCGGCGGCATTCATATGTCTATCATGCTCCTCTGCAGTGAAGAGATGATGTGCTGTAACCTCTAGCAACCAATCAGTGAGCAGTATTACTGTACAGTAATCTCTAGCAACCAATCAACAAGAAGAAATCATGTGCTGTAACCTCTAGCAACCAGTCAGTGAGCAGTATTACTGTACAGTAATCTCTAGCAACCAATCAACAAGAAGAAATCATGTGCTGTAACCTCTAGCAACCAGTCAGTAAGCGGTAATGATATGCTGTAATCTCTGGCAACCAATCGCAATTACTGCCCGATCTGATACAGTAAACTGATTTTAAGTCTAGCTGATATTTATTGTATGTCTCAGAGCAGGCGGAGAGCAAAATTGCATGGGGGGGAGGGGCCAAGAAATTTTTTGCCCAAGGTCCAATCAACATTAAAGACGGCTCTGGTCCTACATGCAACTGTCCGATCGGATAGAAGTCTATGGCAAAGCACAGGTAACTTGAACAAAACCACGCATACACTGCGCTGCACAAAAGCTGCGGGAAAAGCGCCCTTCTTGTTTAGTTTAAGGCCATTGCACAAGACAATGTAACACGTTTTCAGTAGGTTTGACATCATGTCCCACTGTATACATTGTTCTCAAGAAAATTGTTGTTTGTGAATCTTTTACCAGGAGGCAGTACCGGGAAAGGGTCATCCAGCGCATAGGGCAAGGATCCAGGATTACCCCCCCCCCCCTGTTAATACATGCCGTAGAATAGTTGTACGACCCTGTGTCTATTATTTGTCACCTTGTTTCTCTGTGCCAGGGGCAGCTGCCCCTCCTGCCCTCCCCTTGTCCTGGCCCTGTCTGAAAACATCAACTCACTATCCAGCAATTAGCAGCACTGTTGTCAGTCAGCCATGCCAGCTCCTTTACTTGGCTGTTGGGCTGCCTAACTGATTTGATAGACCTAATAGATGTTAAAAATGACTTCTAAATGACATTTGCATTTTAACACTCGGAGTTAGGTGATTGGGGGAGTTACAGTACAGAACAGTTACAGTACGCACAGGATCCTTACTGGGCCTTCCGGGATTCCTTGCATGATCCCTGTCATAATTCCCAGGTTTTCTAGGGCCTCCATTACTTCCAGAGTTCCCAGTAATGATGCTGGGTGTACCTCTCTCCAGATGGGAATTTAAACTTTGAAATGGCTGGTGCTATGTCCTCCAGTTGAATGTTTGTTGCCGACTTGGATTGACCCAACTCTTGCTTGCTGCCTGCCTCAGTCCCAACCTGGACCTGACTATTCTCTTACCTTCTAACTGCCATGACCCCTGCTTGGACCTGACTACTCTTTAGCCTGCTACTTGTCACAACCCTATGTAGACTTGAGGAAGAGTCCCTTCCACAACCGTATGTCCACTTGAGGAAGGGTCCCTGCCACAATTTACAGGTTTCCTAGGGCCTCCATTACTTCTAGGACTTCCAGAGTTCCCAGTAATGATACTGCGCATACCTCTGTCCAGAAGGGAATTTAAACTTCAGCCTTTGATGTGGCTGGTGCTATGTCCAGTTGCCTGTGTGTTGCCGACTTGGATTGACCCGACTCTTGCTTGCAGCCTGCCTCAGTCCCAACCTGGACCTGACTATTCTCTTGCCTTCTAACTGCCATGACCCCTGCCTGGACCTGACTACTTTCTAGCCTGCCACAACCCTATGTCGCCTTGAGGAAGGATCCCTGTTTCAAAGCAGTGCAGTCCTAGTCCTCTGACTGGAAATGTGAGTTTCCCTGCCTGGATCTGATTGCTCTTTTGCCTGCTGCCTTCCATGACCTCTGCCTGGACCTGACTACACTCTCTTTTCTGCTGCCTGCAACTACTGTGTTTCCCTGAAAATAAGCCCGGGTCTTATATTAATTTTGGCAACAAAAGACACAGTATGGCTTATTTTCGGGGTAGATCTTACCATGTAATGTGCTGTCTTCTCTCCCCCTCTCTCTCCCTGCCTGACAGGAATTCCCACCTTGGACTGAGTTAAAATGCTTGTAAAATCCTATAATCCACTCTATTACAGTAGTATATAATGTACAATATGTGTGTTTCTGTAACATAATTGTGCCAAATACCTTCGTTACAGCGCCGCTCTGCTCTTTTGTGACCCCTTGGAGCTCTCTTCCCAGCAATTACATTACAGAAACACACACATTGTACATTATATACTACTGTAATAGAGTGGAATATAGGATTTTACAAGCATTTTAAACTAGGGCTTATTTTCGGGGTAGGGCTTATATTGCAGCCCTCCTGGAAAATAACGCTAGGTCTTATTTTCGGGGGAAACAGGGTACCTATGCCTGGACCTGAGCTGACTACTCACTAGCCTTCTGCCTGCCGCACCCCTTTGCTTCTTCAAAGCAACATAGTGATAATTTGAAGAAGGGATCCTACATGGCCCCAAGACATTAGCTTACTTGACTGATGTGACATTTCACAAAAAAAAAGGTATATGTTTGCAATAGAGTGCTAGTGAGATCTCATCTTTTCACTTTGCATAGGCGTGCGCACAGGGTGTGCCAGGTGTGCCCAGGCACACCCTAATCACCCTGTGCAGCACAGATTCCCCCTACTGCCTAGTAGGGATGAGCTTCGTGTTCGAGTCGAACATACGTTCGACTCGAACATCGGCTGTTCGATCGTTCGACGAAGATCGAACGATTTGGGCCGTTCGCGCCAAATTCGAGTGACGCGAACGGCCCACAATGCACTACGCCATCGCAGTGTCATCCAGGCGCTGTGATTGGCCAAGCATGCACTGTGACCCCGCATGCTTGGCCAATCACAGCGCCGGCAGCGAGGAGAGCAATGATTGGCCACAGGCAGGATGCCTGTGGCCAATTATTGCTGAGGGTGTTTAGTACACGCCCCACACTATAAAAGGCCGCCAGCACGGCGGCCTAGTGTAGTGTGTTCCGGAGCAGGGATAGAGCAGCATAGGCAGGGACAGTGACTGTTATTTCTTTCTTGCTTAACCTGGATTCCTTTAGTTTAGGGAAAGAGAAGGATAGGTAGGGAGAGTGTCAGTGTGTTTTGTGCTTGTGCTATAGTGTGCTTAAAAAAAACATTTATTCTAGGGACAGAAAACTGTAGGTAGGGAGAGTGTCAGTTTATTTCACTCTGCAAGTCCTTGTTTCCAGGGACCTGTAAGGACAGTGAGTGAATTGTCCTTGTGCTATATTGTGCTTAAAAAAAACATTTATTCTAGGGACAGAAAACTGTAGGTAGGGAGAGTGTTTTTTTTCTTTCACTCTGCAAGTCCTTGTTTCCAGGGACCTGTAAGGACAGTGAGTGAATTGTCCTTGTGCTATATTGTGCTTAAAAAAAACATTTATTCTAGGGACAGAAAACTGTAGGTAGGGAGAGTGTCAGTTTATTTCACTCTGCAAGTCCTTGTTTCCAGGGACCTGTAAGGACAGTGAGTGAATTGTCCTTGTGCTATATTGTGATTAAAAAAAACATTTTTTCTAGGGACAGAAAACTGTAGGTAGGGAGAGTGTTTTTTTTCTTTCACTCTGCAAGTCCTTGTTTCCAGGGACCTGGAAGGACAGTGAGTGAATTGTCCTTGTGCTATATTGTGCTTAAAAAAAACATTTATTCTAGGGACAGAAAACTGTAGGTAGGGAGAGTGTCAGTTTATTTCACTCTGCAAGTCCTTGTTTCCAGGGACCTGTAAGGACAGTGAGTGAATTGTCCTTGTGCTATATTGTGCTTAAAAAAAACATTTATTCTAGGGACAGAAAACTGTAGGTAGGGAGAGTGTTTTTTTTCTTTCACTCTGCAAGTCCTTGTTTCCAGGGACCTGTAAGGACAGTGAGTGAATTGTCCTTGTGCTATATTGTGCTTAAAAAAAACATTTATTCTAGGGACAGAAAACTGTAGGTAGGGAGAGTGTCAGTTTATTTCACTCTGCAAGTCCTTGTTTCCAGGGACCTGTAAGGACAGTGAGTGAATTGTCCTTGTGCTATATTGTGCTTAAAAAAAACATTTATTCTAGGGACAGAAAACTGTAGGTAGGGAGAGTGTTTTTTTTCTTTCACTCTGCAAGTCCTTGTTTCCAGGGACCTGTAAGGACAGTGAGTGAATTGTCCTTGTGCTATATTGTGATTAAAAAAAACATTTTTTCTAGGGACAGAAAACTGTAGGTAGGGAGAGTGTTTTTTTTCTTTCACTCTGCAAGTCCTTGTTTCCAGGGACCTGTAAGGACAGTGAGTGAATTGTCCTTGTGCTATATTGTGCTTAAAAAAAACATTTATTCTAGGGACAGAAAACTGTAGGTAGGGAGAGTGTCAGTTTATTTCACTCTGCAAGTCCTTGTTTCCAGGGACCTGTAAGGACAGTGAGTGAATTGTTCTTGTGCTATATTGTGATTAAAAAAAACATTTTTTCTAGGGACAGAAAACTGTAGGTAGGGAGAGTGTTTTTTTTCTTTCACTCTGCAAGTCCTTGTTTCCAGGGACCTGTAAGGACAGTGAGTGAATTGTCCTTGTGCTATATTGTGCTTAAAAAAAACATTTATTCTAGGGACAGAAAACTGTAGGTAGGGAGAGTGTCAGTTTCTTTCACTGTGAAAGTCCTTGTTTCAAGGGACAGAGAAGGACACCTGAAGGTAGCCCTTATTGCTTTTTTCCCATCTCCCTGCAGGCCATCTATTAGAATGTCTGGAAGGCAAACAAGGAGAGGCAGACAGTCAGGAGGCAATAAAAGAGGGCAAGCAGGCTCTGTGTCTGGGGGCAACAGTGCTGGTCGTGGACGCGGTGCATTGTCATCAGCACATGGCCATGGGACACGCTTGTCCTTCTTTTCGGCAGCTGGACATGTTGAGCCACATCATGCCGAAGACTTGGTAGAGTGGATGACCAAGCCCTCCTCCTCCTCCTCATCCTCTCTCACCCAGGCTCAGGGTACTGGAAAAGCAGCTGCCAAAGCGTCGTCTTCCCTGGTATCAATGTCAGACAAATCATCAGTCACTCCTTCCCTAGACCCACCATGTCCTCCTCCTGAGGAGTCCCCCGAACTGTTTCAGCACAGTGTTGGGTACATGCTCCAGGAGGATGCCCAGCGTTTCGAAGGGTCTGATGATGAAACCCAGCTAGAGGAAGGCAGTAGCGTGAGAGCAGACAGAGGGGATGCTCAAGAAGGACACCAATCTGGCAGTCATGTTCCAGCAGCTGCAGCATACTGCCAGATTGGCTCCAGTGATGAGGAGGGAGGGGATGATGAGGTCACTGACTCCACGTGGGTGCCTAATAGGAGAGAGGAGGAGGAGGAGGATGAGGAGGAGGCACATCTCCAACGAGGCAGGATGCCCTTTGGTGGCCAGCGTAAGGGCAGTACACCGACGGAATCACACCGCAGAGCTCCGCCTGTGCAGGGCGCTGCCTCTGCCCGTCATTCAAAAAGTTCTTTGGTGTGGGCCTTTTTTGAGGCTAGTGCATCAGATCGCACAGCTGCTGTTTGCAACATATGTCTCAAGCGTATATCGCGTGGCCAAAACATCAGCCGCTTGGGTACCACATGCCTGACCAGACATATGTTGACCTGCCATGCAGCTCGTTGGCAAGCCTACCTCAAAGACCCACACCAAAGAACAAAGCGGACCTCTCCTTGCACCGCATCAGCTGGGATCTCCAACCCCACTATAACTTCAGTCCTCTCTGAAACATGCACTGAGAGGAATGAAGGTGTAGAATTAGGTGTGTCACAGCCAAGTACTTGCGGCCACTCTGCTAGCAGTACACCGACGTCCGATTCTAGCAGGCAAATTTCCCTGCCCCAGCTGCTGGACCGTCGAAAGAAGTTCACTCCCAGCCATCCACATGCCCAGCGGTTGAATGCTAGCTTGGCTAAATTGCTAGCGCTTCAACTGCTGCCTTTTCAGTTGGTAGACTCGGCCCCCTTCCGTGAGTTTGTGCAATGTGCGGTTCCTCAGTGGCAGGTTCCCAAACGCCACTTTTTCTCACGGAAGGCTATTCCGGCTCTCTACCGGCATGTGGAAGGCAATGTCTTGGCCTCGCTGGACAGGGCGATCAGCGGTAAGGTGCATATTACCGCTGACTCATGGTCCAGCAGGCATGGACAGGGACGTTACCTTTCTTTCACGGCCCATTGGGTCACTCTTTTGGCAGCTGGGAAGGATGCAGGACAAGGTGCAGTAGTGTTGGAGGTTGTCCCACCGCCACGCCTCCAAAATGCTACTACTGGTTGTGACACACCTCTCTCCTCCACCCCCTCCTCTTCTTCTTCCTCCATGGCCTCTTCCTGTGGTTTGTCCTATGAACCAGCGGTGCTCCGTAGCCGTTCACGGGGCTACGCAAGTACGCAGGCAAAAAGATGCCATGCCGTGCTTGCGCTGGTGTGTTTGGGGGACAGAAGCCACACTGGGGCAGAGGTCCTGTCTGCTCTGCAGGGCCAGGCCGAGAGGTGGTTGACGCCACGCCAGCTTAAGCCAGGAATGGTGGTTTGCGACAATGGCACCAACCTCCTCTCCGCCCTCCGACAGGGACAACTGACCCATGTGCCCTGTGTGGCTCACGTCCTTAACCTGGTGGTGCAGCGGTTCTTGGGCAGGTACCCGGGCTTACAGGATGTCCTGAGGCAGGCCAGGAAAGTCTGTGTGCATTTCCGCAGATCTTATAATGCCAGTGCTCGCCTGGCTGAGCTGCAAAAGGAGTTGAACCTGCCCAAGAACCGCCTTATATGTGACATGCCCACCAGGTGGAACTCAACGTTGGCCATGCTGCAGCGGCTGCACACGCAGCAGAGGGCCATCAATGAGTACCTGTGCGACTACGGCACCAGGACAGGGTCAGGGGAGCTTGGTTTTTTTTCTCCACGCCAGTGGGGCATGATCAGGGATGCATGCACTGTCCTGGCACCATTTGAGGAGGCCACGAGGATGGTGAGCAGTGACAGTGCATGCATCAGTGACACTGTACCTCTTGTCCACCTGTTGGAGCACACGCTGCGTGGAATAATGGACAGGGCACTTGAGGCAGAACAGAGGCAGGAAGAGGAGGACTTCCTTGCCTCTCAAGGCCCCCTTTACCCAGACAGTGTTCCTTCTGTCCCACCCATCGCACAGGAAGAGGAGGAGGAGGAGGAGGAGGAGGAGGAGGATTGTGTCAGCATGGAGGTGGAGGCTGGCACTCAGCATCATCAGCAGCAGTCTTTTAGGGATGATTTACAGTCCCAAGAAACCAGTGGACTTGTACGTGGCTGGGAGGAGGTGGCTGCGGATCATGTCGTCTTTAGTGACCCAGAGGACTCCGGAGCGAATGCCTCAGCAAACCTACGCTGCATGGCCTCCCTGATCCTGCAAAGTCTGCGGAAGGATCCTCGTATTCTTCGGATCAAGGAGAGGGACCATTACTGGCTGGCCACTCTCCTTGATCCACGGTACAAGGGTAAGGTTGCGGACCTTATGTTACCGTCGCAGAGGGAGCAGAGGATGAGACAACTCCGGGAGGCCTTGCAGAAAGGTCTGTGCAACGCGTTCCCAGAGACTGGGAGGTTACAAACTCCTGGTCCTGGACAACGAGTTGCTGAGGCTTCGGCCAGTCAAAGAAGGAGCGGTGGGGAAGGTGGCCGTCTGACCGATGCGTTCAGACAATTCTTTAGTCCGCAGCCCCAAAGTATGATCGGTTCCAGCAACCATCGCCAGCGTCTGATAAACATGGTGCAGGAATATCTAGGGGCAAGGTCAGACTTGGACACCTTTCCCACCGAAAATCCTCTGGCTTACTGGGTCTTGAGGATGGATCACTGGCCAGAGCTTGCACAGTATGCAATTGAGCTACTGGCCTGTCCTGCATCCAGCGTTCTTTCGGAACGCACATTCAGTGCTGCTGGAGGATTTGTCACGGATCACAGGGTGCGCCTGTCCACCGACTCGGTTGATCGACTGACTTTCATCAAGATGAACCAGTCTTGGATCACCACCAGCTACCACACACCTGATGCTGATATAACAGACTAATTGATTTTAACATGTCACATCCCTTCAAGACTGATGCTGATGCTGAGTGCCTGTGCTGTTATGTTGACTGGCTATCCTCCTCCTCCGAGTCCTCAATGATACGATTGATGATGATAGCTTGGAAGATCATTTTTGTTTATGGGTGCCGCCACCAGTGGCTAAGGCCCAATTTTTCAGCCCCTGTTTTACAGGGGCGTGTAATTACAATTTTTTTAGCAATAATTTGCCATAGGGCTCATTGCTGTGCTCCAAGTACAGTATCTGTGAGGGGTTGGAGTGTTGTGGCACCAGTGCCTAAGGCCCAATTTTTCAGCCCCTGTTTAACAGGGGCGTGTCATTACAATTTTTGAAGCAATACTTTGCAACAGGGCTCATTGCTGTGCTCCAAGTACAGTATCTGTGAGGGGTTGTAGTGTTGTGCCACCAGTGCCTAAGGCCCAATTTTTCAGCCCCTGTTCAACAGGGGCATGCAATTACAATTCTTGATCTAATAATTCACAGCAGGGTCCATTGCTGCACCCACCAAGAGTAACTCTGAGGGCTTACAGTCTTGTGGCAACGCCACCACCACCACCACCACCACGAAAGGCCCAATTTTTCAGCCCCTGTTCAAAAGGGGCATGTAATTACAATTCTTGATCTAATAATTCACAGCAGGGCCCATTGCTGCACCCACCAAGAGTAACTGTCAGGGCTTACAGTGTTGTGGCACCAGCACCACCATCAAAGCCCCAATTTTTACTACCACTGTTCAACAATTATATGTAATTAAAATTCCTGATATAATAGTTGACAGCAGGGCGTTCCAGCACCAACCAAGAGTAACTGAGTGCTTACAGTGTTGTGCCAACACCAACAACTAAGGGGCCTATTTCTGCAGAGTATATACGGCAGGTCCCTACTTTCAAACATCCAACTTACAAACGACTCCTACTTGCAAACGCAAGAAGACAACAGGAAGTGAGAGGAAATCTACCCCTAGAAAGGAAAATTCTCTCCTGTAAGAATAAATATGGGAGAAAGGGGTCTCATCTGTACTGATGCTTTATCAGCAATCCTTGTTTCAAGAAAAACACCACATTTCAAAAACAGTTGTCATTGGGACGGAAAGTGAGGTGAAATGTTCTGAACAGGGGCACAGACAGCAAAACAAATGTTACAGGGGTGATAACCCTTACCTATGTTTCCCAAAAAGTTTAAAAATAGATTTTTGGGCTGGAGCTACACTTCAACAATGTACCTGTTCAAAATTACAAACAGATTCTACATAAGAACAAACCTACAGTCCCTGTCTTGTATGCACCGCCTGTATACGGCTGTTCAGAGTATATAGGGCCTTTTTTATTTTATGTGCGGGGTTCCCCTTAATATCCATACAAGACCCAAAGGGGCTGGTAATGGGCTGGGGTAGGGGGGGGGTCATGGGGTAGCTATGCCATTTTTCTTAAAGAATTTCATCCATATTACCGGGACCAGACATTACATTAAAGCCGCAAGCAGTTTTAAATGGCTTTTTTTTCCTTTAGAAGTGTCATTTTGTGCAGGGACAGTTCTAAACACGGGAAACACGTGGCACTTCACAGGCATACTTTAGACACCCCCCAGGTACGATATTTAAAGGAATATTTGACTTTTTTTTTTTTCACTTTATGCATCATTAAAATGACTGCTCCCGAAAAACGACTGTTTTTAAAACTTCTTTTTGCATTGATACATGTCCCCTGGTGCACAACCCGGGTTCCCAAACCCTATTTATGACAATAACATGCATAATAGTTGTTATAATTAGCACTTTAGAATTCGAACGTTCGCATCCATTGTATTTAATAGGGTTCTAATGTTCGTTCGAACTTTCGGTCCGTTCGCGGGTTCTGGTGCGAACCGAACCCGGGGGTGTTCGGCTCATCACTACTGCCTAGGTTCCCCCCCTCCTTCTCCTTGCAGTGCTGCTGGCTAACCTACTCTCCTCTCCCTCTGGCTGTTGCTGCAGGGATGTTTTAGGATGAGTGGGGGAAGGGGCAGGTAAATATGTAACTTACCGGCCCTTTCCCTTTCATCGTGAGTGATCAATAGTATGTGTTTGAGCTTTGGGGTGCACACCCTAATGCAATAGGCTGCGCACACCTATGTCACTTTGGTTTGCATGGTGCCATCTGCTACAGTCACAATGAGCACCCATCTGTTACTAAGCTCAAACAGTGGAAGTAGTGCAGTCCTTGTCCTCTGATTTATGTGAGTTTCCCTGCCTGGATCTGATTCCTTGTTTGCCTGCTGCCTGTCATGACCTCTGCCTGGACCTGACTACACTCTTGCCTGTTGCCTGCCATGACCTATGCCTCGACCTGACTACTCTCTTGCCTGCTGCTTGCCATGATATCTGCCTGGACCTGACCTCTCTTTTGCCTGCTGCCTGCTACTACCTATGCCTTGACCTGACTACTCTCTTGCCTGCTGCCTGCCACAACCCTATGTTACCTTAAGGAAGGGTCCCTTCCTCAAGGCGACATAATGACAATTTGAGGAAGGGATCCAGCGTGGCCCCAACCATTGGCTTACTTGACTGATGTTACATTGCACTAATAAAAGAGTGAATATGTTTGCAACAGGGTGCTGGTGAGGTCTCATATTTTCACTGTGGTTTGCATGGTGCCACCTGCTATAGTCACTACAAGTACCCAACTGGTACCAAGGTCAAACACTGGAAGATGTGCAGTCCTAGTCCTCTGATTTATGTGAGTTTCCCTGCATGGATCTGACTGCTCTTTTGCCGTCTGTCTGCCTCTGCTTGGACCTGATCTCTCTCTTGCCTGCTGCCTGCCGCTACCTATACCTTGACCTGACAACTCTCTTGCCTGCTGCCTCCTGTAAACCTCTGCCTGGACCTGACTTCTCTCTTGGCTGCTGCCTGCCACTACCTCTGCCTGGACCTGACTTCTCTCTTGGCTGCTGCCTGCCACTACCTGTCATGGATATGCAGTAATGTTTGTCTGTCAGCTCACATTCCTCTCCATGTGTTCACCTTAGAGGACAGACACTCTCACCTGGCTGCTTTAATAATCTCTCCTCCAAGCATGGTTCCACCCCAGGCCCTATCAGAGAACTCTATATTAACCTGTGCACTGCAAGTCTGCCTTGCTGATCAACGTTGTTTGTTAAGCATTTTGTGTTTGGGTTCCTGCTTGCCGTGTGCTACATCTGTCTCTGTGTTACCGATCTTGGCTTGTACTCGACTATCCCTGTCTGCTTGTGACCTTGACCTTTGGCGTATCCTTTGTTTATCCTTGTCTGCTTGTCACCCTGACCTTGGATTATCCCCTCACTATCTTTTGTATCTTGAGCTGCTGCTTCCCCTCTATCCCCTATACCCTACGGAGCATGAGCTAGGGGACTCTGGGGGCCACGACCTGGATCCAGTTGCAGCTCAGTCCATCCTCACCACTAGAGGCTCTGGTGAACACCTGCTGGATCTTAGACTCCACGCCCTGGGGAATCTTGGGCTCTAGCTCCCTGTGGGATCCCTGTTTGTGCTCCAGTGGACCTGCCTTCCTTAACCACCCAGTGTTCCATCCGCAGCAGTCAGCCATAGGGTTCACTCTCTTGTGGTGCACTCCTGACCCCAACGGTGTGCATCTGTCATCTGGCCTCAGGTGACCTGACACTACCTCTGCCTGGACCTGACTACTTTCACGTCTATCACATCATTACCTGTCTCCGCAGCTTAGCCCTCTTCTGTCCCAGTTACACCTTAATGAGATCCTGAAAATCATGACCAGGTGCCAGTGTGCAGGAAAGAAAACCAGGGACCACAAGGGTTTGCAGCCCATCTCCACTATCAGCAGCTCTGGTGAAGACCAACTGGTACTTATAATCTGCATCTTGGGTGAGCCTGCGTCAACTGGGGACCTTTAGGGTTTCTGGCCATCTCTCCACCATCAGCAGCTCTGGTGAAGACCAACTGGTACTTAGACTCTGCATCTTGGGTGAGTCTGTGGCAGCTGGGACCTCTAGGGTTTCTGGCCCATCTTCACTGCTAGCTGGTCTGGTGGAGACCAACTGGTACTTAGACTCAGGGGAGGGCTGGGCCAGGGGGCAGGGTGGCAATTGCCTCCCAGGCCACCCTAACTTATGTTCAAAATGGCCGGCAGCTGCTGCCCGCTACCTTTTTATTTTTTATTCTGGTCTAGGAAGTCGGGCCGGGGGCATGGCCATGGTGGCCGACCACTACCTGGAGTTGTAGTCCGCACTCAAGCTTCTGGTGAGTGGAAAACACAGCAGCGCAGAGGAAACTACAACTCCCTGGGACCGGATTCTTTAAAGCAAGTAGAGGCAGGGAATGCCAGGGAGTCGGGACGCAGGGCTGCAGAGCTGCAGGGCTGGGCGCTGGCTGCAACTTGACCCCAGGATCAGGAGCGTTACCCCCCCAGGAAACTGTGGCGTGCAAGGACCTGCTGAGCTGAGATCACTGAGATGAGAGACCCTGACACCCCTAGCTGACCCCCCCCATCTCCCCCCCCATTCCCCCAATGTAACCTTCCCCAGTGATCAGGTTGCATTGATGGGCACTGGAGTTGGCTGCACTGATGGGCACTGGTGAGGCTGCATTGAAAAACCAGGTGGGCCATGGATGGTGAGCAGATTCGGCGGTTCAATGGGCCACTTGACTGGACTTGCCCCCCAGGCCTAAGGCCGCCATCCCTCCCCTACTTAGACTATACATCTTTGGTGAGCCTGTGTCAACTGCCTATCAAATATAATTTAACCTAACCCAGAAAAGTCACCCTTTATATGAGGTGGGTCTATTTTCTCATTTTGCTTTTGGTTCTTTGGAGCGGGCACAGGTTTGCTCCAACTTGACTTTACACTTTACTGAATGAACCCCATATTCATGAGATTGGGGACCCTTTGGATAGTTCCTTATTTCTACATGTATTTTTTCAAAAATGTGATCTCCTCTGATCCTTACCAAGTCATAAAAACAGCAACATGAACAAGAAAGCCTTAACCCGCACACACAGCATTTAACATTGCCTCATCTTTGATAAACAAATAGTTGAAACAATCAAGGCCATTGATGATGATGATGAAGTAAGTCTGTGACCCCACTTAGTAACTGGCAGGCCCTCCTTTGATGGTAGTAACCAAATGTTTTCTGTAGCTGCTTAAAGCATATGAAAAACCATCAAGTGTTTGTTCAACTCTCCTCCATCCAACAAAAACGGAAATAGTTTCAATGAGACGAAATTTTAATTGATGTCTTTATCCAACTCGTATGTTAGTCCAGATCTCTTAAAAATAAAAGCCAACCTAGATTTTGTCTTCCACCGGCGCCCTCCGATTCACAATAGCCCAGAAATATGTTGTCAGTTGGAGAATTGATGCGGCAAATCTTCTGTGTCCATCATCAGAGTAATAAATTATAGCTGGGTGACATCTTCCACACAATGCCTCTTACTCCTCGCTGTCGGAGCCCATACGGTTACATTGTATGTCTTCTGACACTTCTATTCCGACTTGGCCTGAATTACGCCCACATCCCCTTTGGAGAGCGCATTGTCCGAGCTTCTTGTCAGCGCTCGGCCCGGAGGGAGAAGATACGGCCTCTGAGAAGCTGGGAATGTTATGGATGTTGTGTTTACTATTGTAAGGAATGGTGGGAAAAGACAGGGAATAATTCAATTTTTGCATACTTATATATCTTTATGTAGCGAAACCCTCAACTTAAGAGAGCCGCAAGTTTTGATTTGGGCCCTGAGTACAGCTTCCCCAACCCCCCGGCAATCTGCTCTACCCGCTCTGGCACAGCTAACCCACAGCAATTTCACATAAACAATCACTTATGCTTTAAATGTGGGTGTGTGGATTGATAACTCAGACTCATAGACAATGTTGTAAATAATAACTGACTTTACTGCTAGTGGTAAGATAAAAGGGGATAACATGCATGTAACATGTGGTTCACAACACATAAGCAGGTCCCTGCAGTTATAAATCACAATACTGTGTGTGTGTGTACCAGCAATGGAAAGGGGACGGAACGCCACGTGGGGCGACCGTTACCTAAACACCCTGTGGTGTGATAACTAACTTATAACTATCTAACGGATCAGGCCTGATCCCTAACCATGAAACTCAGTCTTTGAAGAAACACAAATCTTCACCGGCACAGGATCTGTAAAGGTGGTGCACTTGAAGTATTTAAAACCATGTATTTGTAATCCAATAGGGGGGGGGTAATTCTCCCTCACCGGAGGTGTTAGGCCTCGGAAGTCTAGTAGGCACAAAGTATAAAAGTAACAGTTTAAAGATGAGCTTTCGCTCGCTCACCACTCCGGAACACTTCCCTCAGTCCGGAACTTCCACCGGCTGTGTCGGTCCTCGTCCACAGCGGCTTCTGCGATCGGATCCCCGATCCAGACAACTTTCGACGAGATGATTCTGGATGCCACCCAGGCTCGCAAAGGGGTGGAAGGCTCTTTGGTTCGCTCCACAGGCCCCAGGCTTCAGGCCTGGAGCAGCACAGATCCGCACAGGTGTCTCTCTCTCTGCCTCCCCGTGTCCAAAGAGAAAGAGCTAGGCCTCGCCCCCTCCTTATATTCCTTCCCCCCGACTCCCCTCTCTCTGGAATTTCCTATCTCTGATTAAAGGGGAACACCCCGCTACACACTCCCCCCACTAAAACTCTTTGGTCCCCAAAGATAAACATTTCAACAAAATTCCTGAACCATTTTAGAGAGTGCGGAGTATGATGTTGGTACAGGGAATTGCCACCAAAACTCAGAGGTGGGATTCCCTTTCCCACAGGTCACACTGGCATGAGTGGCCTGCCTAACTGTGCCAGAGAGTGAGCTGGGGTTGCCCTCCACCAAATGAACAGTGGAAGGACTGGAGCACTCGGTACTTCTTCTAGCGGTGGTAACAGAGTCCTCTGAGCTCTTTCCCAATTGAGGGTAGGTTAACTTCATGGGAGGCCTCACGACTCTGCGAGCTCTCTGCTCCCTTGGGACTTCAGGCTCTGGTGCCACAGGCTCTGTTTCAGGAACACTTTCTGTCATCGTCACTGGTTCTGGGGCCTCTGTCTCTTCTTCATCTGAGTACAGGCCCAGAATATCTTCCCAGCATTCAGGCACGCCACTGGATGGAATGAACTCTGTAGCTTCTGGGTTCAGGGTCCCATCCTGCATATCCTCAGTGGGTGGAAGGTCTATGGTGGGATTTTCCGGGGTTGGGGAAGGCCATAGCCACTCCAGTTCTCCTCTCCCATCTTCACTTGGTTGAGAAGCCTGTCCACCTCTAGATCGAGAGGTCTGAGACCGAGTGTTGGGTCTGGGAGTATCCAAGATGGAAACAGATTCCGGTAGGTTCCTCACTGGAGGTATCCTGACTGCTTCTTTAAGGGGGAGTAAGTGGTTTCTGTGCCAGGTCTTCAAGGGTCCCACTCTCCCCTCTGGCTTTAACTTGTACACCGGTAGTCCAGGGAGTTTCCTACAAATAACGTAAGGCTCAGACCTCCACCTATCAGCAAGTTTGTGCTTCCCTGGGATCCCTAGGTTGCGTAGCAGAACACGGTCTCCAGGCTGCAGGTCTTGCACTCGAACCTTCAAATCATAGTTCCTTTTATTTCGGGCCCCTCTCTGGTCTGAGGCCGCTTGGGCTTGTTCATAGGCCGCTTTCAAATTATACCTAAGTCTGTCTACATATCCTTTGTGGGAGGTAGCAGAGGTATAGTCTAGAGAAATGCCAAAGGCCAGATCCACTGGCAATCTTGCTTCTCTCCCAAACATGAGGCGATAGGGAGAGTAACCCGTCACATCACTGGTGGTGCAATTGTAGGCATGCACCAAAGTGGATATGTGTTGACTCCAATGCTGCTTCTTCTCTGTCTCCAGAGTCCCAAGCATGTTTAGCAAAGTCCGGTTAAATCTCTCAGGCTGGGCATCTCCTTGTGGATGATAAGGGGTAGTCCTGGTCTTTTCCACTCCCAGGGAGTCCAGTAGGTTCCGGATCAGGCGACTCTCAAAGTCCCTTCCTTGGTCGGAGTGGATTCTCTGTGGTAATCCATAGTGGACGAAGTATTTTTCTACAAGCACCTTAGCTACAGTGGAAGCCTTCTGGTCTCTGGTGGGAAACGCCTGTGCATAACGGGTGAAATGATCGGTTACCACCAGAACATTTCCCAATCCACTCAAATCAGGTTCGAGGCAGAGAAAGTCAATGCATACCAGGTCCATTGGGCCTTGACTCTGTAGGTGGCCCATTGGGGCAGCTTGATGGGGTAGAGTCTTCCTCTGGATGCATCGTGCACAGGAGTGGCAATACTCCTCCACTTCAGCCCTCATACAGGGCCAATAGAACCGGCTTCTGACAAGTTGGAAGGTTCTTTCAGCTCCCAGGTGACCATGCTGGTCATGTAAGGCAACCAGCACAGTCTCTCGGTGCTTCTCTGGGAGAAACAACTGCCATTTATCCTCGGAGTCATCAGAGGGGCCCCTTCGGTAGACCACTCCCTGATGGACCTGTAGCTTGTCTAGCTCCCTCCATAGCAGACGAGCCTCCTTGGAGGGGTGATGTCGAAGTTTCTCTGGACTCTCGTTTTCCAATGCTTCAAAGGCCAATCTCCCCATGGGGTCTTCCAATTGGTCGCACCTCAGCTCCTTCTTAGACAGCTTCGGCAAGCATTCCTCTTCAAGTTGAGTCACCCCGCAGTAGTGTTTTGGGACTCCCACTGTGGTAACTCCTATCTCCTCGGCTCTGGAGCCCCCTCTGGCTTGAAATTCAGCCCCCTGACAAAGGGCTCTCACTCCCTCCGGTGCTACCTGAGTCCAGTCCTCCCAGTCATCAGCCATGGTATGAGATCTTCGGGACAGGGCATCTGCATCCCTATTTCCAGTCCCTGGTCTGTATTTAAGACTGAAGTTGAACCCAGATAATGCAGCCAGCCACCTGTGTCCTGTGGCATCCAACTTGGCAGTGGTGAATAGATAAGTCAGAGGGTTGTTATCTGTTTTTACTGTAAACTCTGCCCCATAGAGGTAGTCTCTTAGTTTGTCCACCACTGCCCATTTGAGGGCCAAGAACTCCAACTTATGAGTGGGGTAGTTCTTCTCCGAGGGGGTCAGACTCCGACTCACATAGGCCACTGGTCGCAGTTGCTCTTCATACTCTTGGTAGAGCACTCCACCTAGGCCTTCATGACTAGCATCAACATGTAACTCATATGGTCTGGTGGGATCAGCATAGGCCAATACTGGGGCTGTGGTGAGGCTCCTCTTCAGGGTTCTGAAGGCCTCTTCACACCTGGGGGTCCACTGATCTTGAACCGACTCCCCGGGTCTTCTGGGTCCCAAGCCATCCTCTTCCCCTTCAGTCTTGAGCAGTTCATTTAGGGGCTTGGCAATACGGGCAAACCCATCCACAAACCTCCTATAGTAGGAGCAGAAGCCCAGGAAAGATCTAAGTTCGGTGACTGTTGTGGGTCTTGGCCAGGAGGTAACTGCCTCCAACTTCTCAGGATCAGTAGCCACCCCCTTTTCAGACACTATGTGTCCCAGATAGTTCACCGAAGACTGGTAGAACCGACACTTCTCGGGGGAAAGCTTTAGTCCCTCTTCACTAAGCCTTCTCAACACTTTCTCCAATCGGGCCTCATGTTCCTCCAAAGTTCTCCCGAAGACAATGACATCGTCCAGGTACACGAGGACTTCTATGAGGTTCATATCTCCGACAGTCTTCTCCATGAGACGTTGAAAAGTAGCTGGGGCCCCAGATAGGCCCTGAGGCATTCTATTAAACTCAAAGAACCCCACAGGAGTTATGAAAGCGGTCTTTTCTTTATCCTCTGGGTGCATGGGAATTTGATAGTACCCGCTCTTGAGGTCCATCACGCTGAACCACTTAGCTCCAGACAAACTCTGTAAGGCGTCCTCTATCCTTGGCGTGGTGTACTGATCAGGGGTGGTCCTCCTGTTGAGAGTTCTGTAGTCAATGCAGAGCCTCAGCGACCCATTCTTCTTCCTGACCACCACTATTGGAGAGGCATAAGGGCTTCTGGACTCTCGAATCACCCCAGTCTTTTTCAGTTCTACAAGCTGTTCCCTCAGATCCTCCAGATCTGCCAGCGGAACCCGCCTGACTCTCTCCCTGAACGGTTTGTCTTCTTGCAGGCGGATGCGGTGGGTAGCACTCCTCGCACACCCCACATCGAACTCATCTTTGGAGAAAATCTTCTCCCATCTAGTCAGCTGGGCCTTGGCTCTCTCTTTCCAGGCTCCAGGTAAATTCGGGTTCTCCATGGAAAGTTTTTCCCAAACATCTCCTTCTTCACCCGTCCCCTTTACTTCTGACCAGCTGACTGGGACAGCAGGACTCACCTGTCCCAACAGCATCCGGGCAGGGATCTCTATGGCCCTTTCTGTAGAGTTCCTCACACTCACCGGGACTCTTCCCCTGGCTTTCTTCAGGGCCTTGATTGGAATCACTTCCGGTATCACTTCCAGGCCTGAGTGATCTTCCCTTGGGTCGGATTCCAGCATGACAAAGGGACCAGGCTGCTTCCAGGTGAGCTTCACAGTGGCCCTGAGGCAAGCCACCTGTCCGGGCTGCAGCACCACTCCTTCTCTCCCCAGTCTCCACACCTTCCCTATCCCCTCTCCTGGGGTCTTCTGCTCCAACACTAACCGTTGGTAGGCTGTCTTCAGCATGGGATGGATGTTTGGATCTTGATGGCTCCTCATCTTCACCAGGGGGGTCAGAAGTCTTCTCACTAGATCCGTATTGGTGCCTATGATGAGGGACATCTTGCTGGCCCCGGGTGGTCTAGGACACACAACTGCCAGGGTGTCGAACACTTCTGTCTTCCCAGCCACAGAGGGGTCGAATGTCAGCTTTATGGGCAGATAACCATCATAGGGGAACCTCTGCGTTCCCAGGCCCCATATCTCCAGTTCTTCTATCTTCTGTATAGGCAAATGGCTTAAGTGCCTATCGTAGAAGTCTCTGTACAACAAAGTCACTTGAGCTCCAGTGTCCAGGAGGGCCTTTGTATATACTTCTTCCACCTGGATAGATACAGTGGGGGACGGGCCGACCAATTCTTCTGGGTGCGGCCGGGTTGAGGTCACTTTCTTCTGAGGACTTGTCTTCATCCAGTTTGTTTTTGACTTTATTCTCTCTTGAGCCCGGTATGCATTGACCTTCCCCACCCTAATGGGAGTACAAACCCGCTGAGGGATGTTATTGTCTCTTGGTTGTAGACATTCCTTCTTGCGAGTGCTAAATTTCTTCTGAGGGGTCTTGTCCCCTTTCTCTGGTGTGTATCTTGGTTGAGAGACCCTAGATTCCTTCTGAGGGGTCTTGTCCCCTCTCTTTTGCTTCCTTCCATTCAGTTCGGAGCTCACTGAAAGAGATGGGCACCCGGTTGACTCCCTCACCGGGGCCCTCTGGAGTTTCCCGCCGGCTGGCGATTATCCATTTTCTTCTTCTTGGGACTGGAACACCTACTGGCAAAGTGGCCACTGCCCCCGCAGTTGTAGCATAGCATCTCTTCTCGGTCCTGAATGGAGGCTGGTTCTGAGGTATTCGGGAACAACTCCTTTCTTGGACTTGGTTTCTCTGCTCTTCTTTGATCTTTCTCCATCAAAGAGGTCAGCATCTCTAACACTTGGGACATTTGTGATTTCAAAGTGTCGACTTCTGCATCTCTTTCCGGGCTCTTGACTGAACTGACCAACACTGGTACAGGGGTGACCTTCACCCTGGCCACCTGCTGATCTCTCTGCAGCGCCTCTTCGTCCCTAATAATTTTTATTAGATCAGAGTAGGTTAGTGACATTCCTCCTCCTGAGGTTTTCAGGTGCAGCCAGACTGGGTCTGAGCGCCGCGCTCCCCTCATGATCTGCTTCATTCGTGCTTCATCTGCATCTTTGGGCAGCATTCCCTTCTTCAGGACGATCTTGCATAACAGCCTGTTCAACCTTCTAACATATTCTGACAGTTTCTCATTCGACTGCTGGAAAGTATGTTCAAATTGGTAGACCATCTCTGTCACCTTCTCCAGCTGTCCAAACTCTTCCTGCAGCATGGCCAGACAATCTTGAGCTGTACAGTTTGCATTTCCAAAACGGAAGCTCTTCACCGCTTCTGCCGCGGCACCTTTCAAACTTTCTAAAACTCGTTGTCTTTTCTGTGCTTCAGGCACCTCCCATGCCTCTACTGCTTGTAATGCCTGTTCCACCCAAGTGTCAAAATCTTCCTCTCCCGCAGGGACGGGGAGCTCCCCCGAGAATGTTTTTAGTCTCCGGTAGCTAGTCTCTACGTGCACTGTGCTTGTCTTCTGACAGTTTGTTAGTAGATCCCCTAACGCCTTTATCAGTTCGGGTGATATGGCCGTGGCAGGTGCAGGCGTCACCGGAGGTGTCGCTCCGTCTTTCCTCTCTGGCGGGGTACGGGCCGCAACTTGCGGTGATCCCGTTGGTGATAGCTCTTTCTTAGTAGCGTGCGCCAGACTATAAGATCTGTTATCCGGCATCTGCGCATATTTGCATTTACAAGCCTCTGGCTTCCCATCTGAATATTCCACTAGCGTATACTGGTGTGAGGTGCCTGGGTCTGACTTCATTAACCCTTCCACCATTTCGGTCGACCATTCCTGACCCGGAATGTTAATGACCACTGACTGGCTTGGATCTGTCTTAGTTACTTCACACCACGTTCTGATGTCTTTCGGGTCCATGCCGGTAAGTCTTGGCGGGCTCTCACCGCTGTCTCAGTAATCCCGGATTTACGAGCCCCCACGTGTAGCGAAACCCTCAACTTAAGAGAGCCGCAAGTTTTGATTTGGGCCCTGAGTACAGCTTCCCCAACCCCCCGGCAATCTGCTCTACCCGCTCTGGCACAGTTAACCCACAGCAATTTCACATAAACAATCACTTATGCTTTAAATGTGGGTGTGTGGATTGATAACTCAGACTCATAGACAATGTTGTAAATAATAACTGACTTTACTGCTAGTGGTAAGATAAAAAGGGGATAACATGCATGTAACATTTGGTTCACAACACATAAGCAGGTCCCTGCAGTTATAAATCACAATACTGTGTGCGTGTGTACCAGCAATGGAAAGGGGACGGAACGCCACGTGGGGCGACCGTTACCTAAACACCCTGTGGTGTGATAACTAACTTATAACTATCTAACGGATCAGGCCTGGTCCCTAACCATGAAACTCAGTCTTTGAAGAAACACAAATCTTCACCGGCACAGGATCTGTAAAGGTGGTGCACTTGAAGTATTTAAAACCATGTATTTGTAATCCAATAGGGGGGGGGGGGTAATTCTCCCTCACCGGAGGTGTTAGGCCTCGGAAGTCTAGTAGGCACAAAGTATAAAAGTAACGGTTTAAAGATGAGCTTTCGCTCGCTCACCACTCCGGAACACTTCCCTCAGTCCGGAACTTCCACCGGCTGTGTCGGTCCTCGTCCACAGCGGCTTCTGCGATCGGATCCCCGATCCAGACAACTTTCGACGAGATGATTCTGGATGCCACCCAGGCTCGCAAAGGGGTGGAAGGCTCTTTGGTTCGCTCCACAGGCCCCAGGCTTCAGGCCTGGAGCAGCACAGATCCGCACAGGTGTCTCTCTCTCTGCCTCCCCGTGTCCAAAGAGAAAGAGCTAGGCCTCACCCCCTCCTTATATTCCTTCCCCCCGACTCCCCTCTCTCTGGAATTTCCTGTCTCTGATTAAAGGGGAACACCCCGCTACATTTACAAATGCTAAAAAAAAAAAACAATATATAGAATAAAAAGGAAGGGGGAGGGGGTAATTTTTTTGGTATACAAATACAATATTCTATCACATAACCAAAATTATTACAATTTTCTATTTTTCACATAAAATATTTATTTTTAAATTCAGAAATTCTCTCTGTTTAAACAGTGAAATAGCTAATTGCAACATTGTTGTTAAACAAACAAAAAAAATGTTTGTAAATTTGATTGTTATACATTGAATGTCACATATATCCCTGCATATGCTAAATTTTTATCCAACTTTTTCGTGCAGAGAACACTCTCAGATAACAGAAAAAGAGCATTATCTGTGCTTAAATCCAAAATTCTTCCATACATATAATGCATGAGGTACAACTGTGACCACATGTCTGAATGAACCCTCTGCACACTGCTATACACCCACACACATTTCAAGCAAACTTTCATGAAAACAGGAATTCTAGGTTCACATATATTGCAATGGATGTTCAAACTGGCCAACTGTGTCAAAGTGATCCCTCTCTGGCCAACTGCATCAAAGTGATCCCTCTCTGGCCAACTGCATCAAAGTGATCCCTCTCTGGCCAACTGCATCAAAGTGATCCCTCTCTGGCCAACTGCATCAAAGTGATCCCTCTCTGGCCAACTGCATCAAAGTGATTCCTCTCTGGCCAACTGCATCAAAGCGATCCCTCTCTGGCCAACTGCGTCAAAGTGATCCCTCTCTGACCAACTGCATCAAAGCGATCCCTCTCTGGCCAACTGCGTCAAAGTGATTTTTCTCTGGCCAACTGCATCAAAGTGATCGCATTCTAGAGAGTTGCCTTCAAAGTGATCCCCCTCTGGTCAACTGCGTCAAAGTGCTTCCTCTCTGGAGAGCTGCCTCAAAGAGATCCTTGTCTGGCCAACTGCATCAAAGTGATCCCTCTCTGGCCAAATGTGTCAAATTGATCCCTCTCTGGCCAACTGCGTCAAAGTGATCCCTCTCTGGCCAACTGCATCAAAGTGATCCCTCTCTGGCTAACTGTGTCAAAGTGATCCCTCTCATGCCAACTGTGTCGAAGTGATCCCTCTCTGGCCAACTGTATCAAAGTGATCCCGCTTTGTGGCTAATTGCATCAAAGTGATTCCTCTCTGGCCCTGGCCAAAGTGAACCCCTTCTTGGTCAGTCCCTACTGCTAATATGGGGCGGACAAACACAGCAGGAGGAGAAGTACCTAATTAGGACTGCTCACTGAACCGCAATATGCAATAGGGGCTTTATGTCCATTAAAGTATGAGACTAGCTAGAGATGACTCATTTTGAAACAGTTGACCAGAGAGGGATCACTTTGACACAGTTGACCAGAGAGGGATCACTTTGACACAGGTGGACAGAGAGGGATCACTTTGACACAGGTGGACAGAGAGGGATCACTTTGACACATTTGGCCAGAGAGGATCACTTTGACACATTTGGCCAGAGAGGGATCACTTTGACACATTTGGCCAGAGAGGGATCACTTTACACATTTGGCCAGAGAGGGATCACTTTGACACAGGTGGTCAGAGAGGGATCACTTTGACACATTTGGCCAGAGAGGATCACTTTGACACATTTGGCCAGAGAGGGATCACTTTGACACAGGTGGCCAGAGAGGATCACTTTGACACATTTGGCCAGAGAGGGATCACTTTGACACAGGTGGCCAGAGAGGAATCACTTTACACATTTGGCCAGAGAGGGATCACTTTACACATTTGGCTAGAGAGGGATCACTTTACACATTTGGCCAGAGAGGGATCACTTTGACATTGTTACCCAGAGAGGGATCACTTTGACACATTCGGCCAGCTTGAACTTGTATTGGAATATATGCAAACCATCAAGTTCCTGTTTTTAGGCAGGGGTTTGCTAGAAATGTGTGGGGTGTATAGCAGAGAGGAATCACTTTGATGCAGTTGGTCAGAGAGAGATTACTTACCACATTTGGCCAGAGAAGGATAACTTTGACACAGGTGGCCAGAGAGGGATCACTTTGACACAGGTGGCCAGAGAGGGATCACTTTGACACAGTTGGCCAGAGAGGGATCACTTTGACACAGGTGGCCAGAGAGGGATCACTTTGACACAGGTGGCCAGAGAGGGATCACTTTGACACAGTTGGCCAGAGAGAGATCACTTTGACACAGGTGGCCAGAGAGGGATCACGTTGATGCGGTTGGCCAGAGAGAGATCACTTTGTCACAGTTGGCCAGAGAGGGATCACGTTGATGTTGTTGGCCAGAGAGGGATCACTTTGATGTTGTTGGCCAGAAAGGGATCACTTTGACACATTTGGCCAGAGAGGGATCACTTTGATGTTGTTGGCCAGAGAGGGATCACTTTGACACATTTGGCCAGAGAGAGATCACTTTGACACAGGTGGCCAGAGAGGGATCACGTTGATGCGGTTGGCCAGAGAGGGATCACTTTGACACAGTTGGCCAGAGAGGGATCACGTTGATGTTGTTGGCCAGAGAGGGATCACTTTGACACATTTGGCCAGAGAGAGATCACTTTGACACAGGTGGCCAGAGAGGGATCACGTTGATGCGGTTGGCCAGAGAGGGATCACTTTGACACAGTTGGCCAGAGAGGGATCACGTTGATGTTGTTGGCCAGAGAGGGATCACTTTGATGTTGTTGGCCAGAAAGGGATCACTTTGACACATTTGGCCAGAGAGGGATCACTTTGATGTTGTTGGCCAGAGAGGGATCACTTTGACACAGTTGGCCAGAGAGGGATCACTTTGACACAGTTGGCCAGAGAGGGATCACTTTGATGTTGTTGGCCAGAAAGGGATCACTTTGACACATTTGGCCAGAGAGGGATCACTTTGATGTTGTTGGCCAGAAAGGGATCACTTTGACACAGTTGGCCAGAGAGGGATCACTTTGACACAGTTGGCCAGAGAGGGATCACTTTGATGTTGTTGGCCAGAGAGGGATCACTTTGACACAGTTGGCCAGAGAGGGATCACTTTGACACAGTTGGCCAGAGAGGGATCACTTTGATGTTGTTGGCCAGAAAGGGATCACTTTGACACAGTTGGCCAGAGAGGGATCACTTTGACACAGTTGGCCAGAGAGGGATCACTTTGATGTTGTTGGCCAGAAAGGGATCACTTTGACGCAGTTGGCCAGAGAAGGATCACTTTGACACTGTTGGCCAGCTTGAACTTGCATTGGAATATATGCAAACCATGGAGTCCCTGTTTTTAGGCAGGGGTTTGCAGGTGTATAGCAGTGTGCAGAGGGTTAATTATAAAGTATTTTAACAAACTGTAATAAATGTATCTTTAGCCATTCATATGCAATGTCACACACTTCTAATGACTCCTGCAATGGTGGAGCTGCCCGGCGCATGATGATTTGAAAGACCTCCAAGGTTGGAACTGCCCCACATGGGGATCATCGTAGCTCCTGGCACCATCTGCTGTATGAAAAACGTGTTCTTCCCACTCTATATTTATATATTATCATCATATGAAATGAGGACATAACAATAATGTTATCAAATACAAGAAACATTCCGCATAAGAATTCGATAAAGAAATAAATCATTTTTTGTGTCTGTTTTCTTTATTCCTTTCCCTGTATAAAGGAAAAAAAAAAAAAAATTATAAAAAAAGAACTCGATAAAGAATTCAGAGAGAAGAAACAGATACAAAGAATAAGGACGAAAGTACTGCTGTTAAATTTTAGGATAAAGTGGTTGTAAACTTCAGATATGAAATATGAACAAAGCATATCCCTCTGTGTACTTGTCTCAGTCCAGAGCACTAAGTGTCATCTCTGTCGGCTGCCTCCTTCCTCTGCTATCAGCATGAGTCACTTCTGACAAGTTTTCCTGACACCAAGAGAAAAATGGTGACAGGGAAGGGAGCTCCAGCTGATTGACAGCCACAGCTTCACAGTCCAGTATGTTGTGTGAAGTGGGGGGGGGAGTGTCTCTTCCCTCCAATCAGCTCTCAGACCCACTTCTCTCTGAGCTCTGCAGAGTGTAACTTCAGCTCTCCGCCCCCTTTTTTGTGAACTCTCAGACAAGCTTTATAATTCAGCCCTTTGAATGGATGTAGAGAAGAAAAGACTGCAGATAAACAGGTACAACTTATGTAGAAGGATTGGTTTCATTTCATCTCTGGGTATCACCTGAGGCCAGTCACTTCACTGGGAATATGTGAGGGTTTACAACCACTTTTAGCCGTTCCCCCCGCCCCGGCCTATTGCAAAATGATGGCTGGGAGGGCCGTTCATTGATCCGGGTAGAGGTCATATGACCTCCTCCCATATCGCACCTCGCATGCGGCCACAATCTGTCACCGGAGTTACCGATGACTGATCAGTGAACTGGCCCACTGCCGGTACCATGTGATCGCTGTGACTAATCACAGCAGATCACATGACTGTTGTAAAACAATGGATGGATTCCTAACATGCCATTCATTGTGTACAATTGTGTAGCTGTGATTAGTCACAGTGATTACATGGTACAGAGAGGGCCATTCGCAGCCCATTGGTACCATGTGATAGCTGTGGCCAATCACAGCTAATTACAACAAAAGAAATTGAATGAATCAGTTTCATTCTGTAAAAATGGTAGCTTATTATACCAGTGAAATTGACTGGTATAAACAATCATAATATGTAAAAAAAAAAAAAAAAAATCCTGATCACTTCTACAGTACAGTGTTGCTCTGGTGTAAAGAAAAAAAAATCTTAAAAAAAAAAAATCTTAAAAAGAAATTGAAAAAAAATTATTACATTTTTTTTTCCACATACTGTCACCAGTCAATGTTCCTGATCACTGCCACACCCACTATATGAAAGCGTCATATTGCATTGGTGAAAAATTGTGGGGATTTTTTTTGTAATTTCTTAATTTTCCAAATAATTGTAACAAAAAAAATTACAACTTCAAAAAACTCACCATGGCTCTTACTAAATATCTCGGACTGTCTACTTTCCAAAAAGGGGTGATTTGGGGGGGGGGGGTATTTGTTCTGTCCTGGCATTTTCGCACCTCAAGAAATGAGATCGGCCGTCATGTATATCAGAATTGATCGATTTTCAGATATATATCCCATAGTTTGTGGACTCTATAAAGCCCTGTACACACGATCAGATTTCCGATGGGATAAAATCCGATGGAATTTTCCTTCGGGATTCCGATGAAGCTGACTTCCATCAGTCTTGCCTACACACCATCAGACAAAATTAAGACCGTCCCAAACGCGGTGACGTAAAACACTCAGACGAGCCGAGAAAAATTAAGTTCAATGCTTCTGAGCATGCATCGACTTGATTCTGAGCATGCGTGGGTTTTTTATCCGTTGGAGTTCCACACAGACGATCGGAATTTGCTATCGTTTATTTTCCATCGGAAAAATCTAAAACATGTTCTCATTTTTTACACCGATGGAAAAAAGGGCGATGGGGCCCACACACGATCGGTTTTTCAGATGAAAAAAGTCCATCGGACTTTTCTCATCGGAAAAAACGATCGCGTGTACACAGCATTACTTTCCTACAGACTAAATAATAAACACTGATTTGGGTTATTTTCACCAAAGAAATGTAGCAAAATACATATTGACCTAAATTTATGAAGAAAGTTTATTTATTTGTAAAATTTTATAACAGAAACAAAGAAAAACATGTTTTTTTTTTTTTTTTTTTTTACATTTTCTGCCTTTTTTTGTTTTGTTTTTTTTAGCAAAAAATAAAAACCAAGTGGTGATTAACCGCTTCAGCCCCGGAAGGTTTTACCCCACCTTCCTGACCCGGCCAATTTTTTTTGATACGGCACTGCGTTACTTTAACTGACAATTGCGCGGTCGTGCGACGCTGTACCCAAACAAAATTGATGTCATTTTTTCCCACAAATAGAGCTTTCTTTTGGTGGTAAATGATCACCTCTGCGGGTTTTTTGGTTTTTGTTTGTTTTTTTTGCGCTATAAACAAAAAAGGGCAGACGTTTTTGAAAAAAAAACAATATTTTTTACTTTCTGCTATAAAACATTTAAAAAAAAAATCTAATTTCTTTATCAATTTAGGCCAATATGTATTTGGCTACATATTTTTGGTAAAAAAAAAATCCCCATAAGTGTATATTGATTGGTTTGCGTGATAAAGTTATAGAGTCTACAAACTATGGGATATATGCTGGAATTATTATAATTTTTTTTAATATACTAGTAATGGCGGCGATCAGCGACTTATGGTGGGACTGAGATATTGCGGCGGACAATCTGACACTGACACTTTGTGGGAACCAGTGACACTAATACAGTGATCAGTGATGATCAGTGCTTTTTTTTCCTCACAAATAGAGTTTTCTTTTGGTGGTATTTGGTCACCTCTGCGTTTTTTTTATTTTTTTGTGCTATAAACAAAAAAAGAGCAACAATTTTGGAAAAAAATATATATATATATATACAGTATATTTTTTACTTTCTGCTATAAAACATTTTTATTTATTTTTTTTAAATCGAATTTCTTCATCAATTTAGGCCATAATGTATTCTGCTACATATTTTTGGTGGAACAAAAATCCCAATAAGCGTATAATAATTGGTTTGCGCAAAAGTTATCACGTCTACAAACTATGTGATAGATTTATGGCATTTTTATTTATTTATATTTTTTTACTAGTAATGGCGGCGATCAGCGATCTTTAGCGGGACTGCGACATTGCGGCGGACAAATTGGACACCTGACACTTTTGACACTTTTTTGGGGACCAGTGACATTATTACAGTAATCAGTGTTAAAAAATATTCACTGTCACTGTACTAATGACACTTGCAGGGAAGGGGGTTAACACCAGGGGGCGATCAAAGGGTTAGGTGTGTCCCTAGGAAGTGCTTTCTAACTGTGTGGGGGATGGACTGACTGGGTGAACACAGAGATCTGTGTTGAACACAAGATCACTATGTTTATCCCTGTCAGAACCAGGGCCTTCTTTAACACAAGCCAAAAGGGGCAGCTGCCCCCCAGGCCCAATCAATGTTGTGGGGCCCAAAGCAGCTCCCCTTTAAGCCTGTACTGTCTGCAAATGGTTGACAAGTGGATTCGGGAGGGCCCAGGAAAATGTTTGCCTAGGGTCCAATCAATATTAAAGTGGAGTTCCACCCTGAATTTTTTTTTTTTTACCTAAAATCCTAAAAAAAAAAAAAAAAAACTTTTTACTTACTAGAAATAGCGGTTGCTATGCGGAAGTCCCTAATCTGCCTCTTCATCGTCCGCGGCAGGTCTTCTTCCTCCGTCCTACTCACGGTGTCTTCTGGTGAATGGGGCGCGCTGCCTTCTGGGAACTGTGTGTATCCCAGAGAGCAGCCGGCCATTCACAAAGCGCCGCGCGGCTCGCGCATGCGCAGTAGGAAACGGGCAGTGAAGCCGCACGGCTTCACTGCCTGTTTCCATTGCTGAGGATGGCAGCGCCGGGAGCTGCAGGATCGAGGGATCACCCTCGGGGGGCTGACATCGCGGGCGAGTAGGACAGGTAAGTGTCCTTATTAAAAGTCAGCAGCTACAGTGTTTGTAGCTGCTGACTTTAAAAAGAAAAAAAAAATTGCGGGTGGAATCCCCCTTTAAAGATGGCCCTGGTCAGAACGGCGATCTGCCTTGCTTACATCAACAGACTGCCGTTCTACCTCTCTGGGGAGCGATTGCGGGTGGCCAGCTCCCCCTCTGGCCAATCAGCGCGAGCGCGCACGCCCGCTGGCTATTGCACGAAATTACGTACAGGTACGTCCTTTTGCACAATAGAGAGGACCTGCCGCAGTATATAGACTGTGGCCGATCAGCCAGTGGTTAAATACCACCAAAAGAAAACTCTACTTGTGTGAAAAAAATTATAAAAAATTCATATGGGTACAGTGTTACATGACCACCGCGCAATTGTCATTCAAAAGTGTGAGATAGACATGTGCAATTAGTTTCTTTCTGAATTTTTTTTTTAAACAAATTTCGACAAATCTGTTAATTCAGAAATATCCGAATTAACGATAACCCGTTTAACTAATTTTTACCGAATATTCGTAAACTCGAATGATCGAAAATTTGTAAATAAAAAAATGAGAAAATTTGTGAATTCATAAATTCATAAATTCGAAAATGCATAAATTCGAAAATTCAAAATAAAAAAATAAAAAAATTAGAAAAATCAGAAGTAATAACTAACTAATAATAACTTAACTATTACTAACTATTAGGTATTGGAATTTCCTTTCAAATTTGGCTGTTGGTGAACGTAACGAGTATGAATTAATCCGCAGTTGCGAATTATCTGAATGCCGTATCTAAACGAATGGAACGTAACGAATTAATAAAAATAAATAACAATAATAAAAACGTTTTATTATTAATATTATTATTTATCAATTTGTTCGGTACCATTTGTTTAGATGCGGCATTCAGATAATTTGCAATTTTTGGATAATTAATAACTTCGGATAAATTCTTATTCGCTACGTTCCCTAACAGCCAAATTTGAAAGGAAATTCCAATACCTAATAGTAATAGTTAAGTTATTATTAGTTAGTTAGTTACCGGTAGTTAGTTATTCTTTCTTATTTTCAGATTTTGGAATTTTCTAATTTACGAATTTTCGAAACTTTCAAATTTACAAATTTTGGAATTTTGGAATTTTCTAAATTTACGAATTACGATCATAACGAATGACCCGAAACCCCCCCCCCCCCCCAAAAAAAAAAAAAACGGATGAAACTAAAACAAACACATTTTTCAGCAGTGCACATGTCTAGTGTGACAGCGCTGAAAGCTGAAAATTGGCCTGGGCAGGAAGGGGGTAAAAGTGCCCGGTATTAAAGGGGTTAATGTAAAAAGTGTCCCTGAAGCCTTAAAGGGGTTTTAAACCCTCGTGCATCCTATGCATTAAGGTGAAAAACCAATTTTTCGAATTTCCGAAAAAAGCAAAAAAACAAAAAAAAAAACGAAAACGGAAAAAATTTTTTTTTCGAATTTCCCAATCTCCGAATTTCCGAAAAAAGCAAAAAAACTAAAAAAAAACAAAACAAATTTTTTGAATTTCCCGAATTTCCGAAAGAAGCAAAAAAACGAAAACGAAAAAAACTAATTTTTCGGCAGTGCACATGTCTAGAGGTAAGTATAACATGTTTGTTATTTAAAAAGAACAAAAAAAATTACCTTTAGGCTAGGTTCCGTCACAGTCCCATCATTCCCCGGGACTGTGACGTCATATGGGGGCAGGGTCACTGGGTGGCATCACCCGGTGACCACGCCCATGCCTATAAAAGTGAATGCGCTCCACTCATACGGCATTACAGCCGGAGACAGCGACGAGTCAACATCTCCAGGAGAGAAGAGGGAAGAAGGCGACGAAGAAGACTGGGCCCCCGCTAGCAAAAGAGCTGGAAGAAGATAGCGGAGGCCCCGCAGAAGGAAGAAAGAACCGGAGAGCGAGAGAAGAACCGGAGAGCGCAGAGACGGAACCGAAAGTCGGAAGAGACCCCCCGAAGTTGGAAGAAGACCCCCGAAGTTGGAAGAAGACCCCCGAAGTCGGAAGAAGACCTCCAGAGCTGACTAATAAATGACTTAAAAAACCTGTGTAGTGTTTTTCTTGCCATTTTTTTTCCACCAGGTGAATGGGTAGGGGTACGATGTACCCCATACTCATTCACATAGGGTGGGGGGCCGGGATCTGGGGGCCCCATTATTAAAGGGGGCTGCTGGATTCCGATAAGCCCCCCCACCCGCACACCCCGACAACCAAAGGCCAGGGTTGTCGGGAAGAGGCCCTGTCCTCATCAACATGGGGGCAGGGTGCTTTGGGGTGGTGGGGCCGCAGTGCGCCCCCCTGCCCCGAAGCACCCACCCCCCCATGTTGAGGGCATGCGGCCTGGTACGGTTCAGGAGGGAGGGGGGCCGCTCTCTCGTCCCCCCTCTTTTCCTGCAGCCTGCCAGGTTGCATGCTCGGATAAGGATCTGCTATGGACTTTGCGGGGACCCCCACGCCGTTTTTTTTTCGGCGTAGGGGTTCCCGTTAAAGTCCATATCAAACCCAAGGGCCTGGTATGCTCTTGGAGGGGAACCCATGCCGTTTTTTTTTTTTTAAATTTGGCGTGGAGTTCCCCCTCAAGATCCCTGTTCAGAACGCAACACATGTGCGAATCAGATGCGTGCCCATAGAACATAATGGGCCTGAATTCGCACCTGAGCCGCACCGCAATGCCTAGAGAACGCACACGTTTTTCGGCAATGCGCAGTGCGAATGCATCGCACATATGTGAACCAGCCTCATTGGAATCAATGTATTTTATAATGTTATGCAAATTGGATGCGGTGTAAGCCGCAACCAGTGTTGCCAACCGTACGTAGATTTACGTACAGTCCGCAAATTTAACCCCTTTTTCGGGGTGTACGTTAAAGTCCGTTATGGGCACCGGCGCCCATAAAAAAGATGGCCGCGAGCCGGTCATACAACTGCGCATGCGCCGTTCCGAAAGCCGGCCGAGCTCAGGGAAACTTGTTCACGTTCGGCCGGGCGGCGCATGCGCGGTAACGTGATGGCGCCGCTGGCGCCATTTTTGAAAAGGCCACAGCGGCTGGCGCGACGCCTGTAGTGAGTGCATGCATGCCATGCACTCATCATAGGTGGAGGAGGACTCAGAGCGAGCGGACTCGGAGGCTCGGAGCACTGACAGGGCCCAGGGGTGAAGAGGACGGACTCAACTCGAGTTTTAAGGTCAGTGAAACTGGGGGGGATACAAGCGAGTGAGAGCCTGGCGTCCTGAGAGCCTGAAGCCGTGCCATGCAGGGGAGAGACTGATGTGCTCTGTCCACCACCATATTACTTCTCAAAATCATCAGTGTGTGCTGTGTCCTCCTCTGGTTCCTGTGCCCCTTTCACCTCTCCACAGGTCAGGGCAGCACAGTGCAGCACTGACCTGTGGAATGGTGAAAGGGGCACAGGAGGAGGACACAGCACACTGATGATGTGGAGAAGTAATATGGTGGTGGACAGAGGAGGAGGCTACTGTGAGGGGGTGAGGAGGGCACCATCATGTCCGCAGAGTGTCTCCACCGGCACCTCCTGTAGTATGTCCGCAGCCTCTGTCCCCCTCCTGTAGTATGTCCGCAGCCTCTGTCCCCCTCCTGTAGTATGTCCGCAGCCTCTGTCCCCCTCCTGTAGTATGTCCGCAGCCTCTGTCCCCCTCCTGTAGTATGTCCGCAGCCTCTGTCCCCCTCCTGTAGTATGTCCGCAGCCTCTGTCCCCCTCCTGTAGTATGTCCGCAGCCTCTGTCCACCTCCTGTAGTATGTCCGCAGCCTCTGTCCACCTCCCTGTAGTGTGTCCGCAGCCTCTGTCCCCCTCCTGTAGTGTGTCCGCAGCCTCTGTCCCCCTCCTGTAGTGTGTCCGCAGTCTCTGTCCCCCTCCTGTAGTATGTCCGCAGCCTCTGTCCCCCTCCTGTAGTGTGTCCGCAGCCTCTGTCCCCCTCCTGTAGTATGTCCGCTGTCTCTGTCCACCTCCTGTAGTGTGTCCGCAGCCTCTGTCCCCCTCCTGTAGTATGTCCGCTGTCTCTGTCCACCTCCTGTAGTATGTCCGCAGCCTCTGTCCCCCTCCTGTAGTATGTCCGTAGCCTCTGTCCCCCTCCTGTAGTATGTCCGCAGCCTCTGTCCACCTCCTGTAGTATGTCCGCAGCCTCTGTCCACCTCCCTGTAGTATGTCCGCAGCCTCTGTCCCCCTCCTGTAGTATGTCCGCAGCCTCTGTCCCCCTCCTGTAGTATGTCCGCAGCCTCTGTCCACCTCCCTGTAGTATGTCCGCAGCCTCTGTCCCCCTCCTGTAGTGGGTCCGCAGCCTCTGTCCCCCTCCTGTAGTATGTCCGCAGCCTCTGTCCCCCTCCTGTAGTGGGTCCGCAGCCTCTGTCCCCCTCCTGTAGTATGTCCGCAGCCTCTGTCCCCCTCCTGTAGTATGTCCGCAGCCTCTGTCCCCCTCCTGTAGTATGTCCGCAGCCTCTGTCCACCTCCCTGTAGTATGTCCGCAGCCTCTGTCCCCCTCCTGTAGTGGGTCCGCAGCCTTTGTCCCCCTCCTGTAGTATGTCCGCAGCCTCTGTCCCCCTCCTGTAGTATGTCCGCAGCCTCTGTCCCCCTCCTGTAGTATGTCCGCAGCCTCTGTCCCCCTCCTGTAGTATGTCCGCAGCCTCTGTCCACCTCCCTGTAGTATGTCCGCAGCCTCTGTCCCCCTCCTGTAGTATGTCCGCAGCCTCTGTCCCCCTCCTGTAGTATGTCCGCAGCCTCTGTCCACCTCCCTGTAGTATGTCCGCAGCCTCTGTCCCCCTCCTGTAGTATGTCCGCAGCCTCTGTCCACCTCCTGTAGTATGTCCGCAGCCTCTGTCCCCCTCCTGTAGTATGTCCGCAGCCTCTGTCCCCCTCCTGTAGTATGTCCGCAGCCTCTGTCTCCCTCCTGTAGTGTGTCCGCAGCCTCTGTCCCCCTCCTGTAGTATGTCCGCTGTCTCTGTCCACCTCCTGTAGTATGTCCGCAGCCTCTGTCCCCCTCCTGTAGTATGTCCGTAGCCTCTGTCCCCCTCCTGTAGTATGTCCGCAGCCTCTGTCCACCTCCTGTAGTATGTCCGCAGCCTCTGTCCCCCTCCTGTAGTATGTCCGCAGCCTCTGTCCACCTCCCTGTAGTATGTCCGCAGCCTCTGTCCCCCTCCTGTAGTGGGTCCGCAGCCTCTGTCCCCCTCCTGTAGTATGTCCGCAGCCTCTGTCCCCCTCCTGTAGTATGTCCGCAGCCTCTGTCCACCTCCCTGTAGTATGTCCGCAGCCTCTGTCCCCCTCCTGTAGTGGGTCCGCAGCCTCTGTCCACCTCCTGTAGTATGTCCGCAGCCTCTGTCCACCTCCTGTAGTGTGTCCGCAGCCTCTGTCCACCTCCTGTAGTGGGTCCATAGCCTCTGTCCCCCTCCTGTAGTATGTCCGCAGTCTCTGTCTAGTGTCCACCTCCTGTAGTATGTCCGCAGCCTCTGTCCACCTCCCTGTAGTGTGTCCGCAGCCTCTGTCCCCCTCCTGTAGTGTGTCCGCAGCCTCTGTCCACCTCCTGTAGTGGGTCCGCAGCCTCTGTCCCCCTCCTGTAGTATGTCCGCAGCCTCTGTCCCCCTCCTGTAGTGTGTCCGCAGCCTCTGTCCCCCTCCTGTAGTATGTCCGCTGTCTCTGTCCACCTCCTGTAGTATGTCCGCAGCCTCTGTCCCCCTCCTGTAGTATGTCCGTAGCCTCTGTCCCCCTCCTGTAGTATGTCCGCAGCCTCTGTCCACCTCCTGTAGTATGTCCGCAGCCTCTGTCCACCTCCCTGTAGTATGTCCGCAGCCTCTGTCCCCCTCCTGTAGTATGTCCGCAGCCTCTGTCCCCCTCCTGTAGTATGTCCGCAGCCTCTGTCCACCTCCCTGTAGTATGTCCGCAGCCTCTGTCCCCCTCCTGTAGTGGGTCCGCAGCCTCTGTCCCCCTCCTGTAGTATGTCCGCAGCCTCTGTCCCCCTCCTGTAGTGGGTCCGCAGCCTCTGTCCCCCTCCTGTAGTATGTCCGCAGCCTCTGTCCCCCTCCTGTAGTATGTCCGCAGCCTCTGTCCCCCTCCTGTAGTATGTCCGCAGCCTCTGTCCACCTCCCTGTAGTATGTCCGCAGCCTCTGTCCCCCTCCTGTAGTGGGTCCGCAGCCTTTGTCCCCCTCCTGTAGTATGTCCGCAGCCTCTGTCCCCCTCCTGTAGTATGTCCGCAGCCTCTGTCCCCCTCCTGTAGTATGTCCGCAGCCTCTGTCCCCCTCCTGTAGTATGTCCGCAGCCTCTGTCCACCTCCCTGTAGTATGTCCGCAGCCTCTGTCCCCCTCCTGTAGTATGTCCGCAGCCTCTGTCCCCCTCCTGTAGTATGTCCGCAGCCTCTGTCCACCTCCCTGTAGTATGTCCGCAGCCTCTGTCCCCCTCCTGTAGTATGTCCGCAGCCTCTGTCCACCTCCTGTAGTATGTCCGCAGCCTCTGTCCACCTCCTGTAGTATGTCCGCAGCCTCTGTCCACCTCCTGTAGTGGGTCCGCAGCCTCTGTCCCCCTCCTGTAGTATGTCCGCAGCCTCTGTCCCCCTCCTGTAGTATGTCCGCAGCCTCTGTCTCCCTCCTGTAGTGTGTCCGCAGCCTCTGTCCCCCTCCTGTAGTATGTCCGCTGTCTCTGTCCACCTCCTGTAGTATGTCCGCAGCCTCTGTCCCCCTCCTGTAGTATGTCCGTAGCCTCTGTCCCCCTCCTGTAGTATGTCCGCAGCCTCTGTCCACCTCCTGTAGTATGTCCGCAGCCTCTGTCCACCTCCTGTAGTGTGTCCGCAGCCTCTGTCCACCTCCTGTAGTGGGTCCATAGCCTCTGTCCCCCTCCTGTAGTATGTCCGCAGTCTCTGTCTAGTGTCCACCTCCTGTAGTATGTCCGCAGCCTCTGACCATCTCTTGTCTTTTATCATGTCTACAGTCTCTGAGGGGATCCTAGAAAGGAGTCAAGAGTGGAAGTGCTGCCGGAATGGGGGTTACGGCCCGGGAAGAAACAGACGTGTGGACTGGGGAGAGGAGATCAGAGCCACCAAGCTGGAGCCGTCTGACTGAACCCCACACTGTGCACCTGAGAGGAGGTAAGTGACAGTGCCGCCAGGCCATTCTAAGGGGGGGGGGGTCACTGATGTAAGCAGGTGAATGAATACAATAATGTAAGGGGGCACTGATATAAAGGTTTCCCCCTTATATTAGTACCCCCCCCCTTACCTTAGTGTATTCACTCTGCGGAAGGTGAATACACTAAGGTAAGAGCCCCCCTCCACATCAGGGTTCCCCCTTACATCATGATCTGCAGCGTTCCCCTTTACATAAGAGTTCCCTTGCACTGTAAGGGGGCATCCTGCAGACTCTGATGTAAGAGGAAACTCTGTGCTGGCCGGGTTATAGTAACCTGACCTTCATGTAAATTGAGAAAAATGTTTTTTTACTTTTGTTTAACTTAAACACATTGATAAATAGCATTAGTTGTGTGTTTATAGTTCAAATATTGATATTTGCACTGTTTAGCACTAAAAACATAAAAATTGTAGGTACTTTTTTGCAGCGTCAGTAAAAAATGCGGCTCTGCCAGCAATTTTCATGATTTTTGCCAGTAAGAAATTGGTGCCGTACAGAAATTTTGGCATCCTTGCCAGTAAATTTCACTTCAGGGGGTTGGCAACACTGGCCGCAACCAATTCGCATAGGTGTGAACGGGGCCTTAGTGTTCCTTTAAATGTACATGAGCATTCAGCTGAACACAAATCCTGCGTGCTCTCTTTAAAATCAAGAACATGATTATCGGGGAGAATTGATGAGAGACTTACAAAACAGCTTTCCGATGAAATCCAATATTGGAGAAATGTTTTAAAAAGAGTTGTTGCTGCCGTCAAGGCACTTGGCACTCGAGGACCATTTTGGTTCCACACACAACAGAAACTACTTGATGATGTTTGAATTTCTTTCAGAATTTGACCCATTTATAGCCGATCATATTGCCCGTTATGGCAACGCAGGAGAAGGAGTCACATCCTATCTCTCATTTGCTACATGTGAGCAGTTCATTCAGCTAATTGCTGATAATGTTACAAAGCGGATAGTTCAGGAGGCAAAGGATGAAGAGTATTTTTCTATCAGTGTCGATTCAACGCCTGATAACTCCCAGACGGATCAGCTGGCCTTCATCTTAAAGCGGAGTTCCACCCAAAAGTGCAACTTCCACTTTAACCACTTCAATACCAGGCACTTATACAGCTTCCTGCCCAAGCCAATTTCGAGCTTTCAGCACTGTCGCAATTTGAATGACAATTGCGCGGTCATGCTACACTGTACCCAAACAAATTTTTTATCATTTTGTTCCCACAAATAGAGATTTCTTTCGGTGGTATTTGATCGCCTCTGCAATTTTTATTTTTTGCACAACAAATAAAAAAAGAGCGAAATTTTTTAAAAAAAATAAGTTTTGCTTTGTTTCTGTTAATTTTTTTTGTAAATAAGTACCTTTTCTACTTCAATGACGGGCACTGATAAGGTGGCACTGAAGGGCACTGATAAGGCGACACTGATGGGCACCGATGAGGTGGCACCAATGAGGTGGCACTGATGAGGTGGCACTGATGGGCACTGATGATGGGCACTGATAGGCGGCACTGATGGGCACTGATATATGGCACTGGTATGCGGCACTGATGGGCACTCATAGGTGGCATTGATTGGCACTCATAGGCGGCACTGATTGGCACTCATAGGCGGCACTGATTGGCACTCATAGGCGGCACTGATGGGCACTCATGGGTGGCACTGATGGGCACTTATGGGTGGCACTGATAGGTGGCATGGACGGGCACTGATAGGTGGGCATAGATTGGCACGGATGGGCACGGATGGGCACTGATAGGTGGCACTGATGGACACTAGTAGGTGGCATTGGTGGCACTGGTGCCCAGCAATGCCAGCCACCACACATTGTGAAAGTGCCAGTCAGTGCCCATTTGTGGGCACTGATTGGCATATTTTTTTTAATGTTTTTATTTTATTTATTTCTTTTTACTACATGTGGATGGCCATGGGGGCCATCCACATGATTGGGGCTTCCCTGGTGGTCCTAGGGGGCTTCCCTGGTGGTCTAGTGTGGGTATCCGAGGGGGGCTGCGCTGATAAACAATCAGCGCAAACCCCCCCTGTCAGGAGAGCCGCCGATCGGCTCTCCTCTACTCGCGTCTGTCAGACGCGAGTGAGGAAGAGCCGATCAAAGGCTCTTCCTGTTTACATTGTGATCAGCCGTGATTCGACACGGCTGATCACGTGGTAAAAAGCCTCCGACGGAGGCTTCTTACCGAGATCAGTGTAGCGGTGGGTCAGATTGACCCACCGCTCCACCGATCGCCGCGATGCGCGCCCCCCCGGGCGTGCGGCAGCTGTTATCCCGCAGGACGCCATATGACGTCCAGGGTGGATAACAGAACCACTTCCCGGACGTCAATCTGCTATTGACTGGGCGGGAAGTGGTTAAGCACTCCTCGCCCCCTTACATGCCACATTTGGCAAGTCATTTTTTTTTTGGGGGGGTGGCTTCGTTAGGAGTGGGACTTCCTGTCCCCCACTTCCTCCTTCTTCTGCCTATGGGCCGCCTATCCGGGCTACTCCTCCTCTCCACCTAGGCAGCCCCTCCCTCTAGGCGATCTCCTGGGACACGTGACAGGTCCCAGAAGATCGCCTGTCCACTCCAGGAGCGCAGCGCGACTCGCGCATGCGCAGTGCGTGCCCCGGCCGCGAAGCCGAAAGCTGTCACGGCCGGGTGCCCAGAGTGGCAATGGAGGCACCGGCGGAAAGGAGGGGGAGAGGAGCGACGCTCCGGACGGCCGTATCGCTGGACCGTGGAACAGGTACCGTATATACTCGAGTATAAGCCGAGTTTTTCAGCACATTTTTTTGTGCTGAAAATGCCACCCACGGCTTATACTCGAGTCACCTTTTTGCGCCTGATCTCTTGGACTTTGGGGACCCGGTACCAAACTTGGCACATATGTGGCCCCACTCTTCCTCTACCAGTGTGCAAAGTTTGTTGTCCTGGGGACCTACGGCCGGGGAGCACCGATTTTTCAAAGCCGGGCACTCCTTCCATAGACTTCCATGTTAAACGGTCATTTCTCCGGTGATTTTGGGGAGCCGGTACCGGCCGGTCGTAGGTCTTCTGGACCCGGAACTTGGCACACGTGTAGCTCCATTACTTCTCTACAAGTGTGCAAAGTTTGTTGTCTTGGGGACCTACGGCCGGGGAGCACTGATTTTTCAAAGCCGGGCACCCCTTCAATAGACTCCCATGTTAAACGTCAGTCTAGTCATGGGCACAGTGAGGTATGGGCACAGTGAGGCATGGGCACAGTAAGGCACAGTGAGGCACAGTGAAGCATGCAGATGGACACCCTAGGCTTATACTCGAGTCAATACGTTTTCCCAGTTTTTTGTGGTAAAATTAGGTGCCTCTGCTTATATTCGGGTCGGCTTATACTCGAGTATACTCGAGTATATACGGTAAGTGTCTGTTTATTAAAAGTCAGCAGCTACACTTTTTGTAGCTGCTGACTTTTAATAAACATAAAAAAGCCTGGAACTCCGCTTTAAGGTATGTCAAGGAAGATGGTTTACCAATTGAGCGCTTTCTATGCTTCATTCCAAATCCTGGACATAAATCGGAACAACTGGCTGAAGTGGTCCTTGCCACTCTTAAGTCATATGGCCTTGATATCGCCAACTGTCGTGGTCAGTCATATGACAACGCAAGCAATATGTCCGGTCATTATAGAGGCTTGCAAGGCAGAATTCTTGAAGGAAACCCACTTGCTGTGTACATTCCATGCTCTGCACACTCTTTAACCACTTGCCGCCCGCCGCCCGCCGATGTACGTCGGCAGAGTGGCACGGGCAGGCATATGGGCGTACAGGTACGTCCCTTTAAATTTACCGCCCTCGCGAGTGTGGCCGTGGGTCCCGGGAACTCGATGTTCCCAGGAGTCCCGCGATTGCGGTCGGCAAGAGCAGAACAGGGCATTTGTAAACAAGGCATTTCCCTATTCTACCTAGTGACACGGTCACTGATGACCGTTCCCCGTGATCGGGAACGGTCATCAGTGACGTGTCACGTGTAGCCACACCCCCTCACAGTAACAATCACTCCCTAGGAAACACTTAACCCCTGCAGCGCCACCTAGTGGTTAACCCCTTCACTGCCAGTGTCATTTTTACAATAAACAGTGCATTTTTATAGCACTGATCGCTGTAAAAATGACAATGGTCCCAAAATGGTGTCAAAAGTGTCCGATGTGTCCGCCATAATGTCGCAGTCACGTTAAAAATCACTGATCGCTGCCATAACTAGTAAAAAAAAAATATGAATAAAAATGCCATAAAACTATCCCCTATTTTGTAGACGCTATAACTTTTGCGCAAACCAATCAATAAACGCTTATTGCGATTTTTTTTTACCAAAAATATGTAGAAGAATACGTATCGGCCTAAACTGTGGAAAAAAAACGTTTTTTTATATATTTTTTGGGGATATTTATTATAGCAAAAAGTAAAAAATATTGATTTTTTTTCAAAATTGTCGCTCTATTTTTGTTTATAGCGCAAAAAAACAACAACGCAGAGGTGATCAAATACCACCAAAAGAAAGCTCTATTTGTGGGAAAAAAAGGACGGCAATTTTGTTTGGGAACCACGTCGCACGACCGCGCAATTTTCAGTTAAAGCGACGCAGTGCCGAATCGCAAAAAGGGGCCTGGTCCTTTAGCTGCAAAATGGTCCGGGGCTTAAGTGGTTAAACCTAGTAGGAAAGCATTCTGCTGAAAGTTGCAATGAAGCCTGTGCATTCTTTTGTCTCCTACAGTACCTTTTATACCTTTTTTACTTCTACTCACAGATGGGAGATTTTACAAGAACACTTGTCATCTGTGCCCAACACTCTAGCTTTAAAGAGACTATCTGACACACGGTGGTCTGCCAGGGAAGATGCCTGTTGGAGATTAAATCGGAACTGGACTCAAGTAGTCCAAGCTTTAACAACAATAAAGGAAAATACAGCAGAGTCACCAGGAACATGCAAGGAAGCAGAAGGTCTACTGAATACAAATGCAACGTCTGGAGACATATATGAGTGGTTTGTGGGGTACTGTCCTGGAAAGATTTGGTGCAGTTAGCAAAAAAATCCAATACATTGCCATTGATGTTGGAATAGTGGTGGAGCTATATGAGTCACTGATCCAGTTTGTTTGAGACACCAGAGAAATGTTCCTTATGCCTCGTACACACGACCGGGATTCCCGCCGTGAAAAAGTCTGCCGGGAATCCTGAGGGGAAAATCGGTAACTTTCCCCCTGTACACACAAGAGGTTTTCCCGTCGGTGCGAGCTTTGGCTAGGAATCCCGGCGGGAAAAAAGAAAACATGTTCTCATTTTTCCCGCCGGGATTCCCGGTGGTTTTCCTCTCGGGAAAACTGCGGTGGAGCATACACACGGCCGGGATTCCTGGCCAAAAGCTCTCATGGCAGTTTTCCTATCCTGGGAAAACCGGTCGTGTGTACGAGGCATGACTTACGAAGCTACAGCAATAGAAAAAATCAAGTGTCAAGGATTATGAGATTAAAGCCTCGTACACACGACCTGTTTTCTCGGCAAGAAAACTGCTGGGAGAGCTTTTTGCCGTGAAAAACGTTCGTGTGTATGGTTTCTCGGCAGGAAAACTGCCGGGAATCTCGACGAGAAAAATAGAGAACCTGCTCTCTATTTTTCTCGTCGTGATTCTCGGCAGTGTTTCCTGCCGAGAAAACCGGTCGTCTGTATGCTTACCGAGGTAAACCCGCACATGCTCGAAAAGACTTTGACGCATGCGCGGTAGCAGACAAGGTTAGTGTGGGGTGTAGCAAGATGGCGGCGGCGGCATCAAATGTGACGAGCGCAGGCTCGTCATAGTCGATGACGTCACCGCGTTCTTGCCATTCAAAAGAACGGCATTTTTTTGGAGTGGCCATCTGTACACAGGGCTTGGCAAGACAAGCTTGCCAGGAATCCCGTCGAGAAAACCGCCGTTTTTTTTTTTTTTTTCCGACGGGATTCCCGCCCGTGTGTACAGGGCTTAAGAGGAAAGGTATGCAAGCAGGGAACAGCTCAGCAGCTTCCAGCAAGACGCAAGAAGAGGAAGCTCAAGAAAAGTTTCGGATCAACTCCTTTTATGTAATTTGTGGCAACTTGGTTGCTGAACTTGAGAGAAGAAAAACTGCATACGACTCTTTCTTCGGAAAGTTTAAATTCATTATGGACCTCACAAAAATTGAGCCATCAGCAATATCACAACATGCTACAGAGCTTTGTTCTTCCTACAGCAAAGACTTGGAACAGGAGTGTTTTTTTGATGGGTGCCTCCACTTTCGTTCATATCTCCTAAGTTCTTCTGCAGAACATACCTCTGATCTAGATATGTCCCAAGTGATAAGAGAGAGAGGCTTGCAAAGTATTTATCCAAATGTAGATGTAGCAATACCCCCGCAGGGGCCGCTGGTTTAAGATTTGGGCCTACCGTTACCTTTCCTTTCACCACACTCATCTTAGGAGTTCCTCTTGAAGAGCTCTTATGAATGTTCACACCAAAGCCTGGTTTCTTTTTCTTCAAGAATTTTATTATAACAGTTCCAACAGAGGGATAGGGGAGGTTCAGGTACCTTGCTTTGCGGATCACGGGCACAATCTCAGATCCAGAGGACAAATCAGTTCCACACTGGATTCAGCAATCACCGGATAGGCCTACTCTCACTGGCCTAGCAACCGGTGCGAAGCTCGCTCAAAGTCTCTGCCACAGACTTGATGAGTGCCGTCGAGTCGTTCCACAATCTTCCGCCACAAGATCGTGTAACCACAATGACACTTTGCAAAAAGTTCCTTCAAAAGTACACAGCTCACGGTGCCAGAATCTTTCAGCCAGCCGGCACCACCGTGAGGCAAACTGGCCAGGATGCGTCCTTCAATTGAGTCCCCAATTGTTCCGCTTCTTCCCGCAGGCAAGACCGCGTAGGACCATCCCTGGACTAGTAGGCCCTATCAACTCCTGTGCCTACTTCTCAGCCGCAGAGCCTCGGGCCTGCAGGCCCCGAGGCCGAAAATGCCTCGCACATCCCTGAAGCCAGGAGGGCCCTCAGGTCAGGATCCGGCAACGAACCCCGATAGAGCGGTCTCTGTCTCTTAAGTACCCCCTCCCAGAATGCACAGTGGGTTGACCACGCCCCCTGAGCCACTTTTGAGAAAGGAATACCCAATACACCTAGCCTGCTGCATTTCCAACCTTGACCGGTGGTGACTGCGACACCTACTGTCTGGTGGAAAACGTGCAACCCAGCTAGACTGAAACAGAGCCAACAATTTAGCATAATTCCCTCTGAGCTGAACTACAGCTCAGACAACTAAATTTAACACATAGCGCCTACCCAACAGGGGCAGGGTGCTACATAGACATTGCTCTCCAAATGTTTTTTTGCACAGCAGCAACTAACTGCTCAGCTGAGCGTTCTTTTTCAACTTTGAAATGTGTACAGAACTACTTGCGATCCAGAATGGGAAAGGAAAGAATGAACTCACTGGCTGTGTTGGCAATTGAGTCAGAACTCACAAAATCTTTGGACTACGATGAGCTTATCAACAGCTTTGCCACACAGGGAGTTCGGCGAAAGCCACTTTAGTTTGATTTTGGCATCCTCTCTGCTTCAACAATTTGCACTTATTTCAGTTTAAAATAGTTCTATATTAGTTTACACCCTGTTCCAAATTATTATGAAAATTCTATTTCAGTGTCACAAAGATTAAATATTTTGTTTTTCAGTATAACTCATGGACGGCATTGTGTCTCAGGCCGGGTTCACACTTGTGCGACACGACAGCCGTCCTACTTTGGATCCGACTTTGCCCTGCGACATGAAGCCGACATATGTCCGACTTTCAATGAACGGGGATCCGACTTGGATTCCCGCCAAAACCAGGCACTGTGTTTGGTATGAATCTTGAGGGGGAACTCTACGTCAAATTTTTAATAAAAAAACGGCATGGGTTCCCCTCCAGGAGCATACCAGGCCCTTCGGTCTGGTATGGATTTTAAGGGGAACCCCTACGCCGAAAAAGCGGCGTGGGGGTCCCCCCTAAATCCAAACCAGACCCTTATCCGAGCACGCAACCTAGCAGGCCGCAGGAAAAGAGGGGGGGACGAGAGAGCTACCCCCTCCCTCCTGAACCATACCAGGCCGCATGCCCTCAACATGGGGGGTTTGGTGCTTTGGGACAGAGGGGCGACCTGCAGTCCCCCCACCCCAAAGCACCCTGCCCCCATGTTTGATGAGGACAGGGCCTCTTCCCGACAACCCTGGCCGTTGGTTGTTGGGGTCTGCGGGCGGGGGCTTATCGGAATCCGGGAGCCCCCCTTTAATAAGGGGGCCCCCAGATCCCGGCCCCCCACCCTATGTGAATGAGTATGGGGTACATCATACCCCTACCCATTCAGCTGGAGTGGAACCCATGCCGGTTTTTTATTTAAAATTTGGCGTGGAGTTCCCCCTCAAGATCAGCAGAGCACAAGTCGCATGCCAAAGTCGGATCATGCAAGACTGCGGTCCGACTTTGATCCGACTTCAATGATAGTCAATGGGCTGAAGTCGGATCAAAGTCGGACCAAAGTAGTACAGGGAGCATTTTCAAAGTCGGACCGACATGTGTCGGACCAGTTAAGACGGCTCCCATAGGGAAACATTGATTTTCACACGTCATGCAACATGAGCTCCCAATGTCGTAGCGTTTGTCGGACCAGTGTGAACCCGGCCTAAGGGCTCTTTTGATCACTGAAAACAATCTCAGACACCTGTGATAATTAGATTGCCAGGTGAGCCCAATTAAAGGAAAAACGACTAAAGGAGGGTGTTCCACATTATTAAGCAGAGCACCATTTTCAAGCAATATGGGGAAGAAAAAGGATCTCTCTGCTGCCGAAAAGAGTGAAATAGTTCAATGCCTTGGACGAGGTATGAAAACATTAGATATTTCACGAAAACGTAAGCGTGATCATCGCACTATTAAGAGATTTGTGTCTGATTCAGAGCGCAGACGGGTTTCGTGCAGATAAAGGCACATTGAGGAAGATTTCTGCCAGATCCATGCATCGGATCAAGAGAGCAGCTGCTAAAACACCATTACATAGCAGCAAACAGATATTTGAAGCTGCTGGTGCCTCTGGAGTCCCATGGACATCAAGGTGTAGAGTCCTCCAGAGTCTTGCAACTGTGCATAAACCTTCCATTCGGCCACCACTAACCAATGCTCACAAGCAGAAACAGCTGCATTGGGCAGAAAAATACATGAAGACTAATTTTCAAACAGTCCTCTTCACTGATGAGTGCCGTGCAACCACTGGATGGTCCAGATGGATGGAGTAGTGGATGGTTGGTGGACGGCCACCCTGTTCCAACAAGGCTGCGACATCAGCAAGGCGGTGGCGGAGTCATGTTTTGGGCCGGAATCATAGAAAGAGAGCTGGTTGGCCCCTTTAGGGTCCCCGAAGGTGTAAAGATGACCTCTGCAAAGTATGTGGAGTTCCTGACTGACCACTTCCTTCCCTGGTACAGAAGGAAGAACTATGCTTTCCGTAATAAAACCATCTTCATGCATGACGATGCACCATCTCATGCTGCAAAGAATACCTCTACATCAATGGCTGCTATGGGGATAAAAAGGAGAGAAAATCATGGTGTGGCCTCCATCCTCCCCTGACCTCAATCCTATTGACAACCTTTGGAGCATCCTCAAGCAAAAGATCTATGAGGGTGTGAGGCAGTTTACATCCAAACAGCAGCTCTGGGAGGCTATTCTGACATCTGTCCAAAAACTCACAAGTTCAATCGATGCAAGACTTGTGAAGCTGCTATCAAATAAGGGGTCCTATGTTAAAATGTAACGGGACCTGTTAAAATGTTTAAAAAGTTCAAATGTTGTTCAAAGTTTGATTGAAATAGCTTTTGATTTCAGTAAATATGCTGCAAACACAACAAATGACAATTTTCAGTTCTTTACAACCTATAAAGTGTTTTGAAACTTACTGTGCGTAATAATTTGGAACAGTGCATTGTACGTTTTTTATTTTGAAAAAAAAAAACTGTTATCATTAGGAGGTTTGTTCAATAAAATTTGAATTGTACTCTTAATATATAAATACAACAATATTAAAAACACTCAAATTAGCAAAGAGTCCTCAGTAATACTGTAGCAGCGCTTGACGTCAACTTAAATGTTGACGAAACTTCCATATGTTCAGTTCATACAGGGAATAAAGTGCAAAATTGAAGATATAGTGCAGTAGCTGTCAGTTCTAATCAGTGCACCATCCACCAGAGCTTCACCACATGGGGGGGGGGGGGGGGGAATATATCCCCTCTAGGGGATGCACTCACCGCCGCAACACTGAATAAGATGCGCCTTGACCTCTCTGAACTTCCACCACTGAACTTTTCACTTCATCTAAAATGTAACTTTGCAGGGGTGCAGCAACCCTATGTTGGAGAGAATGAAACAATCCACATAGCATAATATTGCCTTTTAAAAGTTTAATGAAAACCCCAAACCCCTTTACAAAATATGCGTACCAAAAGTTTAAAATGTACAGACAAATTATAGATAGGTGAGGTAAGCGCGAAGCGCCCGGTTACCGCGGTCCTGGAGGGGATCCGTTTGTGTACAGCAGTCGTACACTCCTCTTCCTGGTTCACCTGCGGTCCGTGGAATGCATACGTCACTTCCTGTCCAGCGTGATCACGTCCTGACACGTTTTGTCACCTCCTGACTTCGTCTGAGGGCGTCTAATTGTTTTTAATATTGTTGTATTTATATGTGTGTAATTTTAAGCAGCTGCTATCATTTTTTTTTTTTTATGGCACATGGTTTTAGATTGTTGATCCTGGCTCTTTTACTTCAATAGTATCCTGAAGCGCTGAGCTGTGCTTTTCTTTAGGTGGGGCGATTTAAGCATCATTTACATTATACTCTTAATAGTTGATAACATGAGAATTATGCTGACTGTTGTTTACATCAATTATTTAGGTAAATGAGAAAAATATCATTGGCATAATAATTTGGAACAGGGTGTAAAGTTACATAAGTTATTAAAAACATCATCATGTCAGTTTCATGAAGGATTGATTGCAATTTGCACTTATTTCAGTTTATATCTATATTTTAAGTTAATTAAAGTTATCTAAGTTATTAAAAACATCATCATGTCAGTTTCATGATGGAGTGATGTCAGGGCTGGGCTCAGCCCTTCCTTCTCTGATCTGGCCGCTCAGCTGTCGGCTAATTGCCAGCTAATTTCTTTCCACAGTGACTCACCTGTTGATGATCTGCTCGTCAGTCCTGCCTACTTATAGCCTTCCAGCTCACTTCATCTCTGCCTTCGCCTTTGTCAACATCGCAGAGACTTTCTCCTGCATTCCCGTTGAAGACTTGCTTCATACCACCCAACACGCACGGAATGTGCGGGAACTTCCCGCACCGACACTGATTTCCCGAACACCCGCGAGAGGATTGAATTTCCCGCAATGGAAGGAGGGACTGGCAGGTAGCGGTAAGTCCACACTTCTCCCCTGATGTAACTTTCGTCCTGCGCCTGCGGCCGCCCCCCCCTCTCAACAACTGCAGTGTCACCGATGTCTGACACCTGCCCCCCCCCATAAAATTTCACTGAAGTCCGACCCGCGGCACCAACCCCCCACCCGCTCAACAACTTTCACTCACTACTGTCCTTGAAAAAAAAAACCTCCGTCCCGCAGCGCCCCCCTCCCCCCCCCCGCTCAACAACTTTAAGTCGGAGCGGAAAAAAGTGTTCTAGAATGTCCCGCAGTGGACATTTCAAAAGTTGGGAGGTATGCTTGCTTGGCTGACGTTCCTTCTGGCTAATGATCCTGCTTGCTGTACTACTACGTTTATCGCTGGTTCTCTGACATTGGCTTGACCGACTACCCGATCCGGTTACTGAACTCTGGCTATGAATTAATTATTAGCCTCTTAGTAAACAACATATAGAGTTAATAGTACCATCATCCTGAAGATCAATTTGAATAGAGGTAGGGCTTAAGGGACCCCAAAGACCCAAAAGACCAAAAGCAAAAAGCTAAAGAAAGAAGGGGGCGGTAGGACAATAGCGGTACAAGGTGAGTAGGTAAACTCAAAAGAGCAATTATGATAAAAAAGTATACATTTATTAACATAGTATCAAAGGGATATAAAAAAACATCAAGACAAAATAAACAATCAATCACAATACAAAAAACGTGACCAGCCGTGCAGATCACCGATATTAGATTATCCCTGGGGGGGGAACTCTGGCTATGTTTTGACTACGCTTACTCTGTATACCTTTTTATTTTTATTATTAAATAAGTGTGATTTAAATGTTCTTCTGTCTCGGTCTGATTCATGGTTTCTGACAATTAAGTGATTGATGTAAGTATGGAGTGAATGGTGTGTGATTGTGTGTGCTAATTCAGAGAGGAGGAGGTGGAGCTCTAAAAAGAAAAGGTGGAGCCTAAATAGGAAAGGGTGTGGTTTACAGATGACAGGGCGGGTCTTAATCAGGAAAGGGTGTGTCCTTGACAGGAAGGGTGGGTCGTATTTAAATTAGGGGGTGCAAGAGTTTAGTCAGGCCTAGGGCAGCACAAAACCTAAATACACCACTACCTACAGCGGAAAATACTGTGAGATAAAAGCAGAACTATTCTGTGTTACCAAGAGTTATGTACGACGAAATTACTGTTACAAGTTCAGTTGCTATAGGAGACAGCGGTCCCACCTATACAGAGGTGGCATCCGGCTGGTGGCCTTTCCCTGTATAGCTGTCTACCTATAGTGTCTTGGAGTCTGCCAATTAACATTGCATATACCTAAGGGTGTCCTGGCCCTAACCCACTCTCCTACAGTTCTTGTTAAGAGACAATAAATCTCTTGTTCGCATTCAAAAAGTGACTGGCGCCCATCATTTCATCTTGCATTGCATGCCGGTTAACCCACTCTACATGAAAGAATGTCAGCTCTCCCTAACCCTTGAGGTCATCATCAGGCCCCTAGAGGTCCGAGAGGTCGCTACATGTGTGTAGCGCACCAACCACAGACTTTACCTGCTTTTCTTTTGCTTGGCTCCTCCGCAGAAAAAGAATGAGGCACACCGCACCACAAGCCCGTACCCTCCTGGATAGGGAGGTTGAGCGGTGTTAGTTTCTCGGGCCTGCTTGCGACTGGTGTAAAAAGGCCTCCAGTGCTGACCTTGTTTCTGCAGTAATCAGAACAAGTCTTTAGATTTCCCCAGTAAGCAACTGTCCACACCAACTGAAAGGTCCAACACTTGTTTATTCCTTCTTGCACAATAAACAGTCTCTTTTAGAGCAGACGGGTTGAGACAAACACGGGTCAGATAAGGTGGGAGAAGGTCCAGGCACAAACTTAGATTTGGGTTTCTCCTGTTCTGAATAGCACTAACAGGCTTGATGCACGGTCGCTACCACCGACCATGAGGGGTCTCTGCCACAGACCAGGTGAATAGGGCCTCTGCCACAGGCCTGGTTGTTGGGTCTCTGCCACCGGCCAGATTCACGGTGAATTACCTTCTAGAAGTAATGACCCCTGTCAGGGAAAAGGACATCCATTCGGAGAATTACCAGAGGCCCCACCGTCACCAGCGATACCGCGCCGGGTCTTCGGGAAGGGTCACCTCCCTGGCCTCCTCGTCCTAGATTCGGGCACCCACTTCCGGGGGGAACCCTAGGATCCCTCGATCCCTTGTGGGACCCAGTCGAAGGTACTGAGCCCCGGGCCTCTCTCGAAGTACCTCACCCCAAACTGAAGGTGTCTGAGATGGAACAGCAGCTCCGTCTCTGGGCCTAGAGCACCCAGAGACCACCCGACAGGCCTCCGGGCCTAGGGCACCCGGAGGCGACACACCTGCACCCAGGCTTAAGGTGCCTGAGCGCGGAACCGACGACCCCTCTGGAAGATGGCCACCCCCTTTTATATCCTCTCCCGACAGGCACAGCAGGTTCCCCGCCCCGCCGTACTGCTGCAGAGAGGGGACAAAAAGGACACGACCTCGTACTGCAGTTCAACCCAGACCCAAGGCAACAGCGCCACCTATAGGCCCCAGTGAACTTAACCACCAGTACTAACTCCCAGGGATAGAAATGGTCCTTGAGACCTAACAATTGGTACATCTGAGCCTGACTACCACTCAGATGCTTCCCCCTAAATGTAACCACCCGCTACATGTGCTTCACATTTTTATTGCACCGGGTGTTCATTTGTAGTGTGACCTGGAGCAAGCATAGGCAATAAAAATAAAAGTTCTTCTTCATTTGTAGATGGCTTTTTAGAGTCGTTGGGTAGTGAGGACAGGATAAAGATGACGTGCTCCTTCAAAAACGTGTCGATTTCCACCTCCGGAGGCTCGCTTTAAAAACCGAGCACCTCGGGTGTGCTGGATTATATTATCCTCCGGGATCCATGAAGCACTCCAGCCTGAGAACTTTTTAAAGAAAAGAAGGTAAAAATAAGTTGTTACTTTAAATAGCCGCCTCTCAAGATGTGCGAGAAGAAGCCCCGAGCCGCGGAGTAGGGCGATGCATTGTGTAAGGACTAAGGACAAACCACATCCCCCCATTCAAGGGCCGCTACTGTACAGTTTGTTCTTGCCAAACTCCTTTCCTTTCAGCCCCCAGAAGACTGGCAGAGCTACAGCACCAGAATACAGGGCTCCCCCCATCCTGAAATAGGGCCATTCAGCCCGTCAGCTGTGAGGCACCATTCTTGGTACAGGAGTCCAGGCGGGAGGGGCTTACATCTCCAATGTCTTTTTTTTTTCTTTACAATAAGCTTGAATCAGGACAAATCTTTATTGAACTTTTTTTTATGCAAATGAACAAAAGCCTCAGCTGGTTTCAGTTCTATTAAGTAAACTTGTAACATTCATTGAGAAAACGGCAATGGGCTCCCCTTGTGAAAGAGTGTATGTTGGGTGAAGGGGGGAAAAAAACAAACAAAATCGCCGCCTGGACAGAATATAAATGTGTGTCCTCTTTTGCCCTTTTCTGGTTGTCTGCCGCTACTTCTCCTGCATGTTCCCTTCAGCCCCGCTATGGAAAGCAATGAGGATGGCAGAGTGTCTTGCTGATGAAGGGTTCGGCTATGACTTGGTCTACCTATAGGTCCTCTAATATGGAGAACTGGAGATTAATTCCAACAATAATACACTTGGGGGTCCCAGATCAATAAAACACTGACATTTGGGGGTCTGAATCAATCACACATTGATATACAGTATAGGGTTCCAAAAACAAATGACACACTGACACTTGGAGCCCTAAAGATGAATACACCAACTCTTTGGACTCCCAGAACAATGACACACTGACACTTGGGGCCCAGTGCATTGACACTTGGGGCCCAGAACAATGACACATTGACACTTGGGGCCCAGTGCATTGACACATTGACACTTGGGGCCCAGAACAATGACACACTGACACTTGGGGCCCAGTGCATTGACACATTGACACTTGGGGCCCAGAACAATGACACACTGACACTTGGGGCCCAGAACATTGACACCCTGACACTTGGGGCCCAGAGCATTGACACACTGACACTTGGGGCCCAGAACAATGACACACTGACACTTGGGGCCCAGAACAATGACACACTGACACTTGGGGCCCAGAACAATGACACACTGACACTTGGGGCCCAGAACAATGACACACTGACACTTGGGGCCCAGAACAATGACACACTGACACTTGGGGCCCAGAACAATGACACCCTGACACTTGGGGCCCAGAACAATGACACACTGACACTTGGGGCCCAGAACAATGACACCCTGACACTTGGGGCCCAGAACAATGACACACTGACACTTGGGGCCCAGAACAATGACACACTGACACTTGGGGCCCAGAACAATGACACCCTGACACTTGGGGCCCAGAACAATGACACCCTGACACTTGGGGCCCAGAACATTGACACCCTGACACTTGGGGCCCAGAGCATTGACACCCTTACACTTGGGGCCCAGAACAATGACACACTGACACTTGGGGCCCAGAACAATGACACACTGACACTTGGGGCCCAGAACAATGACACCCTGACACTTGGGGCCCAGAACATTGACACCCTGACACTTGGGGCCCAGAGCATTGACACCCTTACACTTGGGGCCCAGAACAATGACACACTGACACTTGGGGCCCAGAACAATGACACACTGACACTTGGGGCCCAGAACAATGACACACTGACACTTGGGGCCCAGAACAAGGGCACACTGACACTTGGGGCCCAGAACAATGACACACTGACGCTTGGGGCCCAGAACAATGGCACACTGACACTTGGGGCCCAGAACAATGTCACACTGACACTTGGGGCCCAGAACAATAACACACTGACACTTGGGGCCCAGAACAACGGCACACTGACACTTGGGGCCCAGAACAATGACCCACTGACACTTGGGGCCCAGAGCATTGACACACTGACACTTGGGGCCCAGAGCTTTGACACACTGACACTTGGGGCCCAGAACAAGGACACACTGACACTTGGGGCCCAGAACAATGACACACTGACACTAGGGGCCCAGAATAAGGACACACTGACACTTGGGGCCCAGAACAATGACCCACACCGCATTGGAATCCATGGTCAGGCGTCACTGATATGTAGATCAGGGGGCCGAACGCATGGATAGGGGAGGCGGCACCCGTGCGCCCTCTATGGGCCGCCACTGCCTAGGGCGGTCTGCATGCCCAGGAATGCCCACTTCTACAGACTGACACACACCCATCAAGGTATTGTAATAATTGCAGCCGGTGGGGATCGCTAAGTATACAGTGAGGCATGATGCCAACCCATACAAAAAAATGGAGTTACAAATATTATATCCTGTTCTGCAGCAAGAGGAGTGAGACTCTGCATAGAGGACTGGACAGAACTCATTCAGAGAGACATAAGAGGGCAATGGCTGGTAATAGAAATGTTAGGTTGCCCTGTTCACCCCGTGCATTGCCAGATAATGGAAGGCGATGGATGTCCTGGGTGTGGATGAGCCCCTATGGCCGTGATGTAAAGCGGCAGCGGCTCTCTGTTCTCAGGTGTGGATGAGCCCCTATGGCAGTGATGTAGAGCGGTGGCGATGGCGGCTCTCTGTTCTCAGGTGTGGATGAGCCCCTATGGCAGTGATGTAGAGCGGCGGCGGCGGCGGCGGTGGATTACTATTCTCAGGTGTGGATGAGCCCCTATGGCGCTGATGTAGAGCGGCGGCGGCGGTGGCTCTCTATTCTTAGGTGTGGATGAGCCCCTATGGCGGTGATGTACGGCGGCGGCTCTCTATTCTCAGGTGTGGATGAGCCCCTATGGCGGTGATATACGGCGGCGGCGGCTCTCTGTTCTCAGGTATGGATGAGCCCCTATGGTGGTGATATACGGCGGCGGCGGCAGATCTCTCTGTTCTCAGGTGTGGATGAGCCCCTATGGCGGTGATATACGGTGGCGGCGGCTCTCTATTCTCAGGTGTGGATGAGCGCCTATGGCGGTGGTGTGCGGCGGTGGTGGCTCTCTGTTCTCAGGTGTGGATGAGCCTCTATGGCGCTGATGTAGAGCGGCGGCGGCTCTCTGTTCTCAGGTGTGGATAAGCCCCTATGGTGGTGATGTAGAGCGGCGGCAGCGGCGGCTCTCTGTTCTCAGGTGTGGATGAGCCCCTATGGCGGTGGTATACGGCGGCGGCGGCTCTCTGTTCTCAGGTGTGGATGAGCCCCTATGGTGGTGGTGTGCGGCGGCGGCGACTCTCTGTTCTCAGGTGTGGATGAGCCCCTATGGCGGTGGTATACGGCGGCGGCGGCTCTCTGTTCTCAGGTGTGGATGAGCCCCTATGGTGGTGGTGTGCGGCGGCGGCGACTCTCTGTTCTCAGGTGTGGATGAGCCCCTATGGCGGTGATGTAGATCGGCGGCGGCGGCTCTCTGTTCTCAGGTGTGGATGAGCCCCTATGGCGGTGGTATACGGCGCCGGCGGCTCTCTGTTCTCAGGTGTGGATGAGCCCCTATGGCGGTGGTGTACGGCGGCTCTCTGTTCTCAGGTGTGGATGAGCCCCTATGGCGGTGATATACGGCGGCTCTCTGTTCTCAGGTGTGGATGAGCCCCTATGGCGGTGGTATACGGCGGCGGCGGCTCTCTGTTCTCAGGTGTGGATGAGCCCCTATGGTGGTGGTGTGCGACGGCGGCGACTCTCTGTTCTCAGGTGTGGATGAGCCCCTATGGTGGTGATGTAGAGCGGCGGCTCTCTGTTCTCAGGTGTGGATGAGCCCCTATGGCGGTGATGTATGGCGGCGGCGGCGGTGGCTCTCTGTTCTCAGGTGTGGATGAGCCCCTATTGCGGTGGTATACGGCGCCGGCGGCTCTCTGTTCTCAGGTGTGGATGAGCCCCTATGGTGGTGATATACGGTGGCGGCTCTCTGTTCTCAGGTGTGGATGAGCCCCTATGGCGGTGGTGTGCGGCGGTGGTGGCTCTCTGTTCTCAGGTGTGGATGAGCCCCTATGGCGCTGATGTAGAGCGGTGGCGGCTCTCTGTTCTCAGGTGTGGATGAGCCCCTATGGTGGTGATGTAGAGCGGCGGCAGCGGCGGCTCTCTGTTTTCAGGTGTGGATGAGCCCCTATGGCGGTGATATACGGCGGCTCTCTGTTCTCAGGTGTGGATGAGCCCCTATGGCGGTGATGTATGGCGGCGGCGGCGGCTCTCTGTTCTCAGGTGTGGATGAGCCCCTATGGTGGTGGTGTGTGGCGGCGGCGACTCTCTGTTCTCAGGTGTGGATGAGCCCCTATGGTGGTGATGTAGAGCGGCGGCAGCGGCGGCTCTCTGTTCTCAGGTGTGGATGAGCCCCTATGGCGGTGATATACGGCGGCTCTCTGTTCTCAGGTGTGGATGAGCCCCTATGGCGGTGATGTATGGCGGCGGCGGCAGCTCTCTGTTCTCAGGTGTGGATGAGCCCCTATGGCGGTGGTATATGGCGGCGGAGGCTCTCTGTTCTCAGGTGTGGATGAGCCCCTATGGCGGTGGTATACGGCGCCGGCGGCTCTCTGTTCTCAGGTGTGGATGAGCCCCTATGGCGGTGATATACGGCGGTGGCGGCTCTCTGTTCTCAGGTGTGGATTAGCCCCTATGGTGGTGGTGTGCGGCGGCGGCTCTCTGTTCTCAGGTGTAGATGAGCCCCTATGGCAGTGATGTACGGCGGCGGCTCTCTGTTCTCAGGTGTGGATGGGCCCCTATGGCGGTGATATATACGGTGGCGGCTCTCTGTTCTCAGGTGTGGATGAGCCCCTATGGCGGTGACGTATGGCGGTGGCGGCAGCGGCTCTCTGTTTTCAGGTGTGGATGAGCCCCTATGGCGGTGATATACGGCGGCGACGGCTCTCTGTTCTCAGGTGTGGATGAGCCCCTATGGCGGTGGTGTGCGGCGGCGGCGGCTCTCTGCTCTCAGGTGTGGATGAGCCCCTATGGCGGTGGTGTGCGGCGGCGGCGGCTCTCTGCTCTCAGGTGTGGATGAGCCCCTATGGCGGTGGTGTGCGGCGGCGGCGGCTCTCTGCTCTCAGGTGTGGATGAGCCCCTATGGCGGTGGTGTGCGGCGGCGGCGGCTCTCTGCTCTCAGGTGTGGATGAGCCCCTATGGCGGTGGTGTGCGGCGGCGGCGGCTCTCTGCTCTCAGGTGTGGATGAGCCCCTATGGCGGTGGTGTGCGGCGGCGGCGGCTCTCTGTTCTCAGGTGTGGATAATCCGCAGATCCCGCCAAGCTCTTAATTGCTGTTTTCCCGGGCCGGCGCGGTGTCGCGTTTCAGTTATCAATACTCCAGCCTGCTTGTTGACCATAATGGGTGGATCAAGTCTCAGCATGTTCGGCTTATCTCCGAGTCCCGCTGTCCTCACCTTGTAACGTGGCAACGCTGAGTCAATATCAACAACTGACGGATGGAGCGATTAATCTCCGGCCCGGCCGCAAGACGAACGACAACGCACCTCTTTATTCTGAACTCCATCGTGCGTCCACACCGGCCCTCCTGGGCTCAGAGGATGAGCGTTCTTAAAGTGGACGCCACAAATCTGCGTCAATAAATCCCCAACACGTCACAAAGTTCAGCACCAGGGTCATCATAAAGTTCCACTCAGTGACTTTGCCTAGGCTGAGATGATGTCATTATTCTGCTGCACAAAGGAGGAAGCATCTCCTCAGTCTCCCTTCCCCCAATGATCAGACTGCAACATTGTCACTTGATGATGCCTGAACAAAGATGGCGCCGTTCATCTGAACAGAAATGCAGATTAAGGCATTGTCAGGGAGAGTGCTGTGATCTCTGGGAGAGGGATACATGGAAGGGGGACACGTTACTCAGCATGCTGCACATGAGAACATATATCTGATGTTAGGTCTACCAATGGCCACCAGACATATTACACCCCCCCCCCATCAACTTACTGAGAGTTCCCCATCAGAGTCCCTCCTTACATTAGAGCCCCCCCCTTACTTCAGCATCCCTGTCAGAGTCCCTCCTTACATTAGAGCCCCCCCCTTACTTCAGTGTCCCTGTCAGTGTCCCTCCTTACATTAGAGCCTCCCCTTACTTCAGCGTCCCTGTCAGAGTCCCTCCTTACATTAGAGCCCCCCCTTACTTCAGTGTCCCTGTCAGAGTCCCTCCTTGCATTAGAGCCCCCCCTTACTTCAGCGTCCCTGTCAGAGTTCCTCCTTAGATTGGAGCCCTGCCTTACTTCAGTGTCCCTGTCAGAGTCCCTCCTTACATTAGAGCCCCCCCTTACTTCAGTGTCCCTGTCAGAGTCCCTTCTTACATTAGAGCCCCCCCTTACTTCAGCCTCCCTGTCAGAGTCCCTCCTTACATTAGAGCCCCCCCCTTACTTCAGCGTCCCTGTCAGTGTCCCTCCTTACATTAGAGCCCCCCCTTACTTCAGTGTCCCTGTCAAGAGTCCCTCCTTACGTTAGAGCCCCCCCTTACTTCAGTGTCCCTGTCAGAGTCCCTCCTTACATTAGAGCCCCCCCTTACTTCAGCGTCCCTGTCAGAGTCCCTCCTTACGTTAGAGCCCCCCCCCTTACTTCAGTGTCCCTGTCAGAGTCCCTCCTTACATTAGAGCCCCCCCTTACTTCAGCGTCCCTGTCAGAGTTCCTCCTTAGATTGGAGGCCCCCTTACTTCAGTGTCCCTGTCAGAGTCCCTCCTTACATTAGAGCCCCCCCTTACTTCAGTGTCCCTGTCAGAGTCCCTTCTTACATTAGAGCCCCCCCTTACTTCAGCCTCCCTGTCAGAGTCCCTCCTTACATTAGAGCCCCCCCTTACTTCAGCGTCCCTGTCAGAGTCCCTCCTTACATTAGAGCCCCCCCTTACTTCAGCGTCCCTGTCAGAGTCCCTCCTTACATTAGAGCCCCCCCTTACTTCAGCGTCCCTGTCAGAGTCCCTCCTTACGTTAGAGCCCCCCCTTACTTCAGTGTCCCTGTCAGAGTCCCTTCTTACGTTAGAGCCCCCCCTTACTTCAGTGTCCCTGTCAGAGTCCCTCCTTATGTTAGAGCCCCCCCTTACTTCAGTGTCCCTGTCAGAGTCCCTCCTTACGTTAGAGCCCCTCCTTCCCCTTACATCAGAAGCGGAGGCCATAGGCAGCCTCTGTGGCCCTCCCCCTCAGTCAGTGTACAGTGAGGATCCACTACTCCCCCTAGCTGACCCCCGCTATAGTGTATATATAGTATATATGATTTATAAGTGCAATAAACATATATACAAATGATATATATAATATAATAAGTCAATGTCGTTTTTGGCGACATTAATAAAGCGGCGGCCGCGCTCTCCTGTTGGGGGGATACGGACTTGGCTGCACATGTTGCGCTGGAGGCGACGGCTGCCAGGAGTTCAGAGAGCCGGGCCGGTGTCAGGCGCTCTCACCTCCCTCATATGAAAGGCCAGAGGTGTGACAAAAAACACTTCACACCTTGTAAATGGGACCGGCGCAATAAACCGCGCCCAGACACGCCAGGAAGGATGGAGGGTCCGCTACCAGAGCCGGGGCTAAAAACATTACGACACCGCGCCGGAGAATGACCGCTGGCAAATGACCATAAACCTTTATGGAGTCGAATAAACTCTGTGACTATATTATTGTGTTCCTCTAATGACAGGCTCACTAAAGGGGAACTCCGCTCTATAATTCACCGGAAGTGTAACGCTTTTCCATATTCATATCGGGGTTTTTTTTCCTACTCCCCTTTTCTTTTTATACTCCCTGCTTCCCATGTTTCCACCCCCCTCCTCATTTACCTCCTACTTTCTTCATTAAAGCTGAACTCTGAACAAACAGCTGAATCCACAAATTAAATAAATGTATTCAGTCCATCCAGTCCTAAGGTCTACACAGCCATGCCACACAGCAAAGCCACCCTGCAGACCTGACTTCTCATTACTGTGTAACCAGACCGCCCCTAAACCCTGCCCCCCCTGTTAGGAGCAGAGAGGAGGACAGAACTCCTTCACCAGATCCTGCGCCTCTCTGTGCAGCCACAGCACCCCCTTGTCTCCGTCCCCACCTTGTCTCAGCAGTTGGCAGCAGAGAGGAGGACAGAACTCCTCCACCAGATCCTGCGCCTCTCTGTGCAGCCACAGCACCCCCTTGTCTCCGCCCCCACCTTGTCTCAGCAGTTGGCAGCAGAGAGGAGTACAGAACTCCTCCAGATCCTGCGCCTCTCTGTGCAGCCACAGCACCCCCTTGTCTCTGCCCCCACCTTGTCTCAGCAATTGGCAGCAGAGAGGAGGACAGAACTCTTCCACCAAATCCTGCGCCTCTCTGTGCAGCCACAGCACCCCCTTGTCTCCGCCTCCCCTGGCCTCAGCAGACTCCAGCCCTCCTCTGGTCCTCCTCCAGACCCTGCACTTTCTGTTTCCCAGCTCCGCCCCCCAGCTTCTTCCCGGCAGCAGCACACAGCCGCCTTGTGTCTGACCCATGTGTGCTAAAACATCATTTGTTCCATTCCTAATCTCCATGACACATTGAAGATGTTACATTTCCATTCTTCTTACAATTTGTATCTCTTTTCATTTTGATATTTAATGAGAAGAAAAAAACAGAGGAACTTCCCTTTTCTCTTCTTTGTCCTCAGGACCCATTTCCAGGCGGCGATTTGGAATGACACCCCAAACGCGGTGCGATTTCGCTGCAGTTGTCGCGCTGCAATCTTTAAAAATAGCGTGAGGCCAGTCGCCCAAAAAAGGAACAGGAGCTTCTTTCAGGCAACAAATGCACACGGGGAAGCGAATAGTCTGCCGCCTTATGCGTGACGAGAAGAATCGCGTGCAAATCACCTACGCAAAACCGTCAGCAGAAACGCGAGTTCCCAACAAGGCCCTCTTCACACTGGGGCGGGAGGAGCGCTGGCGGTATAGCGCCGCTATTTTTAGCGGCGCTATACCGGCGGAATTGCGCAAGCGGTGCGGTTTTAACCCCCGCTAGCGGGCGAAAAAGGGTTAATACTGCCAGCAATGCGCCTCTGCAGAGGCGCATTGCCGGCGGTATAGCCGCGGTGTCCTATTGCTTTCAATGGGAAGGAGTGGTGGAGGAGCCGTAAACACACACCGCTCCTCTCACCGCTCCAAAGATGCGGCTAGCAGGACTTTTTTTCACGTCCTGCTAGCGCACCGCTCCAGTGTGAAAGTCCTCGCTGGAGAAACAGCAGCCGCTGTTTAGGGTCGGTTTGCAGGCGCTATTTTTAGCACAATAGCGCCTGCAAACCGCCCCCCAGTGTGAAAGGGGTCTTAGGCTCCGTTCACACCTGGGGTGCTTCCAATCGCGGGCAGAAATGCTGCGATTTCCAAAGGCTCTGCTAAATGACAAACCGCACAGCACAAATTCATTTTCAATGGCACCTAAAAAAAAAACGCGGTGCGGTTCTCCTGCAATCATCGCACGATAAATGGCGCTGCAATCGCAGCAAACTGTATTGCGCAAATCTTGTCACCCAAATGAAGTCCCTGCCCCTTTTCCATGAAAATGTGCCCAAAAAAATACAAAGGATAGTGGCGCAAGTTGTAATATGTGGAAAAGAAATGTAAGTCCATACAAGAGTCCTTTGAACTCAGTTAGCTCTGTGTGAGATATACAGTCTAAAGCCTCGTACACACGGTCGGACTTCCATCGGACTTTTCCCTGGATTTTTGTCCGAACGGAGTTGGCCGGGCACACCCATAGCATACACACCACAGGACTTTTCTGCAAACTTTCCCAAAACTTTATCCAACATCACGTGGTTTTTCTGCTCTTTTCTGCTCTTTACCGCCACCCTTTGGTCAACTTCTGCTATTGTTGGTTGATTTTAACATTAGTTGTTTTGTCCATCGGACAAAAGTCCGATGGTTTTCTGTACACACGGTAGGACTTTGCTCCATCGGACTTTTGTTGGCCAAAAGTTTGTCAGTTTGCAGACCCAACTTTTGTCCGATGAAAAAAAAAAAAAAAGTTTGTCCGATGGAGCGTACACGCGGTCGGATTGTTGGTCCAACTTGCTCAAAATGAAGTTTGTTGGCCAAAAGTCCGACCGTGTGTGACGGGGCTTCATGCCTCGTACACACGACCGGTTTTCCCGTCGGGAAAACTGCCATGACAGATTTTGGCTGGGAAAACTGTCCGCGTGTACGCTCCATCACAGTTTTCCCGACGAGAAAACTGCGGGGAAAAAAAAGAGAACTTGTTCTCTATTTTCCCGTCAAGCCCCGTACACACGGCCGGTTTTCTCGGCAAGAAAACTGCTGGGAATCTCGACGAGAAAAATAGAGAACCTGCTCTCCATTTATCTCGTCGGGATTCTCGGCAGAGTGTTTCCTGGCGAGAAACCCGGTCGTCTGTATGCTTACCTGTCCCGAGGTAAACCCGCGCATGCTCGATGAGACTTTGACGCATGCGCGGTAGCATACAAGGGTAGTGTAGGGTGTAGCAAGATGGCGGCGACGGCATCGAATGTGACGAGCGCCGGCTCGTCGTAGTCGATGACGTCACTGCGTTCTTGCCATTCAAAAGAACAGCGGTTCTTTTGAATGGCGCGTGTGTACACAGGGCTTGGCATGACAAGCTTGCCAGGAATCCCGTAGAGAAAACCGCCGGTTTTTTTTTTCGACGGGATTCTCGCCCGTGTGTACTAGGCTTCGGGAAAAAATCCTGCAGAGAAAACCGGTCGTCTTTATGCTTTCCCGAGGGGAAAAAAATCACGCGCATGCTCGTAAACTATTTGGCGCATGCGCGGAAGCATAGAACGTCATTTTGTCGGCTCGTCGTGGTCTTTGACGTCACCACGTTCTTGGCATTCAAAAGTTCAGCAGTCTTTTGTGTGACCCGTGTGTATGCAAGGCAGGCTTGAGAGGAATCCCGTCGGGAAAAGCGTCGTTTTTTTTTCCTGCCGGGAAAACCGGTCGTGTGTACGAGGTATAATAAGATGACAGGGCAGCCTTGCAAAAGGAGTTGAAGCCACTCCAAACATGTGAAGAGGAAAACAAGAACAACAGGCGCCTCTTGTGTAAGACTGTTTTGAATTGAATAAACAAGAGCATTAACCATTTGTCGCCCGCCCTATAGCAAAATGACGGCGGCAAAGTGGTTTCAATATCCTGACTGGACATCATATGACGTCCTCAGGATATTGAGCCGCTGCGCGCCCCCGGGGGCGCGCATCGCGGCGATCGTTGTTACGGGATGTCAGTCTGACACCCCACAACACCGATCTAGGTAAAGAGTCTCCGTCGGAGACTCTTTACCACGTGATCAGCCGTGTCCAATCACAGCTGATCACGATGTAAACAGGAAAAGCCGGTCATCGGATTTTCCTCACTCACGTCTGTCAGACGCGAGTAGAGGAGAGCCGATCGGCTGCTCCTCTGACAAGGGGGGGTTTTGCTGATCGATTATCAGCGCAGCCCCCCCGAGGATGCCCACACTGGACCACCAGGGATGCCACCAGACCACCAGGGATGCCCACCTTAAGGTATGCCACCCTAGACCACCAGTGATGCCAATTAGAAATGGCTAATGGATGCCAATCAGTGCCCACAATGGATGCCAATCAGTGCCCACAATGGGCACCACTGATTGGCAGGCATTATTGTTCGGCACTGATTGGCATCCATTAGTACAACATATTACAGTACAGTGCCACCTATCAGTGCCCATCTATGCCACCTATCAGTGCCCATCCATGCCCATCCGTCCCACCCATCAGTGCCCATCCATGCCACCTATCAGTGCCCATCCGTGTCGCCTATCCATGCCGCCTATCCGTGCCCTTTCGTGCCACCTATCTGTGCCCATCTGTGCCACCTACCAGTGCCCATCCGTGCCACCTATTGGTGCCCATCCATGCTGCCTATCGGTGCCCATCTGTGCCGCCTACCAGTGCCCATCCGTGTCGCCTATCAGTGCCCATCCATGCCGCCTATCGGTGCCCATCCATGCCGCCTATCGGTGCCCATCAGTGCCGCCTCATTGGTGCCCATCAGTGCCGCCTTATCAGTGCCTGTCAGTGCAGCCCCATCAGTGCCCATCAGTGAAGGAGAAAACGTACTTATTTACAAAGTTTTGTAACTGAAACAAAAAAAAACCTTTTTTTTTTCAAAATCTTTGGTCTTTTTTAATTTTTTTTAGCAGAAAATAAAAATCGCAGAGGTGATCAAATACCACCAAAAGAAAGCTTTATTTGTGGGAACAAAATGATAAAAATTTTGTTTGGGTACAGTGTACCATGACCGCGCAATTGTCATTCAAAGTGCAACAGCACAGAAAGCTGAAAATTGGTCTGGGCAGGAAGGTGTATAAGTGCCCGGTATGGAAGTGGTTAAAAAAACTTACATGGTAGTATCTTTAGACAGGCACAATGAAGTCCAGTGTGGTCAGTCTCCGTCTCAGCTGTCAGCAATGTTTTTCACTCTGTTCCTCCATGTGCGGCCGGCATCCTGTCCAGCAGGGATCTTCCGGTATTCGAGCGGGGTCCAAAGCGAGGCTTGGAACACAGCTGGTCTGTCACAGAGAGGGCTGGAACGCAGCGTACGACGGGATGACGTCACGGACGTGAAAGCGACGCGTTTCAGAGCATGCGCACCAGAGGGATACTGAAGGTGCGCGCTCCTTTGTCAAGCTGAATTCTACCTTCTCGTCCAACATCAGTGCCTGACTTCACAAACGCGCTTCTGGAAGAATGGTCAAACATTCCCATAGACACCCTCCTAAACCTTGTGGACGGCCTTCCCAGAAGAGGTGAAGCTGTTATATCTGCAAAGGGCGGGGCCAACTCAATATTGAACCCTACGGACTAAGACTGGGATGCCATTAAAGTTCATGTGCGTGTAAAGGCAGGCGTCCCAATACTTTTGACACTATAATGTATACCATAGTTTGTAGGTGCTATACCTTTCACACAAACCAATTAATATACGCTTATTTTTTATTTATTTTTTGTTTTGTTTTGTTGTTTTTTTGAAGAAATTTGATTTAAAAAAAAAAAATCGGAAATATTTAAAAGCAGAAAGTAAAAAATATTGTTTTATTTTAAAAATTTTTGGTCTTTTTTTTATTTTAATCATAAAAAATAAAACCCCAGTGGAGATAAAATACCACCAAAAGAAAGCTCTATTTTTGTGGGGAAAAAAAATGATATACTGTAAATGTCAGTTGGGTACAGTGTTGTTTGACTGCGAAATTGCCAGGTAAAGTAGGGTAGTGCTGAATAGCAAAAAATGGCATGGTCATGAAGGGGGGGGGGGGTAAAACCTTCCTGAGATGAGGTGGTTAAAACAGAGCTCCACCCATTTTTGAGAGGTGGTCTTAAACTAAAGACCACCTCTCAACATCTCGTTTTTGGAAATATTTTTTTTTTCTTTTTGTTTCTTACCTTTTTGGAAGTACCGAGTGTACTTCCGATCCAGCCGAGCCGCGGCCCAGGACGTTGCGTCCTCTTCTGCGGCAAGCTCCCCTGTTGTCTTCTGGGACCTGTGTGTGTCCCAGAAGACAGCCAGCCATTCACAAAGCGCAGCGCGACTCGTGCATGCGCAGTAGGAAACTGGCAGTGAAGCCGCAAGGCTCCACTGCCGGTTTCCCTTAGTTGGAATGGCGGCGCCAGCACCCGACCTGATGGACGGATCGGCCTCGACATCGCGGGCTCCCTGGACAAGTAAGCGTCCTTATTAAAAGTCAGCAGCTACAGTGTTTGTGGCTGCTGACTTTTAAAAAAAATAAAAAATTTCGGCTGGAACACCGTTTTAACCACCTTGCGCCGGCCGTACGACTATATACGGCCGCGAGGTGGTTCTACAAATCCGGGAGGCCGTCTTTTTACGGCCTCCGCTTCTTTGGCCACTAAGGGGCGCGCGAGCGCCGCCGGCGGTGCGCGCGCGTGCCCGGCGCGTCACTGTAATGCCGATGCGCGTGCCTGGCGCGGCCGCGATGTCCGCCAGGCACCCGCGATCGGCGGTTACACAGACAAGGACATGGATCTGTGTGAGTAAACACACAGATCCATGTCCTGTCAGGGAGAGAGGAGACCGATTTTGTGTCCCTTGTACATAGGGAGGGACACAGATCGGTCACCTCCCCCAGTCAGTCCCCTCCCCCCAAAGTAAGAATCACTCCCTAGGGAACACATTTAACCCCTTGATCGCCCCCCTAGTGTTAACCCCTTCCCTGCCAGTCACATTTATACAGTAATCAGTGCAGTTTTATAGCACTGTTCGCTGTATAAATGTGAATGGTCCCAAAAATGTGTCAAAAGTGTCTGATGTGTCCGCCGTAATGTCGCAGTCACGAAAAAAATCGCTGATCGCCGCCATTACTAATAAAAAATATTTTTTTTTATAAAAATGCCATAAATCTATCCCCTATTTTGTAAACGCTATAACTTTTGCGCAAACCACTCAATAAACGCCGATTGCGATTTTTTTTACGAAAAATATGTAGAAGAATACGTATCGGCCTAAACTGAGGAAAAAAATATTTTTTTTAACCACTTGACCACCAGACCAATTTTCAGCTTTCGGTGCTCTCACATTTTGAATGACAATTACTCAGTCATACAACACTGTACCCATATGAATTTTTTGTCCTTTTTTTCACACAAATAGAGCTTTCTTTTGGTGGTATTTAATCACTGTTGGGTTTTTTATTTTTTTGCGCTATAAGAGAAAAAAGACTAAAAATTCAGTAAAAAATGTTTTTTTTTTCGTTTCTGTTATAAAATTTTGCAAATTACTATTTTTTCTTCATACATTTTGGCCAAAATTTATACTGCTACATATCTTTGGTAAAAATAAGTACAGATTGGTGGATATTATTTGGTCTTTATGAAAGTTATAGAGTCCACAAGCTATGGTGCCAATATCTGAAAATTGATCACACCTGAAGTACTGACGGCCGATCTCATTTCTTGAGACCCTAACATGCCAGAAAAGTACAAATACCCCCCAAATGACCCCTTTTTGGAAAGAAGACATTCCAAGGTATTCAGAAAGAGGCATTGTGAGTTTTTTGAAGTTGTCATTTTTTCCCACAATTCTTTGCAAAATCAAGATTTTTTTTTCTCTTTTTTTTTTTCCCACAAAATTGTCATATTAGCAGGTTATTTCTCACACACAGCATATGCATACCACAAATTACACCCCAAAACACATTCTGGTATTCCTCCCGAGTATGGCGATACCACATGTGTGAGACTTTTACACAGCGTGGCCACATACAGAGGCCCAACATGCAGGGAGCACCTTCAGGCGTTCTGGAGCACCGAGGCCAATTCTGACATTTCTCTCCTACATGTAAAAATCATCATTTGTTTGCTAGAAAATTACATAGAACCCCAAAACATTATATATGTTTTTTTAGCAAAGACCTTAGAGAATATAATGGTGGTTGTTGCAACTTTTTATCTCGCACGGTATTTGCGCAGCAATTTTTTTAACGCGTTTTTTTACGGAAAACAAATGTTTTGTGCTTAAAAAAAAAAAAACAGTAAAGTTAGCCCAATGTTTTTGCATAATGGGAAAGATGAAGTTACGCCGAGTAAATAGATACCTAACATGTCACCCTTAAAAATTGCACACGCTCGTGGAATGGCGCCAAACTTCGCTACTTAAAAAAATCCCCATAGGCGACGCTTTAAATATTTTTACTGGTTACATGATTTTAGTTACAGAGGAAGTCTAGGGACAAAATTATTGCTCTCGCTCTAACGTTTGCGGCGATACCTCACAAGTGTGGTTTGAAAACCGTTTTCATATGTGGGCGGGACTTACGTATGCGTTCGCTTCTGTATGCGAGCTCACGGGGACAGGGGCGCTTAAAAAAATATATATATTTTTTTATTGTTCATTTTACTTTATTTATTTTAGTTTGACATGTTTTTCCGCCCCAAAAATTTTTTTGATCACTTTTATACCTATTACAAGGAACGTAAACATCCCTTGTAATAGGAATATGGCATGACAGGTCCTCTTTACAGTGAGATATGGGGTCAATAAGACCCCACATCTCACCTCTAGGCTGGGAAGCCTGAAAAAAAACAAAAAAAAAAACAATCTTGGCTTTGATCGTAGCGGTGAGTCGGTAGAAGCACCGGAGGGCGGCGGGGGGGGGGGGGGGGGACATCCCCTCTCGCCTCCCGTAAGAATGATCAAGCGGCGGAACAGCCGCTATGATTGTTATGGTGTAGGGAATCGCTGGCTGAAAAAGCTAATATCTGAATGATGCCTGTAGCTGCTCCCATCATTCAGATATCCCCGCACAAAGTCAAGGATGTCATATGACGGCCGGCGGGCGGGAAGTGGTTATTGCAGACTATTGCAGGGTATTGCAGGGCATTGCGGAGTATTGCTGGGCATTACGGAGTATTGCAGGGTATTGCGGAGTATGGCAGGGTATTGCACGGGGTATTGCACAGGGGGTATTGCACAGGGTATTGAAGAGTATTGCGCATGGTATTGCAGAGTATTGCGCAGGGTGTATTGTGCAGGGTATTGCAGAGTATTGTGCAGGGTATTGCAGAGTATTGCGCAGGGTATTGCAGAGTATTGCGCAGGGTATTGCGCAGAGTATTGCGCAGAGTATTGCAGAGTATTGCGCAGGGTATTGCAGAGTATTGTGCAGGGTATTGCGCAGAGTATTGCGCAGGGTATTGCAGAGTATTGTGCAGGGTATTGCGCAGGGTATTGCAGAGTATTGCGCAGGGTATTGCAGAGTATTGTGCAGGGTATTGCGCAGGGTATTGCAGAGTATTGCGCAGGGTATTGCAGAGTATTGCGCAGGGTATTGCAGAGTATTGCAGAGTATTTTGCAGAGTATTGCGCAGGGTATTTTGCAGAGTATTGGCAGGGTATTGCAGAGTATTTTGCAGAGTATTGGCAGGGTATTTTGCAGAGTATTGGCAGGGTATTGCACAGGGATGGCTGAGCAGGGATGGATGGATGGCTGGATCTGTGACTGCAATTGTCACAGATCCAGCCCAGTGCTGCTGACATGATCCGCTCCCTCCCCTCTCCTCTCACACTGTACCGATCGGTATAGAGAGGGGAGAGAGGAACCGGCGTCATGACATGACGCCGGTCTGTTTACAAGTGATTGCTCCGTCATTTGATGGAGCGATCACGTGGTAAACGGCCGCTATCAGCGGCGATTTACCGCGATTCGTGAGGCGCCGGGTCCTCTGGACCCGGCGGTCACGGAGATTCCCGTGTGCGCCCCAGGGGGCGCACGATTATGGGAGGACGTTATATAACGTCCTCCCAGAGTTAAGCAACCACCTTGTCGACGTTATTTGTCGGCAGGTGGTTGTAAACTGGTTAAAAAAAAATTGGGATTTTTTTTTATAGCAAAAATCTAAAAATATTGTGTTTTTTTCAAAATTGACGCTATTTCTTTGTTTGTAGCGCAAACAATAAAAACCGCAGAGGTGATCAAACACCCCCAAAAAAAAGCTCTATTTGTGGGAAAAAAAGGACGTCAATTTTGTTTGGGAGCCACGTCGCACGACCGCGTAATTGTCATTCAAAGCGGGACAGTGCTAAAAGCTGAAATTTCGCCTGGGCAGGAAGGGGGTATATGTGCCCAGTAAGCAAGTAGTTAATATATACTTTGTATTTGTTGTGTTATTTTGGAACAACTGGAATAAAAACAATCAGAAATATTCGATGTTGGCGAGATGTAGGACATTGACCTCTAGAAGGTCCACTCTTCTCAGGACAACCCTGGAGCTGGGAGTCAGAGGCCCCCTGAGGCCGGAGTTGCTGTCTTGTCCTCCATAGTGTAAGGTGACCAGATTTTTAAAATGAAATCCTGGGATTTTTTTACTAGTAATGGCGGCAATCAGCGACTCTATGCCCATCGCCGCCGCCCGCCTCACAGGCTGTCAAGTCTAAGGCCCCTTTCACACGGAGGTCCGTTCAGGTCCGCCTGTCAGTTTTTTAGGCGGACCTGAAACGGATCCTCCATGTACCCCTATGGAGGCACGGATGTCAGCGGAGACATGTCCGCTGACATCCGACCCGCTCCGCTCCGCCAAAGTGTGACGGAGGAAAACCCTATTTTTCCTTCCGTCGGCGGAGCGGATCGGATGACAACGGACTCTACGGTCCGTCGTCATCCGATTCCCCATAGGGGAGAGCGGCGCTCTGACAGGGCGGTCCCTGCACAGTGTGCGGGGACCGCCCAGTCATCCGTCGGCTCAGCGGGGATCAACGGAGCGATCCCCGCTGAGCAAGCGGAGCTTCACGGGGCGGATCTGCACGGATCTGTCCCGTGTGAAAGAGGCCTTACTCTCCGGGCCCCGGCTACTTCTGAGTGGGGAGCGGAGGAAGATCACTCCACCAGGGAAGGCAAGGAGATAAACAGGCAGACGGCTGGTCGGGACTTGAGCCAAGGCAGAAGAACATGCGAGCGGAGCTGAATGGGCAATTCACCCGAAACTGAAGAAATATTCCCTCCTCTCAGATCAGCACATGATCATCAGAAAGGGGCACAGATAATGGAAAAAATACACCCCCTAAGCTAGTAGGTGCGGTGGAGCAAGGGGGGGGGGGGTGTAATTCAGATTTTTTTTTTTAATTCTGCACTGACTGTCTTTGAAATTGCCCCAGCCCCTGTTCAAATCCAATCCGGGGACAAAACCGGGGACAGACTTGGTCCGGGGACAGTGTCCTCAATCCGGGGACAAAACCGGGAACAGACTTGGTCCGGGGACAGTGTCCTCAATCCGGGGACAGTGTCCTCAATCCGGTGATAAAACTGCTGGGGACAGACTTTGTCCGGGAACAGTGTCCTCAATCTGGGGACAAAACCGGGGACAGTGTCCTCAATCCGGGGACAGACTTGGTCCGCGGACAGTGTCCTCAATCCGGGGACAAAACCGGGGACAGACTTGGTCCGGGGACAGTGTCCTCAATCCGGGGACAAAACCAGGGACAGACTTGGTCTGGGGACAGTGTCCTCAATCCGGGGACAAAACCGGGGACAGACTTGGTCCGGGGACAGTGTCCTCAATCCGGGGACTGTCCCCAGAGACCGGGGATGTCTGGTCACCGCCCTACCATAGTGTGAAGGATCAGATAACGCAGCCCTGTGGTCATTGTTAAGCACAGGCCAGAGCTGGAGGACAGCAGGAAGATCCCCCCCAGGTCTGGGTGTAGAATTTTCTCACCATTATGAATTCTATATGTGAGATGTTTTCCTTGGCTGGTCATAGTGACGCGGTGACTTGTAGCAGAACGAGGGTCCACGGTGACGGAACTGAGTGCGTTGCTATCTGTAACCTTGGTGGAACGTCGCAGGGAAGCAACAATGTGTCAGGTTTTTATGTTTGTTTAGTCTGATGGGAAGGCGTTCTTTCCCTCCGCTGGTAATCTGTGTTGATGCCTCTCTGTGGATTTTCTCACAATGATAATAGATACATCTGCTACAGTGTCCCCACCGCCGCTAGGTCACATGACCCCGCGAGCGAGGGGTGCATTTCTTTCCCCGCGCGAAACATTCCACGTTCAAGGCTCAGAGGGATTTCAGAGCCAGGCTGGGCTTCCTGGTCACCGGGGAACCATAAGTCCCGGCAAGACGCGGTGCAGACGCATGCAGAGGTGGCAGGCTTCTGCGAAACATCATATTTTATTTTCATTATAGCAACTTATATCATTAAAGCTGAACTCCGGGATTAGTAAATACGGTCTAAATCCATTCATCATCTTCTCAGCTTTGTGGATTTCCTCCAGATCTGCGCAGTAACTCAGTGTGAGACTTCCTGTAATAAAGACCGATCACTGCTGCTCTCTCTCCTTGTGCAGGGGGACTGGTCTTGTCATCGCCCACCTCCTGTAGTCTCCTGCAGGCAGCCTGTAGTGGGTGGGGTCTGCTGGGCCACTCCCACAGCTCTGCCCTCTCTCCTTGTGCAGGGGGGGGGGCTGGTCTTGTCTTTGCCCCTCCTGTAGTCTCCTGCAGGCAGCCTGTAGTGGGTGGGGTCTGCTGGGCCACTCCCACAGCTCTGCCCTCTCTCCTTGTGCAGGGGGGCTGGTCTTGTCTTTGCCCCTCCTGTAGTCTCCTGCAGGCAGCCTGTAGTGGGTGGGGTCTGCTGGGCCACTCCCACAGCTCTGCCCTCTCTCCTTGTGCAGGGGAGCTGGTCTTGTCTTTGCCCCTCCTGTAGTCTCCTGCAGGCAGCCTGTAGTGGGTGGGGTCTGCTGGGCCACTCCCACAGCTCTGCCCTCTCTCCTTGTGCAGGGGGGGCTGGTCTTGTCTTTGCCCCTCCTGTAGTCTCCTGCAGGCAGCCTGTAGTGGGTGGGGTCTGCTGGGCCACTCCCACAGCTCTGCCCTCTCTCCTTGTGCAGGGGGGCTGGTCTTGTCTTTGCCCCTCCTGTAGTCTCCTGCAGGCAGCCTGTAGTGGGTGGGGTCTGCTGGGCCACTCCCACAGCTCTACTCTGGCTCCTTGTGCAGGGTGACTGAAATTGTCGCCGCCCCCTCCTGTTGTTTTCTGTAGTGGGTGGAGCCTACTGGGCCCCTCCCACAACTCCCTTGTACAGGGGACAGGTCTTCCCAATAAGCCCTGTAGACAGGGGCCTATAGGCGCCCTTCCTAGAAGGGCACCTGTCTGTACATTGCTGGATCTAGGGGGGTGCTTTATGTAGGGTGACTGTCTTGTCTCCGCCCCCTTCTGTAGTTTTCTGTAATGGGTGGCGCCTACTGGGTCCCTCCCACAGCTCTGCTCTCTCGCTTTATGTAGGGTGACTGTCTTGTCTCCGCCCCTTCTGTAGTTTTCTGCAGTGGGTGGAGCCTGCTGGGTCCCTCCCACAGCTCTGCTCTCTCACCTTATGCAGGGTGACTGTCTTGGCTCCGCCCCTCCTGTAGTTTTCTATAGTGGGTGGAGCCTGCTGGGCCCCTCTTACAGCCCTGCTCTCTCCCCTTGTGCAGGGTGACTGGTCTTGTCTCTGCCCCTCCTGTTGTTTTCTTTAGTAGGTGGAGCCTGCTGGGCCCCTCCCACCGCTCTGCTCTCTGCACAGGTTATGTATAGCACAATGATGATGTCACTGCTACTTTTACAAGGTAATATCTGGGTCTGTAAAGGCATTTGGTGCAGATAAAGTGGATTTCTTTCCTTTGTGATTATTAAGGAACACCGTTTTCTTTTTTAAAGGAAAGTTTTGCCTGGAATTCAGCTTTACTGTAATGTCAAAACTCATCTGTAATCTTTTCAAACCTGCAGCTCGAGCAATAATTCTGGCGCAGGACCTCCTCTGTAACTCTACACAGGTAACCTGTAAAATAATTTAAAGCGTCGCCTATGGAGATTTTTATTTCTCATTGTCACCACTCCACGAGTGTGCACAATGTTAAAGCATGACATGTTAGGTATCTATTTACTCGGTGTAACATCGTCTTTTATACTTTACCAACAAAAATGGGTCATATATTGTTGTTTTTTGCATTAAAATTCATTAGTTTCTTTTTTATGGTAAACATAAAGTGGCATAAAACGCCTGGTCCTTTATTGGTTAACCACTTCCATACCGGGCACTTAAACACCTTCCTGCCCAGACCAATTTTCAGCTTTCAGCGCTGTTGCACTTTGAATGACAATTGCGCGGTCATGCTACACTGTACCCAAATGACATTTTTATCATTTTGTTCCCACAAATAGAACTTTCTTTTGGTGGTATTTGATCACCTCTGCGATTTTTATTTTCTGCTAAAAAATAAAAAAAAGACCGAAAATTTTGAAAAAAAAATGTTTTTTTGGGGTTTCAGTTACAAAACTTTGTAAATAAGTACGTTTTCTCCTTCACTGATGGGCACTGATGGGGCTGCACTGACGGGCATGGATAAGGCGGCACGGATGGGCACCGATGAGGTGGCACGGATGGGCAACGATCGGTGGCACGGGTGGGCACAGATCGGCGGCACGGGTGGGCACAGATCGGCGGCACGGGTGGGCACAGATAGGCAGCACGGGTGGGCACAGATAGGCACGGATAGGCGGCATGGATGGGCACTGATAGGTGGCACGGGTGGGCATGGGTGGGCACTGATAGGTGGCATGGGTGGGCACTGATAGGTGGCACTGTACTGTACTAATGGATGCCAATCAGTGCCAAACAATAATGCCTGCCAATCAGTGGTGCCCATTGTGGGCACTGATTGGCATCTATTGTGGCACTGATTGGCATCCATTATCCCTGGTGGTCTAGGGTGGCATACCTTATTGTGGGCTTCCCTGGTGGTCTAGTGGCATCCCTGGTGGTCTAGTGGCATCCCTGGTGGTCCAGTGGGCATCCTCGGGGGGGCTGTGCTGATAATCGATCAGCACAAACCCCCCCCCTGTCAGAGGAGCAGCCGATCGGCTCTCCTCTACTCGCGTCTGACAGACGCGAGTGAGGAAAAGCCGATGACCGGCTTTTCCTGTTTACACTGTGATCAGCCGTGATTGGACACGGCTGATCACGTGGTAAAGAGTCTCCGTAGGATCGGTGTTGCGGGGTGTCAGACTGACACCCCGCAGCAACGATCGCCACGATGCGGGCCCCGGGGGCGCGCAGCGGCTCAAAATCCTGAGGACGTCATATGACGTCCTGTCAGGATTCTGCAACCACTTTGCCGCCGTCAATCCGCTATAGGGCGGGCGGCAAGTGGGTTAATACATGTTCATATGTGTTGTGCAACCCCAAGGCCACCATCAGGAATTTTGAGAAGCGGGGGGGCTGCCGCGAATCGAGAAGCGGGGGGGTGCTGCTGCCGCAAATTGTTGAGGTCAGGGGGGCTTTGGGTGCTGACGGACGAACAAAAAAAAAACAAAAGCCAAAAGAACAAAAAAAAAAAAGGGGGGGTTGCCATCCGGGGCCCTACGGACCTCCGGGCCACTGGGACCTCTGGGCCCCTTACAAAAAAAATAAAGAAATTAAAAAAAATTAAAAAAACATACAAAAAAAAAGGGGGATTGCCACCTGGGGCCCTGGGGACCTCCGGGCCTCTGGGGACCTCTGGGCCCCTTACAAAAAAAAATTAAAGAAATAGAAAGAAATAAAAAAAAATTACAAAAAAAAAAAGGGGGGGTTGCCATCCGGGGCCCTGGGAACCTCTGTGGGTCCCTTAAAAAAAATTTAAAAAATAAAAGATTGTTATAAAAACAAAAAAAGGGGGTTGCCATCCGGTGCCCTGGGGACCTCCGGGCCTCTGGGGACCTCTGGGCCCCTTACAAAAAAAAATTAAAGAAATAAAAAAAAATTTAAAAAAATTACAAAAAAAAAAGGGGGGGTTGCCATCCGGGGCCCTGGGAACCTCTGTGGGTCCCTTAAAAAAAAAAAAAAAAAAAAAAGATTGTTATAAAAACAAAAAAAAGGGGGGTTGCCATCTGGGGACCTCTGGGCCCCTTACAAAAAAAAATAAAGAAATAAAAATAAATTTAAGAAAAAATTACAAAAAAAAAAGAGGGGTTGCCATCCGGGGCCCTGGGGACCTCTGGGCCCCTTACAAAAAAAATAAAAGATTGTTATAAAAACAAAAAAAAAGGGGGTTGCTATCTGGGGCCCTGGGGACCTCCGAGCCTCTGGGGACCTCTGGGCCCCTTATAAAAAAAAATAAAGAATTAAAAAAAAAAAATTATAAAAAAAAGTGGGGTTGCCATCCGGGGCCCTGGGGACCTCTGGGCCCCTTACAAAAAAAAGGGGGGGTTGCCATCCGGGCCCCTGGGGACCTCCGGGCCCCTTACAGGTGTACTGCCTGTACCCCCCTGATGGCGGCCCAGACCGCAACTTGCAGCAATGCATGTTACATGCCATGGTGTGCTGTTGTGGTATTCATGCCGAATGGCACCCCAAGCCACCTAGCGGACGAACGCACGTTTTGCCGTGAAATGCTCGAAAACACACTAACCTGTGCTGCCCCGCTGAAAATGCTTCATGGACCTCAATGCAATGCAAGTCATTGCATGTTCATTGTCATGTGTGGTCGCACAACATGCCGTCAACGCACATTACAAACATTGATGCGACGCGGTGTCTTTCATGCTGATTGGTGTGCCCCAATGGTCTCACCATACGTTCATTACCATGTGTAATACTCCAACCTGCGACAAGACACGTTACATGCATTGGTGTGATGCGGTGCTTTTCCTTCCAAAGTCTCCTAGCTGACAAATGTGCATTGCTAAGAAAACCGCAGCGATGCACTAGCCTGCGTTGCTCTACTGACAATGCTACATGTACCATTTTTGGGTCACTGTATTGCATTGGGCAGCCCATTCAAATGAATAGGCTGCCCCAATGCAATGCACATTAATGCACGTTCATTACCGTATGTGGTACGGCAATGTGCAGCAACACGCATTACATGCACTGATGTAATGTTGTGCTATTTATTCTGAATGGGCTCCTCCGATCCAATGCACGTCAATGCGCCATCATTGCCATGTGTGGTACCGCAACATGCAGTAATGCACGTTACATGCATTGGTGGGATATGGTGCCATTCATTTTAAATGGCACCCCAACAGGGCCGGTGTTCTGACGATATGGTTCCTCTATTGGATAGGGTCCGGCCTCGACTGCGCAGACGTGTATAACCGCTGCCCCTTGCTGTATAGAGCGAGTAGAGGGGGCGTGTATAACCAGCGAGCGGAGGGGGCGTGTATAACCAGCGAGCGGAGGGGGCGTGTATAACCGCTGCCCCCTGCTCTATAGAGTGAGTGGAGGGGGCATGTATAACCAGCGAGCGGAGGGGGCGTGTATAACCAGCGAGCGGAGGGGGCGTGTATAACCAGCGAGCGGAGGGGGCGTGTATAACCACTGCCCTTTGCTGTATAGAGCGAGCGGAGGGGGCGTGTATAACCAGCGAGCGGAGGGGGCGTGTATAACCACTGCCCTTTGCTGTATAGAGCGAGCGGAGGGGGCGTGTATAACCAGCGAGCGGAGGGGCGTGTATAACCAGCGAGCGGAGGGGGCGTGTATAACCAGTGAGCGGAGGGGGCGTGTATAACCAGCGAGCGGAGGGGGTGTGTATAACCAGCGAGCGGAGGGGTGTGTATAACCAGCCTCCAAGCATCGGGTCGGGAGCGAGTGCAGTGTTCATTGCGCATGCTCCGTTTACAGCTGACGCTACGGAGATTTCCGTAGCGTCCGACTGCGTAAGCGCGGCGCCTGCGCAGTCAAGGCTGGACCCTATCCGGGAACCATCTCGACAAGACACCGAGACAAGGGGTGGGCAGGAGGAGCAGCTGCCCTGGGCGCCGTCTTATCATGTGAGATGGGGAGGCTCAACAAGAAGTTGGGGGGGGGGGGGGTTTTGTGTTGGGTGGGGGAATTTGGGGGGCAGCAGGGGGTGAGATATGTTCTACGGTAGGAACGGAAATTTGGAGGAGGGGGGGTGCTAGGAAAGGTGATTTGGAGGATATGTCTTGGGAGGGGGAAGAAGATTTGTAATATAAGGAGGGGTTTGGGGTGTTTCTGCTATGCTAGAAGAGGTAATATGGTATAGGGGGGAGGGGATTTGTGTTAAGAGGGGACATTTCCACATATATTTGTCACGTCACCCACAAAATTGTTGCATCCCACCATGCACCGCATATACTGCAGCCCATTGATTTCAATACAAAAGAAATCCCTGATTCTTGGTTCACATGTACAAGTGCAACCAAGCGTGGGCACATTGCCGCACATATTCGGCGTGCAGGGCCGCCATCTGGAATTTTGGGGCCCCTTACACAGCTTCAGGCATGGGCCCCCTGGAGCAGAGGAGAACCAGGGGGGAGGGGGTGCTGCCGCCGCAAATTCAGAAGCGGGGGGTGCTGTCGCCGCAAATTGTTGAGGTCGGGGGGGCTTTGGGTGCTGACGAACAAAGAAAAAAACAGAAGAACAAAAAAAAGGGGGGTTGCCATCCGGGGCCCTGGGGACCTCCGGGCCTCTGGGGACCTCTGGGCCCCTTACAAAAAAAAAAGAAAAAGAAAAATGGGGGGGGGGGGAGGGGGGTGTTGCCATCCGGGGCCCTGGGGACCTCTGGGCCCCTTACAAAAAAATATAAAATAAAACAAATGCTAAAAAAATTTTTTATAAAAAAATAAATAAAATATTTGAAAAAAATAAAAAGGGGGGTTGCCATCCGGGGCCCTGGGGACCTCCAGGCCTCTGGGGACCTCTGGGCCCTTTACAAAAAAGAAAAGAAAAAAGAAAAAGAAAAATAGGGGGGGTTGCCATCCGGGGCCCTGGGGACCTTCGGGCCCCTTACAAAAAAAGGGGGGTGGCCATCCGGGCCCCTTACAGGTGTACTGCCTGTACCCCCCTGATGGCGGCCCTGTCGGTGTGTCACCACACATTTTCTGTGCGCCACCATGCACTATGTGCAGGGTAGACTATTCATTTTAAAGGGCTGCCCTATGTGAGAGAAACACAAAAAAAAAATCTCTGATGCTTAGTTTACACCTACAGGTGTGGGCACATTTCCACACGTATTTGGCGCGTCACTACGCATTTTTTGAGCGTCACCATTCACCAGGTGTAGGGGAGCCCATTCATTTCAATTGGCTGCCCTATGTTTGAGAAACCCGAAAATGAAATCCCTGATTCTTGGTACCAAGGATGGAGAAACATTTCCGCACATTTTTCGTGCTTAACCACATGTTTTTTTGCATGCCGCCATGCACCGTCTGTAACGCAGCCCATTCATTTCAATTGGCCTTCGAGTCAAGTCCTTGACTCTTTTTAGAAAAAACACCTCGTGCCAAGCTGCATGGTGCTGCGGCACCATGCGGTTAGCCGAGTATGAAAATGCGCATGTTTGCAGACACCTAGGGGCACCATTAACACCTAATGCCCCGTACACACGATAGGAATTTCCGATTGAAAAAAGGCAGACGGAGTCCGTTGGGGTTTTTTTCATCGGAAATTCCGACCGTGTGTGGGCCCCATCGGAGAAATTCCGATGAATTCCATCGGAATTTTCAAATAGAAAAGGGACCGATCATGTGTACGGGGCAAAACACCCGCCGCCGTGCGTCTGCTAAGTGGCAGCGTGTTTCTCTGCGTGTCGGAAAAGTTTGCGACTTTGGGTGTCTTCCCGACACACCTAGATATGAACCTGGCCTTAAACCGGTGTGGAATGGGATACAGTCCGATGCAGTGTGTGTTTGTTTTGTTTTTCTTCTTTTCCTTTAGCCCTATAGGAGACAATGGCGGAGGGTCCATTCAGCCCGTTGTTCCCGCGGAGCGAGCTCTGCATCGGCCGGAGAAGCTGAAAATTGCCTTTTGGGAAGCGGCTGGAGGAAAATGAACTCGGAGGGGGGATGACAATAGGCGGCCATCCTGGGGCCCGTCCGAATGAATAGCTTATTTTTTTTTTTCTGAAGGCCGCCTTTCACCGGCTTGGCCATGAAGGACGGACAATTTAATGAGCCTGTTGTTATCTAAAAGAATTTTGGGCTGTGCCAAATGTGGATTAACCTGCCTGTGAGAAATGACAAGTGTGGGGGCACGCCGAGCCTCCCGAGGGCACCGGGGAACAATCGGCGCTCCCTCCACCGCTGGGGACGAGAAGCAGGATGCAGAAAAGGGTTCACTTGTCATAGACGATCGGATTTATTCTGCGGTTCAATCTCCCATTATTTACTTGTCAACGCAGGACACATAACACATGACATCGCCGCCGCCTCTGAAAGGGGAACTCTACACCCCATAGAGCTTAAAGATGAACTCCGGGCGGACAGTACTCTAGGCCGAAAAGGATGCAGCTCTGTGAAAAAGACCTCTTAATTTGCTGACCACGGTGGTTCTTAGGCTCTCCTGCTCCTCCATGGAGCTCAGGTCCACAAAAAACATCCGGGACGGCATCCTATAGAGGGGATGGAAGAACATTCATTCCTCCATCTCCTCTGTGATGAATGATCCCAGAACTCATGATGATTCCATCACTTGTGGTTTCAATCTGGGTGGGAATGAATGGAGCTTTGTGAAGACCACCTCTTTAATTGCTGACTGTGGTGATTCCCAGGCTCTCCTGTTCCTCCATGGAGCCCAAGACCACCATAAACTGTCAGGACGGCTTACCATAGAGGAGATGGAGGAACATCCATTCCTCCATCTCCTCTGTGATGAATGATCCCAGAACTCATGATGATTTCATCACTTGTGGTTTCAATCTGGGTGGAGATGAATGGAGCTTTGTGAAGACCATCTCTTTAATTGCTGACCGTGGTGGTTCCCAGGCTCTCCTGTTCCTCCATGGAGCCCAAGACCACCATATACCATCAGGACAGCTTCCCATAGAGGAGATGGAGGAATGTCCATTCCTCCATCTCCTCTGTGACAAATGATCCCAGAACTGATGATGATTCCATCACTTGTGGTTTCAATCTAGGCGGGGATGAATGGAGCTCTGTGAAGACCACCTCTTTAATTGCTGACCGTGGTGGTTCCCAGGCTCTCCTGTTCCTCCATGGAGCCCAAGACCACCATAAACCATCAGGACGGCTTCCCATAGAGGAGATGGAGGAACATCCATTCCTCCATCTCCTCTGTGACGAATGATACCAGAACTGATGATGATTTCATCACTTCTGGTTTCAGAGCTGTCATCACCTAACTGGGAAGCAGCTAACCAACCACAATCTGTGCTTGGTTAGCTGCTTTGGAAGGCAGGGTCTAATAGACCTCTGATGCTTCCTTAAAGAAGACCTGTCACCTGCCCAAAGCTTCCACCAAGGGGTCTGTTTTCCCTCTTGCGATAGCAATAAAGCTAAATGAAAAAAAGTGTAAAAACATCCATTCCTCCATCTCCCCTATCTCCCCTGTGACGAATGATCCCGGAAGTGACGAAGATTCCATCACTTCTGGTTTTAATCTAGGCGGGGATGAATGAAGCTCTGTGAAGGGGACCTCTTTAATGGTTGACCGCCGTGGTTCCCAGTCTTTCCCGTACCTCAATGGAGCCCAGAACCACAGTAAACACCTAGGACGTCCTCCATCTCCTCTGTGATGAATTTTCCCAGAAGTGTTGAAGATTGCATCACTTCTCTTCCCATAGAGGAGATGGAGGAACATCCATTCCTCCATCTCCTTTGTGACAAATGATCCCAGAACTGATGATGATTTCATCACTTTTGGTTTCATTCTAGGTGGGGATTAGGGTTGAGCGGACCCGAACTGTAAAGTTCGGGTCCGTACCGAACTTTTGGGTTTTTGGGTCCCGGACCCGAACCCGAACAATTGACTGTATGTTCGGGTTCGGGTCCGGTGTTCGGCAATATGCATGTAAAGCAACGCTTGTTTCCCGTGCTTAGAACTGTCCCTGCGCAAAGTGTCATTTTTGAAGGAAAAAAAGTCATTTAAAACTCACTCGCGGCTATTAATGAATTGTCGGCTCCCGGCAATACATAGAAAAGTCATTGATAAAAAAAAAAAAGCGTGGGGGTCCCCCAGAATTCAATTACCAGGCCCTTCAGGTCTGGTATGGATATTAAGGGGAACCCTGCTGCAAATTACAAAAAAAAAATGCGTGCGGTTCCCCCAAATATCCATACCAGGCCCTTCAGGTCTGGTATGGATTTTAAGGGGAACTCCACCCCAAATTTAATAAAAAAATGGCGTGGAGTTCCCCCTAAAAATCCAGACCAGACCCTTTATCCGAGCACGCAACCTGGCAGGCTGCAGGAAAAGAGGGGGGGGGACAAGAGAGCCCCTCCCCTCCTGAACCGTACCAGGCCACATGCCCTCAACATGGGGAGGATGTCCCCATGTTGATGGGGACAAAGGCCTCATACCCACAACCCTTGCCCGGTGGCTGTGGGGGTCTGTGGGCGGGGGGCTTATTGGAATCTGGAAGACCCCTTTAATAAAGGGGACCCCCAGATCCCGCCCCCCCCCCTATGTGAATTGGTAAGGGGTACATTGTACCCCTACCATTTCACAAAGAAAGTGTAAAAAATTGTAAAAAAAATACACAGACACCGTTGGGAAAGTCCTTTATTAAAAAAAAAAAAAACATTCCAGCGATGAAATCCAGTGTCCCGCGGCGATCCCGATGTCCAGCGCTGTCCGCACGAAATGTCATTGGCTGAGCCTGAGCGGACCTGATAGGGAACTTCCTCCGCAGTGTAATAAATGAATAGACCTGCCCGCTTAGGTGTGGCTATCTTCACATGTAATGGTACTCACAAACACCCTGGCTTGCGATAGAGGAGATGGAGGAACATCCATTCCTCCATCTCCTCTATAACGAATGATCCCAGAACTGATGATGATTTCATCACTTCTGGTTTCAGAGCAGTCATCCTCTAGCTGGGAAGCAGCTAACAAAGCACAATCTGTGGTTGATTAACTACTTTGGAAAGCAGGGGAGACATCAGGGGTCTATTGAAAGTGTGAGAGCGTTGAAAGCTGAAAAATGGCCTGGGCAGGAAGGGGGTAAAAGTGCCCGAATTGAAGCTGTTAAAAGTCATAAGCTACAGTATTTATAGCTACTGACTTTTAATCTTTTGGGGGGAGCCTGGAGCTCCTTATTTTTCACCACAAAGGGGACAAAAAGTCTCCTTAATGGGACATCAGAGGTCTCTTGATGTCTCACTTGACCTCCACTAAAGCTAATGAAGCACAGATCGTGCTCTGTTACCAATCTTCCTTGGCCAAGCCGGCCGGAGAAAGTGATACCAGGACCCAGAAGTGAGGTTTTACATGCTGCATCGAGGTTCATAGTAGGAAGGGGAGATCAGTGAACGTCAGTTCATTATTAAAGGGCCAGCTCCCATTGGCTGGAAGGGGTTACCATAGCAATAAATCTAAAAGTTCATAGTTACGGTCTGTTCTGAAGAAGACCATAGTGAAGGACAGAGGGGCCGCCAAATGCAACAACTCTTTCTAATAAATGAAATCCAGAGAAACTTGAAGCGACAACTCAGGCTGTCATACAATACAGTTAGGATCCTGTAAGCCCTCCGTGACCACCAGGCTGAATCTGCAGATAAGGAGGTTGGTCCCCAACCGAACCCGCACGAGAAAAAGGGGCAAATAGACTATCACGGTACAGGTTAAATCATGACATGTTAAGGACCGATCCTTCGCTTTGACTTACCCTCTATCCAACTTACCCACCCCCTTGTACAATTCTAATAAATAACGACTGACAAGGTTGTGGAGTAAAATTGGCCTTCCGGCCTATTTATTTTAACAACTTTTATATGAAATAAATAACCACTTAAATAACCGTTTAAATAACATTTTTCTTAACACTTAAAATACCCCTGGTGGTCTTATAGACCACCAACTCCAACTTGGGCACTGGGACTAACATATCCCTTAGGCCTCCAGTCGCAAGACACCGACTCGGAGACAGTACACCTGGCCGCAGTGCCCTACCATTTACCCCCCTTCCTGGTTAACCCTTGTTGACCAGAAGGTACTCAATAACCCCATACCACCTATGGGTACCACCTTTTTCTCCAGACTTCCCCTTTTACCTCCTCTTCCAGGAACCAAACCCCGCCACAGCTCGCAAGGGGTAACGCCTTACTCTTGCGAGCAACCCCACACCCTCAGGGCCTGCTGAATTCCCTCCTGCAAACCCAGTTCCACAGGTCAATGCCCACTGCATTCAGGTGGACCCCATCTCCCCTTAGGTACCTCCACGTATCGACGTCCAACTCACGGTGGCGCACCACCAGGCCACCATTCCTCACAAAAATTCTCCCCACTTCCTTATTGACTTTTATCCGGGCCTTATTAACTTTTTCCACCGACCATGCCCACCGCCAGGATGTCCTGCCTACCATGTCCGACCAAATAACCCCAATACCCGGGAATGTAGTGCACAACCTTAAAATCATATTTAATGTCCCGTATCAGTTGGTGCATTGATCTGGCCCCCATGTCGTTACCTCCCGCATGCAGCACCAATACCTCCGGTGCCCTTTCCCGACCTGCGAACCTCTGTATCTCCGGCATAACCCCACTCCACGTCATACCCGGCACCCCGATCCAACGGACCCGGGCCTCTTGTAAGGGAATTCCTAACTGCCTTCCATTGGGCCGAACATCGGCCCGACTTGCCCCCCAGAACACGTACGAGTGACCCAAAAATCCAAACTAGTCTGGGTTCACCACCGACCGTTTTTATCCACTGCGCTGCGCTGTCAAGGCAATGTCCCACATCCAGTCGGGCAGGTAACCCTGCGTTGATCCGCTGCTGGCGCCAACTCCCGGAACCTGTCCCACTGAAAACGAGACAAAGCGTCAGCCAGGGTGTTATCCACCCCAGGAAGATGCACTGCGTACACAAATACCTTGAACTGCAAGCAGCGCAAACCAAATGTCTCAACAAACGCACCACTGGCTGTGACGTGGCTGACAACCTATTCACTACCTGAACCACTCCCATGTTATCACCGTTTAGGCGCACCTTGCTATTCCGGAATGAATCCCCCCATAGTTCAAACGCCCCACAATTGGGAAAAGTTCCAATAGTACCAGGTTCTTCAAGAACCCCCGCTTCCTCCCACTCCTTTGGCCATGGAGCCGCACTCCATTTTCCCTGACAGAACGCCCCATACCCCGTGGAGCCAGCCTCATCCGTAAACAAGTCCAGATCGAAATTGCCAACGGGCCCGGCCATCCACAACGCCCGCCCGTTGAAAGATTCCAGAAAACCGTGCCACACTTCCAAATCCTCACGAAGCTCTCTGGTTAGGCATACAAAATGAGTAGGAACCTGCACCCCGGCTGTCGCAGCCGACAACCTGCGGCTAAATACCCTGCCCATGGGCATTATCCTGCAAGCGAAACACAACTTACCCAATAGTGACTGCATCTGTCGCAGCTGAATCTTACGACGGCCGATAACACCGCGCACTTCCTCCTTCAACTCTTCCAGCTTATCCTCTGGCAGTCGGCATTCCATCTTCTCAGAATCCAGCTCTATGCCCAGAAAAACTAAAGACGACGTGGGGCCCACCGTCTTCTCGGGGGCCAAAGGGACCCCAAAACGATCGGCCACGAATTGCAGCGTCCCCAGCAGGACCCTGCAAACGTTAGACCCCGGAGGGCCCACGCACAGAAAGTCATCCAGATAATGGATGATCGAACTGATCCTCGACACGTCCCGGACCACCCATTCTAGGAACGAACTAAAAGTCTCAAAGAGCGCGCAAGAGATGGAGCAACCCATGGGCAAACAACGGTCCACGTAGCAAGCCCCCTCCCACATGCAACCCAAGAAACGAAAGCTGTTCGGGTGTACTGGTAGCAACCGAAAAGCCGATTGAACATCGGCTTTTGCCAACAACGCTCCCCGTCCACACCTGCGCACCCATGCCACAGCCGCATCGAAGGAGGTGTACGATACCGTGCAGTCCTCCGGCGCAAGAGCATCATTCACTGACCCACCCCTGGGAAAGGACAGGTGATGAATCAATCGAAATTTTTGAGGTTCCCTCTTGGGGACCACCCCAAGGGAGAAACCACTAACTCAGGTATGGGCGCATCCGTGAACGGTCCGGCCATACGCCCCAACTGTACCTCCCTATCTAGCTTCACCGAAACCACCAAGGGATGGAGAGAGGCAGACCGGATGTTCTTGGCTGCCGGGGGGACTGCAAAAGGCGCGCAAGGAATTCTGAAACCACCGGCGAAACCCTCCTCTAACAACTTGGCTGCACGCCTGTCGGGATACCTATTGAGAAAGGGAAGCATCCTTTCCACCCGGATTGGCGTCGTTCCCTTTTCCCCCAGAATCCCCAGGGCGACCCCTGCCTCGCGTAAAGCATTTGGACAAGGCATGACTGCCCCCACATCCTGAACACACATGCTTGAAGCGACAGCTTGCTCCGGACTTGCACGTGCCCTCGTTGAACTGCCAGCAGTAGCCCCACCGTTTCTCGGTCGGTTGTCCCGAGGCTGCAGCACCTCTGACCCCCCCCCTGAAACTGATTGGTGGCCCGCGACGCTGTCATCAGCCGCATCCACAAGTTGATGTCCTTGTGATCCCATCGCAGTCCTGGTCTCATGGCCATCCTCTGCCGGAACTGTTTGTCGTACCTCAACCATGCTACGCCACCATACGTCCTGAACGCTTCGCTAACCGCCTCCAAATAAATGAACAGCCCAGAACAATGTTCCGGGGCCTTCTGCCCTATCACACAAGCCATGATCGCAAACGCTTGCAACCAATTTGTGAAAGTACGGGGTATAAGACGATAACGCCTCTTTTCCTCATCCTCCTTCCTGCTCTCTTCCGGCTTCACCCTATCCAGGTTGAATTTGTCCAAGGGGAGCAACGTGAAGATCTCCACATACTCACCTTTTCACAGCTTTTCTCTGACCTCCGGCTTGAGGTGAGTTCCTAACGGTGCCTCAAAACAAATGTACATCTCATTCTTAGCGGCATCCGCCAGCCTGATCACCTCCTTGTTTTTCTCTCCCGCAGCAACTTGCCCACCTGCCGTGGCCGCCCCCCCTTCCAATGGGGCCTGCCCCTCCTCTGACACCTCTACCGCTTGCACGCCTGGGGCCACGGGTACATCCGAAGGCCCCGCCACCTGCGATGAACCCCCTGTTTTCCCCCAAGCCGCCGCGGGCGACACCATGTCGCCCCCGCCCGGCTTAAAACGCCTGACCAAATCCTCCAACCCAGACCACAAGTCCTGCGTCTCCCCTGCCACTTTCCTCCCCGGTGGGGAAGAACGCGACCCAGGTGTCGAGCCTAAGCCCCCCCCAACACCCCCTTGACCCAATAAATCTTGTAATAAGGAACAAATAACCACATAAGAGTGGGACTTACCGGGCTGCCTGAAACTGGGTCCACCAGCCGCCGAACTGTTCTCCAGCGAAGCCAGTTGTCCCGAGTCCTCGCCACCGTCTGACCCGGACAGCTCCCCCCCAGACCTGTTGTCATCCGATTCTGCCGACACAAGCGCTGGCTGCACCCCGTGCGGACGCGACCCACGTGGCAAGGGCTGTCGTGGCTGAGCATCACGCCCTCTCGATCCTGGCACACCCGACCCACTCGCCACCTCCACCGACGGATTCCGGGTCCGCCCCCTGGCACGGGTGTCATCCGCTCTACTCCCATCCGTCAGTCTTAGCGCCAAACCCCTCACCGCTCGTCCTGCTGGCTCCGCCGGACCCCTAACCGCCACCGCCTCCAGGCCACTGGCCCGCGAACTGTATTCTCCACGCTGGGCCGCACGGCTGTTCCGGGCATCACCCGCAGCCTCGACCGCGATGTCACCGCATCTCCGACGTGCGGGAGGGGGAGGGGCAAGAGGGCCACTCGTCTCCCCCACCGCCGAACTCCGTCCACGGCGCGGATTCCTCCCGGCCCCCCCCGCCGACACCGGCTGCGTGCGGTCAGGGGATGCGGCCGGAGGGCCCCCAACGGGTCTCCGGAAGGAAGTAGATCCACTCGGGGATGCCTCCGAACTGTACCGCTCAGGCGGCCTGAACCGCCTAGCGCGCCCCGTAGAGACCCCCCCCCGGCGGGCGCTGCCGCCCGCTCATCTAACACTGCAGACACCTGTTCCTGCAGCCCCTCTACCCCCTGCGCGGCCACCGCGGCCCGCAATTGCGCTAATAGCTCAGCCACATCAGCCATAGCACCGGCTGTGAAGCTTTCTACCTCGTGAGTGAAATGGAGGAAGTGAGAAAACGTCACTTCCTCCCTGACTAACTGCACTCCCCCTCCCCTTCTTCCCCACAGCCACCCCCCTTTTCTTAAAGGGAACCACAGCCCCTGCTAGGCTACTGCCTGTCCCACATGTCATGCCGTCCCTCCGCTCATTTCTCTCTTTGTCATTGCTCCAGGACTCTCTGGATATATTCTAATTACCGTATATACTCGAGTATAAGCCGAGTTTTTCAGCACATTTTTTGTGTGCTGAAAATGCCCCCCTCGGCTTATACTCGAGTCTGTGTCCATCTTCACATTTGTGCACCCGATCCCGGCCAGTCGTAGGTCCCCTGGACCCCAATCTCGGCACACATGTAGCCCCACTCTTTCTCTACATGTGTCAAAAGTTTGTTGTCATGGGGACCTACGGCCGGGGAGCACCGATTTTTCAAAGCCGGGTTCCCCTTCTATAGACTCCCATGTTAAACGGTAATTTCTCCAGTGATTTTGCGGACCTGGTACCGGCCGGGCCTAGGTTCCCTGGACACCAAACCTGGCACACATGTAGCCCCACTCTTCATCTATAAGTGTGCAAAGTTTGTTGTCCAGGAGACCTACAGCCGGGGAGCACCGATTTTTCAAACCTGGGCACTCCTTCATTGACTCCCATGTTAACCATCAGTCTAGTCACACAGCGCAGGAGATCAGGTAGGGAGATTGGGCACAGTAAGGCATGGGCACAGTGAGGCATGGACACAGTAAGGCACAGTGAGGCATGGACACAGTGAGGCATGGGCACAGTGAGGCATGGGCACAGTGAGGCATGGGCACAGTAAGGCATGGGCACAGTGAGTCATGGACACAGTAAGGCACAGTGAGGCATGGACACAGTGAGGCATGGGCACAGTAAGGCATGGGCACAGTGAGTCATGGACACTGTAAGGCACAGTGAGTCATGGACACAGTGAGGCATGGACACAGTAAGGCACAGTGAGTCATGGACACTGTAAGGCACAGTGAGTCATGGACACAGTGAGGCATGGACACAGTAAGGCACAGTGAGGCATGGACGCAGTGAGGCATGGGCACAGTGAGGCATGGGCACAGTAAGGCATGGGCACAGTGAGTCATGGACACAGTAAGGCACAGTGAGGCATGGACACAGTGAGGCATGGGCACAGTAAGGCATGGGCACAGTGAGTCATGGACACTGTAAGGCACAGTGAGTCATGGACACAGTGAGGCATGGGCACAGTGAGGCATGGGCACAGTAGGGCACAGTGAGGCATGGGCACAGTGAGGCATGGGCACAGTAGGGCACAGTGAGGCATGGGCACAGTAAGGCATGGACACAGTGAGGCATGGACACAGTAAGGCATGGGCACAGTGAGTCATGGACACAGTAAGGCACAGTGAGTCATGGACACAGTAAGGCACAGTGAGGCATGGGCACAGTAAGGCATGGGTACAGTGAGTCATGGACACAGTGAGGCATGCACATGGACACAGTGAGGCACAGTGAGGCATGCAGATGGACACCCTAGGCTTATACTCGAGTCAATAAGTTTTCACAGTTTTTTGTGGTAAAATTAGGTGTCTCAGCTTATATTCGGGTCGGCTTATACTCGAGTATATACGGTATATGAAAAGATTTATAAAGTTTTATTAATACAAAATTAGCATTAAACAATTTTGCTAATTATTAAATTTATGTGATAGTCCATTTGCCCCTTTTTCTCGGGAGGTTTGGTTGGGGACCAACCTCCTTATCCCTTTAACTTCAATTTTTGGATGATGGTACAACCTCTTCCTCCCCTTCATTGAACTTATGGTTTTAGAGGCTATAGATATCTTTTCAGGCTGAATCTGAAGCCGAAATTGATTGACACCAACTAAAAACTCTGAAAACTCTTAATTTATGGTTACCGGTGGGGTTGCCACAATATACCTCATTTACTCAATAACTTTTTTTTTTTTTTTTTTTGGTGGCTGGGGGGATGGGCAGTGATACCTGCAAGTTGAAATGTTATTAATCGCGAGCTGTGTTCATCCTTAGATCCCTATTATTCTACATTACAATAGTCCGCTGTGTCTCCAGCACAACACAAAGGTTAGGAGAAGGTCGCCGTGAAACACAAGAAGCTTTCTTTTGGAGAATCAAAGAAAACACGGCCAAGCGAGCATGAATTTTTACACGGCGAATGGCCAGAAACAAGGTAAGAGTGACAGTTGGGAGGCCGGGAAGGTGGCCGCGCGGTATGCAGGGCCTCAGTCTCTGACAAGCAGCGTGTCAGTCATTTGCTGATGTTAAAACATTGTTTGTTACAAAGATGAGGGCTGACTGAAAATAAAACTGGTGGTTTTTAGTGGGGGGGGGGGGGTGAGAAGTTGGGGGGGGGGGTAGGAGAGAGGATGGGGGTGAACGCATCGACCAGCTTTTCAGTGGCCAGCTCCACTCCGCTAAAAAATATATGTTTTGGTTTGGGGATGCTGATCAGCTAACGTTTCCACCTTCACCTAATGTCCGGATCTCACCCGGCAATGCCAACATTTGATGTGCTTTTCTGGCTTATCTCCGGCCTGTTGCAGATATTTCACATACTGACACCGTACAGGTAAGAATTTGATGGTGCGGTTATGCTGGAGGTGGGGCAGGGATTCCCTCCCTAGGACCGTCACCCAGAGACGTATCCCAGCATTCCCTGTGGTGGCTAAGGGTTGGAGAAAAGAAGAGAGGGACAGGTGTGTGCTTTCATCCTTGATCACTGTCCACAACCTTCTTCATCATCTGCCTATCTTCATTGTCCACCACCTTCTTCATCATCTGCCTATCTTCATTGTCCACCACCTTCTTCATCATCTGCCTATCTTCATTGTCCACCACCTTCTTCATCATCTGCGTACCTTCATTGTCCACCACTGAACCCACCACCAACATCGTCCACTGCTGACCACCCCTTTTTCATCATTCACCCACCTCCATTGTCCACCACTGAACCCCCCCATTCTTTATCATCCACCCACCTTCATTGTCCACCACTGAACCCACCATCAACATCGTCCACCGATGTCCACCCCTTTTTATCATCCACCCACCTCCATTGTCCACCACTGACCCTCCCCCATCTTCATCATCTGCGTACCTTCATTGTCCACCACTGAACCCCTCCCCCCCATTCTTTATCATCCACCCACCTTCATTGTCCACCACTGAACCCACCATCAACATCGTCCACCGCTGACCACCCCTTTTTCATCATCCACCCACCTCCATTGTCCACCACTGAACCCCCCCATTCTTTATCATCCACCCACCTCCATTGTCCACCACTGAACCCACCACCAACATCGTCCACCGCCGACCACCCCTTTTTCATCATCCACCCACCTCCATTGTCCACCACTGACCCCCCTCCCTTCTTCATCATCTGTGTACCTTCATTGTCCACCACTGACCCCCCCCCTCCCTTCTTCATCATCTGTGTACCTTCATTGTCCACCACTGACCCCCCCTTCTTCTTCATCATCTGTGTACCTTCATTGTCCACCACTGAACCCACCACCAACATCGTCCACCGCCGACCACCCCTTTTTCATCATCCACCCACCTCCATTGTTCATCACTGAACCCCCCCATTCTTTATCATCCACCCACCTCCATTGTCCACCACTGAACCCACCACCAACATCGTCCACCGCCGACCACCCCTTTTTCATCATCCACCCACCTCCATTGTCTACCACTGACCCCCACCTCCCCCATTCTTTATCATCCACCCACCTCCATTGTCCACCACTGACCCCCCTTCTTTATCATCCACCCACCTTCATTGTCCACCACTGACCCCCCCCCATTCTTTATCATCCACGCACCTTCATTGTCCACCACTGACCCCCCCCCCCTTCTTCTTCATCATCTGTGCACCTTCATTGTCCACCACAGACCCCCCTCTCCCTTCGTCATCACCTGCGCACCTTCATTTACCACCACTGAACCCACCACCAACATTGTCCACCACTGACCCCCCCCTTCTTTATCATCCACCCACCTCCATTGTCCACCACTGAACCCACCACCAACATCGTCCACCGCTGACCACCCCTTTTTCATCATCCACCCACCTCCATTGTCCACCACTGACCCCCCCTTCTTCTTCATCTGTGCACCTTCATTGTCCACCACAGACCCCCCTCTCCCATGGTCATCATCTGCGCACCTTCATTTTCCACCACTGACCCCACCACCAACATCGTCCACCACTGATCACCCCCTTTTTCATCATCCACCCACCTTCATCATCCTTCATTGACTCCCTCTCCTCTTCTTCAACATCCACCAACCTTTATTGTTCACCACTGAGCCACCTTCTTCATCATCTGTGCACCTTAATTTTCCACCACTGAACCCACCACCAACATCATCCACCACTGATCCCCCTCTCCCTTCATCATCCACCCACCTTCATCATCCACTCACCTTCATTGTCCACCACTGACCTTCCCCCATTCTTCATCATCCGCGCATCATTATTGTCCACCACTGAACCCCCCTCCAACACTGTCCATAACTTACCACCCCCTTTTTCATCATCCACCCATCTTCATCATTCTCCACCGACTCCCCTTCTTCTTCTACTACATCCACCCACCTTTATTGATCACCACTGAGCCACCTTCTTCATCATTAACCCTCCTTCATTGTCCGCTACCAACACCCCCTTCTTCATCTTTCATTCACCAAAATCATCCACCACTGACATCCCCTTCTTCATCATCTATCAACCTTCATCGTCCAGCTCAATCCTCCTCGTTCTTCCTCATCCACCCACTTTCATTATCTACCACCAACCCCTCCTTTATCATCCACCAAGATTCATTATCTATCAATGACCCCCCCTTCATCATCATCCACCCACCTTTATCATCTACTACTGCCTCACCCCCAGCAGTATTGTCCACCACCAGTGACCCCCCCCCCCCCCTTATCATCCACCCACATTCTTTGTCTACCATCTCCCCCCCCCCTCCCTCCAGACACACCTCTTTCTAATCTACACACCTTTATTGTCCACCATTCCCTCCCTTCTTCATCATCCACTTGTCCTCATGTCCACCACAGACCCCAATTATTCATTATTTACCACTGACCCCCCCCCCCCCTCTTCATTATCCATTCACCAAACTCATACACCACTGACATTCCCCTTCATCATCTACCCACTTTAATTGTCCACCATCACGCCCCCTTTTCTTTATCATCCATCGACCTTCATATTCCACCACAGACCCTACCCTTCTTCATCATCCACCCTTCTTCATCATCCACCCTTCTTCATCTTCCACCACTGACCCACACCGTGGGGTTGATTTACTAAAGGCAAATAGATTGTGCACTTTGAAAATTGCAGTTGTCCTCTGCAAGCAGGGGCGGACTGACAGCTCATGGGGCACCCGGGCAAAAGGAGATCATGGGGCCCCCTGTGTCTCCGCCCATGCGTCTCCGCCCATGCATCCCCGCCAGTGGCGTCTCCAGCTTTCATATTTAGGAGGGGCACATGGGGGAACAGGGACAAAAGTAGGGGGGTCAACTATAAAATGCAATTATATTTATTTATATATATATATATATATATATCCTGGGGTCCTTCACTACGATCCCACAACGGGCCCTTTCACATGTTCTGCAGTGAGCTCCCTTCCTACTATACTGGGGCCCTCCAGAGTGGCAGAAAACAAGAGATATATGTCACCAGCACACCAAGAAATTATAAGGGTCCACAGCAGTGGGAGAACTATCAGGGTTGCAAAGGTTGTCTTGCCACCGGGCCCTGGTGTTCTGCCACTGTGGGGTTCCCCAGCTGTCCTGTCCCTGTTATTGACCGCACTGGTCTGGCATCTGTCTCCTTGGCAGCGGCGGCAGTCTATTAGGACCTAGTGCTGGTGACATTATGGGTGCATGCAGGAGAAAGCTGGCACTATTGGTTATAGAGAGCCGAGCCCCCAGCTGTCACCTAGCAGCAGTAATGCTGTATAACCTTCTCTGTTGACATGCTGATCGGGATGTGATCCTAGTGATGCTCCCAGTCAGATCTAATAAACACAGTATTTATTAGCATCAAGAGTACAACAACATATATATAATCAACTGTATGTTCAGCAGCCATGTGGGATCTATGCCTGTAAAGTGTGGGCTTTGATCAATAAAATCACTGATATTTAACACTAGGATTTGACTAGGAGCCTCACCTGGATTGCATCACGATCAACATGTCAGAGAAGCTCCACTGCTGCTAAGTAGACTTGTGCACAACGGAAAAATTTGTTTAGTTTCGGTTCGTTTCTTGTGCACAACGGAAAAATTTGTTTAGTTTCGGTTCATTTCTTTTCGGTCCTGTTGATTCGTAATCATTCGTTATTTAGCTAGACGGGATTTTTCGTGTTCGGACTAATTCGTATTTTCGCAATCGTAATTTTTCGTTGAATTTTTAGTTGATTTATAATTCGTACTTTCGGTAGAGTACATTGTTTTTCGTTGATTCTGGACACAACTCCTACTTTCGTAACTTTTTTTGGGTTCGTTGATTCGTAATTTTCCGTGTCTCTCTCACAACGACGCTGCCTAATATGCCTAATGTGCTTCGAATGGATTTGTACTTTTCTAAATACATAGCGGTTATTTGTAACGATTCGAAATCTCGTATTTTACTTTCGTTTTTTACATGCGGCTATAGCCTCCGCCCCTGTACACCATTTTGAGAGGGAGTTCAGCACGGTGAGGGAGAAGCAGAGAGCAGAGTGAGTGTTATTGTGCTTCGTATGGATTCGTACATTCGTAACTTTTTTCATAACTAATTATGCCGAAGACATTCGGGCATTCGCTATTTGCGGTATAATTTATTTTGGATTCGGTTTTATTCGTAATTGCTTTGTTCGGATATTCGAATGCTTCTGAATGTCTGAAAGTTGCTAAATTCGGAAGAATTTCGATTCGTTACGAAACGAATTGCACAAGCCTACTGCTAAGCAACCTGCAGGGAGCTCATCTGTCTACAACCAATAGAGATGGGCTCGGGTGTGTTTGAAATCCCACATGCCCAATCCCGCCAGGAAGCCGACACTCCACAGTGCTAATCACAGCCAGTGAGACATTTCCTGATCTGTGGAGCTGCGGACCGGGAAATGTCTCACTGCCTGTGATTAGCGCTGTGCAGTGTGGGCTTCCTGGCAGGCTCTGGCATGTGGAATTTTGAACATGCCCAGCCCATCTCTAAAACAAATTGTGCTGGCCCTCCTGTATAATATCCGCAGTCTCTCTCCTGTATAATGTCCTCAGTCTTTCTCCTGTATAATATCCGCAGTCTCTCTCCTGTATAATATCCGCAGTCTCTCTCCTGTATAATATCCGCAGTCTCTCTCCTGTATAATATCCGCAGTCTCTCTCCTGTATAATATCCGCAGTCTCTCTCCTGTATAATATCCGCAGTCTCTCTCCTGTATAATGTCCTCAGTCTCTCTCCTGTATAATATCCGCAGTCTCTCTCCTGTATAATATCCGCAGTCTCTCTCCTGTATAATGTCCTCAGTCTCTCTCCTGTATAATATCCGCAGTCTCTCTCCTGTATAATATCCGCAGTCTCTGACCGTCTCCTGTATTATATCCGCAGTTTCTCTCCTGTACAATATCCGCAGTCTCTGACCGTCTCCTGTATTATATCCGCAGTCTCTCTCCTGTATAATATCCACAGTCTCTGACCGTCTCCTGTATTATATCTGCAGTCTCTCTCCTGTATTATATCCGCAGTCTCTGACCGTCTCCTGTATTATATCCGCACTCTCTGACCGTCTCCTGTATTATATCCGCAGTTTCTCTCCTGTACAATATCCGCAGTCTCTGACCGTCTCCTGTATTATATCCGCAGTCTCTCTCCTGTATAATATCCACAGTCTCTGACCGTCTCCTGTATTATATCTGCAGTCTCTCTCCTGTATTATATCCGCAGTCTCTGACCGTCTCCTGTATTATATCCGCAGTCTCTGACCGTCTCCTGTATTATATCTGCAGTCTCTGAACATCTCCTGTAGTATGTCTGCAGTCTCTGACCATCACTCTTTCCAAAACGCACTCCTGAACCTTGCACTCTACATAGCATCCTCTTGAGCCCTGCATCCAGCACCCACCTGCACTCTGCATGTAGCACCAGCATACAGGGGGCACACTGACCACCAATATGCATGGCCAGTGGTTACCAGTATACAGAGGACATAACAAATCAGGTAAATCAATTACCATGCAACTAAAAATATCTCAAAAGCAATAAGAGAATCTTTTTAGCTGGTTTCCTCATCTAACACGAATCAATAAAAAGCAAGAAATGCAGCGCTGCCCTATACTTCATCTATAAAATTGTACAAATGGACTTATAAGTGATATAGTAACACCTATAAATAAATATCCAGTGAAAATCAACCAATGTATTGCAATACACTAGTGATGGTGTCACCCCCTCTGCAAAAATATTTTGAGATATTGCAGAGCTTCAATGTGCAAATAGCGGTGACACCCCCTACATACAATAATAATAATGACAAAGACACAAATCAACCCCCATGTATTAGAACATAGTAGTGATGTTGTCACCCTCTCTGCAAGAAGTAATACATTTTTCAGAGCTGCAATGTGCAAATAGTGGTGAAACCCCCGATATATAATCATAATAATAAAATGTAAAATGTGTAAATTTTATTATTATCATTATTATGATTATATATAGGTGGCTTTACCACTATTTGCACATTGCAGCTCTGCAATATTTCTTACCTTTTGCAGAGAGGGTGACACCATCACTACTATATTCTAATACATGGGTTGATTTGCGTCTCTGTTATTATTTTTGTATGTAGGGGGTCTCACCATTATTTGCTCTGCAAATTCTCAAAATATTTTTGCAGAGGAGGTGACATCATCACTACTAAATTGCAATACATTGGGTTGATTTGCATTGAATATTCATTTATAGGTTTTACCATTTCACTTATAAGTCCATTTGTAGAAATGTATAAATGAAGTGTAGGGTTGTCCTGCATTTTTTGGCTTTTTATTGGTATACAGAGGCCAGGACCTACTGATCATCATTGGATGCCATGATGAAACAGCCACTTGCTGGCCACTCCCACAGGTGTGTGGTAGCGCACCTAATTAGCACCCTCAGTTTTACTTCAAGCACCACCATAGCGCCCCAAAAAAACATTGTCTGGAGCCACCCCTGCCTGGATTGGATTTACATTTTGGGACCCCACCCCTCCCAAGTTTTTCTCTATCTTCTCTTCATAACATTTGGTAGTCATATCCCAAAAAATTCTAAGAAGTATTTTATTTATTTTTTCATCTCGTGGACGAAATGTGGGAAAGAACGTATATATCATACAATCATTCCATAAACACCACATACACTGAATATATCATTTGAGGAAAATATGGTTATTAAATATTTTACCATTAGCCAATAAAAAAATATAAATAAAATATGTCCCCGGATTTCATTTAAAAAATCTGGTCACCTTACTGTACTTCAGCCCCATAAAGTAACCAGCACTGGGTTCCAATGTGCTGCCACCGCTACCATGGAGACAGAGACCAGCGCTGTGAATAGCCGGGACAGGACAGCAACTCTGGTTGTTCCAGCACTGGTCCACACTGGGAGGATTCCCCCATCCACCTATAATGTGTAGATGGGGGAATTGGATCATTTCTTTTTTTTTTTCATTCAACCTTATAGTTGAATGAAAAAAGTAGGGCTGTGAAAATTAACTATGAATTCCTCGATTAATCGATTAATTGTTCTCCTTTGCTGTGCCTTCATATCTGCATGCCGGCGGGACCTTACTATCTGCCACACGCAAGGGCTGTTACACTTCCCTCTATCAACCTGGGATTCTACAGCCATCACCTGGGAGTTGTGATAGTTCCCTTCACGGGACATCTACATGCCAACGGACTGATGTTAGCCCCTCCTCATCTGGATTCAGCAGTGGTATCGTTGTACACATTTTTATACCAGTATCATACTTAGCTACAAGTTTTTATGACTGCTTTTGCTACCGTTTGGTATTACTCGCACCATTTTTACAGTTTATGGAGCTACATCGATTTTATCTCCAGTGCAATATTTATTTTGTTACCTACTTGAAGACTATAAAAGTTTTAATGCTATTCCCATCGAGCGCTGCCTTTGTGTGTTTTTTGTATCCTGCTATCCATTTTTCCAGTGATTGGTCGCTGCACTGGGAATCGGCCTGCAAGGAGATCAGCTAAAAGTAGTTGGATCTGTATGTGCGTTATAATTAATCTAAATTAGTTGATTAATCGATTAAAAAAAAAATGATTAATCAAACACGAAAATTTCAATCAGTAACAGCCCTAGAAAAAAGTGACCAATGTATGGGCTGCCTAATGCCGCGTACACACGACCGCTTTTCTCGACGAGAAAAACTGCATTTTTTTTTTTCGTCGAGAAAAACGATCGTCTGTGGGCTTTATGTCATTTTTATCGTCGAGAAAAACGGCATAAAAAACGACGAGAAAAATTAGAACATGTTCTAAATTTTCTCATCGTTTTTTCCATCGTTTTTTTCCGCGGCAGTTTTCTCATAGGGAGACACTGCCGCGGAGCCCACAGACGGTCGTTTTTCTCGTCAAGAGAAAAAATGACGGGAAAAACGACCGTGTGTAGGGAACCCTTGGAACCGAAGCGGTTCCCTCGTTTTTCCTGTCATTATTCACGGTGGTTTTTTTAACCGCCGTGAATAATGATCGTGTGTACGCGGCATAAGGGCTAAGACCAGCCATAGACAGTTTAAATCTCAGCTGGTTCAGCAGGAACTGGCTGAGATTTGAACCATGAATGAGCAGATTCTCTTATGATTATCACCAGTGGTTGCTATAGCCACTAGTGATAATCACTGTTTGTCGGGAGAATAAAATTGCTGGGCAGGAGGGATATTCCCCTGTCAGCACTGTCTGTGTTGATGGGGGAATCATGCAAGTTTCTTTCCTGCAATCTGTGGAAGCAGGAAAGAAATGTGCACCGTCTATTAACTGGCTAACTGAAAGTGAAAGTAAATTGTGAAGGTCTTGAAAGAACAGGAGAGGGGGAGGGAGACAGATGGGGGAGAGAAGGGATGGAGATAATGCAGTTCAGTGATTACAGTGTACTGCAGTCAGCAGTGCACACACTTACCCACGGTCCAGGCTAGAATCTCAGGCATCATTCACACACAGCCAGGAATACTGCTGATTTTCATATTTCCCGCCCACGCATCCCCTCTCTTCAGATACAGCACGCCGGGATAGTGTGGGCGGGACTGGAAGGAGGAGGAGGAACTGTATTCCTCCCTGCTCGTATGTGAGGAGAGTGAGGGGGGAGGGGGTGGCTGGACTCGCTGGGCTGTGAAAGAGTGTCATAGACTGACACTCAGCTCAGCTTGCAGTCACCACTCTCAGAATTTACAGGCTGGTTCTCCTGTCCTAAGGACGGGAGAAATCAGTCAGTTTTTTCAGTAACTGAGATGAAGGCTTGGGCCCCCCTCCCCCCCCACAGTGCTCGTGGAGTCCTTCCTGCAACTCGCTCTTCTCCGTGCCAATGAGGATGCAGGGGAAGGAGCAGATCGGGCGGCTGTGGTTGTGTGAGCGCTCGCATTATGCAGTGTCAGCGAGCAGAGGGAGGGGGAAGAATCCCCTGCAGGAGCTGACTGGGGACGCTCTCTCTCTCAGGAGAGACTATGTTATCCCAGCAGCAGCCTGAGCGAAATACAAAAAAAACAAAAAAACATTTTTTTGGGGGGGGCACATGGTAATGTTGGGGGGGCCAGGGCCCCCTCTGGCCCCCCTAGGGACGCCATTGATCCCCGCCCATGTGTCCCCGCCCACGTTCAAGCTACATCCACACAAAGTCCCACCTACATATTGCACTGCCCACATTGCATGCGTTCAAAGAATTTCTGTACACTATGTTCAAAATGGCAGATCCACATTTTTTACTGGCACTGCAAAAAAGTGGTACCTAAAATTACTGTTTTTAGTGCTAAACAGTGCAAATATCAATATTTGAACTATAAACACACAGCTAATGCTATTATCAATGTGTTTAAGTTAAACAAAAGTAAAAAAACATATTTGTCAATTTACATGAAGGTTAGGTTACTATAACCCAGCCAGCACAGAGTTTCCTCTTACATCAGAGTCTGCAGGATGCCCCCTTACAGTGCAAGGGAACTCTTATGTAAAGGGGAACGCTGCAGATCATGATGTAAGGGGGAACTCTGATGTGGAGGGGGCTCTGGTGAATAGAGACCACCTTCCACAGAGTGAATAGTGAAAAATGGAAATAAATATTGCGCTAAATGCGAAAACTAAACAAAAAAGAAAAAACAAAAAGCTGCTACACAACAATGTGACAAAAATTTGTAAACGTGATATTGGTGAAGAAAGTAGCGCTGGTGGGTTAGGGAAAAAACAAATAAATGTCTCTCTAAATATATGATGGAAGATAAATGAATATCACACCAACCAATGATAATGTGTATATATGGACTAAAAAGTAAAAAAAAAACAAAAAAAAAACAACATACACAATTGTAGCGGGCATGTGGTTTTGAATTAGTTTGTTCAGGTCAGAATATCAGTGATGCTCAGTTCCCTGCGGCCCAGAGGGTGGCGCTGTCGCCCTGGGCCGGGGGTTGAACCATTACTGGAGGGCCGTGTCCTTGTGTGGCCTCTCGCGGCACCTGTACAGCTGGGCGGGAAACCTGCTGTGCATGCCGGGAGAGGACATAAAAGGGGCGGACATCTTGGCCACAAGGTTTTTTTTTCCGAGTCCCAGGCACCTTTAGCCTGAGGGCTGCTGTCCGTGGGCGGTGTCCAGGTGGCCTAGGCCTGGACACCGGGAGTTTGGGAGCCATCCCAGACACCTTCGGTCTGGGGTGAGGTACCTGTCCTAGCCTGGGGCCCAGCTTCTTCCACTGGGTTCCACCTGGGAGGGATCGTCCTAGGGTATCCGGGGGATGGATACCCGAATCTAAGACGCAATGGACTGGAGGGTGGCCTCTCCAAAGACCTGGTGCAGCAGACTGCCGGTGACGGGCGAGGGCCTCCTGATACCGCCTGGAGGGATGCCTTCTCAAACAGGGGCTGATACACATGGAAGGTGGTTCTATTGAGGAAAGGTCTGGCAGAGACATTCTTCCTAAAGGTCACAAGCAAGGACCGTTATCTACAGGCCTGTGGCAGGGGCTGCAACAGTTCACCCGGTAGGTGGCGGCTACCACTTCACGGTCGGTGGCAGAGACCGCGCGCCATGCCTATTCGACTCATTACAGGAATAGGAGAGTTCACTGTGCCTGGGCTTATTTGTATCCACACCCCCTCCTGTTTGTTTAAAGGAAGTCCATCTGATTGTGTGACATTCTATGCTGTGGAAATAAAGGAGTGTTGGACTTTAGTGGTGTGGGACTCTTTTAATACAGACACTGTTCCAGAGAAGGAGCTCTTACTGCAGGACACCGGCCCGAAAGGTAACAGAACTTTGCATACACCTACTACATCTGTGGTGAAAGCTTGGCGTAGTGCCCCGCCCCTCTCTCTCCTCCGAGGTACCCCTAGACCAGAGCCGGAGCAGCCGTTAAAGACAGACGGAGAGAGAGTGGGGGTCCGCTACACAATCGTGAAAAAATGTATATGCAAAGTGTCCATCAAAGTGATAAGTAGAGACACAGTGAAGGGAAGGACATGCAGGCTTATGGGTCATCAAGGAAAATACATCTTCCGACTATAAGGAATAGGTGGAATACTCTTACCAGAGCCCGTGGATCTGCCTGCCGATGGCAGCAGATCATGTAAGCATGGGAAATCCAACCGCAGGACCGATCAGCTTGTCTGATGATTCATGTGGCGTTGGAATCTTGACAATCCTCAGATCCAGACCATGGATGGATATCCCAAATGGATGGAGCAGACCTGGGCTCACAGGGTATCACCCTATTTCCAATTGATGTAGGAATGATTCAACCACCCAAGACCCCAAGAAGGGGTGACTGGATAATGTGGAGTGGCTCCAGATATCCATATATACACATTATCATTGGTTGGTGTGATATTCATTTATCTTCCATCATATATTTAGAGACACAGAGTGAATACACTAAGGTAAGGGGGGGGGGGTACTAATATAAGGGGGAAACCTTTATATCAGTGCCCCCTTACATTATTGTATTCACTCCCCTCCTTACATCAGTGACCCCCCCCCCCCCCCCCCTCAGAATGGCCTGGCGGCACTGTCACTGAACTCCTCTCAGATGCACAGTGTGGGGCTCAGTCAGACGGCTCCAGCTTGGTGCCTCTGATCACCTCTCCCCAGTCCACACATCTGTTTCTTCCCGGGCCGTAACCCCCCATCCCGGCGGCACTCCCACTTTTGACTCCTTTCTAGGATCCCCTCAGAGACTGCAGACATGATAAAAGACAAGAGATGGTCAGAGGCTGCGGACATGATACAGGAGGTGGACAGAGACTGCAGACATACTACAGGAGGTGGACAGAGACTGCGGACATACTACAGGAGGTGGACAGAGACTGCGGACATACTACAGGAGGTGGACAGAGACTGCGGACATACTACAGGAGGTGGACAGAGACTGCGGACATACTACAGGAGGTGGACAGAGACTGCGGACATACTACAGGAGGTGGACAGAGACTGCAGACATACTACAGGAGGTGGACAGAGACTGCGGACATACTACAGGAGGTGGACAGAGACTGCGGACATACTACAGGAGGTGGACAGAGACTGCGGACATACTACAGGAGGGGGACAGAGGCTGCGGACATACTACAGGAGGTGGACAGAGGCTGCGGACATACTACAGGAGGTGAACAGAGGCTGCGGACATACTACAGGAGGTGGACAGAGGCTGCGGACATACTACAGGAGGTGGACAGAGACTGCCGACATACTACAGGAGGTGGACAGAGACTGCGGACATACTACAGGAGGTGGACAGAGGCTGCGGACCTACTACAGGAGGTGGACAGAGGCTGCGGACATACTACAGGAGGTGAACAGAGGCTGCGGACATACAAAAGTGCTAATTTTAAAGGTTAATATTCAAGTTATTGTCATAAAAAGTGTTTGGGGACCCGAGTCCTGCCCCAGGGGACATGTATCAATGCTAAAAAAAGTTTTAAAAACTGCAGTTTTTTCGGGAGCAGTGATTTTAATAATGCTTAAAGTGAAAAAATAAAAGTGAAATATTCCTTTAAATTTCGTACCTGGGGGGTGTCTATAGTATGCCTGTAAAGTGGCGCATGTTTCCCGTGTTTAAAAAAAGTCCCTGCACAAAATGTAATTTCTAAAGGAAAAAAAGTAATTTAAAACTAATCGCGGCAATAATGAATTGTCGGGTCCCGGCAATACAGATAAAAGTCATTGAAAGTCATTAAAAAAAAAAAATGCGTGGGGGTCCCCCAAAATTCCATTACCAGGCCCTTCAGGTCTGGTATGGATATTAAGGGAAACCCTGCGCCAAATAAAAAAAAATGGCGTGGGGGTCCCCCCAAAAATCCATACCAGACCCTTATCCGAGGACGCAACCTGACAGGCCGCAGGAAAAGAGGGGGGGACAAGAGAGCGCCCCCCCTCCTGAACCGTACCAGGCCACATGCCCTCAACATGGGGAGGATGTCCCCATGTTGATGGGGACAAGGGCCTCATCCTCATGGCCCTTGCCCGGTGGTTGTGGGGGTCTGCGGTAGGGGGGCTTATCGGAATCTGGAAGCCCCCTTTAACAAAGGGGCCCCCAGATCCCGACCCCCCCTATGTGAATTGGTACCCCTACCATTTCACAAAAAAAGTGTCAAAATGTTAAAAACCACAGGAGACGGCTTGGGACAAGTCCTTTATTAAAAATAAAAAAATAAAAAAGAGATTCCAGCGATTTAATCCAATAAATCCATCCTCGATCTCAAGCGATGTAATCCAATTCTCGATCTCCAGCGATGGATGATCTCCAGCGAGGAACACGCACACGATCCTGCCTCTGCACCAGAGGCACCCCCGGCGAATGATGCGGCGCAAGCCTGACAGCTCTTATGTAGCTGAGGGCGGGGCCACCCGTCACGTGATCCCATCCCCCTCTGACGCAAGGGGAAACGCCAGAGGCAGGATCGTGTGCGTGTTTCTCGCTGGAGTCACTGGAGATCATCCATCGCTGGAGATCGAGAATTGGATTACATCGCTGGAGATCGAGGATGGATTTATTGGATTACGTTGCTGGAATCTCTTTTTTATTTTTTATTTTTTCTAAAGGACTTGTCCCAAGCCGTCTCCTGTGGTTTTTAACATTTTGACACTTTTTTTTGTGAAATGGTAGGAGTACAATGTACCCCTTACCAATTCACATGGGGGGGGGCGGGATCTGGAGGCCCCCTTTGTTAAAGAGGGGTTCCAGATTCCGATAAGCCCCCCGCCGGCAGACCCCCACGACCACCGGGCAAGGGTTGTGGGGATAAGGCCCTTGTCCCCATCAGCATGGGGACATCCTGCCCATGTTGAGGGCATGTGGCCTGCTACGGTTCAGGAGGGGGGGGCGCTCTCTCGTACCCCCCTCTTTTCCTGTGGCCTGCCAGGTTGCGTGCTCGGATAAGGGTCTGGTATGGATTTCTGGGGGGAACCCCATGCCATTTTTTTTTTAATTTGGCACAGGGTTCCCCTTAATATCCAAACCAGACCTTAAGGGCCTGGTAATGGAATTTGGGGGGGTCCCCACGAATTTATTTTTTTATTCATCAATGACTTTCAATGACTTTTATCTGTATTGCCGGGACCCGACAATTCATTATAGCCACGAGTAGTTTTAAATGACTTTTTTTCCTTTAGAAATGTCATTTTGTGCAGAGACTGTTATAAACACGGGAAACATGCGCTACTTTACAGGCATACTATAGACACCCCCCAGGTACGAAACTTAAAGGAATATTTCACTTTTATTGTTTCACTTTAAGCATTATTAAAATCACTGCTCCCGAAAAAACTGCAGTTTTTAAAACTTTTTTTTTGCATTGATACATGTCCCCTGGGGCAGGACCCGGGTCCCCAAACACTTTTTATGACAATAACTTTCATATTAACCTTTAAAATTAGCACTTTAGATTTCTCCCATAGACTCTTAAAGGGTGTTCCGCGGCTTTTCGAATTTGCAGCGAACACCCCAAATTGTTTGCTGTTCGGCGAACGGCCGAACAGCCAATGTTCGAGTCGAACTCATGTTCGACTCAAACAGATAGCCCATCCCTAACGAGAACAGCTAAAGAGCAGAAAAAATGCCTGATGTGCCCCAAATACATAATATTCTGGCCAATGGAGGTCATTAACACTCAAACACTTGGGGGTTGATTTACTAAAGGCAAATAGACTGTGCACTAGGCAAATTGCAGTTGCTCCAGAGCTTAGCAAATGAGCAGAAGCTCTGCTGACTTCCATCATCCAATCATGTGCAAGCAAAAATGCTTTTTTTTTTTTTTCCTTGCATGTGATTGGGTATTCTTTGCAAAGTGAAGCTTTACATCATTTACTAAGCCTTGGAGCAACTGCACTTTTAAAAGTGCACAGTCTATTTGCCTTTAATAAATCAACCTCTTGATGTGCCTAAAGTAACTCATGTGCATTATGCATCTTTGGGTGCTTTTTTTGGGCACCTCTTCTCCTGCCAGGAGTTTTAGCGTTCAGACGAGAAAAGCAACCGCCCAGCGTGCCCGGGGCCCGTACCCGAGTATTTATTCTGCAGATTTGTTAGCTTACTTATGAGAATGGATAAATGGATGAAGTTTAGTTTTATGTTGTTGAGTTTTGCGGACTTTAGAGAGCGGGGAAGAGGTGACAGCGAGGAGGGCCGGTCACATGACCCGCCGCTGACATCAGCGCAGGTGAGACACACAATGGTATCTTGTAAAAACAGAGAGACTTTTCAGGTGTTTTTTTTTTTTTTTTTTTTCCTTCCAGGAATGTAGAGGTTAACGGTGACACTTGATCCTGAAGGCCGAGACGCACAAAACCGAATGATTCAATCTGTCCGCACAAAGTGCTGGCGCGTTTCCCACGATGCCTCTTGAGGTATGTTTGCCTAAACTATTAGCAGGGCTGAGAGATGGTGTCACTCTCGGAGAATGGTGTCATGAGAATGGGACAGTTTCTTATCGCTCGAATGACAAGTGGGAGGGGCCAAGTCACAGAAAATGTAACACGCACGGGCTGAGAAACTGCAGGCAAAAAAATAAAAATAAAATCACATTGTCTCTCGCTGGAGTCCCGTGCCATGGTCGCAATAATCGGCCTTTAAATGGCTACGTTCCTCAAACCCACAGCTGAGAAATTTGGCAACAGAGTCGCTCTGTTATAGGATTATATAAAAAGGTTATAAAATGACAATTACCAGTAATAGCTAATAGTTCTCATTCACAGGAGCGTACATAAGCCAACGCCTGTGCGTCGGTTGCGTTTGCCCGCGTGGGGATGCACATGTGTTTTGTGCATTCCAGTGCAGGCAGTCCCGTTCATGTCAACTGGGGCACAGCCAGGGGCATACGTACATGGGATCGCCATTGTAATCCAGCCACATGTTTCAGCACGTGCGGCGGCCTAGGGTGACCACGTGTCCCGGATTGCCCAGGACAGTCCCGCATTTTGCAGGTCTGTCCCGGGCACATTTATTCCAGGACAATACAGTGTCCTGGAATGAAACTGACACAGCCAACCTTCCCCCCCCCTCCGGGCCAATCTGATGACCCCAAAAAAGGCCGCCACATCACCGCTTTACTCACTGACAGTACTTGTCCTGGCCGGGAATGCCTGGAGGAGCACAATCCCCGCCCCCTGCTTGTGATTGGAGAAATCATAAATCCCGCCTCTTGTGTCCAATCACTGTGCTGTGATTCGTTACAGAACAAGCTGATTTTTGGGAAGGGAGGGTGTCCCTGCATGGTAGTTTGAGAATGTGGTCACCCTATTGCGGCCCCCCCCTGTACACCTGGATAGCATGTAGAGCAGGGGTCTCAAACTGGCGGCCCTCCAGCTGTTGCGAAACTACAAGTCCCATCATGCCTTTGCCTGTGGGAGTCATGCTTGTAATTGTCAGCCTTGCAATGCCTCCTGGGACTTGTAGTTTCGTAACAGCTGGAGGGCCACCAGTTTGAGTCCCCTGATGTAGAGGAACCGTAGAGCATGTAGAGGAACCGTTCCCTCCATATAGCCACTGAATGCTCGCTTCCTTCTCCTCTCCCTCCCGCCAACATTCAGCAGCTGCAGGAGGGAAATGGAGGGCATCAAGTGGCGGCTGGTGGTATATTTTTGGGGGCGGAGGGGCGGCAATCCGTCTGCGACGCCACCCTCCACCCCCCGCCGGTAAGTCAATTGGACCCCGCACTTACCCTATCTAGGTCGCAGGCTTCCTCCAGGTGGTGGGGCGGCGGCTTCACGCTGGGTCTCATCTTTCCTCGGCTTCATGGCGGCGCGGCTTCCCCTGCGTCTCCTTCCTCCTCCTCCTCGCGGCCAATTAGGATTGCTTCTCCTCTTGGTCGGGAGGATAATCAGGAAGACAATAGCGAATATTAATTAATTCGCTATGGTCACACAAGTGGGTGGGCTCGGGGCGCAGTGCTCTGCGCCTCGAGTCCACTCTTTTTTTGAAGCGAATTAGAGCCTCTGGCTCTAATTCAGTGCTTAAAAAAAAAAAAAAACACCCTTGGAATCCATGCGTCCGGCGCCCCGCATGTTGATATGGGGGCTGGACGCATGGATAGGAAGGAGGCAGCATGTAGAGGAACCGATCCCTCCATATAGCCGCGGAATGCCGGCATCTCCTCCTCTCCCTCTAGGGTGCCCATGTGTCCCGGATTGCCCGGGACTGTCCCGCAATCGACATGTCTGTCCTGGGTCCCGGGCACCTTCATTCTGGGACAATACAATGTCCCGGAATGAAATAGAGGACACAGCTACTACTAATAACTACATTTCCGGAACTGGTTGCTAGGGCCAGCGCTGCCTGGCATCTTGCAACCAGTGATAATTTACTCTCAGACAGTGAGTCCGGGAGCAGGGCCGGCGCCTAGTGCAGCACTGCTGTCCCCACCCACCTCGGCACCTCCTCCTTCTCCGGCACCCAGCGGCAAGCAGCAGGGACTGGTATCTCCAGATAGTGACGCCACTCCTTTCCTTCTACGCACGTGGCTCATGCAGCACTGCATCTAGTGGCAGGCTATGGGTGGCAAGCGGCACTGCATCTGGTGGCAAGTGGCACATTCTTCTGACAAATAACTCGCCGCCAAATTCCCCATCAACCCCGAGACTACATTTCCCCCCGCCCCCCCCTCATCTTTTCTTGGGGAAGGTGAAAGAGGGGGTGTGTCCCTGAAGGGTAGTTTGGAAATGTGGTCACCCTATCTCCCTCCCGCAGACATTCAGCGGCTACAGGAGGGAAATGGAGGGCATTGGTTCCACTACATGCCGCCCCCACCGCCTCCCTATCCCTGTCCTGCTGCCCCGGGCTCAAGTGTGCATCCCTGGCCCCCCTCACTCCCCCCCCCCCCCCTGGTGTCAGGTTTTTCCTCCCGCTGGCTGCTGCAGGGGATGTCAGATTTGAGATTTGAGAGAGGGGAATGGGCTGCTTATCTTAATGAGGTATATTGTTTTGGGGGTGGGGGGTGGCGAACAATGCATCCTCTGGGCAACGGGCGGTGGCTGCCCCTGCGTCTTTTCCTCCTCGGCATCACGGCGGCTCCCTCCTCGTGGCCAATAGGATCGCTGACACTGATGTCGCTAGTGATAATGGGACTGTGATAGTGCAGCGGACAATCTCACACTAAATGACACTTTGTAGGGACACTAATACAGTGATCAGTGAAAATACTGTACACTGTCACTGTACTAATGACACTGGCTGGGAAGGGGTTAACATCTGGGGTAATCAAGGGGTCAACTGTAAGCCTAACAATGTGTAATGTGTGTAGAATGTGCTGCTTTTACATACAAATCTGGCTGTTTTTTCTCCCTTTGCAGGGAGAAGAAACATCCAGATTGCTGCTCTGTGTACAGAGCCATGTGTGTTTTTAAACAATGGGCTCTGTTCTGCGATTGGTTACAGACGATCAGCAGGTCCATGGCCAAAATCATTGGCCGGGACCGGCTGACAAAATCCTGCTGTAGCCAAGCACTGGTCAGCGGGGGGGGGGGGGGGGGGGGGGGGGGGAGTGCATGCGCGCGTCCCCCAAAACCAGAAGAAGCTGGAAGACCTAGATGTACGCGATCCAGCCTGGCTGTGCCCACCGCAGTAAATGTACTATGGGGGAGGGGTGGCAAGAAGTTAAACTAGCGCTGCAATATTGGGTCGGTGCGCTCATCTACGAACTGCTCTCCTTCAGTGATTTGTAGCTCTGCCAAGATGAATGAAGAGCGATTGTCGATGACTTGGAATGGTGCAGAAACTCAATGTCTGCTGAGCGAATAAGGTACGGATCGCTGAAAAATTGGCGAGTTCCATAGAAAATAACCATGGCGAGAAACCATTTAAAATAAGCATCGCTGTGAATATAGCCCCTTAACCACTTAAAGACCCGGCCTTTTCTGACACTTTATGTTTACATTTAAAAATCAGTATTGTTTGCTAGAAAATGACTTAGAACCCCCCCCCCCCCCATTATTATATATTTTTTAGCAGAGGTCCTATAGAATAAAATGGTGGGTGTTGGAATTTTTTATGTCGCACGGTAATTGCACAGATTTCTTAATGCAATTTTCGGGGGGAAAAAATAAATTTTAATGATCTTTAATGCACAGAAACACATTATAATACCCAATTTTTTGGGTAAAATATAAAAGATTTTTTTGCCGAGTAAATAGATACCAAGCATGTCACACTTTAAAATTGCGCACGCTTACTGTATGTAATGGCGCCAAACTATGGTATTTAACAGCTTGAGAACCGCCGCACGCCGATGTACGTCGGCAGAATGGCACGGCTGGGCACATGGGCGTACAGGTATGTCCCCTTTAAGATAAGGTGACCAGATTTTTAAAATGAAATCCGGGGACATATTTTTTTTTTTTTACTAGTAATGGCGGTAATCAGCATATCTCTGCCCATCTCCGCCGCCGCCCGCCTCACAGCCTGTTAAGTCTTACTCTCCGGGCCCCGGCTACTACTGGGTGGGATGCGGAGGAAGATCACTTCGCCAGGGAAGGCAAGGAGATAAGCAGGCAGGCGGCTGGCCGGGACTTGAGCCAAGGCAGAAGAACATGCGAGCGGAGCGCTCCAACCAGCACATGATCATCAGAAAGGGACGCAGATAATGGAAAAAGATACACCCCCCTAAGCTAGTTGGAGCGGCGGAGCGGGGGATGTAATTCAGATTTTTTTTTTTTTATACTGCACTGACTGTCTTTGAAATTGCCCCAGCCCCTGTTCAAGTCTAATCCGGGGACAAAACTGGGGATAGACTTGGTCCAGGGACAGTGTCCTCAATCCGGGGACTGTCCCCTGAAACCGGGGATGTCTGGTCACCCTACCCTAGGTGGCAGTCCGCCTAGTGGTAGCACCGGCCCTGATGGTTGCATGTAGGAGCCTCTTATGCCACGTACACACGATCGGAAATTCCGACAACAAATGTCCGATGTGAGCTTTTTGTCGAAAATTCCGACCGTGTGTAGGCTCCATCGGACATTTGCTGTTGGAGTTTCCGACCACAAAAATTTGAGAGCTGGTTCTCAAATTTTCCGACAAGAAAAGTTCGTCGGAAATTCCGATCGTCTATATGCAATTCCGACGCACAAAAAAAAAAAAAAACACATGTTAAGAATCAAGCAGAAGAGCCGAACTGCCTATTGAACTTCATTGATCTCGGCTCGTCGAATATCTTGTACGTCTCCGCGTTCTTGACGTTCGGAATTTCCGACAAGATTTGTGTGACCGTGTGTATGCAACACAAGTTTGAGCCAACATTCCGTCTGAAAAAAATACACGGTTTTCTTGTCGGAATTTCCGATCGTGTGTACGTGGCATTAGCTGCCACTCATTGCCAAACCTTACAGCAAGGGCCCTACGGTAACGCAAGACACCCAAAACAAAATGAAGAATCTGTTCCATTGTAGGTGCTCACTGCAGACTCCAAAAGCTGCTATACTTGTGTATGAAGGTGGTTTCTAGACCATCTTCTCTCCATCTCCGGATCAATATCATCTTCCCCATGCCTGGAGCTCAATCTTATGCAGAGCCTTGCAAATGATCATGTTTGCAGGTTAGGGCTCCATAGATGTAGCTGTTAGCCTGAGGCTTATTAAACTCGGGGGTCCAAGCCAATGGGTCTTTCTCTTAACCACCTCCAGCTACTAAGCCAACCAGAGGCCTGAGTCCCTGTGTGAAGAGGAAGAGAGGGGAGAGAAGTGGTGCAGCCGTGCAGAGTGCTGGTTCAATTGAAGACTCAGGTAAGTATTTAGGGAGGTGGGGAGTAAAAAAGCTGTAACACATTATTTACCTGAATGCAAGGTAAAAAAAAATGTTTTGGATCTAGAATAAGGTGACCAGATTTTTTTAATGAAATCTGGGGACATATTTTTTTTTTTTTTTACTAGTAATGGCGGCAATCAGCGACTCTCTGCCCCATCGCTGCCCGCCTCACAGCCTGTCAAGTCTTACTCTCCATGCCCCGGCTTCTACTGGGTGGGGTGCGGAGGAAGATCACTCCGCCAGGGAAGGCAAGGAGATAAGCAGACAGGCGGCTGGCCGGGACTTGAGCCAAGGCAGAAGAACATGTGAGTGGAGCTGAATGGGCATGCCCCCGAAACTGAAGAAATATTCCCTCCGCTCCGACCAGCACATGATCATCAGAAAGGGGCACAGATAACGGAAAAAAATACACCCCCTAAGCTAGTAGGAGCGGCGGGGGGGTGTAATTCAGAATTTTTTTCTTTTTAAATTCTGCACTGACTGTCTTTGAAATTGCCCCAGCCCCTGTTCAAATCCAATCCGGGGACAAAACCGGGGACAGACTTGGTCCGGGGACAGTGCCCTCAATCCGGGGACTGTCCCCTGAAACCGGGGACGTCTGGTCACCCTACTTTAAGAGCCCAGCCACCGGCGGCGCGCTGGCGACCTGGTCCTCTTCTCCGTGACCGTCCCCGCGGGAACAGCAGATGACCCGATCGCCGCTGGTGTCCCGCGATCGGGTCACAGAGAGGAAGAACGGGGAGAGGTAAATGTAAACAAACCTCTCCCCGTGCTTCCTAGTGAGCCTGTCACTGATTGTCTGTTCCCTGTAATAGGGAACGATGATCAGTGACGTCACATGCTAAGCCACGCCCCCCCTCGCCATAGTAAGAAACACTCATCAGGGCACACTTAAGCCCTTCAGCGCCCCCTCCTGGTTAACCCCTTCACTTCCAGTGTCATTTTCACAGTAATCAGTGCATTTTTATAGCACTGGTCGCTGTAAAAATGACAATGGTCCCAAAATAGTGTCAAAAGTGTCTGATGTGTCCGCCATAATATCGCAGTCGCGAAAAAAATCGCTCATCGCCGCCATTAGTAGTAAAATTTTTTTTTTTTATAAAAATGCCATAAATCTATCCCCTATTTTGTAAACGCTATAACTTTTGCGCAAACCAATCAATAAACGGCGATTGCGATTTTTTTTACCACAAATATGTAGAAGAATACGTATCGGCCTAAACTGAGGAAAAAAAATGTTTTTTTATATATTTTTTGGGGATATTTATTACAGCAAAAGGTAAAAAATATTGCATTTTTTTCAAAATTGTTGCTCTGTTTTTGTTTATAGCGCAAAAAATAAAAACCGCAGAGGTGATCAAATACCACCAAAAGAAAGCTCTATTTGTGGGGGGAAAAAGAACGTCAATTTTGTTTGGGAGCCACGTCGCACGACCGCGCAATTGTCAGTTAAAGCGACGCAGTGCCGAATCGCAAAAAGGGTCCTGGTCTTTATGCTGCGTATTGGTCCGGGTCTTAAGTGGTTAAAAGTCTCCATAAGCAACACTTTCTGTGCCTTTAGAGGTTACCAGTTTAGACTTAAGCCTCGTTCATACATGCGATCGGATTATCCGACGGGAATTGTATGATGACAGCTTGTTGTCGAAAAATCTGACCGTTTGTACGCTCCATCGGACAATTGTTGTCGGATTTTCCGCCAACTAATGTGGGATGGCACGCTTTAAAATTGTCCGCCAAGAATTGTGTGTTGTCGGATTATCCGATCGTGTGTACACAAGTCCGTTGGACAAAAACTCGAAAGTACAAACACGCATGCTCAGAAGCAATGCTCACCATAACACAACATTAGCAGAAGTTGCCCAAAGGGTAGCGCTAAAGAGCTGTTTGTTGGGCGACAATTCTTTGCCGTTTGTATGCAATACAAGTTCACGGCCAGCGCTTTGTCCGCAGAAAATCCGATCGCGTGTATGAAGCTGTACAGAGGAAGTCTGGTGCTAGAATTGTTGCTCTCACTCTGACATTCACGGTGATACCTCACATGTGTGGTGCAATTGCCATTTACTTATGCGTGTGAGACCAACATGTGCGTTCGTCTTTGCATAAGGGGTGCTTCAAAATTATTATTTTTTTTTCATTTTATTATTTATTTTATTTTTATTTTTATGCTGTTTCTTTTAAAAAAAAAAAATAATAATAATTTTTTATCACTTTTATTACTGTCACAAGGAATGTAAACATCACTTGTTACAGCAATAGGCAGTGACAGGTACTCTTTATGGAGAGATCTTGGGTCTATTAGACCCTAGATGTCTCCTCTACCCTAAACGCATCTGATCACACCAATGTGATCAACTGCTTTCAACATTTAAAAATGGCGCAGTCAGGGCCACCATCAGGGGGGTACAGGCAGTACACCTGTAAGGGGCCCGGAGGTCCCCAGAGGCCCAGATGGCAACCCCCTTTTTTTTTTTACTTTTAAGAGGCCTGGAGGTCCCCAGGGCCCCAGATGGCAACCCCCCTGTTTTTTTTTTTTTTCTTATAAATAATTTTTTTTTATTATTTTTTTATAAAAAAAAAATTTTTGTAAGGGGCCCAGAGGTCCCCAGAGTTCCGGAGGTCCCCAGGGCCCCGGATGGCAACCCCCCTTTTCTTTTATGTTCGTCAGCACCCAAAGCCCCCCGACCTCAACAATTCACATTCGCGGCGGCAGCAACCCCCGCTTCTCAATTTGCGGCGGCCCTGGGCGCAGTTTTCTTCCAGGGAAACCGGATGTGACGACAGTACTGGTCGCTTCTAGTTTCCTATGCCATAGAGCTCATCGGAGACCTTCTGGTCCTCCATGGGCTCTGTGGTAAGCTGGTGGAACCACCGGCTTCAGTTTCAGGTTCTCCAGTTGGACAGACATTCTGGAGAGGCACTGGCACTTCTGCTGCCTGTAAAAGCAATCTAGCGGTCATTAGCCACTCGGATTGCTTTTCCAAAAAAAGCCAATTGCCTCCTAAAAAAAAAAAACAGTACAGGGATGATGCCTGTAGCTGCAGGCAGGGCTGCCATCAGGGGGGTACAGGCAGTACACCTGTAAGGGGCCCGGAGGTCTCCAGAGGCCCGGGTTGCAACCCCCCTTTTTATTATTATTATTATTATTTTTTTTTTCTAAGGGGCCCGGATAGCAACCCCCACTTTTTTTTCTCTACTATTCTTTTTTTTTTATTATTTATTTATTTTTTCTAAGGGGCCCGGAGGTGCCCAGGGGCCCAGATGGCAACCCCCCTTTTTTTTTATTATTATTATTTTATTTTTATTTATTTTTTCTAAGGGGCCCGGATGGCAACCCCCCCTTTTGTTTTTCTTTATTATTATTTATTTTTTTCTTTATTCATTTTTTGTAAGGGGCCAGGATGGCAACCGCCCTATTTTTTTATATATTTTTTTTTTTACATTTATAAGGGCCCCTGAGGTCCCCATGGCCCCCGGATGGCAACCCCCCCTTTTTTTTCTTTTTCGTCAGCACCCAAACCCCCTACCCCAATTTGCTGCGGCAGCACCCTCTCCTGCTTCTCAATTCGTGGCACCCCCCACTTCTCAATTCCCGACACCCCCCCTGCTTTTCAATTTGCGGGGGGAGGCACCCCCCCTGCTTCTCAGTTTGCGGGGGGAGGCAGCACCCCCCCCCCGGCCCCGGTTTTCTGCTCCAGGGGGCCCATGCCTGAAGCTGTGTAAGGGGCCCCAAAATTCCTGATGGCGGCCCTGGCTGCAGGCATCATCCTGGTCTACCACTTGAAAGCTGTAATGTATTTAGGCGGTCTTCTGGAAGGGTTACATTGACACATTACTGTGAATGAATTGATTTATAATGGATAATGACAGGTGCCCTTTAACATACAGCCTGTGCTATAGGTCCTCTCAGTGATACAAGTTCACATCTATTTTTATCTCATCGATTGAACTCTGGACACAAACAGAGCTCCATGTTCGAGGTGCTGGGACTTTGGCGCTGTGTAACCCTTCGTTGTCCGGAAGGTGTTGGCTCCGGCCCAGGCGGGGCGGCCGGGGACAGGTGTCCGGAGGCGTCTGAGTTAATGGACTTCACTTGACCATTCCAACGCTCTGGGTGTGTTCAGGGACGAGGACACAAGGTCGCATTAGTCAGGGATTTAGAGAGCAAACATGACTTCTACCCCGGCAGGCCGGTCAGGTTACAGGGGAACGTCTTGGTTCAATATTCAGCCAAATACTTTGTAACAATAGAAAGGTGAATTCTGTGCTCAGGGAATGTCTCTCTGTTCAGCTTTGTTCCTCCTCATCAGCAGAGAATTTCTCAAGTCTTGGAGGTTCGACTGATTGAAAAAACCGCAGCGGCAGATCGTCATTTCTCACCCTGGTGTAGCGCCGCGTTTCGATGTCGTGACCTGAAAGAAAGAATCTCTTGGTGCTTTGATTCCCCATTCAAAGATCGGATCCTGAAGAAGTCTACATCAGCTCAGCACTGTTCATCTAAATTCATTGTATCTATTTCCATTGTTATCTTTATACCTCTTTATTTACAAATTCTTAGTCTAATAGTATAACATTTATAAGCAAAACTCAAACCGCAACACCAGAATATCTTTTCAGGGGGTCAAGTCCTGGGAAAAAAGTGTGGGAACTCACCCAAGATCATCCCCCCCCCCCACGTCAACAATAAAAAAGTGTGTTCCCATGCGTTCCTGCAGGACTCGAGCCCTGCCCCCACAGCTCTGTCCTTCTCAATCCCTTCACCCCCCAGTAATGTCCTCCTCTGACCCCTTCACTGTCCCTAGTAATGTCCTCCTCTGCCCCCTTCACCTCCCCCCAGTAATGTCCTCCTCTGCCCCCTTCACCTCCCCCCAGTTATGTCTTCCTCTGCCCCCTTCACCTCCCCCCAGTAATGTCCTCCTCTGCCCCCTTCACCTCCCCCCAGTTATGTCTTCCTCTGCCCCCTTCACCTCCCCCCAGTAATGTCCTCCTCTGCCCCCTTCACCCTCCCTAGTAATGTCCTCCTCTGCCCCCCTCACCTCCCCCCCAGTAATGTCCTCCTCTGTCCCCTTCACCTCCCCCCAGTAATGTCCTCCTCTGTCCCCTTTACCTCCCCCCAGTAATGTCCTCCTCTGCCCCTTCACCCTCCCTAGTAATGTCCTTCTCTGCCCCCTTCACCCTCCCTAGTAATGTCCTCCTCTGCCCCCTTTACCTCCCCCCCAGTAATGTCCACCTCTGCCCCCTTCACCCTCCCTAGTAATGTCCTCCTCTGCCCCCCTCACCTCCCCCCCAGTAATGTCCTCCTCTGTCCCCTTCACCTCCCCCCAGTAATGTCCTCCTCTGTCCCCTTCACCTCCCCCCAGTAATGTCCTCCTCTGCCCCTTCACCTCCCCCCAGTAATATCCTCCTCTGTCCCCTTCACCTCCCCCCAGTTATGTCTTCCTCTGCCCCCTTCACCTCCCCCCAGTAATGTCCTCCTCTGCCCCCTTCACCCTCCCTAGTAATGTCCTCCTCTGCCCCCCTCACCTCCCCCCCAGTAATGTCCTCCTCTGTCCCCTTCACCTCCCCCCAGTAATGTCCTCCTCTGTCCCCTTTACCTCCCCCCAGTAATGTCCTCCTCTGCCCCTTCACCCTCCCTAGTAATGTCCTTCTCTGCCCCCTTCACCCTCCCTAGTAATGTCCTCCTCTGCCCCCTTTACCTCCCCCCCAGTAATGTCCACCTCTGCCCCCTTCACCTCCCCCCAGTAATGTCCTCCTCTGCCCCCTTCACTTCCCCCCAGTAATGTCCTCCTCTGTCCCCTTCACCTCCCCCCAGTAATGTCCTCCTCTGCCCCTTCACCCTCCCTAGTAATGTCCTTCTCTGCCCCCTTCACCCTCCCTAGTAATGTCCTCCTCTGCCCCTTCACCCTCCCTAGTAATGTCCTTCTCTGCCCCCTTCACCCTCCCTAGTAATGTCCTCCTCTGCCCCCTTCACCTCCCCCCAGTAATGTCCACCTCTGTCCCCTTCACCCTCTCTAGTAATGTCCCCCTCTGTCCCCTTCACCTCCCCCCGGTAATGTCCTCCTCTGCCCCCTTCACCCTCCCTAGTAATGTCCTCCTCTGCCCCCTTCACCTCCCCCCAGTAATGTCCTCCTCTGCCCCCTTCACCCCCCCTAGTAATGTCCTCCTCTGCCCCCTTCACCTCCCCCCAGTAATGTCCTCCTCTGCCCCCTTCACCCTCCCTAGTAATGTCCTCCTCTGCCCCCTTCACCTCCCCCCAGTAATGTCCTCCTCTGCCCCCTTCACCTCCCCCCAGTAATGTCCTCCTCTGCCCTCCTTCACCTCCGCCCAGTAATGTCCTCCTCTGCCCACTTCACCTCCCCCCAGTAATGTCCTCCTCTGTCCCCTTCACCCTCCCTAGTAATGTCCACCTCTGCCCCCTTCACCTCCCCCCAGTAATGTCCACCTCTGCCCCCTTCACCTCCCCCCAGTAATGTCCTCCTCTGCCCCCTTTACCTCCCCCCAGTAATGTCCTCCTCTGACCCCTTCACTCTCCCTAATAATGTCCTCCTCTGCCCCCTTCACCTCCCCCCAGTAATGTCCTCCTCTGTCCCCTTCACCCTCCCTAGTAATGTCCTCCTCTGCCCCTTCACCTCCCCCCCAGTAATGTCCTCCTCTGCCCCCTTCACCTCCCCCCAGTAATGTCCACCTCTGCCCCCTTCACCTCCCCCCAGTAATGTCCTCCTCTGCCCCCTTCACCTCCCCCCAGTAATATCCACCTCTGTCCCCTTCACCTCCCCCCAGTAATTTCCTCCTCTGCCCCTTCACCCCCCCCCAGTAATGTCCTCCTCTGCCCCCTTCACCTCCCCCCAGTAATGTCCTCCTCTGCCCCCTTCACCTCCCCCCAGTAATATCCACCTCTGTCCCCTTCACCCTCCCTAGTAGGGATGAGCTTCGTGTTCGAGTCGAACATACATTCGACTCGAACATCGGCTGTTCAATCGTTCGACGAAGATCGAACGATTTGGGCCGTTCGCACCAAATTCGAGTGACGCGAACGGCCCACAATGCACTACGCCATCGCAGTGTCATCCAGGCGCTGTGATTGGCCAAGCATGCACTGTGACCCCGCATGCTTGGCCAATCACAGCGCCGGCAGCGAGGAGAGCAATGATTGGCCACAGGCAGGATGCCTGTGGCCAATTATTGCTGAGGGTGTTTAGTACACGCCCCACACTATAAAAGGCCGCCAGCACGGCGGCCTAGTGTAGTGTGTTCCGGAGCAGGGAAAGAGAAGCATAGGCAGGGACAGTGACATTTTTTTTTTCTTGCTTAACCTGGATTCCTTTAGTTTAGGGAAAGAGAAGGATAGGTAGGGAGAGTGTCAGTGTGTTTTACTGTGCGAATCCTTGTTTCTAGGGACAGGGAAGGACAGTGAGGGAAATTCTCCTTGTGCTATAGTGTGCTAAAGCATTCCTCATCAACCATCTTTAAAAAAAAAAAAATATAGGGACAGAAAACTATAGGTAGGGAGAGTGTCAGTGTGTTTTACTGTGCTAAACCTTGTTTGTAGGGACAGGGAAGGACAGTGAGGGAAATTCTCATTGTGCTATACTGTGCTAAAGCATTCCTCATCAGCCATCTTTAAAAAAACATTTTTTATAGGGACAGAAAACTATAGGTAGGGAGAGTGTCAGTGTGTTTTACTGTGCTAAACCTTGTTTGTAGGGACAGGGAAGGACAGTGAGGGAAATTCTCATTGTGCTATACTGTGCTAAAGCATTCCTCATCAACCATCTTTAAAAAAAAAAAAATTATAGGGACAGAAAACTATAGGTAGGGAGAGTGTCAGTGTGTTTTACTGTGCTAAACCTTGTTTTTAGGGACAGGGAAGGACAGTGAGGGAAATTCTCATTGTGCTATACTGTGCTAAAGCATTCCTCATCAACCATCTTTAAAAAAAAAAAATTATAGGGACAGAAAACTATAGGTAGGGAGAGTGTCAGTGTGTTTTACTGTGCTAAACCTTGTTTGTAGGGACAGGGAAGGACAGTGAGGGAAATTCTCATTGTGCTATACTGTGCTAAAGCATTCCTCATCAACCATCTTTAAAAAAAAAAACATTATAGGGACAGAAAACTATAGGTAGGGAGAGTGTCAGTGTGTTTTACTGTGCTAAACCTTGTTTGTAGGGACAGGGAAGGACAGTGAGGGAAATTCTCATTGTGCTATACTGTGCTAAAGCATTCCTCATCAACCATCTTTAAAAAAAATTTTTTATAGGGACAGAAAACTATAGGTAGGGAGAGTGTCAGTGTGTTTTACTGTGCTAAACCTTGTTTTTAGGGACAGGGAAGGACAGTGAGGGAAATTCTCATTGTGCTATACTGTGCTAAAGCATTCCTCATCAACCATCTTTAAAAAAAAAAAATTATAGGGACAGAAAACTATAGGTAGGGAGAGTGTCAGTGTGTTTTACTGTGCTAAACCTTGTTTGTAGGGACAGGGAAGGACAGTGAGGGAAATTCTCATTGTGCTATACTGTGCTAAAGCATTCCTCATCAACCATCTTTAAAAAAAACATTATAGGGACAGAAAACTATAGGTAGGGAGAGTGTCAGTGTGTTTTACTGTGCTAAACCTTGTTTGTAGGGACAGGGAAGGACAGTGAGGGAAATTCTCATTGTGCTATACTGTGCTAAAGCATTCCTCATCAACCATCTTTAAAAAAACATTTTTTATAGGGACAGAAAACTATAGGTAGGGAGAGTGTCAGTGTGTTTTACTGTGCTAAACCTTGTTTGTAGGGACAGGGAAGGACAGTGAGGGAAATTCTCATTGTGCTATACTGTGCTAAAGCATTCCTCATCAACCATCTTTAAAAAAAAAAAAATTATAGGGACAGAAAACTATAGGTAGGGAGAGTGTCAGTGTGTTTTACTGTGCTAAACCTTGTTTGTAGGGACAGGGAAGGACAGTGAGGGAAATTCTCATTGTGCTATACTGTGCTAAAGCATTCCTCATCAACCATCTTTAAAAAAAAATTTTTTTATAGGGACAGAAAACTATAGGTAGGGAGAGTGTCAGTGTGTTTTACTGTGATAATCCTTGTTTCTAGGGACAGGGAAGGACAGTGAGGAAAATTCTGATTGTGCTATACTGTGCTAAAGCATTCCTCATCAACCATCTTTGAAATCCTTGTTTTTTGGACAGTCAGGGAAATTGTCGTTGTGCTATTCTGTGCGAAAGCAATCATCCTCAACCATATTTAGAAATCCTTAAGTAAAGGGACAGAGAAGGACACCTGAAGGTAGCCCTTATTGCTTTTTTCCCATCTCCCTGCAGGCCATCCATTAGAATGTCTGGAAGGCAAACAAGGAGAGGCAGACAGTCAGGAGGCAATAAAAGAGGGCAAGCAGGCTCTGTGTCTGGGGGCAACAGTGCTGGTCGTGGACGCGGTGCATTGTCATCAGCACATGGCCATGGGACATGCTTGTCCTTCTTTTCGGCAGCTGGACATGTTGAGCCACATCATGCCGAAGACTTGGTAGAGTGGATGACCAAGCCCTCCTCCTCCTCCTCATCCTCTCTCACCCAGGCTCAGGGTACTGGCAAAGCAGCTGGCAAAGCGTCCTCTTCCCTGGTATCAATGTCAGACTCATCATCAGTCACTCCTTCCCTAGACCCACCATGTCCTCCTCCTGAGGAGTCCCCCGAACTGTTTGAGCACAGTGTTGGGTACATGCTCCAGGAGGATGCCCAGCGTTTCGAAGGGTCTGATGATGAAACCCAGCTAGAGGAAGGCAGTAGCGTGAGAGCAGACAGAGGGGATGCTCAAGAAGGACACCAATCTGGCAGTCATGTTCCAGCAGCTGCAGCATACTGCCAGATTGGCTCCAGTGATGAGGAGGGAGGGGATGATGAGGTCACTGACTCCACGTGGGTGCCTAATAGGAGAGAGGAGGAGGAGGAGGATGAGGAGGAGGCACATCTCCAACGAGGCAGGATGCCCTTTGGTGGCCAGCGTAAGGGCAGTACACCGACGGAATCACACCGCAGAGCTCCGCCTGTGCAGGGCGCTGCCTCTGCCCGTCATTCAAAAAGTTCTTTGGTGTGGGCCTTTTTTGAGGCTAGTGCATCAGATCGCACAGCTGCTGTTTGCAACATATGTCTCAAGCGTATATCGCGTGGCCAAAACATCAGCCGCTTGGGTACCACATGCCTGACCAGACATATGTTGACCTGCCATGCAGCTCGTTGGCAAGCCTACCTCAAAGACCCACACCAAAGAACAAAGCGGACCTCTCCTTGCACCGCATCAGCTGGGATCTCCAACCCCACTATAACTTCAGTCCTCTCTGAAACATGCACTGAGAGGAATGAAGGTGTAGAATTAGGTGTGTCACAGCCAAGTAGTTGTGGCCACTCTGCTAGCAGTACACCGACGTCCGATTCTAGCAGGCAAATTTCCCTGCCCCAGCTGCTGGACCGTCAAAAGAAGTTCACTCCCAGCCATCCACATGGCCAGCGGTTGAATGCTAGCTTGGCTAAATTGCTAGCGCTTCAACTGCTGCCTTTTCAGTTGGTAGACTCGGCCCCCTTCCGTGAGTTTGTGCAATGTGCGGTTCCTCAGTGGCAGGTTCCCAAACGCCACTTTTTCTCACGGAAGGCTATTCCGGCTCTCTACCGACATGTGGAAGGCAATGTCTTGGCCTCGCTGGACAGGGCGGTCAGCGGTAAGGTGCATATTACCGCTGACTCATGGTCCAGCAGGCATGGACAGGGACGTTACCTTTCTTTCACGGCCCATTGGGTCACTCTTTTGGCAGCTGGGAAGGATGCAGGACAAGGTGCAGTAGTGTTGGAGGTTGTTCCACCGCCACGCCTCCAAAATGCTACTACTGGTTGTGACACACCTCTCTCCTCCACCCCCTCCTCTTCTTCTTCCTCCATGGCCTCTTCCTGTGCTTTGTCCTCTGAACCAGCGGTGCTCCGTAGCCGTTCAAGGGGCTACGCAAGTACGCAGGCAAAAAGATGCCATGCCGTGCTTGCGCTGGTGTGTTTGGGGGACAGAAGCCACACTGGGGCAGAGGTCCTGTCTGCTCTGCAGGGCCAGGCCGAGAGGTGGTTGACGCCACGCCAGCTTAAGCCAGGAATGGTGGTTTGCGACAATGGCACCAACCTCCTCTCCGCCCTCCGACAGGGACAACTGACCCATGTGCCCTGTGTGGCTCACGTCCTTAACCTGGTGGTGCAGCGGTTCTTGGGCAGGTACCCGGGCTTACAGGATGTCCTGAGGCAGGCCAGGAAAGTCTGTGTGCATTTCCGCAGATCTTATAATGCCAGTGCTCGCCTGGCTGAGCTGCAAAAGGAGTTGAACCTGCCCAAGAACCGCCTTATATGTGACATGCCCACCAGGTGGAACTCAACGTTGGCCATGCTGCAGCGGCTGCACACGCAGCAGAGGGCCATCAATGAGTACCTGTGCGACTACGGCACCAGGACAGGGTCAGGGGAGCTTGGTTTTTTTTCTCCACGCCAGTGGGGCATGATCAGGGATGCATGCACTGTCCTGGCACCATTTGAGGAGGCCACGAGGATGGTGAGCAGTGACAGTGCATGCATCAGTGACACTGTACCTCTTGTCCACCTGTTGGAGCACACGCTGCGTGGAATAATGGACAGGGCACTTGAGGCAGAACAGAGGCAGGAAGAGGAGGACTTCCTTGCCTCTCAAGGCCCCCTTTACCCAGACAGTGTTCCTTCTGTCCCACCCATCGCACAGGAAGAGGACGAGGAGGAGGAGGAGGATTGTGTCAGCATGGAGGTGGAGCCTGGCACTCAGCAGCATCAACAGCAGCAGTCTTTTAGGGATGATTTACAGTCCCAAGAAACCCGTGGACTTGTACGTGGCTGGGAGGAGGTGGCTGCGGATCATGTCGTCCTTAGTGACCCAGAGGACTCCGGACCGAATGCCTCAGCTAACCTACGCTGCATGGCCTCCCTGATCCTGCAAAGTCTGCGGAAGGATCCTCGTATTCTTCGGATCAAGGAGAGGGACCATTACTGGCTGGCCACTCTCCTTGATCCACGGTACAAGGGTAAGGTTTCGGAACTTATGTTACCGTCGCAGAGGGAGCAGAGGATGAGACAACTCCGGGAGGCCTTGCAGAAAGGTCTGTGCAACGCGTTCCCAGAGACTGGGAGGTTACAAACTCCTGGTCCTGGACAACGAGTTGCTGAGGCTTCGGCCAGTCAAAGAAGGAGCGGTGGGGAAGGTGGCCGTCTGACCGATGCGTTCAGACAATTCTTTAGTCCGCAGCCCCAAAGTATGATCGGTTCCAGCAACCATCGCCAGCGTCTGATAAACATGGTGCAGGAATATCTAGGGGCAAAGTCAGACTTGGACACCTTCCCCACCGAAAATCCTCTGGCTTACTGGGTCTTGAGGATGGATCACTGGCCAGAGCTTGCACAGTATGCAATTGAGCTACTGGCCTGTCCTGCATCCAGCGTTCTTTCGGAACGCACATTCAGTGCTGCTGGAGGATTTGTCACGGATCACAGGGTGCGCCTGTCCACCGACTCGGTTGATCGACTGACTTTCATCAAGATGAACCAGTCTTGGATCACCACCAGCTACCACACACCTGATGCTGATATAACAGACTAATTGATTTTAACATGTCACATCCCTTCAAGACTGATGCTGATGCTGAGTGCCTGTGCTGTTATGTTGACTGGCTATCCTCCTCCTCCGAGTCCTCAATGATACGATTGATGATGATAGCTTGGAAGATCATTTTTGTTTATGGGTGCCGCCACCAGTGCCTAACGCCCAATTTTTCAGCCCCTGTTTAACAGGGGCGTGTAATTACAATTTTTGAAGCAATACTTTGCAACAGGGCTCATTGCTGTGCTCCAAGTACAGTATCTGTGAGGGGTTGCAGTGTTGTGCCACCAGTGCCTAAGGCCCAATTTTTCAGCCCCTGTTTAACAGGGGCGTGTAATTACAATTTTTGAAGCAATACTTTGCAACAGGGCTCATTGCTGTGCTCCAAGTACAGTATCTGTGAGGGGTTGCAGTGTTGTGCCACCAGTGCCTAAGGCCCAATTTTTCACCCCCTGTTCAACAGGGGCATGTAATTACAATTCTTGATCTAATAATTCACAGCAGGGCCCATTGCTGCACCCACCAAGAGTAACTCTGAGGGCTTACAGTGTTGTGGCAACGCCACCACCACCACCACCACGAAAGGCCCAATTTTTCAGCCCCTGTTCAAAAGGGGCATGTAATTACAATTCTTGATCTAATAATTCACAGCAGGGCCCATTCCTGCACCCACCAAGAGTAACTCTGAGGGCTTACAGTGTTGTGGCAACACCACCACCACGAAAGGCCCAATTTTTCAGCCCCTGTTCAACAGGGGCATGCAATTACAATTCTTGATCTAATAATTCACAGCAGGGCCCATTGCTGCACCCACCAAGAGTAACTGTCAGGGCTTACAGTGTTGTGGCACCAGCACCACCATCAAAGGCCCAATTTTTACTACCACTGTTCAACAATTATATGTAATTACAATTCCTGATATAATAGTTGACAGCAGGGCGTTCCAGCACCAACCAAGAGTAACTGTGAGTGCTTACAGTGTTGTGCCAACACCAACAACTAAGGGGCCTATTTCTGCAGAGTATATACGGCAGGTCCCTACTTTCAAACATCCAACTTACAAACGACTCCTACTTGCAAACGCAAGAAGACAACAGGAAGTGAGAGGAAATCTACCCCTAGGAAGGAAAATTCTCTCCTGTAAGAATAAATATGGGAGAAAGGTGTCTCCTCTGTACTGATGCTTTATCAGCAATCCTTGTTTCAAGAAAAACACCACATTTCAAAAACAGTTGTCATTGGGACGGAAAGTGAGGTGAAATGTTCTGAACAGGGGCACAGACAGCAAAACAAATGTTACAGGGGTGATAACCCTTACCAATGTTTTCCAAAAAGTTTAAAAATAGATTTTTGGGCTGGAGCTACACTTAAACAATGTACCTGTTCAAAATTACAAACAGATTCTACATAAGAACAAACCTACAGTCCCTGTCTTGTATGCACCGCCTGTATACGGCTGTTCAGAGTATATAGGGCCTTTTTTATTTTATGTGCGGGGTTCCCCTTAATATCCATACAAGACCCAAAGGGGCTGGTAATGGGCTGGGGTAGGGGGGGGGGGGCGTCATGGGGTAGCTATGCCATCTTTCTTAAAGATTTTCATCCATATTACCGGGACCAGACATTACATTAAAGCCGCAAGCAGTTTTAAATGGCTTTTTTTTCCTTTAGAAGTGTCATTTTGTGCAGGGACAGTTCTAAACACGGGAAACACGTGGCACTTCACAGGCATACTTTAGACACCCCCCAGGTACGATATTTAAAGGAATATTTGACTTTTTTTTTTTCACTTTATGCATCATTAAAATGACTGCTCCCGAAAAACTACCGTTTTTAAAACTTCTTTTTGCATCGATACATGTCCCCTGGTGCAGAACCCGGGTTCCCAAACCCTTTTTAGGACAATAACATGCATAATAGTCGTTATAATTAGCACTTTAGAATTCGAACGTTCGCATCCATTGTATTTAATAGGGTTCTAATGTTCGTACGAACTTTCGGTCCGTTCGCGGGTTCTGGTGCGAACCGAACCCGGGGGTGTTCGGCTCATCACTACTCCCTAGTAATGTCCACCTCTGTCCCCTTCACCTCCCCCCAGTAATGTCCTCCTTTGTCCCCTTTACCTCCCCCAGTAATGTCCTCCTCTGCCCCCTTTACCTCCCCCCAGTAATGTCCTCCTCTGCCCCCTTCACCCTCCCTAGTAATGTCCCCCTCTGTCCCCTTTACCTCCCCCAGTAATGTCTTCCTCTTCCCCCTTCACCTCCCCCCAGTAATGTCCTCCTCTACCCCCTTTACCTCCCCCAGTAATGTCCTCCTCTGCCCCCTTCACCTCCCCCCAGTAATGTCCTCCTCTGCCCCTTCACCCTCCCTAATAATGTCCTCCTCTGCCCCCTTCACTCTCCCTAGTAATGTCCTCCTCTGCCCCCTTCACCCTCCCTAGTAATGTCCTCCTCTGCCCCCTTCACCTCCCCCCAGTAATGTCCTCCTCTGCCCCCTTCACCTCCCCCTAGTAATGTTCTCCTCTGCCCCCTTCACCTCCCCCCAGTAATGTCCTCCTCTGCCCCCTTCACCCTCCCTAGTAATGTCCTCCTCTGCTCCCTTCACCCTCCCTAGTAATGTCCTCCTCTGCCCTCTTCACCCTCCCTAATAATGTCCTCCTCTGCCCCCTTTACCTGCCCCCAGTAATGTCCTCCTCTGCTCCCTTCACCCTCCCTAGTAATGTCCTCCTCTGCCCCCTTCACCCTCCCTAGTAATGTCCTCCTCTGCCCCCTTCACCTCCCCCCAGTAATGTCCTCCTCTGCCCCCTTTACCTCCCCCCAGTAATGTCCTCCTCTGCCCCCTTCACCCTCCCTAGTAATGTCCTCCTCTGCCCCCTTTACCTCCCCCAGTAATGTCCTCCTCTGACCCCTTCACCTCCCCCCAGTAATGTCCTCCTCTGACCCCTTTACCTCCCCCCAGTAATGTCCTCCTCTGCCCCCTTCACCTCCCCCCAGTAATGTCCTCCTCTGCCCCCTTCACCCTCCCTAGTAATGTCCTCCTCTGCCCCCTTCACCTCCCCCCAGTAATGTCCTCCTCTGCCCCCTTCACCTCCCCCAGTAATGTTCTCCTCTGCCCCCTTCACCTCCCCCCAGTAATGTCCTCCTCTGCCCCCTTCACCCTCCCTAGTAATGTCCTCCTCTGCCCCCTTCACCCTCCCTAGTAATGTCCTCCTCTGCCCCCTTCACCCTCCCTAGTAATATCCTCCTCTGCCCCCTTCACCCTCCCCAGTAATGTCCTCCTCTGCCCCCTTCACCCTCCCTAGTAATGTCCTCCTCTGCCCCCTTCACCCTCCCCAGTAATGTCCTCCTCTGCCCCCTTCACCCTCCCTAATAATGTCCTCCTCTGCCCCCTTTACCTCCCCCCAGTAATGTCCTCCTCTGCCCCCTTCACCCTCCCTAGTAATGTCCTCCTCTGCCCCCCTCACCCTCCCTAGTAATGTCATCCTCTGCCCCCTTCACCTCCCCCCCAGTAATGTCCTCCTCTGTCCACTTCTCCTCCCCCCTGTAATGTCCTCCTCTTCCCCCTTCACCCTCACTAGTAATGTCCTCCTCTGCCCCCTTTACCTCCCCCCCCCAGTAATGTCCTCCTCTGCCCCCTTCACCTCCCCCCAGTAATGTCCTCCTCTGTCCACGTCACCTCCCCCCAGTAATGTCATCCTCTGCCCCCTTCACCCTCCCTAGTAATGTCCTCCTCTGCCCCCTTCACCCTCCCTAGTAATGTCCTCTCTGCCCCCTTCACCCTCCCTAGTAATGTCCTCCCTCCCCCATTCACCCTCCCTAGTAATGTCCTCCTCTACCCCCTGTACCTCCCCCCAGTAATGTCCTCCTCTGCCCCCTTCACCTCACCCCAGTAATGTCCTCCTCTGTCCATTTCACCTCCCCCCTGTAATGTCCTCCTCTGCCCCCTTCACCCTCCCTAGTAATGTCCTCCTCTGCCCCCTTCACCCTCCCTAGTAATGTCCTCCCTCCCCCATTCACCCTCCCTAGTAATGTCCTCCTCTACCCCCTATACCTCCCCCCAGTAATGTCCTCCTCTGCCCCCTTCACCTCCCCCCAGTAATGTCCTCCTCTGTCCATTTCACCTCCCCCCCTGTAATGTCCTCCTCTGCCCCCTTCACCCTCCCTAGTAATGTCCTCCTCTGCCCCCTTCACCCTCCCTAGTAATGTCCTCCTCTGCTTCCTTTACCTCACCCCAGTAATGTCCTCCTCTGCCCCCTTCACCTCCCCCCTGTAATGTCCTCCTCCTCCCTCTTCACCCTCCCTAGTAATGTCCTCCTCTGCTCCCTTCACCCTCCCAATAATGTCCTCCTCTGCCCCCTTCACAGTAATGTCCTCCTCTGCCCCCTTCACCTCCCCCCTGTAATGTCCTCCTCCTCCCTCTTCACCCTCCCTAGTAATGTCCTCCTCTGCTCCCTTCACCCTCCCAATAATGTCCTCCTCTGCCCCCTTCACAGTAATGTCCTCCTCTGCCCCCTTTACCTCCCCCCCAGTAATGTCCTCCTCTGCCCCCTTCACCCTTTTAAAGATTTTAAAAAAAGGTCCAGTTGCTGGACCGTAAGGCTCAGTTCATACAAGTTGTGTGACTTTCTTGCGATTTCCTTGCAACTTCCTTAAGACTTTGTTGCAATTACCTTGTGACTTTTGTGATTTAACATTGCCGTCCATGGCACTCAAATCTCACCAAAATCCCAGAAAAGTAGCGCAGGAACTTTTTTTTGTAGCTGCCACTTGAGTCCCATTGATTAAGATGGCAACCATTAAAATGAATGTGTTTTGACTTGACACTGTAAAAGGGCTAACAAGTCGCTCGATTGCTATTATACGCAGCAGGAATAGACAATATTCTCTAGGGCTTTTGCTTTAAAAAACATATCTATAATGTTTGGGGGTTCTAATAAATTTACTATCGAAAAATACAGATTTACATGTAAACAAAAGTGTCATAAAAGACCCGGAGCTGAAGTGGTTAAATATATATATATATATATTGGCCCCTTAGTTCCAGTGAAGGGAACTCTTAAGGCGTCGGTATAAGACATTATGGATAATTTTATGCTCCCAACTTTGTGGGAACAGTTTAGGGATGACCCCTTCCTGTTCCAACATGGACCAGTGCACAAAGCAAGGTCCATAAAGACATGGATCAGCGAGTTTGGGGTGCAGGAACTTGACTGACCTGCACAGAGTCTTGACCTCAACCCGATAGAACACCTTTGGGGTGAATTATATCAAGGACTGTGAGCCAGACCTTCTCGTCCAACATCAGTGCCTGACCTCACAAATGGTCAAACATTCCAATAGAGCAGTGTTTCTCAACTCCAGTCCTCAAGGCACCCCAACAGGTCAGGTTTTCAGGATTTTCCTCAGATGAAACGGCTGTGGTAATTACTAAGACAGTGAAACTGATCAAATCACCTGTGCAAAATAATGGAAAGCCTGAAAACATGACCTGTTGAGGCGCCTTGAGGACTGGAGTTGAGAAACATTCCCATAGACACCCTCCTAAACCTTGTGGACGGCCTTCCCAGAAGAGTTGAAGCTGTTATAGCTGCAAAGGGTGGGCCAACTCAATATTGAACCCTACGGACTAAGACTGGGATGTCATTAAAGTTCAATGTGCGTGTAAAGGCAGGCGTCCCAATACTTTTGACAATATCGTGTATGTGTATGAAGAGCCAACATAGGCCGTGGTGGAGTATAAAGCTCTTCTGGGCCTTTAGAGAGTTTGGCAGGAACATAAACTCCATAAGCCGCAGAGCCAAAGAGCTTAGGCAGCAAGCCGCGGCACGTCAGTCGCTTCCAGTGAGCCTGACATCATTGTCCACACTAAGGTGTGAATCTGCTAATATGTACAAGGGATAAGATGTAAGGAGGAAATGGGCGTGAGAGCGTTATTACCGAACAATTCCAGGCAGATCAACTCACGGCAACGGTGGATTCACCTGGAGACAAACCGTGGCGACTTCCTTCTGACAATGCTAAGTGCCTGGCTGTCATCTAATAGCTACTGTCCTTGAATACTTGTGCAATTTGTTACTATTACATTATTGAAAGTATTTTTTGAATGTCAGAAATGTAAGTATTAGAATGGGACCTGGTATCAGCCTCTTGCAGTCTTTGCAGTGGCAGCTGGTGCTCAAAATTTTTGGGGGGCGCGAACAAACTGAAAAAGTCAGAAAAATACTGAAAAAAACATCAATTGCAGTCACTGTTCCTCATCAATTGCAGCCACTGTGCCCATCAATTGCAGCCTCACTGTGTCCATTAATTGCAGCCACTGTGTCCATCAACTGCAACCACTGTGCCCATCAATTGCAACCAATGTGCCCATCAATTGCAACCACTGTGCCCATTAATTGCAGCCTCACTGTGCCCATCAATTGTAGCCTCACTGTGCCCATCAATTGCAGCCACTGTGTCCATTAATTGCAGCCACTGTGCCCATCAATTGCAGCCACTGTGCCCATCAATTGCATCTTCACTGTGCCCATCAATTACAGCCTCACTGTGCCCATCAATTGCAGCCACTGTGCCCATCAATTGCAGCCTCACTGTGCCCATCAATTGCAGCCTCACTTTGCCCATCAATTGCAGCCACTGTGTCCATCCATTGCAACCACTGTGCCCATCAATTGCAACCACTGTGCTCATCAATTGCAGCATCACTGTGTCCATCAATTGTAGCCTCACTGTGCCCATCAATTGCAGCCACTCTTCCTCATCAATTGAAGTCACTGTGTCCATCTATTGCAACAACTGTGCCCATCAATTGCATCCTCACTTTGCCCATAAATTGTAGACTCACTGTGTCAATCAATTGCAGCCACTGTGTCCATCGATTGCAACTACTGTGCCCATCAATTGCAACCACTGTTCCTCATCAATTGCAGCCACTGTGCCCATCAATTGTAGCCATTGTGCCCATCAATTGTAGCCACTGTGACCATCAATTGCAACCACTGTGCCCATCAATTGCAACCACTGTGCCCATCAATTGTAGCCACTGTGCCCATCAATTGTAGCCACTGTGACCATCAATTGCAACCACTGTGCCCATCAATCACAACCACTGTGCCCATCAATTGCATCCTCACTGTGCCCATCAATTGCAACCACTGTGCCCATCAATTGTAGCCTCACTGTGCCCATCAATTGTAGCCACTGTGCCCATCAATTTCAACCACTGTGCCCATCAATTGCAGCCTCACTGAGCCCATCAATTGCAACCACTGTGCCCCTCAATTGCAACCACTGTTCCTCATCAATTGCAACCACTGTGCCCATCAATTGCATCCTCACTGTGCCCATCAATTGCAACCACTGTGCCCATCAATTGCAGCCTCACTGTGCCCATCAATTGTAGCCTCACTGTGCCCATTAATTACAACCACTGTGCCCATCAGTTGCAGCCTCACTGTGCCCATCAATTGCAGCCTCACTGAGCCCATCAATTGCAGCCACTGTGCCCCTCAATTGCAACCACTGTTCCTCATCAATTGCAGCCACTGTGCCAAACAATTGCAGCCACTGTGCCCATCAATTGCAGCCTCACTGTGCCCATCAATTGCATCCTCACTGTGCCCATCAATTGTAGACTCACTGTGCCAATCAATTGCAGCCTCACTGTGCCCATCAATTGTAGCCTCACTGTGCCCATTAATTACAACCACTGTGCCCATCAGTTGCAGCCTCACTGTGCCCATCAATTGCAGCCTCACTGAGCCCATCAATTGCAGCCACTGTGCCCCTCAATTGCAACCACTGTTCCTCATCAATTGCAGCCACTGTGCCCATCAATTGCAGCCACTGTGCCCATCAATTGCAGCCTCACTGTGCCCATCAATTGCATCCTCACTGTGCCCATCAATTGTAGACTCACTGTGCCAATCAATTGCAGCCACTGTGTCCATGGATTGCAGCCACTGTGCCCATCAATTGTAGCCACTGTGCCCATCAATTGTAGCCACTGTGACCATCAATTGCAACCACTGTGCCCATCAATTGCAGCCTCACTGTGCCCATCAATTGCAGCCTCACTGTGCCCATCAATTGTAGCCCCACTGTGCCCATCAATTGTAGCCTCACTGTGCCCATCAATTGTAGCCACTGTGCCCATCAATTGCAACCACTGTGTCCATCAATTGCAACCACTGTGCCCATCAATTGCAACCACTGTGCCCATCAATTGCAGCCTCACTAAGCCCATCAATTGCAGCCTCACTAAGCCCATCAATTGCAGCCACTGTGTCCATTAATTGCAAACACTGTGCCCATCAATTGCAGCCACTGTGCCCTCAATTGCAGCCTCACTGTGCCCATCAATTGCAGCCACTGTGCCCATCAATTGCTATGCATGAATCTATCCAGTATTCATATAGGGGTGGCAAGGAGAGAGGGGGGCGGTTCCCATGCGCCCTTAATGGATGGGCCGCCCCTGAATCCTTGTATAGCATGGCTGGAGCATGAACGGAAGAAGCAGCACAAGAAGCCAATTGGTTTGTGTGCTGACAAAAAGCATGCTGATAGGAGGCGATAGCAGAGTGACAAAGAGATGAGCTCATCACTCTGGTGCTTCTCATTTCATTGCAAGCCCATGGTATGTATGTGAGCCGCTCGGGCTGCTAGGAAGTGTAGTCCTGTGCCTACTGCTGTGAGTCATGGCTGGGAAGGAGCCCGCCCACTCTCCAGACAATATCCAATAAGAGCTGAAGATCCTGGCAGCTGCACATCAGAACAAGACCTTCTGTGTGGATCAACCCCCCCCCCCCCCCCCGCCAGGCCACGCCAACAACGCATTGCACTTCTCCCACTAGGGCTTACTCATGAGTGGACAGAGTGAAACGCGTTGGGGCATGGCCTGGCGGGGGGGGGGGGTCCAGGCTGAGACTGCCACTTGTCTACACACAGCAGGTCTTGTTGATGTACGTCCCGGATCTTCTGCGCCTCTCATTTCATTGTTCAGCCTGTGACTGGAGTCGATTCAGGATGACCTGATGGGGGCATGTAAAGCAGAAAAAGTGCTGCATGGGGAAAGCTCTAGAATGAAGGTGAATATTGCAGCAGAAGCTGGTTTAGTTATTTTATCTGTTAATGGGCTATTTATTTTTATCATTTTATTTTTAACTGCTGTTCTATTGAAGGGTAGATTTAGATGAGCGTCTAGACCTTCCTTTCCTCTAAAGCCCAATCCGCGTTGAGATCGAGCTTCGGAGGCTGCTGACAGGTGGCGAAGAAGCGGTGCGACGCCCCTTCAGCGCCTTTTTCAGCTCCAAACGTGCCTCTACCACGAGCATTGCATGCAGTTGCAGGGCATTTGTGGCGCTTCCCCATTCGCTTGAATTTGTTGCACTTTGCAGACTTGCCACCCTCCAATCAATACATGTCAGGTAAACTTTGCTGTGGGAGCAAAGCATCATGACTGCAGCATGTAAACTTCCCCATCTGCTGCCTATTGCAGCTTGGGGGGGGGGGGGCAGTTGGTGGGGGGGTCGGCACCCGGCACAGTGACCGAGCTGTCAAAGAATTCTATTTTCTCGTAATGATAGGGAGCCGGCAGGACTGATTCCCGATCATGTGAAGAAGAAAGATAAGATGCTACACTTCTGAGCAAGAAGCCCAAGTGTAGAGGGAGGCCAAGCCATCCGATGCATTTCGCCCTACCCACAGGGCCTGATGACTAAGCCCTGTGGGTGCGGCGAAATGTGTTAGCAGGTGTTGCTTGGAAGGAGCCAGGCTGAAGCTGCTTTTCGCCTTCTAGTCATAGTTTAAGCCTTATGGGAAGGGCAAAAGGTGTCGAAGGGTGTGGTCTGGGAGCAGAGCTGGGGCACGGGGTGGGCAAGAGGGGAAGTTGCCCTGGGCACAATGGTTTATTGCAGGAATGGGGGTGCCCTGACCCTAACCCTAAGGGAAGGGGGGGGTCGCAGTTTGGCATCTTTGCCCTGGGTGCTAGATGGCCTTCTCCTATCACAGCCTGGGAGGAGCCTAGCTGCAGCCGCTTTCACTTTCTGCACTCGGGCTGCTTGCTCGGAAGTCTTATTTTTCTTCTTTCGACGTGTGTGCAATGAGCCAGGACAGGCTGTCCACACCGGCACCCGAGATTAGTGAGAGTCACCGGGGTGTGAAAAGGATAAAAACTTGGAGCGGCACTCAAAGCTTTTTTTGGTTTGTAGCCAGGGGAAGAGGCTAGGAACTGTGCATCAAGCCAGTCTTCACCTATCGGTAGGTTCAGTGCTCTACCAACATACACTATATTGTCAAAAGTATTGGGACAACTGCCTTTACACACACATGAACTTTAATGGCATCCCAGTCTTAGTCTGTAGGGTTCAATATTGAGTTGGTCCACCCTTTGCAGCTATAACAGCTTTAACTCTTCTGGGAAGGCTGTCCACAAGGTTTAGGAGGGTGTCTATGGGAATGTTTGACCATTCTTCCAGAAGCCCATTTGTGAGGTCAGGCACTGATGTTGGACTAGATGGCCTGGCTCTCAGTCTCCGCTCTAATTCATCCCAAAGGTGTTCTATCGGGTTGAGGTCGGGCCAGTCATTTCCTCCACCCCAAACTCACTCATACATGTCGTTATAGACCTTGCTTTGTGCACTGGTGCGCAATCATGTTGGAACAGGAAGGGGCCATCTCCAAATAAATTGTCCAAACTGTCTTGGTATGCTGATGCCTTAAGAGTTCTCTTCACTGGAACTAAGGGGCCAACCCAACCCTTGAAAAACAACCCCACACCATAATCCCCCTTCCATCAAATAATTTGGACCAGTACACAAAGCAAGGTCCATAAAGACATGGATGATCGAGTTTGGGGTGGAGGAACTTGACTGGCCTGACCTCAACCTGATAGAACACCTTTGGGATGATTTAGAGCGGAGACTGCGAGCCAGGCCTTCTCATCCAATATAATTGCCTGACCTCACAAATGCACTTCTGGAAGCAGTGGCGGCTGGTGCTCAAAATTTTTGGGGGGGCGCAAACAAACTGAAAAAAAAATCATCTATAACCGCCACTGTGCCCATTAAACGCAGCCACTGTGCCCAAACGCCACCAGTTTGTCCCCAAAATACAGTCAGTTTCCCCATCAAATGCAGCCAGTTTCCCCCCAAATGCAGCCAGTTTGTCCCCAAATGCAGCCAGTTTCCCCCCAAATGCATCCAGTTTGTCCCCTAATGCAGCCAGTTTGTCCCCAAATACAGCCAGTTTGTCCCCCCCCCCCCAAATACAGCCAGTTTCCCCCCAAATACAGCCAGTTTGTCCCCAAATGCAGCCAGTTTCCCCCCAAATACAGCCAGTTTCCCCCCAAATACAGCCAGTTTCCCCCCAAATACAGCCAGTTTGTCCCCAGCCCTGCACTTACCTTCCTCGGGTCAGCGCCGTCCTTCTTCCGTCCTCGATGTCTTCTCCTGCCCTCGATGTCGCTTCAGCCAATCAAGTTACCGGTAACCAGACTCGGTGAACCTGATTGGCTGAAACGCCTGTCAGTGTTAACCAGGGAACGCACCCCCCGTGCGTCCTCTGGTTAACTATTTGGAAGCCGATTACAGCCCTCAGGCTGTAATCGGGAAGCCTATCAGAGCCGCTGGCACTGATAGGCACTTCCAAACACCAACCAGCCGCTGTTATTCAGATGGCCGGTGCTCAACAGGAGGCCGGCCATCTGAATAGTGGGCGGCAGCGGCGGCGACAATACATAGTTTCATGCAATGCATAAACCTATGTATTGTTATTGTGAGTGGGCGCAGGAGCGGGAGGGGCCGGCGCTCCCGAGCCCACTATGGATGCACCGCCACTGTCTGGAAGAATGGTCAAACATTCCCATAGACACTCCTAAACCTTGTGGACAGCCTTCCCAGAAGAGTTGAAGCTGTTATAGCTGCAAAGGGCGGGGCCAACTCAATATTGAACCTTACGGACTAATGCTGGCCATACACTATACGAAAAATCGTCTGAACCCATTTTCGAAAAACGAACATTCAGCCGTGAGAGCAAACGATAGTGCCATCATGTAATGACTGATAAACCGTTCAGTGGACATAAATGATATGAATAAATTTTCTGATCTTTTTTTTACATATACCTAGTGCAAACAGTTTGAACACATTAACCTTTCAATTTATCGTTCGTTCGTCAGAAAATTTCCAAACTTCTCCTTTGTTTTTTCGGCTCAAAAACGTCCCAACAATTACCGATTTTGTGCCCATTAACTGGCCAAATTACCGATTTTTCGTATAGTGTATGGCCAAGCATAAGACTGAGATGCCATTAAAGCTTGTGTGCGTGTTAATGCCGGTGTCCCAATACTTTTGGTAACAGGGCCTCTTTCAAATAGGAATGACTCATAGAAAGCAGCAATAGCACCGCTCAGCACACAGAAACATCTTTGTGACATTCCGAGCGTCTCCAGGACGTGATGGGAAAACGCCCGGGCCTTTCAGCCCGTCAATCAGCTGGGGAGATGGGAGCTGGCCTATTGACATGGAACATCTTGAAGGGTTTTGAAGAAGAAAAAGAGAGATATTTGTAGTTTTATTCATTGGACGCACAATTAACATCTATTTATGTACGGCTTATTTCATCAATGAAGGAGCAAAGCTCGCGGCGAGGAGTTTGTATTGTGCAGGTACCGCTCCGGCGCAGCAGCTGGGCCGCCTGAAGATCGCAGCTTAACACGCAGGTTACCAAAGAACAATGAGCAGAGAACACAATCCAAATCAAAGGCTTATTTGTCTTCTTTGGTGAAGATACTGTCATCGGCTGATGGACGCTTCAACTCACCGATAAAAAAAAAAAATAATAAAAAAAATAAAAAGGATCACAAAGGAGGAAAAAAATGACATTTTAACAACGGCGGCCAATGACATCAAAGGCGATTGCTCTTCTTGAGAACTTGAAAGAGAGAAGGGCTCTACCTGGCGCCCTAATCCTTATCTAAACAGATGACAGCAAATCTTTTTGTGCCCCGTAGGGTGGGGTGGGGATTCCCGGCCCGAACAAAGCCAGCGACGCTTCTGAGAGTTTAGCCGGAAAAGCGCAGCAATATGGATAATCATAATAACCTCCATGGTGGGGCTGTCATAGGACAGGAAGGGGTTAAAGTGGAGTGATTAGTAGTAACGATTATTGGAATTTCCTCTCAGTGGGTGGCAGCAAGAGGACTGCAGAGCACTGTAGGATTGCATTTCATATAAAAAGGAAGAAAGAGACGATGGGGGGGGGGGGGGGGGGGGATAAAGGATGTTTGGAAGGAAGGGCTAATAAAGGGGTCTTCAGAACTCTGTGAGAACCCTGCCAATGGACCCATTGCAAAGTCATGTGGACACCCCAAGAAGGACCCTCCAAGAAAGACAGAAACTTCAGAGCATTGTGAGGTTGCATTTACATAAAGGAAGGGAGACAGAGAGGATGGAGGGGAGGAATGAAGGAAAAAGGAGTGAAGGAAGGAAGGAAGGAAGGAGGAAAAGAAGGAAGAAAATATCAAAGTAAAGGAGGGAGGGATTGAGGAGGGAAGGAAGGAAGGAAAGAAGGAAGGAAGAAAGGAAGAGCTACAGCTGGAGATTTGAGGACCCTGTGAGATCCTGCCAAAGGACCCAATGAGAAGTGATGTGGGCACCCCAAGAAGGACCCTCCAACTGTGCAATGAAGAAGAAAGACGGGGACTGCAGAGTGTTGTGGGATGGATTGTATTTCATATTGGAAGGGAGAGCTAACTCTGGAGTCTTCAGGACCTTGTGAGCACCCTGCCAATGGACCCAAATAGGAAGTGATGTGAGCACCCCAAGGAGGACACTGTCAGGAAAGGCGTTTTTACAATCTGCCTGGCAACAGTGCTGCCAGGAGATCGTCTATACTCCATAGGCCCATTCCGCGCATGCGCGTGCACATTAGCGCGATCGGCGTGCGCGGGCGCGCGCGTTCACGGGAGCGCGTGCGCGTTCGCGGGAGCGCGCGTGGTGACAGCATTTGGCGCCAAACAAGGTATTTAAACTATCTGCATACCTTGCTCCTTGCTGTCTGGTCTACAGCGTTCCCGAGACCCCTGCTATTGACTTCTGATTCCTGTACACCTGTTATCTGATCCGGCTTGTCTCTGTTTAACCCCGATTGCTGCCCGCCCCGACTTCGGCTTGCTCTGACAACTCTCTTGGTCATCCCTGTACCTGGTCGCTGCTGGTCCGACCCACCGGTCTGTCCGAACTACAAGGCACCTCCACCTGAACTACAGTGCATCCTGCCTGAAGCCACTGTGCATCTCTGCCTGAATCATAGCGCATCTCTGCCTGAACTACCCTGCACCTCTGCCTGAGCTACAGTACACCTCAGCCTGTACTACAATACACCACCTTGTTTCTGCAGTCTGATCTGGGACTTTTATACATCTGCCTGTTGTCTGCATTCTGATTGGTCCTACTGTGCACCTCCCAGCTATCTTTGGACTGTTCCAGTTTTGCCGTGCACCATCTGCTGCCGCAACTACCCAATATCCTGCTTACCTGCCAGGCACTTGTGCCCCCTGTCCTCCTGAGCCTCTGTCTGCTCTATCAGGGGCTCTCGAGCCAGGGGATTACGAGAGGCCGCTCCCTGCACTTTGGGCTCCCATCATAAGGTACGTGACAGTACGAGACAGCCAAGTCGGAGCCTACGCAGGGGGCCTCTCCCATGGAGGAACTATGCCGCCACCTGGACGGACTTACTGCTGCAGTCAGGAGTTTGCAAGAGGGATATACCCGGCTAGAGGAGCGTGTCCAGACCCTGGCTACCTCAGCACCTGTCGCATCAGGAGCTTCACCTGCACCGTCGGTTGTCATGTTGCCACCTGAACCCAGGGTCCCTACTCCGGAGAGGTTCTCTGGGGACCGCGGCAAGTACAGGGCTTTTCGTAATGCCTGCGAACTTTTCTTTGCGCTACAGCCCAGGACCTTCTCCCTTGAATCTACCAAGGTGGGCTTTGTCATAGCCCTATTGTCCGGTGAACCTCAGGCCTGGGCACACTGCCTCCTGGAACAGAAAAATACCTGCCTTGACCAACTAAGTACTTTCCTCCAGGCCATGGACCTCCTCTATGAGGACCCTCAACTGGCCGCTACCGCCGAAGCAGCATTATGCTCTCTCCAGCAGGGTCGCAGAGCCGCTGAAGATTATGTATCAGACTTTAGGCGCTGGAGCGCCGATACCAGCTGGAACGACGCCGCCCTGCGACACCAATTCCGGCTGGGACTATCAGAGCCCTTGAAGGATGAGCTGGCCCGGGTCGGTATACCGAACACGCTCGATGCCTTGATCCTTCAAGCTATTCAGATCGACAGGCGACTAAGGGAGCGTAGAGCTGAACGGTCAGCGGGACCATCCCGCCCAGTATGGATGCTGCCACGGGTACCCTATCCTCCTCATTCCGCTTCTTCGACCTCCCCACGCTCCGCTACCGATGCCTCTGAACCCATGCAACTGGGGTTGATCCGACCCTCGCTTACTCCTGAGGAGCGCCAGCGACGCCGGGTTCACAACCTCTGCCTCTACTGCGGGGAGTCAGGACACTACGTGAGGATGTGCCCCGCTAAATTGCGTAAGTGCCACCTCTCCTCTACTGTCTCGCCTGTTCTGCTTAACCATTCCGCTCACCTGACCGTTTCCATCTCTCTACAGCTCCCAGGAAGGAACATCCGGACTCCCGCCATTATTGACTCCGGTGCTTGCAGCGGCTTCATGGACCTTTCCTTTGCTTTGAAACATCAAGTCCCTTTGAGGCCCAGACCTAAAGAACTCACGGTCCATCTTGCCGACGGATCGGCCATCAGATCTGGACCAGTGACGCAGCAGACAATTCCCCTGCGCACCACCATTGCGGACAAGCATCAAGAACTATTGTGCTTGGACATTATAGAATCCCCTCTCTTCCCAATTATCTTGGGGATAACATGGCTAAAAGCTCATAATCCTCAGATCGACTGGAACACTGGAGAGGTTCGCTTTCCATCTCTCTATTGCCGTGAACACTGTTTCCCAGCGCCATCCGACACCTCGTCCCCATTACTTTGTCTGGGGAGTGACATGGAGAACCGTCGGCTGGTCCCGGAGGCCTATCACAACTTTCTAGATGTCTTTAGCAAAAAGGGCGCGGAGACTCTACCTCCGCACAGGCCCTACGATTGCCCTATTGACCTTCTTCCGGGGGCAGAGGTCCCTTTTGGAAGAATTTTCCCCTTATCTGAACTAGAGCTTGGAACTCTCACGACGTATCTGGATGACAACTTAGAGAAGGGATTCATACGTCCCTCCACCTCTCCTGCAGGAGCCGGTATATTCTTTGTAGAAAAGAAGGACCACTCCCTACGCCCCTGTGTGGATTACAGAGCCCTGATAAAAGTAACTATTAAAAATAGGTATCCCCTGCCATTAGTACCCAAACTTTTCCAAAGACTTGGGACAGCAGCCATCTTCACTAAATTGGACCTCCGCGGGGCCTACAACTTAGTCCGCATTCGGAGCGGTGATGAATGGAAAACAGCGTTTCGCACCAGATTCGGGCACTTTGAATACCTGGTCATGCCCTTCGGGCTATGTAATGCCCCTGCCACGTTCCAACATTTCATAAACGATATTTTTAGAGACTACCTAGATCTATTCGTCATCATCTACCTAGACGATATCCTGGTCTTCTCTTCCTCCTTATCCGACCATCGTGAACACGTCCGGAAGGTCTTGGCCCGACTTCGCCAACATGGTTTGTACGCCAAGCCCGAGAAATGTGCATTCGAACAACAAGATATTCAGTTCCTAGGGCTAATCATTTCGGTAGAGGGTATTAAGATGGACCCTCAGAAGATCACGGCCATTCTGGATTGGCCAGCCCCCAGCGATAAGAAGGGAATCCAACGCTTCGTGGGCTTTGCGAACTTCTACCGGAAATTCATTAAAGGATTCTCCTCTATCATTGCCCCCATTACCAACTTAACTAAACAAGGTAACCGGTTTCACTGGTCCCCCGAAGCTCAGGCCGCCTTCGCTAACCTTAAGAATCTGTTCATCTCGGCCTCTGTCCTAAAGCACCCCAACCCGGCCTTACCTTACATCTTGGAGGTGGATGCCTCTGATGTGGCAGTTGGAGCAATACTTTCCCAGAGACAAGGCCCAAAGGCCGCATTGCACCCAGTAGCCTTCTTCTCCCGTAAACTAACGGAGGCCGAGAAAAACTACGACGTCGGGGACAGGGAACTTCTGGCAATTAAGTCCGCACTTGAGGAATGGCGCTACCTCGTGGAAGGAGCAGCACATCCTATCCTGATCTATACCGACCATAAAAACCTGGAATACTTAAAGATTGCCAAGAGACTGAGACCACGCCAGGCCAGGTGGGCACTCTTTTTTACCCGATTTTCGTTTCACATCACGTACCGACCCGGATCAAAAAACACCAAACCGGACGCCCTTTCCCGGATGTTTGCCGAACCTAAGGTCCTTTTCCCCCCAGATACCATTCTACCTCCCGGTAACTTCCTCCTGTTACAAGAGGACCTCCTGTCCCAAATCAGACAGGCCTCCTCGGGACCATGCCCATTCTCTGGCCTTGCCCTACAGTCTAAAGACGGTCTGCTGTGGAACAAGGACAAGATTTTTGTACCTCAACAACTTCGGGTGGCCGTCTTGAAATCCTGTCATGACCACCAGTTAGCCGGCCACTTTGGTGTGTACAAAACTTCCGAACTTCTCCAGCGGACATTCTGGTGGCCACGATTATCCCAAGATTGCAAGCGCTATGTGGAATCTTGTACCACCTGCATCCAGAACAAAGACAGCAAAACCAGAGCCTGGGGGTTACTAAAGCCACTACCCATCCCGGAGAGGCCATGGAGGATGATCTCAATGGACTTTATAGTTGAACTACCTCCATCAGAAGAGTTTACGACCATCTTTGTAGTGGTTGATAGACTCTCCAAGATGGCCCATTTCCTACCCATGAGGGGCATCCCCTCGGCCTCTGAGACTGCAAAAATCTTCATCAGGGAAATAGTAAGGCTGCACGGTGTACCTGCTAACATTACATCTGATCGGGGGGTACAGTTTACATCAAGATTTTGGAGGGCACTATGTAAATCACTGAAGATCGATCTGTTCTTTTCCTCAGCGTACCATCCCCAAACCAATGGCCAAACAGAGCGCACCAATCAAACGCTCGAGCAGTACCTGCGCTGCTTTTCAAGCTTCTCCCAGAATGATTGGGCCCCTCTTTTGCCTCTTGCTGAGTTTGCCTACAACAACTCTGTTCATTCTGCCATCAAGCAATCCCCATTTTCCGCAAACTATGGGTTTCACCCATTATTTCTATCTAACAACATGCCCGAATGTCCGGTACCAGCCGCCCAGGAAACTTTAAATTTCTTCTCCACCAACAATACACTTCTCCAGGAGACCATGACTAAGGCACAAAGCTACAACAAGGAAATTTTCGACAGAAAGAGGAGAGGGGAGCTCAACCTGGCACCTGGGGACCAAGTTTGGCTCTCTACCCTGAATCTAAAATTGGCATGCCCATCCAAGAAGTTGGGCCCTAAATTCGTGGGTCCCTTCCCTATAACAAGGAAGATTAACGAGGTAGCTTACGAATTGAAACTGCCTGAGTCCTTCCGGATTCACCCAGTTTTTCATGTAGCCCTGCTTAGGCCCACGGTTCCTGATCCCTTTACGGATCGGGACACCAATCCTCCCGAACCTGTGCTTATCGAAGGAGAAGAGGAATTTGAAGTCGAGTCCATTCTGGGTTGTAGACGAAGACGAAACCAGATCCAATACCTGGTGAAATGGAAGGGTTACGGCCCAGAAGAAAACTCATGGGAACCAGAGATGAATGTCCACGCGGAAAGGCTAATCAAGGACTTTGAGAAATCTCACCCAGACAAAGTGGCCCAATGTCAGGAAAGGCGTTTTTACAATCTGCCTGGCAACAGTGCCGCCAGGAGATCGTCTATACTCCATAGGTCCATTCCGCGCATGCGCGTGCACAATAGCGCGATCGGCGTGCGCGCGTTCACGGAAGCGCGCACGCGCGTTCGCGGGAGCGCGCGCGGTGACAGCATTTGGCGCCAAACAAGGTATTTAAATTATCTGCATACCTTGCTCCTTGCTGTCTGGTCTACAGCGTTCCTGAGACCCCTGCTATTGACTTCTGATTCCTGTACACCTGTTATCTGATCCGGCTTGTCTCTGTTTAACCCCGATTGCTGCCCGCCCCGACTTCGGCTTGCTCTGACAACTCTCTTGGTCATCCCTGTACCTGGTCGCTGCTGGTCCGACCCACCGGTCTGTCCGAACTACAAGGCACCTCCATCTGAACTACAGTGCATCCTGCCTGAAGCCACTGTGCATCTCTGCCTGAATCATAGCGCATCTCTGCCTGAACTACCCTGCACCTGTGCCTGAGCTACAGTACACCTCAGCCTGTACTACAATACACCACCTTGTTTCTGCAGTCTGATCTGGGACTTTTATACATCTGCCTGTTGTCTGCATTCTGATTGGTCCTACTGTGCACCTCCCAGCTATCTTTGGACTGTTCCAGTTTTGCCGTGCACCATCTGCTGCCGCAACTACCCAATATCCTGCTTACCTGCCAGGCACTTGTGCCCCCTGTCCTCCTGAGCCTCTGTCTGCTCTATCAGGGGCTCTCGAGCCAGGGGATTACGAGAGGCCGCTCCCTGCACGTTGGGCTCCCATCATAAGGTACGTGACAGACACTCCAACTCTGGATTGAAAGAAGGAAGGAAGGACTATTGCTGGAGTCTTCAGGACAATGTGAGAACCCTGTCAATGGACCCAATAGGAAGTGATTGAGCATCCCAAGAAGGACCTTCCATTTTTGCAATGGAAAATAAGGATGAAGACCCTGTGAGTTCGAAAGAAAGAAAGGATGTTAGGGAGGATCGATAAAAGGAAGGAATGTAGGAAGGAGGAACAAGAGTGGAAGAAAATAAGGAAAAAAGGAGGAAGGAAGGAATAAAAGAATACAGGAAAAAAGGAATGGAGGGAGGGAGAGCTAACTCTGGAACCTTCAGGACCTCGTGATAACCCTTCCAATTTAAAGTGATTTGGGCACTCCAAGACTCTAGAAGGAATGTGGGAAATTAGAAAGGAAAGAAAGGATGTTAGGGAGGATGGATTGAAGGAAGGAAGAAATGAAGGAAGGAAGAAAAGAAGGAAGAAAGGAAGAGCTACAGCTGGAGACTTGAGGACCCTGTGAGATCCTGCCAAAGGACCCAATGAGAAGTGATGTGGGCACCCCAAGAAGGCCCCTCCAACTCTGCAATGAAGAAGAAACACGGGGACTACAGAGTGTTGTGGGAGGGAATTGCATTTCATATTGGAAGGGAGATCTAACTCTGGAGTCTTCAGGACCTTGTGAGCACCCTGCCAATGGACCCAAAGGGAAGTGATGTGAGCACCCCAAGGAGGACACTCCAACTCTGGATTGAAGGAAGGAAGGAAGGACTATTGCTGGAGTCTTCAGGACAATGTAAGAACCCTGCCAATGGACCCAATATGAAGTAATTGAGCATGCCAAGAAGGACCTTCCATTTTTACAATGGAAAAGAAGGATGAAGACCCTGTGAGATCCTGCCAATTGACACACTGGGAAGTGATGTGGGAACCCCAAAAGGACCCTCTTACTCTACAAAGCAGAAGAAACACAGGACTGCAAGAGCATTGTTAGGTTGCATTCCATATAGGAGGGAAGAGAGAGGATGGAGGAGAGGAAGAATGGAAAAAGGAGGGAAGGAAAAAAGAAAGAAAGGATGTTAGGGAGAATGTAGGAAGGAGGAACAAGAGTGGAAGAAAATAAGGAAAAAAAGGAGGAAGGAATGAAGGAATACAGGAAAAAAGGAATGGAGGGAGGGGGAGCTAACTCTGGAACCTTCAGGGCCGTGTGAGAACTCTGACAATTTAAAGTGATGTGGGCAATCCAAGAAGGACTTTCCAACTCTAGAAGGAATGTGGGAAATAAGAAAGGAAAGAAAGGATGTTAGGATGTTAGGGAGGATGGATTGAGAGCCCATTCACACAGGGGCGACTTTGGATCTGACTTGAAGTCGCCTCAAGTCGCCTCAAGTCGGAAGGAAGGAAGGAAGGAAGAAAAGAAAGGAAGGAAGGAAAAGGGAGAGCTAACTCTGGAGTCTTCAGGACCCTGCCAATGGACCCAAAGGGAAGTGACGTGGGAACCCCAAGAAGGACACTACAACTCTGGAAGGAAGGAAGGACTATCGTTGGAGTCTTCAGGACAATTTGAGAACCCTGTCAATGGGCCCAATAGGATGTGATTGAGCATCCCAAGAAGGACCGTCCATTTTTACAATGGAAAAGAAGGATGAAGACCCTGTGAGATCCTGCCAATGGACACACTGGGTGGGAACCCCAAAAGGACCCTCTTACTCTACAAAGCAAAAGAAACACAGGACTGCAAGAGCATTATTAGGTTGCATTCCATATAGGAGGGAAGAGAGAGGATGGAGGAGAGGAATAATGGAAAAAGGAGGGAAGAAAAAAAGAAAGAAAGGATGTTAGGGAGAATGGATGAAATGAAGGAAGGTAGGAAGGAGGAACAAGAGTGGAAGAAAATAAGGAAAAAAAGGAGGAAGGAAGGAATGAAGGAATACAGGAAAAAAGGAATGGAGGGAGGGAGAGCTAAATCTGGAACCTTCAGGACCTCGTGAGAACCCTTCCAACTTAAAGTGGTTTGGGCACTTCAAGAAGGACTCTCCAACTCTAGAAGGAATGTGGGAAATAAGAAAGGAAAGAAAGGATGTTAGGATGTTAGGGAGGATGGATTGAGAGCCCATTCACACAGGGGCGACTTTGGATCTGACTTGAAGTCGCCTCAAGTCGCCTCAAGTCGCCTCAAGTCGCGCGGCATGAGAAAATCAATGTAAGTGAATGAGAGCCGTCTTAATGCACACTACTGAAGTCGCTCCGACTTCAAAAAAGGTTCCTGTACGACTTCTAGGAGACTTGTACCCATAGATTTCAATGGAAGTTGCCTCCAAGTCGGATCCCCTGTCTTAACTGAAGCAACTTTCCAGGAAGTAAAAATTGTTTTCCAGGCAAACCCCTCCCTCCCTCAGAGCTGATTATTGTTTGATTGGCCACTGGAAAGTAGCCTGTCCTGGAGGCAACTTGAAGTTGCCTTGTAAGTTGCCTGCAGTCGCGCTGTGATTCATGCTCAAGTTGTGTCCAAGTTGCCTCCCAAAGTCACGCTGGAAGTCGTGTTGCCCCTGTGTGAATGGGCTCAGGAAGGAAGAAATGAAGGAAGGAAGAAAAGAAAGGAAGGAAGGAAGGAAGGAAGGAAAAGGGAGAGCTAACTCTGGAGTCTTCAGGACCCTGCCAATGGACCCAAAGGGAAGTGACGTGGGAACCCCAAGAAGGACACTCCAACTCTGGAAGGAAGGAAGGAAGGAAGGAAGGAAGGACTATCGTTGGAGTCTTAAGGACAATTTGAGAACCCTGTCAATGGGCCCAATAGGAAGTGATTGAGCATCCCAAGAAGGACCTTCCATTTCTACAATGGAGAAGAAGGCTGTCTCAGAGCCTTGTGTATCAGGTGGGGGAGAGTTATGGGGGGGGGGGGGGCTTCTTTTGCTCGTAACCTCCTTCCTCCCTCACTTTTTTTTTATCACATTCCAAGTCCAGTTTAGATTTGACCAATGGCAGTGAGAACCTTTTTCTAACTTTCTGTTGGTGAGAGATAGAAAGGAACCTGCAGTGGGTGTGTCTGAGAATTTGTTTCCAACATCACAAGCCGGAGTTCCCAGATTAATGACAGAGGCCGGTGGGGGGGGGGGGACACACTGGCTGGGCATCCACTAGGCACCTCAGGAGTCAGGACCTTGTTTTCCATTTAGACCGGGGTGCTCCTTTAAATAAAAACCATTTTTTTAGACCCTATTATAACATTTTTTCAGGTGAAATACATCGCCGAGTTCATGAATATTTACTTTCCAAACCATGATTAAAAAAGAGAAACTTGTTTTCTTTGTTGTATTTGTATTTCACATTCACATGTCACATTCCTCCTGTCACGGAAGTCACCTGGCCTGCAGTAAAGTGCACCTGTCACTCATACACAGAGGGAAGAGGCCACGTTGTGGGCTGCAAAGATAAAGCTCCAGGAATTCATGACATCACTGTGGTTTGAAACAATGTTACAAAGAGCTGCGCAATGTTTGGCCCTGCTTTTCATTATTCTGCTTACAACTGGAGACTACTTTGTGGAAATTTGCCAGAAATCTGCAATACACTACAACAAAAAAAAAGAAGAAAACCCAAAAAAGAAGAAAACCGTGCAGTCATCGCAGGCCACAATTTACGCCAGCCACGCCATGTGTTTTCAGATAAAATTCGGAAGTCACGTTTGACCACAGCTAAAAAGCATACGGCACCCCACAGTGTGGATACACTAAATAGACAAACCTTTGTAGACACCTGACCACCATGGCTATCTATATCACCAAAAACACACTCTTTCACAGGACTAGCTTCAGGTGTTTCCATTGAAGGGTATTTTAATACTACAGCATACAAGGACATTTTAGACAATTTTGCTTGTGGAACCTTGTGGCCCTTTTCTGTTCTAGCATTACTGTGCCCCTGTGGATGAAGCCAGCCCCATAAAGACGTGGTTTGACTAGTTTGGTGTGGAGGAACTTGAAAGTCCTGCACAGAGTCCTGACCTCAACCCTACTGAACACTTTTGGGATGAATTGGAATACCAGTTGTCAGCCAGGTCTTCTCAACTAACATGGTCGTGACCTCAACCCTACTGAACAGCTTCATAAAGACATGGTTTGACCACGTTGGTGTGGAGAAACTTGAGTGTCCTGCACAGACCTCAGCCCTACTGCACACTTTTGGGATGAACTAAAATGCCGACTGTGGGACAGGTCTTCTCAGCTAACATGGCCATGACCACAACCCTCCTGAACAGCTTAATAAAGACATGGTTTGACTGTCAGCCACTGTGTCATCAAGTGCAGCCACTGTGCCCATAAACTGCAATCACTGTGCCATCAATTGCAGCCACTGTGCCCACCAAATGCAGCCACTGTGCCCATCAAATGCAGCCGCTGTGCCAGCAATTGCAGCCACTGTGCCCTCAACTGCAGCCACTTCGCCCATCAAATGCAGCCACTGTGCCCTCAACTGCAGCCACTGTGCTCATCAAATGCAGCCACTGTGCCCTCAACTGCAGCCACTGCGCCCATCAAATGCAGCCACTGTGCCCACCAATTGCAGCCACTGTGCCATCAAATGCAGCCACTGTGCCCACCAATTGCAGCCACTGTGCCCATCAAATGCCGCCACTGTGCCCATCAAATGCAGCCACTGTGCTATCAAATGCAGCCACTGTGCCCATCAAATGCAGCCACTGTGCCATCAAATGCAGCCACTGTGCCCATCAAATGCACCCACTGTGCCCATCAATTGCAGCCACTGTGCCCATCAATTGCAGCCACTGTGCCCATTAAATGCAGCCACTGTGCCCATTAAATGCAGCCACTGTGCCCATCAAATGCAGCCACTGTGCCCATCAATTGCAGCCACTGTGCCCATCAAATGCAGCCACTGTGCCATCAATTGCAGCCACTGTGCCCATCAAATGCAGCCACTGTGCCCATCAAATGCAGCCACTGTGCCAGCAATTGCAGCCACTATTCCCACCAAATGCAGCCACTGTGCCCATAAATTGCAACCACTGTGCCATCAATTGCAGCCACTGTGCCCACCAAATGCAGCCACTGTGCCTATAAATTGCAACCACTGTGCCATCAATTGCAGCCACTGTGCCCACCAAATGCAGCCACTGTGCCCATAAATTGCAACCACTGTGCCATCAATTGCAACCACTGTGCCATCAATTGCAGCCACTGTGCCCACCAGATGCAGCCACTGTGCCCATCAATTGTAGCCACTGTGCCCATCAATTGCAGCCACTGTGCTCACCAAATGCAGCCGCTGTACCCATCAAATGCCACCACTGTGCCCATCAAATGCAGGCCTGTCACCCTGATGGCTCCAGTCCAGCCCCGCATTGTGATCATCCGTCCTGGCCAGTGTCAGAGTGGAGATTGAATTCAGTCAGACTGTCAGCGCTGTGCAGGGAAGTGTCAGTGTGTGCAGAACGGAGGGGCAGGCGGCAAGATCTCAGAGAGGAGTGCAGGCTTGTCTGAGGCTGAGGCCAGCGGCGTCGGCACTAACCCTTACCCACAGGCGCCGGCGCTGCTTAATCCTGTCTACCGCACCCACACTAAATCGACTCCACTCATCTCACAGCAGTGAGTGATGGCCGGGAAACCGGAAGTGATACAGCGGTGCCGGAAAAAGCACCGCCCACCGTCCTCCAGTCCCCGCCAATACAAAACAAGTTACTGGAGTATTAGACAAATGAGTAAAGAGTGGGAGAGTTTGCGGGCGCATCGCTTGCGCCCCAAACACACCCTAAACACGGGCAAATCAGCTTCCTAGCTTGCAATCAGCTGATTGTGAGCTGGGAGGCTTCCCATACACTGCTGTGTGTCCGGCGCCTGGTCACTCTTAAAGTGACCTTTTTTTTTTTAGAACAGCTTGGGGGGGGGCGGGGGGTGGTGCCCGGGTGCCCCTTATGGATGTGCTGCCACTGCGTTCCGCCATCATAGTGGAGCCCACTGTTGGACCGTAAGGCTCAGTCCATACAGCTGCAACCCCAAAGTCGTGCGACTTGCTTGCGATTTCCTTGGGACTTCCTTGCAACTTGCTTACGATTTCCTTGAAACTTTTGTGATTTAACATTGCAGTTTATGGCACTCAAATTGCTCCGGAGTCGCAGAAACGTAGTGCATGAACCAATTTTTTTATCGCTGTGACTTGAGTCACATTGATTATGACAGCACCCCCTTCTCTTCCTGTTTCTGTGAACTCTTCTCTGCGACTCCTGGCTTCATGGATTCGATTTAGTGACGATGGTTACAGTGATACAGGATACCTAAATCAGAGAGATCAACCAAATAAAACCTAAAATTATTTTTCTCTGTCTCACTGATCGCTGTGCAGTTAAATTCTGAATACATGTACCCCCTTTTTTTTTTTTGCTCTGAGTTTTTTTAGCTTTTTGCCTTCCAAATAACATACTCCGAGACATTGATGGACTTTTATTATGGTGTACCGTTGCTGTTTTTTTTTTTTTTTGTTTGTTTTCTCTTTTTTCTCTTTCATTTCCTTATTGTATAAATGAATATTATACAGTGTATATAACATCCCGTTACTGGGATTCTCCTCTTCATCTTATGTTTGATGTAACCATCGCACTGTTGCACTAATCTCTTGTGATTACTACTCTATCAATAAAATCTTTGTAAAAGAAATGAATGAGTTTTGACTTGTAATGCGACCTTATGTGTCGCAGTGTTAACTGGGGCTTATAAAGAGCCCCGCAATGAAAGTAAAGGGCCCCGGGACAAGTGGGAAAAGCCCCGGACCTGGAGGGAAGGGCTCTGGGCTCAGAGAAAAGGGCTCTAGGCTTGTAGAGAAGGGCCCTGAGACAAGAGGAAAAGGCCCAGGTACCGATGGAAAGGACCCCCGGTGGTCATGGGGGCCCTTTAAGGTTTCTTGCACTGGGGCCCCTGAAGGTTCTAGTTATGTCTCTGTGCCCACCCCACGTCCCAACCCTGTGAGTCACCAACAGTGTAACCAAAAGCAGCATGAGGGGAATCATCAGCGAGAGAAAAAGCAACCGAGGGCCCAGTAAGAAAATGCCTCTGAAGCCGGGGTGGATGAACCTGGGCTGGTAGCATGGGCGTTCGCTCCATAGGGCAAAGGGGGTCGTTTGCCCCCCCTGGAATCGAGAAGGTTTTGGCCAAATTGGCAGTGTTCTACACCCTCTTCCGCCCTTACACCCACTTCCAGCCCCGCTGGACCTGCTGAAGGTGAGAAGGAAGGAGAGTCGGGCTGTGTGTGTGGTATGGAGGGAGGAGGAGCTGTCCTACAACACGTGTGTGTGTGTGACTGCAGAGACATGACGTCATAGGACACGTCATACATATGGTCAGTGTGGTCAGTGTGGTCAGTGTGCAGTGTAGTGGTCAGTGTGTAGTGTGTGTAGTGTCCAGAGGTGCAGGGTGCTGCTGTGTAATGTAAAGGGGTGCAGGGTGCTGTGTAATGTAAAGGGGTCCAGTGATGCAGGGTGCTGTGTAATGTAAAGGGGTCCAGTGATGCAGGGTGCTGTGTAATGTAAAGGGGTCCAGGGTGCTGTGTAATGTAAAGGGGCCCAGAGGTGCAGGGTGCTGTGTAATGTAAAGGGGTCCAGAGATGCAGGGTGCTGTGTAATGTAAAGGGGCCCAGAGGTGCAGGGTGCTGTGTAATGTAAAGGGGTCCAGAGATGCAGGGTGCTGTGTAATGTAAAGGGGCCCAGAGGTGCAGGGTGCTGTGTAATGTAAAGGGGTCCAGTGATGCAGGGTGCTGTGTAATGAAAAGGGGTCCAGAGATGCAGGGTGCTGTGTAATGTAAAGGGGTCCAGAGCTGTGGGGTGCTGTGTAATGTAAAGGGATCCAGTGATGCAGGGTGCTGTGTAATGTAAAGGGGGCCAGTGATGCAGGGTGCTGTGTAATGTAAAGGGGTCCAGAGATGCAGGGTGCTGTGTAATGTAAAGGGGTCCAGAGCTGTGGGGTGCTGTGTAATGTAAAGGGATCCAGTGATGCAGGGTGCTGTGTAATGTAAAGGGGGCCAGTGATGCAGGGTGCTGTGTAATGTAAAGGGGGTCAATGTTGCAGGGTGCTGTGTAATGTAAAGGGGCCCAGAGGTGCAGGGTGCTGTGTAATGTAAAGGGGTCCAGTGATGCAGGGTGCTGTGTAATGTAAAGGGGTCCAGAGATGCAGGGTGCTGTGTAATGTAAAGGGGTCCAGAGCTGTGGGGTGCTGTGTAATGTAAAGGGATCCAGTGATGCAGGGTGCTGTGTAATGTAAAGGGGTCCAGAGATGCAGGGTGCTGTGTAATGTAAAGGGGTCCAGAGCTGTGGGGTGCTGTGTAATGTAAAGGGATCCAGTGATGCAGGGTGCTGTGTAATGTAAAGGGGGCCAGTGATGCAGGGTGCTGTGTAATGTAAAGGGGGTCAGTGATGCAGGGTGCTGTGTAATGTAAAGGGGGTCAGTGATGCAGGGTGCTGTGTAATGTAAAGGGGGTCCGTGATGCAGGGTGCTGTGTAATGTAAAGGGGTCCAGTGATGCAGGGGGCTGTGTAATGTAAAGGGGGTCAGTGATGCAGGGTGCTGTGTAATGTAAAGGGGTCCAGAGGTGCAGGGTGCTGTGTAATGTAAAGGGGTCCAGTGATGCAGGGTGCTGTGTAATGTAAAGGGGTCCAGTGATGCAGGGTGCTGTGTAATGTAAAGGGGTCCAGAGGTGCAGTTGTGGAGAGGGGGTACACAGTAGTGACAAAGAGATATTTAAAGATGCAGGGGGCACAGTGGGGTGTTTTTACATTTTAACGTGGGGGGGTCGCTTTTAACCCCCGCTAGCGGACGAAGAAAGGGTAAAACGTGACTGTGTATCGCCGCTGCTGAAGCGCCCCCCCTGAAATCATTTCAAAGGACGCCCATGGCTGGTAGGTCTCTGATGTAAAAAAAAAACTTTGTATCGTGACTCTGAATGTATTTAGGCAACAGTGATGGATAACAACCAAGCAAGCAGCATCTTCAGAAGGAGGTAAGCCATGGCGGCCATCATTCTGTCCTCACAGGTAGGTTCACAGCTTGATGAAGAGTTGGGTTGGTTGGCTGTGTGTTGGGTTTGGGGTTTTCCTCTCCATGTCTCCATGTCTGATGTTTGTTGTGAAGTTGATGTGAGCAGTGGAGGATTGGCACTGCCCCGTTAAATGACAATCCTCAGTCTCTTTGATACCTCTTGAAAGAAGGGTGGATTACCCGCTCATTTTATCGGATTACATTTATGGGAATTCCTCGGGCTTTTGACTTTCTGATTGATGCATCTCTACCAATCGCATTAGTGTCTTTGTCTGACTTATCAACAATGAGGCCGGCTCTGTGAACATCGCAGGATCAAAGCCAACAACTTTTCAACGGTTAAGAAGGTTTTAACTCCTTCTACCCTGGAGAACCCGGGAGGGCGTGTTCCTGTGGTTGTTGTGTGCCGTTCACTGGCCCGATTTCAGGCCTGCGCCCCTCCAGAGCTGCTTTTTAATGTGCTGCCCCTCCTGACCTCACGTCTTCAAGGCCTTACAGTTTTACCAGCCTCACATACAATGAGAACGTGTGTTTAGAATCGGGGATGAAATGTGTAAAGCTTAAAGTCTATGGAAAGGCAACAGTTTTTTTTTTTTTTTTTTATTTTGGGAGCAAAAGTTTTTTGTGATCCTGAAAGGGGTCTCAACCTCCATCATTCTGTCCAAAACTTTACATACACTTTACACACGTGCATAGGCATGCGCACAGGGTGTGCCAGGTGTGCCCAGGCACACCCTAATCACCCTGTGCAGCTAGGGTGCCCACGGGTCCCGGACTGCCCGGGACAGTACTGCATTTTGCAGGTCTGTCCCGGGCACATTCATTCCAGGACAATACAGTGTCCCGGAATGAAACTGACACAGCCACCACCCCCCCCCCCCCCCGGGCCAATCTGATGTCCCCAAAAAAGGGCCGCCACATCCCTGCTTTACTCACTGACAGTACTTGTCCTGGCTGGGAATGCCTGGAGGAGCACAATCCCCGCCCCCTGCTTGTGATTGGAGAAATCATAAATCCCACCTCTTGTGTCCAATCACTGTGCTGTGATTCGTTACAGCACAAGCTGATTTTTGGGAAGGAGGGGTGTCCCTGAATGGTAGTTTGGAAATGTGGTCACCCTATGTGCAGCACAGATTCCCTCTACTGCCCTGGCTCCCATCTTTCCCCCCGCAGCGCTACCAGCTTCCCTCCTCTCCTATCGGCTGTTTCTGCTGGGATGTTTTAGAAGTGGGGAAGGGGCCAGTAAATATGTAATTTACCGGCCCCTTCCCGTTCTGAATGAACACCATGAGCAATCAGTAGTGTGTGTTTGGACTTTGGGGTGCACACCCTAATGCAATAGGCTGCGCACAACTATGCACACGTGCATACATGTATATGTCACCGACTATCAAAATCTCAGTTTGGTCCACTGTTAGCTAAGCAATATACAGGTCCTTCTCAAAAAATTAGCATATTGTGATAAAGTTCATTATTTTCTGTAATGTACTGATAAACATTAGACTTTCATATATTTTAGATTCATTACACACAACTGAAGTAGTTCAAGCCTTTTCTTGTTTTAATATTGATGATTTTGGCATACAGCTCATAAAAACCCCAAAATCCTATCTCAAAAAATTAGCATATTTCATCCGACCAATAAAAGAAAAGTGTTTTTAATACAAAAAAAGTCAACCTTCAAATAATTATGTTCAGTTATGCACTCAATACTTGGTCGGGAATCCTTTTACAGAAATGACTGCTTCAATGCGGCGTGGCATGGAGGCAACCAGCCTGTGGCACTGCTGAGGTGTTATGGAGGCCCAGGATGCTTCGATAGCGGCCTTAAGCTCATCCAGAGTGTTGGGTCTTGCGTCTCTCAACTTTCTCTTCCCAATATCCCACAGATTCTCTATGGGGTTCAGGTCAGGAGAGTTGGCAGGCCAATTGAGCACAGTAATACCATGGTCAGTAAACCATTTACCAGTGGTTTTGGCACTGTGAGCAGGTGCCAGGTCGTGCTGAAAAATGAAATCTTCATCTCCATAAAGCTTTTCAGCAGATGGAAGCATGAAGTGCTCCAAAATCTCCTGATAGCTAGCTGCATTGACCCTGCCCTTGATAAAACACAGTGGACCAACACCAGCAGCTGACATGGCACCCCAGACCATCACTGACTGTGGGTACTTGACACTGGACTTCAGGCATTTTCCTCTCCCCAGTCTTCCTCCAGACTCTGGCACCTTGATTTCCGAATGACATGCAAAATTTGCTTTCATCCGAAAAAAGTACTTTGGACCACTGAGCAACAGTCCAGTGCTGCTTCTCTGTAGCCCAGGTCAGGCGCTTCTGCCGCTGTTTCTGGTTCAAAAGTGGCTTGACCTGGGGAATGCGGCACCTGTAGCCCATTTCTTGCACACGCCTGTTCACGGTGGCTCTGGATGTTTCTACTCCAGACTCAGTCCACTGCTTCCGCAGGTCCTCCAAGGTCTGGAATCGGTCCTTCTCCACAATCTTCTTCAGGGTCCGGTCACCTCTTCTCGTTGTGCAGCGTTTTCTGCCACACTTTTTCCTTCCCACAGACTTCCCACTGAGGTGCCTTGATACAGAACTCTGGGAACAGCCTATTCGTTCAGAAATTTCTTTCTGTGTCTTACCCTCTTGCTTGAGGGTGTCAATGATGGCCTTCTGGACAGCAGTCAGGTCGGCAGTCTTACCCATGATTGCGGTTTTGAGTAATGAACCAGGCTGGGAGTTTTTAAAAGCCTCAGGAATCTTTTGCAGGTGTTTAGAGTTAATTAGTTGATTCAGATGATTAGGTTAATAGCTCGTTTAGAGAACCTTTTCATGATATGCTAATTTTTTGAGATAGGAATTTTGGGTTGTCATGAGCTGTATGCCAAAATCATCAATATTAAAATAAGAAAAGGCTTGAACTACTTCAGTTGTGTGTAATGAATCTAAAATATATGAAAGTCTAATGTTTATCAGTACATTACAGAAAATAATGAACTTTATCACAATATGCTAATTTTTTGAGAAGGACCTGTATAGCGCACCCCTGAAAGAGCCGTTGGTGGACTTGCCTCCATTCCCCTTAGTTAAGACACACACAGCCAGGCAGATAGCATTTCCTTCACTCTTCCGCTGGGCTCGAAGGAACAGTCTAGGTGTGTCCTTTTAGGCTTTTGTTGAAACGATGAACTGGGATTGGGTGAAGGGAGCATGAGTTACCCAATAACTGAAGGACTGGAAACTTTGGGGACTCTTCTCTATCCTGCTGAGCTATGCAAAAATGTTCCTACAGAATCTCTAATGCTGGCAGGAGACTAGGACTTTTCCTAATGGACCAAAATATCTCCACACCCTATCTTCCAGCACCAGGGTCAACTACTCACTCGGCCACAGGATCATCGGCTGCCTCCTTCCGATATCCACCAGGCTCTCTCAAGTGGGGGGAGACCAGTGTTGCCAACCTACCAGATGGAAATTTACTGACACAACACCCAAAACTTACTGGCACAGCCAAGTTTTTACTGCCATTTCCAAAAGTAAAAAAATTACGATTTTAAGTGCAAGATAGAGTATTTAGGCTACAAATAAGTACAATATGCAATTGGCAATATGATATAAGGTAGATCATAAGGCAAAAAACATTTCTTATTATTAGATTATTAATTAGAATAGGCGGCACACACACAAAAATTGACTCTCATGCCTCGTACACACGGCCGAGACTCTCGTCGGAAAAAACATGTGGTTTTTTTTGACGAGATTCTTGGACAAGAAACTTGTCCCGGCCGAGTGTACACACGCTCCATTCAAAGAACCCGCGGTTCTTTGAATGGAGCGAACGCGGTGACGTCATCGAATACGACGAGCATGCGTTCGTCACATTCGATGCCGTCGCCGCCATCTTGGTTCACCCTATCCTATGCCTAGGAAGCTACCGCGCATGCGTCGAAGTCATTTCGAGCATGCGCGGGCTTCCCCGCGAAAAGGTAAGTGTACACACACACAATTTTCTCGTCGAGAAACAGGCTGACGAGAATCTCGACGAGAAAATAGAGAGCAGGTTCTCTATTTTCTCGTTGAGATTCGAGTCGCTTTTCTTGACGAGAAACCATACACAAGAACGAATTTCTCGGCAAGAAATCTCTGCCAGCAAGTTTCTTGCTGGTTTTTGCCGAGAAACTCGTTCGTGTGTACGAGGCATCACTGTGACACTGACAGCAGTGTGTAGCAGCACAGATGATGATGACACCTTACCGACATGACATGTCCTCTCCTGAGTCACAGTGACAGTCTCTCCCCAAGTCAAATGGTCCCTTCAGTCCACTCCAGTCTAAACAGCACTGACGGTCCTGGTCCCAGCCTGCCTTGCTCCCATACCGCAGACCCGCACATGAGGCTCTGGCCGCTCTGCTTGGCTCCATTGCACCATGACATCACACGACATGCTCAGGCACCGCCTCCGCCAGAGCCGACTCCCCACCAAGCCGAGCGGCACAGCCATATTTTTTACTGGCAACCTTTTACTTTTACTGACATTTACTGATATTTACTGACTGCCAGTAAAAATACTGGCGGTTGGCAACACTGGAGGAGACACAAACTCACACCACCATAAGACAGCTAGACACCATTCCCTAAACATCCTCCCGGTACTCTCCACCAGTGAGCTTCTTCAGACCCAAATGAGTTCCAGGACTAAACTTTTGCAAATAGGCCCCGCCCAGCTGAAGCCTCATCTGGGACCTCAATGTCCTCTAGATGGCACCTTCAGAAATCCTGCCCCAGGGGGGAAGAGCTCCTGCACAGGGGTCTCCTTTAGCATTACTGGACCCAGGAACTCTGCATCTCCTGCCTCAGGCCCAAGACTATTTATGGGCTCTTCCAGCACTTTCTGGGCACACCTCCCCAGAGATCGGCTGGAGTGCCATAAATATTCAGGCTGCTTACTCTGTTCTTCCTCCCACTATAATTCAAATATATTCCAGCATTTATCACTAAACTGTATATATAATTCAGTGGTGTTCTTAGAATCCTAACCATTCATGAGGCTTCCATCAGCGGTGCTTGCCATTACGCTCTAAGCAAACACCCAAAGATCCAGTCGGGTTCTTCTGGGTAAACGAATCCCCTTGATAAACTGGTTAGGGGCTTTGGCGTCTATTACTGGGTCACTTCTGTATTGGCGAGTCCCTACACTGTTCTGGGACATTGTTTCCTTGCCCACCTTCTTTGCCCTTCGGTCCAAAAAGAGGGCAATGTCTATGCAGAGCACCCATAAGGCCAAGGGGCCGTGCCATCTCTATAGTTAAACGCGTTTGTTTTCAGCTCTTCAATATTGGGGCTGGAGATCTACCTCCGCCCACTCCTCAAAATCATCAGCGAACAAGACCTGTGCTACCACTCCTACACTGATGACACTCAACTTTACTTTCGGATCGCCAAAAAAAACGACCAATATCACAGATTAGAAAAATGCCTCGCGTTGATTGATGATTGGATGACTGAGAGCTATATTAAAATTAAAAACAAAAAATAAGTAGACCTCCACACACCTAAATGAGTTATACTACAAATTTTAATAGCCTATGTCAGGCAAAAAACATGAATAAAACACATTACTATCATACCCCAGGTTCCCTAAATAAACCAAAGAGAAACCATAAGAGAGGCTACTAAATCACTGCGGATTCCACAATCCGGGAAGAAACCCAGTGACTCAATAGCTGGCGGACCCACTCCCTCCCCCTATGTGAAGAGCACCCCCTATGTGAACCTGATGTACCCCAAGGATCACCCATAGGGACCAAGAAGCCCACATGTATGTTTCCTAAATTAAAGCAGCGTATGCCTGTAATCGGTAATTGTCGCTGCTAAAAAGTGGAAAGCACACCCCAGTCATAGGTGTAGCGGCCTCACCCCCTCTTCTCTGTCTGGGGGTATGTTGGACGTGAGGGTGAGATGCGCTACGGCCCATGTCCTCGCCATTGCAGCAGGTGAGGTGAAGGCCAGTACCAAGTATTCTTCTCGGGCCTGTGTGTTTCTATTCACAACCAAGTCTTGCTGTGCCGACACTCCCCTTCACTCCCATTAACCAGAGTTCCACACACCGATAAGGATCCAATACTTCTTTTATTGTAACACACAATAAACAGTTCTTTGCTAGCCAATTAGTTGAGATCCATAAACAGTTCAATACGGTGGGGTGAGCAGGTCGAGGCACTGTCCTAATGATAAATTAAACCACTGTGGTTTCACCAGCGGTTGCTATAGCCATTGGCTAGAGAAAGGAACCTGAAACTTGTGAGTCTCTACCAGCGACTCTGAAGAACATGAATTGGAGTACCTTCGCTGCGTTGTGGCCCCTGTCAGGGGGAAGATGTCCCTCCAAGGGAGTTTCCAGAGGCCCCTCTGTCACCGGGTTGATGCTGCTCCGGACTCTTCAGACGGGTAACCTCTCCGGCCTCCTCACCTCAGACATGGGCCCCATCCACCTCAGGGTCCCTTGGACTCATCCACCCTTGCGGAGCCCAGTCGAAGTTACTGGGCCCCAGGCCCCTGGTGTAGTACCTCACCCCAGGCTTAAGGTGCCTGAGATGGACGCCAACACTGCTCCGACCAGGCCTAGGGCACCTGGGCTGGAACTCCGGACCGACCGCACCCAGGCCTAAGGTGCCTGGGCGCCGGATGCAGAAGACCTCGTGGCTAGGGCGTCTCTCCCCTTTATCTCCTCCCGTGACGCCACAGCAGGTTCTCCGCCCCCGCTGTACCACCGCCGGAACGGGACAAAAAGGACAGCACTGCGGCAGTGATTCTACCTCGACCTGTGGGAACACCGCCACCCCAGGCCAAGGAGAATAATACACCACCAAAGTCCTCCACGACTGAAAGTGGTCCAAATCCTCTATGATTTACACACACCTGGGTCATACTACCACCCAGGTGTATCCCCCCTAAATTTAGACCCCCGCTACACTGGTCAATCAGTCAGAAAGGCATATTATATTAAAATCAAATGCTTGTAGTGATAATGAGTAGAAGTCCAAAGAGGATCCAAAATGGGAGATATATGGTTTTCCTGATTCAATTGGTCAGTGAGTGGAAAAAAGAAGAGAACACTCCAGACATTGTGAAAATAAAAGCATGATGCTGGTATACCAAAATAGCTGATGCAGAAGATATATTTCTTGAAAAATGCATATATAGCTGATCCCCAATCTATGGGTGAATCTCTATAAAGTTCCAAAATGCACCTGGCCAGATATCTAATTATGGTAATCCATATAAACAGAATGGTTGCTCTCAACGGTATGTTGAACAAGAGTTAATCTCAATGCTTCCATTGTAGCCACCGTTAATCTTCCTGCAATCTGCAGGTAAAAACTATGCTGGTTGTTTGAACATTTACAAGTGGCAATGTGAAGTTTACTCACGGATCCTGCAGAGATCTTCAACACATGTAGTTCGGGGGTAGTCTGCTCATCTATAATCCTAATCGTCAGATGAGCTGTCATCAGAGATCTCCCGATGGGATCAATCTGTGTATGGACATCCCCAGTTATTTGTTCATAAGCCGTTAGAAACATATAATGTTCACAGTGTTGAAAGTGTTCCTCTTTCCAAAGTCCTGTATATCTGGATCCTTGCAAAGGTTTTTTACGGGGTATGTGTAAAGCCTCGTACACATGGTCGGACTTCCATCGGACTTTTCCGTGTTTTTTTGTCCGAACGGAGTTGGCTGGGCACACCCATAGCATACACACCACAGGACTTTTCTGCAAACTTTCCCAAAACTTTTTCCAACATCACGTGGTTTTTCTGCTCTTTTCTGCTCTTTACCGCCACCCTTTGGTCAACTCCTGCTAATGTTGGTTGATTTTAACATCATTTGTTTTGTCCATCGGACAAAACTCTGATGGTTTTCTGCACACACGGTCGGACTTTGCTCCATCGGACTTTTGTTGGCCAAAAGTTTGTCCGTTTGCAAACCGAACTTTTGTCCGATGAAAACAAAAAAAACCAAAAAAGTTTGTCCGATGGAGCGTACACACGGTCGGATTGTTGGTCCAACTTGCTCAAAATTAAGTTTGTTGGCCAAAAGTCCGACCGTGTGTGACGGGGCTTTAGTCTTGAATCCAAAGTGATGTATCCAGGTGATGCTTCACGGGAGCAGTTAGAAAGTCCTCATTCAAACATGGGGATTACTTGGGTAGGTATCAAAGGGGGGTGTTCACCCCGACAGTTGACATGTTTTGTTCCGATATACCGGAACTTCGTCATCGGCGCAAGCACACTGAAGAAAGGGCACGATCGTGCCGTTTCTAAAGGGCCCATGCCGTGACCGTCGGCTCCCGCACGCATGCGCAGGAATGACGTCACGCGACTCCAGCCCGTCACAGAGCTGGAGTCCACGGCCCCCGGAAGGATGAGGAGTGAAGATGGACGCGGTCACCAGAGGGGACAGCGGGGACATCGCGGGCTTCGTTTGCAGGTAAGTGCAACATTATGGGCTAGTATGCAATGCAAATATATAAGGAGTCCATATAGTGAACTTGGTGATGAGTTATTCACTTTACAGTCAACGCTGAGGACAAGGGGGCACTCTTTACGTCTAGAGGAAAAGAGATTTCATCTCCAAATACGGAAAGGTTTCTTCACAGTAAGAGCTGTGAAAATGTGGAATAGACTCCCTGCAGAGGTGGTTCTGGCCAGATCAGTAGATTGCTATAAGAAAGGTCTGGATTCTTTCTTAAATGTACAGAATATAACTGAGTACTGACATTTATAGGTAAAGTTGATCCGGGGAATATCCGATTGCCTCTCGGGGGTTTAGGAAGGAATTTTTTCCCCTGCTGTAGCAAATTGGATCATGCTCTTCTGGGGTTTTTTGCCTTCCTCTGGATCAACTGTGGGTATAGAATTGGGTGTATGGATTGTACGATATTTTTTTATTTTTATTTTTATTTTTTTTATGGTTGAACTGGATGGACTTGTGTCTTTTTTTAACCTGACTAACTATGTAACTATGTAACTATATATTATGCTTTTACTTTGCAGGGGAAAAAAGAGGAAGTAAAACCCATCAGGGCTTTGCATGCTGGGGTGCGGGATCCTCGGGAGATCCAGACTCTGTCACACGTGGGGGGTTTTCCGCTGGAGGACCAGGACTATTGGTTTACTCTTTTTGGGGGTTTTCCATTTGAGACTCACAGTTGCAGCGCCCATTTGGGTGAGGAGTGGCTATTGGATGTTGGTAGATCTGTTATATACATGGAGAGAACGAATCAACTCCTTTGGGGAGTCCTCCCTGCCTTTTATTATAAGGAGTCTATTTGACTTGTAATGGATGGTTTTCTCCATGCGTTTTTTGTCCAGGGTGTGTGTTGTTTTCTGGTCTCCCCCTAATCCGGATGTACTGAGATGTTTTTAAAGATTTTTATAGTTACGAAACAAGCAAGCCCTGAAGAAGCGGATATGCAGACCGCGAAACCTGTTGGCTACTTCAATGTAAAATCTCTATTTTGATTTGTTGTACACATAGTGTGGGTTTTATATGTAGGGATGTGCATGTTTTTTTTTTCTTTTTTTTTTTTTTTTCCCTACTGTCTTATGTCTATACGTGAGTTTCTATTTTTCTAATAAATATTTAAAAAAATATGTATATATATTTTTTGTCTGTTTGGAGGTGACCATTTAACGCCCTAACCTTTTAAATTTTCCTCTTCTATTTTTCATTTTTTTTTATTAGATTTTATTTTCCATTTTTTTTTATATCACAACAACATATACACAAAAACAAAAATAGAGGAAAAAAAAAATTATAACATTAAGGTTAACTCATAAATATTCATACCATGGCAAAAAATAAAAAAAAATAAAAAACAACCCTATTCCCTTCACAGTTACATAGTAGGTGAGGTTAAAAAAAGACACAAGTCCATCAAGTCCAACCTATGTGTGTGATTATATGTCAGTGTTACATTGTATATCCCTGTATGTTGTGGTCATTCAGGTGCTTATCTAATAGTTTTTTGAAATTATCAATGCTCCCCGCTGAGACCACCGCCTATGGAAGGGAATTCCACATCCTTGCCGCTCTTACAGTAAAGAACCCTCTACGTAGTTTAAGGTTAAACCTCTTTTCTTCTAATTTTAATGAGTGGCAGCGTATCTTGTTAAACTCCCTTCCGCAAAAAAAAGTTTTATCCCTATTGTGGGGTCACCAGTACCTGTAGAAGGTTACCCCGAAACGCGTCTTTTCATGTATTTACCTATATGGTGACAATCTTTGGAACTGTATATTTTAATTTAATATTTCATTTTTTGATAAATATGTATAATTGTGAATAAAAACTATTTTTTACTTATATCCCGTATATTTGGAATTAATACTACCAGTGCCTTAAAAGTCCACCCAGGGGAACCCCCTTTTTTCTTTTCTCATTGTGGGGTCACCAGTACGGTATTTGTACATTGAAATCATATCCCCTCTCAAGCGTCTTCTCTCCAGAGAGAATAAGTTCAGAGCTCCCAACCTTTCCTCATAACTAATATCCTCCAGACCCTTTATTAGCTTTGCTGCCCTTCTTTGTACTTGTTCCAGTTCCTTCCTTTCCCTACGTCCTCCCATACGTCCACATTCTGGGAATCGTACCTCCTAACTCAGTCCCTTATCCATGTGGTCAAGTCACAGTTTCCAGATAGTATCAAACCTCTTATGCCGCGTACACACGATCGATTTCCTCGACGGTGAAAACACCGTCGAGAAAATCGGCGGGAAAAACGAGGGAACGGCTTGGTTCCCTACACACGTTCATTTTTCCCGACATTTTTTTTTTGGTCGAGAAAAACTACCGTGTGTGGGCTCCCCGGCAGTGTTTCCCTATGGGGAAACTGCCACAGAAAAAAACGACGGGAATCACGACGAGAAAAATTAGAGCATGTTCTAATTTTTCTCGTCGTGATTAATGCCGTTTTTCCCGTCGGGAAAAATGACAAAAAGCCCACACACGGTCGTTTTTCTTGTTAAAAAAAAAATGTAATTTTTCCCGACGGGAAAAATTATCGTGTGTACGCGGCATTAGATAAATTCCTCCCAAAAAGAACATGACTCTCATAGGAAATAGATCTATTCAAAACAAATATCCAATCAGATATAGTCGGCGGGTGAGGAGAGGTCCACCTAATGGAAATTTGTCTTCGTGCCACAAAAAGCGCTCTTACAACAGTAAAACCACATTGGTGCACGAGGATGTCAAGATAGCCCAGTAGACACATTAACCACTTGCCGACCGCCGCACGACGATATACGTCGAGAGAATGGCACGGCTGCACATATGGGCGTACAGGTACGTCCCCTTTAAGATGCGAGCCGTGGGTCGCGAGCGCGCCTGTCGGGAGCTCCGTGACCGCTCCCCGGGGAACCCACGGACCCGATCGCCGCCGGTGTCCCGCGATCGGGTCACAGAGCTGAAGAACGGGGAGAAGTAAGTGTAAACACAACATCTCCCCGTTCTTCCTAGTGACACTGCCAGTGATCGTCTGTTCCCTCTCATCGGGAACAGCGATCAGCGATGTGTCACGCCAAGCCACGCCCCCTAACAGTAAGAATCACTCCCTAGGTCACACTTAACCCCTTCAGCGCCCCCACCTGGTTAACCCCTTCACTGCCAGTGTAATTTTTACAGTAATCAGTGCATTTTTATAGCACTGATCGTTGTAAAAATGACAATGGTCCCAAAATGGTGTCAAAAGTGTCCGATGTGTCCGCCATAATGTCGCAGTCACAATAAAAATCGCTGATCGCCGCCATTACTTGTAAAAAAAAAAAATATTAATAAAAATGCCATAAAACTACCCCCTATTTTGTAGCCGCTATAACTTTTGCACAAACCAATCAATAAACGCTTTTTTTTTTTTTTTTTGTAGAAGAATACGTATCGGCATAAACTGAGGAAAAAAACGTTTTTTTATATATTTTTTGGGGATATTTATTATAGCAAAAAGTAAGAAATATAGTTTTTTTTTTCAATATTGTCGCTCTATTTTTGTTTATAGCACAAAAAATAAAAACCGCAGAGGTGATCAAATACCACCATAAGAAAGCTCTCTATTTGTGGGAAAAAAAGGACGTCAATTTTGTAAGGGAGCCACGTCGCACGACCGCGCAATTGTCAGTTAAAGCGACACAGTGCCGAATCGCAAAAAGTGGCCTGGTCTTTGACCAGCAAAATGGTCCGGGGCTGAAATGGTTAAAGCAGAGTTCCACCCTCTTTTGACAGGTGGTCCTAAATGAAAGACCACCTCTCCACCCCTCGTTTTTGGATATTGAAATTAATTATACAAGTGTACTTCAAATTCAGCCAGGCCGCGGCCGAGCACGTCACATCCTTCGCTTCAGCGAGGTCCCCCGTTGTCATCTGGGACCTGTGTGTGTCCCAGAAGACAAGCTGGCCATTCACAAAGCACAGCGGGACTCGCACATGCGCATGCGCATTCGGAAACCGGCAGTGAAGCCGCAAGGCTCCACTGCCAGTTTCCCTTAGTTGGAATGGTGGCGCCTGCACCCGATCCGATGGACAGATCGGCCTCGGGGGGCCGACATCGTGGGCTCCCTGGACAGGTAAGTGTGCTTATTAAAAGTCAGCATCTACAGCGTTTGTAGCTGCTGACTTTAAAAAAAAAAAAAATTGTGGGTGGAAAGGATCCACTGGGAGATTCAGATATTTACATTATGGGATGGAACTCCAAGACAATACTATTTGATTCTTAGTCTATGGGCCGGACTATATTATTGTATGATACTTCTGGCCTAAAACCCATCAGGGTTCAGCGGCATTGCTAGCCAGGTGCGGTGACACCCATGGGTAGCGGCACCACACTAACACCGCCCGCCCGCTGCCCTGTGCCTCGCGGCTCGCGCCGCGGCTGTGTCCCTCAGCGGAGCGGAAGGAAGCCGCCGCCCCCTCCTCTCTGTTTACATCCACAGAGGAGGAGGAGCCCACGCCTAAGGGGCACACCGCTGTGTGTATCTGCTGCTCTGTTCTGAGGTCTGTAAGGTAACGAGAGGCGTCTATACTGATGGGGGGAGGGGGGTCTAATGCTGGGCGGGGGGGGGGGGGTGTCTGTTCTGCTGGTGTCTGCACTAGGGGGGGTTTGCACCAAGGGGGGGGGCTGTAACTGAGGGGGTGTCTGTACTGAGGGGGGTCTGTAACTGAGGGGGTTGTCTGTAACTGAGGGGGTGTCTGTAACTGAGGGGGTGTCTGTAACTGATGAAGGTCTGCACTGGGGGGGGTCTGTAACTGAGGGGGTGTCTGTAACTGAGGGGGGTGTCTGTAACTGAGGGGGTGTCTGTAACTGAGGGGCTGTCTGTGACTGAGGAAGGTCTGCACTGGGGGGGGTCTGTAACTAAGGGGGGTCTGTAACTGACGGGGTGTCTGTAACTGAGGAAGGTCTGCACTGGGGTGGTCTGTAACTGAGGGGGGTCTGTAACTGAGGGGGAGTTTGTAACTGAGGAAGGTCTGCACTGGGGGGGTCTGTAACTGAGGGGGTGTCTGTAACTGAGGAAGGTCTGCACTTGGGGGGTTTGTAGCTGAGGGGGTCTGTAACTGAAGGGGTGTCTGTAACTGAGGAAGGTCTGCACTGGGGGGGTCTGTTACTGAGGGGGATCTGTAACTGAGGGGGTGTCTGTAACTGAGGAAGGTCTGCACTGGGGGGGTCTGTTACTGAGGGGGGTCTGTAACTGAGGGGGTGTCTGTAACTGAGGAAGGTCTGCACTGGGGGGGTCTGTAACTGAGGGGGGTCTGTAACTGAGGGGGTGTCTGTAACTGAGGAAGGTCTGCACTGGGGGGTTCTGTAACTGAGGGGGTCTGTAACTGAGGGGGTGTCTGTAACTGAGGAAGGTCTGCACTGGGGGGGTCTGTAACTGAGGGGGGTCTGTAACTGAGGGGGTGTCTGTAACTGAGGAAGGTCTGCACTGGGGGGGTCTGTAACTGAGGGGGTCTGTAACTGAGGGGGTGTCTGTAACTGAGGAAGGTCTGCACTGGGGGGTCTGTAACTGAGAGGGTGTCTGTAACTGTAGAAGGTCAGCACTGGGGGGTCTGTAACTGAGGGGTGTCTGTAACTGGGGGGGTGTCTGTAACTGAGGGGGGTCTGTAACTGAGGGGGTGTCTGCACTGGGCGAGGTGTCTGTACTGCTGGGGGGTCTGCACTGAGGGGGTCTGCACTGAGGTGGGGGTGTCTGTACTGATGGAGCCGTCTGCACTGAGGTGGGGGTGTCTGTACTGAGGGGGGAGGTTTATACTGAGGGAGGGGGTCTATATTGATGGAGGGGGGTCTGTACTTAGTGGGGGGGGTCTGTACTGAGGGAGGGGGATTTATACTGCGGGAGGGGGGTCTGTAGTTAGTGGAGGGGGGTCTGTACTGAGGGGGGGACTATAGTTGGTGGGGGGTGACACCTTTTTTTTTTTTTGCACCGGGTGACACCAACCCTAATGACGCCACTGTCAGGGTTTACTTCCTCTTTAAGAAAAAAGGTAACTATTTTAGGGCCCTGCATTGTCACAAATAATATTTCTAGATGTTCCCTATAAGATACCAAATCTAGCTTTCCCCTGTTCTAATTTTTCTAAATTCATTTCCTGTTGGGTGAAAGTTTTGGCTTCACATACAATGTAACAAAATGTAACATTTAGCTGGTGACCTTTTGTAAGTCACATAACCCAAAAGAACTCATTGAGTTTATTGGAGATGGAACATCGCAGATGCATGACATGGAAATTGTGATTTTCAGCCAAATTCCGAAGCCGGTTTTGTAACAGAGAAAAAATTTTCTGCCTTTATGTAACCAGCCAAACTCCAACCCGGTTCTCCTCCCAACATCAAAGCGCAGCTAATTGTCGTGCTGAAAGGGAATGGAGTTACAGAGGATTTTAATCGGTTTTTTTTTTCCTTGACATAATAACCGCCAGCACAAGCCCGGACTCACAATGTCACACCTCGCGCTCTTCCTCTGTGGGAACCTTTAAAGGGAAGGTAAAAAAAAAAAAAGCGTTAATGGAAGAACACTTAAAGAGTTTTCATCGACGGCGTCAAATAATTCTCCAGTAATTCCCGGCTGATTGATTCCTCTAGTTTTTGAAACCGCAGCCAACAAGGTTAAACTGTTTCTAAAAAGGCTTTGACTTCAAAGGGCCCCCCGATGTCCAGATTACCTGGTGGGCCCTCTCCGCAGGTAGAAGGACGGCTTCTGGGAAGGAGAGGTCCGGACCTGTAATGCCTTTCAAGTCGTTCCAGTCGGGAAGGTTTGCAGGAGTAATCGTCTCACGGGCGGCTTCACACGGCTCTCCCCACCGGGTCTCTCGGCCTTTTCGCCGCCCTAGGAAGCTACGAGGGGTTAAACCAGGAGACGTTTACCGCTGACGTTTCTGTAATAAGCGCTGCATTCTCCCGAAAATGATTGACTCGCAGACGTGAAATGAGCTTCATTTTGCCTTATCTGATCCTTGCCCTTTAAGGGGATATTAATAAGGCTGCAGTAATAAAGGACGGCTTCTAAATGTAAATGTAACATGTAGATAAAGGTCTTTTCTTTTAATCATGAATAAGTATGGCGCCGCAGCAAAATAAATATCCTAAAGAGTCTAAATTGTCTTTTTTATGTTGTTTGTGAGATCACTTAACGGATATCTAAAGCCTCGTACACACGGTCGGACTTCCATCCGACTTTTCCTTGGATTTTTGTCCGAACGGAGTTGGTTGGGAACACCCATAGCATACACACGCTCGGACTTTTCTGCAAACTTTCTTAAAACTTCTTACAACATTGAGTGTTTTTTCTGCTCTTTTCTGCTCTTTACTGCCACCCTTTGGTCAACTTCTGCTATTGTTGGTTGATTTTAACATTAGTTGTTTTGTCCATCGGACTAAAGCCTGATGGTTTTCTGTACACACGGTCGGACTTTGCTCCATCTGACTTTTGTTGGGCAAAAGTTTGTCCGTTTGCAGACCCAACTTTTGTCCGATGAAATCCAAAACCAAACGAAAAAAGTTTGTCCGATGGAGCGTACACACGGTCGGATTATTGGTCCAACTTGCTCAAAACGAAGTTTGTTGGCCAAAAGTCCGACCGTGTGTACGGGGCTTTAGACCCCATTCACACAGGGGCGACTCGTCGGGCGTCTCAGCCGCCTGACGAGTCACGTCCCGTTCTGTACAATGGAACCGCTCTAAGCGGGGCGACTGAAGTCGCTCCGACTTAGAAAAAGGTTCCTGTACTACTTCAAGACGACTTCAAGGCGACTTCCATTGACTTCAATACAGAAGTCATTTTGGAAGTCTCCTTTGAAGTCGTCTGCAGATCGCCCAGCACAGTCGCGGGACAAGTCGTGCCGCCCCTGTGTGAATGGGCTCTTAAGGTTGATTTTTTTTTGTTTTGTTTTTTTACACAAACATGTTAAGCCGCGTACTCATGTTTTTCATGACGAGAATTTTTTTTTTTTTTGGTCATTAAAAATGATCGTGTGTGGGCTCCATAGCATTTTTCACAACGTCAAAAATGACCATTAAAAATTTGGAACATGTTCTAATTTTTCTCGTCGTTTTTCACGTCGTCGTTTTTTTCGTCATGAAAAATGGACGTGTGTGGGCTTTAACGACGTGAAAAAAATGCACATGCTCGGAAGCAAAAAATGAGACGGGAGCGCTCGTTCTGATAAAACTAGCGTTCGTAATGGAGATAGCACATTCGTCACGCTGTAACGGACTGAAAAGCACGAAGACTGAAAAGCGCGGATCTTCTCTTAACAAACTTTACAAACATGAGGATCAGCAAAAGCAGCCCAAAGGGTGGCGCCATCCGAATGGAACTTCCCCTTTATAATGCTGTCGTACGTGTCGTATGTCTCAAGCCTCGTATACACGGCCGAGAATCTCGTCAGGAAAAAACGTTTTTCTTGACGAGATTCTTGGACAAGAAACTTGTCCCGGCCGAGTGTACACACGCTCATTTCAAAGAACCTGCGGTTCTTTGAATGGAGCGAACACGGTGACGTCATCGACTACGACTATCGTGCGCTCGTCACATTCGATGCTGTCGCCGCCATCTTGCTACACCCTACCTATGCCTAGGAAGCTACCGCGCATGCGTCAAAGTCATTTCGAGCATGCGCGGGTTTCCACGGCGACAGGTAAGTGTACACACACACACACTTTTCTCGTCGAGAAACAGGCTGACGAGAATCTCGACGAGAAAATAGAGAATCCTGACGAGAAAATAGAGAGCAGGTTCTCTATTTTTCTCGTCGAGATTCTTGACGGTTTTCTTGACGAGAAACCTGATAGCCGCGTACACACGACCGATTTACTCGGCAAGAAAGCTCTGCCAGCAAGTTTCTTGTCGTTTTTTGACGAGAAACTCGGTCGTGTGTACGAGACTTAACTACTTCCATACAGGGCTTTTTATACCACTTCAATACCGGGCCTATTCTGGCACTTCTCTCCTACATGTACAAATCATCATTCTTTTGCTAGAAAATTACTCAGAACCCCCAAACATTATATATGTTTTTTTTAGCAGACACCATAGGGAATAAAATGACAGTCATTGCAACTTTTTATCTTGCACAGTATTTGCGCAATAATTTTTCAAACGCCTTTTTTTGGGGGAAAAAAATGGTTTCATGAATTAAAAAATAACAAAACAGTAAAGTTAGCCCAATTTTTTTGTAAAATATGAAAGCTTATGTTACGTCGAGTAAAAAGATACCTAACATGTCACGCTTTAAAATTGCGCACACTCATGGAATGGCGCCAAACTTCGGTACTTAAAAATCTCCATAGGCGACACTTTGAAAATTTTTACAGGTTACCAGGTTAGAGTTACAGAGGAGGTCTAGTGCTAGAATTGTTGCACGCGCTCTAACGCATGCGGCGATACCTCACATGTGTGGTTTGAACGGCGTTTACATATGCGGGCGGGACTTACGTGTGTGTTTTCTTCTAAGCGCAAGCTATTGGGGATGGGCGTTTTAAAAAAAAAAAAAATTTTTTTTTTTTTATTTTACTTTTTTTTTTTTTTTTTACTTTTTTTTTTACTTTTTTTTTTGATCACTTTTATTCCTATTACAAGGAATGTAAACATCCCTTGTAATAGGAATGGTGTCTGACAGGTCCTCTTTATTGAGCGATGCGGGGTCAATAAGATCCCATATCTCTCCTCCAGGCTGGAAAGCATGAGATCGGTGAATTTTTTTTCACGATCTCATACTTACTAGCTGCAATGGCGGCTTTGTTTACATTTGAGGACCCGGGCGTGACGTCATCACATCGCGCCCGGGCCTCCGACGATCATAGAGATGACTGGTGACCATCTGGTCACCAGTCATCTCTATGCTCATCACGTGACCCACCACCGGCGCCGACGATTCTCTCCGGGTCCCCGATCGCACGGGAGAGCCCGGAGAAGCACCGGGTGGCGGCGGGAGGGGGGGATGTCCCCTCCTGCCGCCTATAAGAACGTTCAAGCGCCGCTATGATCATTCTTATTGTGCGCAGGATCGCCGGCTGAAAAAAAAGGTATCTGAATGATGCCTCTAGCTGCACCCATCATTCAGATATCCCCCCACAAACCCAGGACGTCATATGACGTCCACCCGGAGGGAGAGAGGGTTCCTGCCGGCGTCATTCTGATATGGCCCGGTATGGAAGGGGTTAAGTGCTTTACTCAAACATTTTTTTCTACGATAGTGTGTAGGCAAGGCAGGCTTGAGAAGAATCACGTCGAGAAAAACGCCGTTTTTTTTCAATGACATTAAAAACGGTCGTGTGTACGCGGCATTATACTTACCTCCTCTGTGCAGTTGGTTTTGTACAGAGTGGCCCCCGATCCTCCTCTTCTCGGGTCCCTCAGCTGCGCTTCTGGCTCCTCCTCTTCTCAAGTGCCCCGTTGGAGAGCCGCCCTCCCTCTGGGCACTCGTGTCCTGCTGCTGCGTCTGGATTCGGCTCCGCCCCCCCCCCCCCGCTCCCGCGTCATTTGGATTTGATTGACAGCAGTGGGAGCCAATGGCTGCGCTGCTATCAATCTATCCATGGAAAATGGAGAAAAGAAACTGCGCTAAAAGACACTAAAACAAATAACGGCAGACCCGTGTCACAGTTATTCAATTGGGCGCTGCGATTTTCATGTAAACAAAGATTACAGGGGCAAGACTATGGAAGGAAAATAAATCGTGCTGACCCCGTGACCATTCAATGTTGAATTGAACCGGAAATGACAAATGAAATCACCAAAAATAAAGTTAATGAATAACCCACACATGAATCAATATAGTGATAAATTCATGAAAAAATATAAAATGTAAAAGAAAAAATGAAATAATGAAAGTCCTTCAGAGTGTTGATATAGGAAACCAAAAATTATTGTCCATAAATTATTAGTGCATGTGAGCTCAAATGAATAAACTGAACACCAGTGCTCTGTGAAAAAAAGTCCATATAATTGTGAGATGTCGTATCCAAATAGCAATCGTGTTGAATCCTCCACCAATCAGCAGAAATTACTTCTTACCAGCTTGCCACGATCCCCCATGACAGAGGATCAATATATGCCTGTAATCAGGGCCACCATCAGGGGGGTACAGGCAGTACACCTGTAAGGAGCCCGGAGGTCCCCAGGGGCACGGATGGCAACCCCCCCTTTTTTTTTATTTTATTAAAAAACATTTTATTTGTTTTTTTGTAATGGGCCCAGCAGTCCCCAGGGGCCCGGATGGTAACCCCCCCTTTTTTTTGTATACATTTTTATTTTTGTTTATTTTTGTAAGGGGCCCAGAGGTCCACAGGGCCCCGGATGGCAACCCCCCCCTTTTTCATTTTTTTTTGTTAAAATTTTAAAAAATTTTTGTAAGGGGCCCAAAGGCAACCCCCCTTTTTTTTTTATATAATTTTTTTTTTACATTTTTATTTATTTATTTATTTATTTGTAAGGGGCCCAGAGGTCCCCAGGGCCCCGGATGGCAACCCCCCCCCCCCTTGTTCTTTTTTTTTATTTTTTTGTTCGTCAGCACCCAAAGCCCGCTTCTCAATTTGTGGTGGCAGCACCCCCACCCCCGCTTCTCAATTTGCGGTTCTCCTCTGCTCCAGGGGGCCCATGCATGAAGCTGTGTAAGGGGCCCCAAAATTCCTGATGGCTGCCCTGCCTGTAATCAATCAGCTCTCTCCAAGAACCAGCAAACACAAGTACGATTCTTAAGCAGTGACTCTCGACCAATGGACCATCAGCAGATGCACACAATATATATAAAAAAAACAAACGCTCCATATAGTGCATTAAACGTGTAAAAAGTTTATTAAAAACAGTTAGTATTGCACTTACAATGTTGCAGATTTAATAGGCCTTTGAGTCTGGTGTGCCGGCCGGTGCACAAACAACAGACACCCGTCCTACTGGGAAACCGTATGGAGCACGAGGTGACGTCAGCGCGTCGCTCCGCCCTACGTCCGTTTCGTAACAGCTTACTTCGTCCAGGGGCGTTGTTACAAAACGGACGTATTTCATTTACATTTTATATTTTTTCATGGATTTATCACTATATTGATTCATGTGTGGGTTATTCATTAACTTTATTTTTGGTGATTTCATTTGTCATTTTCGGTTCAATTCAACATTGAATGGTCACGGGGTCAGCGCGATTTATTTTTCTTCCATATCAATCTATCCAATCAGGACCCGAGACACTGGCTGGTGTGCTCGTCCCCGTCGTTGGAAAGACCGGGTTCAGGTAAGTAAAATGGGGGCTCTGGGGGAGGGGGGCTGCTGCATCACAGGAGGTTTTTCACCTTAATGCATAGAGTGCATTTAGGTGAAAAACCTCAAGGGTTTACAACCCCTTTAAAGAGACCCTGTCATGTCAAGTGGCAATGTCTTTGTAAAAGCCTCCAAGCTCGAACCTCATCTTGCCTAAGAACAATACATGCACTATATTACCAAAAGTATTGAGACGCCTGACTTTGCACACACTAGGGCAGTGGCGGCTGGTGCTCAAAATTTTTGGGGGGGCGCAAACAAACTGAAAAAAAAAAAATATCAATTGCCGCCACTGTGCCCATTTAACGCAGCCACTGTGCCCATTTAACGCAGCCACTGTGCCCAAACGCCACCAGTTTGCCCCCTCAAATACAGCCAGTTTGTTTCCATATACAGCCAGTGTGCCCCCATATATAAATAACCAGTGTGCCCCCATATATACAGCCAGTGTGCCCCCATATACAGCCAGTGTGCCCCCATATATATATATATAGCCAGTGTGCCCCCATATACAGCCAGTGTGCCCCCATATATATATAGCCAGTGTGCCCCCATATACAGCCTGTTTGTCCCCATATATATAGCCAGTGTGCCCCCATATACAGCCAGTTTGTCCCCATATACAGCCAGTTCCCCCCAAATGCAGCCAGTTTGTCCCCCATATACAGCCAGTTCCCCCCAAATGCAGCCAGTTTGTCCCCCATATACAGCCAGTTCCCCCCAAATGCAGCCAGTTTGTCCCCCATATACAGCCAAATCCCCCCAAATGCAGCCAGCGTGTCCCCCATATACAGCCAGTTCCCCCCAAATACAGCCAGTTTGTCCCCCATATACAGCCAGTTCCCCCCAAATGCAGCCTGTTCCCCCCATATTCAGCCAGTTTGTCCCCCATATACAGCCAGTTCCCCCCATATTCAGCCAGTTTGTCCCCCATATACAGCCAGTTCCCCCCATATTCAGCCAGTTTGTCCCCCATAGTCAGCCAGTTCCCCCCATATTCAGCCAGTTTGTCCCCCATATTCAGCCAGTTTGTCCCCCATATACAGCCAGTTCCCCCCATATTCAGCCAGTTTGTCCCCCATATTCAGCCAGTTCCCCCCATATTCAGCCAGTTTGTCCCCCATATTCAGCCAGTTCCCCCCATAGTCAGCCAGTTTGTCCCCCATATTCAGCCAGTTCCCCCCATATTCAGCCAGTTTGTCCCCCATATACAGCCAGTTCCCCTCAAATGCAGCCAGTTTGTGCCCCATATTCAGACAGTTTGTCCACCATATTCAGCCAGTTCCCCCCATAGTCAGCCAGTTTGTCCCCCATATTCAGCCAGTTCCCCCCATATTCAGCCAGTTTGTCCCCCATATACAGCCAGTTCCCCTCAAATGCAGCCAGTTTGTGCCCCATATTCAGACAGTTTGTCCACCATATTCAGCCAGTTTGTCCCACAAATGCAGCCTGCCCCCCCCCCCCCCCCCCCAGCCCTGCACTTACCTTCCTCGGTCCGCGTCGTCCTCGATGTGTTCTCCCGCCCTCGATGTCGCTTCAGCCAATCAGGTTACCGGTAACCAGATCCGGTGAACCTGATTGGCTGAAACCTCCACACAGTCTTCTCCCAGGAACGCACCCCCGTGCGTACCTGGGAGGAGTTTTTGGAAGCCGAATACAGCGTGAGAGCTGTATTCGGAAAGCCTATCAGAGCCGCTGACTCTGATAGGCACTTCCAAGTCACACCCACCGCCGGCCGCTGCTCTAATTCATATAACCGGCGCTCACCAGGAGGCCGGCCATATGTATAGTGGGCAGCGCGGCAGCGGTGACAATACATAGATTCATGCAATGCATGAATCTGTGTATTGTCTTTCAGTGGCGGTGCGGGAGCGAGAGGGGGCGGCGCTCCGGCGCCCTCTATGGACGCACCGCCACTGCACTAGGGTGACCACATTTCCAAACTACCATTCAGGGACACCCTCCCTTCCCAAAAATCAGCTTGTGCTGTGACGAATCACAGCACAGTGATTGGTCACAAGAGGCGGGATTTATGATTTCTCCAATCACAAGCAGGGTGCAGGGATTGCGCTCCTCCAGGCATTGCCGGCCAGGACAAGTACTGTCAGTGAGCTGCAAAGGGCGGGGCCAACTTAATATTGAACCCTACGGACTAAGACTGGGATACCATTAAAGTTCATGTGCGTGTAAAGGCAGGCGTCCCAATAATAAAAAATAAAAATAAAACAGTTTTTCTGCTTGTGTGAAGTCCTCTATGTGTAATCCCATCAGGCAACCTAAACCGCATTCCTAAGTCTCCCATAAAGCGCCATTTCTTCAAATAAAGCTTGCATTTCCCGTAATTCGTTCCAAGGTCATGTGACCACAAGGCTTTCTAGTGTTTTACTATTTGCGGTGGGTGCGGGGGGGGGGGGAGGGGGGTTATATTGGGGCGGGGCACCATTATTCTGTACGGGCCTGGCGAGTAACAAAATTGCATTGCGTTCCACAGTGCGACCAACTACAGGCTGCTGCTTCCGACAAGGAAGCCCTTGCTGGGTGTCACCATCAATCCAAATTAACTGGGCTGGGCAGGGGCGTGTCAACCAGGCTGGCTACCGGGCTACAGGTACTCTATGCGTCCGCACAGAGTCCTGTCATTTCAGTTAGCAGCTGAGAGATTCAAACTGACCCCGCCAGCACGGATCTGCTTCTGTAATTGGCGTAGTCAGAAAGAAACAGCAGGGAAAGGAGCGTGAACTGGCGGGGGTCACCGGGTATTTCTGAGTAAAGGAAGATCTCCATAAAGAACGGACTACATTTACTGACACATACAGTTGTTGCCCAGAAGTTTGGAGAATTGGACATTTACAGGATGGGCCAGTTTTGAAGAAAACATGAGTGAGCAGCAAAGCCCGTTTCTTGTATTTCTTATGGGATTCATATTCTGTAACTGTAGGAGATAAGAGAACGGTCCAATTCTAGAACAAAACATGGCAACAAAGTAAATTAACCGCTTCAGCCCCGGACCATTTTGGCTGCTTAAAGACCTGGCCACTTTTTGCGATTCGACACTTGTATAATTAATTTCAATATCCAAAAACGAGGGGTGGAGAGGTGGTCCTTCGTTTAGGACCACCTCTCAAAAGTGGGTGGAACTCCGCTTTAACCACTTCAGCCCCGGACCATTTTGCTGGTCAAAGACCAGGCCACTTTTTGCGATTCGGCACTGCGTCGCTTTAACTGACAATTTGCACGGTCGTGCGACGTGGCTCCCAAACAAAATTGGCGTCCTTTTTTTCCCACAAATAGAGCTTTCTTTTGGTGGTATTTGATCACCTCTGCGGTTTTTATGTTTTGCGCTATAAACAAAAATAGAGCGACAATTTTTAAAAAAAATCAATATTTTTTACTTTTTGCTATAATAAATATCCCCCAAAAATATATATATTTTTTTTTTTTTCTTCAGTTTAGGCCGATACGTATTCTTCTACATATATTTGGTAAAAAAAATCGCAATCAGTGTTTATTGATTGGTTTGCGCAAAAGTTATAGCGTTTACAAAATAGGGGATAGTTTTATGGCATTTTTATAATTTTTCAGCGATTTTTTTCATGACTGCGACATTATGGCGGACACATCGGACACTTTTGACACATTTTTGGGACCATTGTCATTTTCACAGCGATCAGTGCTATAAAAATGCACTGGTTACTGTGAAAATTACACTGTCAGTGAAGGGGTTAACCACTAGGGGGCGCTGTAGGGGTTAAGTGTTACCTGCATAGTGTTTCTAACTGTAGGGGGGATGGGCTCTGTGTCACATGACACCGATCTCCGCTCCGAGTACACGGAGCCGAGATCCATGTCATTGTCACTAGGCAGAGCCGGGAAAAGCTTGTTTTACACTAGCATCTCCCCGCTCTATACCTCCGTGAGACGATCGAGGGGATCCCCACGGCGATCGAGTCCGCGGGACCCGCGGTCCGACTCACGGGGATGGCGGCAGAATCGCGAGCGCGCCGCCAGTGGAACGCGCGCGCGACCACACGGCAGGCATTTAAAGGGCCACGTACAGGTACGTGATTATGCCTGTCCGTGCCACTCTGCCGACGTATATATACAGTGGGCGGTCCTTAAGTGGTTAATGAAATGTCCCCCCCCCCCTGTTCAATAGTCTGCCTCCCCTTAGTTCTTAATCCTCCTGTGTTGCCCCCTTTAGCATCAATGACAGCGGTCAGTAGACATGTGCGCCGTCAATAAATTTGTTTCGTTTCGTTCCGTTTCGTATTGGCCGTTAATTCATATTTCGTAATTCGTTTCCGAAATTCAATTTGGATTCGTACGAAATATGAATTTTCGTTACTTTCGTAAAATTTTCTCAAAATTACGGACATTCGTTTTGATGAATTTAAAAAGCAAACTCAGGAAGTCAGCAGTGCTGCTGACTTCCTGGGTTTGCTTTTTAAATTCATTATAACGAATGTTCGTAATTGTTACGAAAAGCTAATGAACCTGATGAAAATTCAGGGGCTCCCACCATCCCTGTGCTGTGCTGACTTCCTCCTGGGGCTGTACCCCTGCTGTGCTCATTATGAGGGGCTCCCACTATCCCTGTGCTCATTATGAGGGGCTCCCACCATCCCTGTGCTGTGCTCATTATGAGGGGCTCCCACCATCCCTGTGCTGTGCTCATTATGAGGGGCTCCCCACCATCCCTGTGCTGTGCTCATTATGAGGGGCTCCCCCCATCCCTGTGCTGTGCTCATTATGAGGGGCTCCCATCATCCCTGTGCTGTGCTCATTATGAGGGGCTCCCACCATCCCTGTGCTGTGCTCATTATGAGGGGCTCCCACCATCCCTGTGCTGTGCTCATTATGAGGGGCTCCCATCATCCCTGTGCTGTGCTCATTATGAGGGGCTCCCACCATCCCTGTGCTGTGCTCATTATGAGGAGCTCCCACCATCCCTGTGCTGTGCTCATTATGAGGGGCTCCCATCATCCCTGTGCTGTGCTCATTATGAGGGGCTCCCATCATCCCTGTGCTGTGCTCATTATGAGGGGCTCCCACCATCCCTGTGCTGTGCTCATTATGAGGGTCTCCCACCATCCCTGTGCTGTGCTCATTATGAGGGGCTCCCATCATCCCTGTGCTGTGCTCATTATGAGGGGCTCCCATCATCCCTGTGCTGTGCTCATTATGAGGGGCTCCCACCATCCCTGTGCTGTGCTCATTATGAAGGGCTCCCACCATCCCTGTGCTGTGCTCATTATGAGGGGCTCCCATCATCCCTGTGCTGTGCTCATTATGAGGGGCTCCCACCATCCCTGTGCTGTGCTCATTATGAGGGGCTCCCATCATCCCTGTGCTGTGCTCATTATGAGGGGCTCCCATCATCCCTGTGCTGTGCTCATTATGAGGGGCTCCCACCATCCCTGTGCTGTGCTCATTATGAGGGGCTCCCATCATCCCTGTGCTGTGCTCATTATGAGGGGCTCCCACCATCCCTGTGCTGTGCTCATTATGAGGGGCTCCCATCATCCCTGTGCTGTGCTCATTATGAGGGGCTCCCACTATCCCTGTGCTGTGCTCATTATGAGGGGCTCCCACCATCCCTGTGCTGTGCTCATTATGAGGGGCTCCCATCATCCCTGTGCTGTGCTCATTATGAGGGGCTCCCACCATCCCTGTGCTGTGCTCATTATGAGGGGCTCCCACCATCCCTGTGCTGTGCTCATTATGAAGGGCTCCCACCATCCCTGTGCTGTGCTCATTATGAGGGGCTCCCATCATCCCTGTGCTGTGCTCATTATGAGGGGCTCCCACTATCCCTGTGCTGTGCTCATTATGAGGGGCTCCCACCATCCCTGTGCTGTGCTCATTATGAGGGGCTCCCATCATCCCTGTGCTGTGCTCATAATGAGGGGCTCCCATCATCCCTGTGCTGTGCTCATTATGAGGGGCTCCCACCATCCCTGTGCTGTGCTCATTATGAGGGGCTCCCATCATCCCTGTGCTGTGCTCATTATGAGGGGCTCCCATCATCCCTGTGCTGTGCTCATTATGAGGGGCTCCCATCATCCCTGTGCTGTGCTCATTATGAGGGGCTCCCATCATCCCTGTGCTGTGCTCATTATGAGGGGCTCCCACCATCCCTGTGCTGTGCTCATTATGAAGGGCTCCCATCATCCCTGTGCTGTGCTCATTATGAGGGGCTCCCATCATCCCTGTGCTGTGCTCATTATGAGGGGCTCCCACCATCCCTGTGCTGTGCTCATTATGAGGGGCTCCCATCATCCCTGTGCTGTGCTCATTATGAGGGGCTCCCACCATCCCTGTGCTGTGCTCATTATGAGGGGCTCCCACCATCCCTGTGCTGTGCTCATTATGAGGGGCTCCCACCATCCCTGTGCTGTGCTCATTATGAGGGGCTCCCACCATCCCTGTGCTGTGCTCATTATGAGGGGCTCCCACCATCCCTGTGCTGTGCTCATTATGAGGGGCTCCCACCATCCCTGTGCTGTGCTCATTATGAGGGGCTCCCATCATCCCTGTGCTGTGCTCATTATGAGGGGCTCCCACCATCCCTGTGCTGTGCTCATTATGAGGGGCTCCCACCATCCCTGTGCTGTGCTCATTATGAGGGGCTCCCACCTTCCCTGTGCTGTGCTCATTATGAGGGGCTCCCACCATCCCTGTGCTGTGCTCATTATGAGGGGCTCCCATCATCCCTGTGCTGTGCTCATTATGAGGGGCTCCCCCCATCCCTGTGCTGTGCTCATTATGAGGGGCTCCCACCATCCCTGTGCTGTGCTCATTATGAGGGGCTCCCACCTTCCCTGTGCTGTGCTCATTATGAGGGGCTCCCCCCATCCCTGTGCTGTGCTCATTATGAGGGGCTCCCACCATCCCTGTGCTGTGCTCATTATGAGGGGCTCCCACTATCCCTGTGCTGTGCTCATTATGAGGGGCTCCCATCATCCCTGTGCTGTGCTCATTATGAGGGGCTCCCACCATCCCTGTGCTGTGCTCATTATGAGGGGCTCCCACCATCCCTGTGCTGTGCTCATTATGAAGGGCTCCCACCATCCCTGTGCTGTGCTCATTATGAGGGGCCCCCACCATCCCTGTGCTGTGCTCATTATGAGGGGCTCCCACCATCCCTGTGCTGTGCTCATTATGAGGAGCTCCCATCATCCCTGTGCTGTGCTCATTATGAGGGGCTCCCACCATCCCTGTGCTGTGCTCATTATGAGGGGCACCCATCATCCCTGTGCTGTGCTCATTATGAGGGGCTCCCACCATCCCTGTGCTGTGCTCATTATGAGGGGCCCCCACCATCCCTGTGCTGTGCTCATTATGAGGAGCTCCCATCATCCCTGTGCTGTGCTCATTATGAGGGGCTCCCACCATCCCTGTGCTGTGCTCATTATGAGGGGCTCCCATCATCCCTGTGCTGTGCTCATTATGAGGGGCTCCCACCATCCCTGTCCTGTGCTCATTATGAGGGGCTCTCACCATCCCTGTGTTCTGCTCATTATGAGGGGCTCCCATCATCCCTGTGCTGTGCTCATTATGAGGGGCTCCCACCATCCCTGTGCTTTGCTCATTATGAGGGGCTCTCACCATCCCTGTGTTCTGCTCATTATGAGGGGCTCCCCCCATCCCTGTGCTGTGCTCATTATGAGGGGCTCCCACCATCCCTGTGCTGTGCTCATTATGAGGGGCCCCCACCATCCCTGTGCTGTGCTCATTATGAGGAGCTCCCATCATCCCTGTGCTGTGCTCATTATGAGGGGCTCCCACCATCCCTGTGCTGTGCTCATTATGAGGGGCTCCCATCATCCCTGTGCTGTGCTCATTATGAGGGGCTCCCACCATCCCTGTGCTTTGCTCATTATGAGGGGCTCTCACCATCCCTGTGTTCTGCTCATTATGAGGGGCTCTCACCATCCCTGTGTTCTGCTCATTATGAGGGGCTCCCACCATCCCTGTGCTGTGCTCATTATGAGGAGCTCCCATCATCCCTGTGCTGTGCTCATTATGAGGGGCTCCCACCATCCCTGTGCTGTGCTCATTATGAGGGGCACCCATCATCCCTGTGCTGTGCTCATTATGAGGGGCTCCCACCATCCCTGTGCTGTGCTCATTATGAGGGGCCCCCACCATCCCTGTGCTGTGCTCATTATGAGGAGCTCCCATCATCCCTGTGCTGTGCTCATTATGAGGGGCTCCCACCATCCCTGTGCTGTGCTCATTATGAGGGGCTCCCATCATCCCTGTGCTGTGCTCATTATGAGGGGCTCTCACCATCCCTGTGTTCTGCTCATTATGAGGGGCTCCCACCATCCCTGTGCTGTGCTCATTATGAGGGGCTCCCACCATCCCTGTGCTGTGCTCATTATGAGGGGCTCCCACCATCCCTGTGCTGTGCTCATTATGAGGGGCTCCCACCATCCCTGTGCTGTGCTCATTATGAGGGGCTCCCACCATCCCTGTGCTGTGCTCATTATGAGGGGCTCCCACTATCCCTGTGCTGTGCTCATTATGAGGGGCTCCCATCATCCCTGTGCTGTGCTCATTATGAGGGGCTCCCACCATCCCTGTGCTGTGCTCATTATGAGGGGCTCCCACCATCCCTGTGCTGTGCTCATTATGAGGGGCTCCCACCATCCCTGTGCTGTGCTGACTTCCTGGGTTTTTAACTTCATCATAACGAATAATCGTAATTATTATGACAATAATAAAACGATAATAACGAAAACATTCTTATTTTGTCTGAGAAATTCGGATCCAAAATTCGTCAACGAAATTTCGTAAAATTCGGAAAGCATATAAATTCCTATTTCGGATGCTTCCGAATGTATGAATTTTCGGAAATTCGTACGAATTTCCGTTTCCTACGAAACGAGTCGCACGTGTCTAGCCGTCAGTCTTCTGTGATAGTTGTCTATGAGGCCCCCCCCCCCTCCCTCGAATTCTTGGCGGTGGTAGAGCTGCCCATTTGTCTTGGCAAAATGCCTCCAGGTCAAAGTCTTTGGTCGCCTTGCATGAATCGCACGTTTGAGATCTCCCAAGAGCGTCCCGATGATACGAAGGTCAGGAGACTGTGACGGCCACTCCAGAACCTTGACTTTGGTCTGCTTGAACCACCGGAGGGTCAACTTGGCCTTGTGCTTAGGGTCACTGCCGTTCTGGAAAGTCCAAGAGCGTCCCATGGGCAGTTTTCCTGCGGAAGAATGCGAATTGTCTGCCGGTGTTTTCTGATAACATGCTGCATGCATCTTGTCATCCGTTTTCACAAGATTCCCTGCGCCTTTAGAGCTCTCACCCCCCCCCCCAAAACTTCAATGAGCCACCACCATGCTTCACAGTGGGGATGGTATTCTTGCTGCTGTAGGCCTTACATAGGATATGGTTGTGGCCAAAAAGTTCTGTTTTGGTCTCGTCACTCCAGATTACAGTGCGCCAGAAGCCGTGAGGCGTGTCAGGGTGTTGCCGGACGTATTGTAACCGGGCTATTTTGTGGCGTTGGTGTAGTAAAGGCTTCTTTCTGGCAACTCAACCGTGCCGATCATTTATGTTCGAATATCATTGTATTGTTCTCCTAAAAACGACCACACCGTCTTTTTCCAGAGCAGCCTGTATTTCCCCTGAGGTTACCTGTCGGGGCTTTTCTTTGTATCCCGAACAATTCTTCTGAGAGTTGTGGCTGCAATCTTATTGGTCTACCTGACCTTGGCTTGGTATCAAGAGATCCCCAAATTTTCCACTCTAAAGCCGCGTACACACGATCAGTTTTACCAATGAAAACAGACCGACTGACTTTTTTCATCGGACAAACTGATCGTGTGTGGGCCCCATCGGTCTTTTTTCCATCGGTGTTTAAAAATAGAACATGTTTTAAATTTATCCGATGGTTAGAAAACCGATAGAAAATACCGATCGTCTGTGGGGAACTCCATTGAGATAAAAAACCCACGCATGCTCAGAATCAAGTCGACGCATGCTCGGAAGCATTGAACTTCATTTTTCTCTGCTCATCGGAGTGTTTTACGTCACGGCGTTTGGGACGGTCGGTTTTTTGACTGATGGTGTGTAGGCAAGACTGATGGAAGTCAGCTTCATCGGTTTTCCGATGGAAAAATCCACCGGTTAAAAAACCGTAGGAAATCCGATCGTGTGTACAGGGCTTAAGACCTCATACACACGATCGGATTTCCATCGGACAAATCCGTGGAATTTTGTGCGAAGGTCGTTGGCCGCGAACTTGTTCTGCATACAGACGGCAGAACTTTTTTTTTCAGTCAACATTCACGAAACGACGTGGTTTTTCTGCTCTTTAGCGCCACCCTTTGGGCAACTTCTGCTAATGTTGTCTTATGGTGAGCATTGGTTCCGAGCATGCGGGTTTGTACTTTGGATTTTATTCCGACGGACTTGCGTACACGCGATCGGATAATCCGACGGCACACATTTGTTGTCGGAAAATTTGAGAGCATGGCTATCCCACATTTGTTGTTGGAAATTCCGACAACAATTGTCCGATGGAGCGTACACACGGTCGGATTATCTGATAAAAACCCCGCCATCACACAATTGTCGTCGGAAAATCCGATCGTGTGTACCGGCCTTTAGTAGACATGTGCACTGCCGAAAAATTCTTTTTTTTTTTTTTTCGTTCATCAGATCATTCAGTATTTCGATAATTCGTAACTTCGGATGCATTCGTATTCTTTATGTTCCATTCGTTTAGATGCAGCATTTCCTTAATTCGGATAATTCGTAACTTCGGATAAATTCGTATTCGCTACGTTCACTAACAGTTAGCCAAGTTTTAAAGGAAATTACAATACATTTTATTAGTTTAGAACTATTATTATAGTTTTTATTATTATTATTTATTATTAATAAATAATAATAATAATTTAAAAACAACTATAATGCCGTGTACACACGATCATTTTTCCCGTCGAGAAAAATTAAATTTTTTCCTTTCGACGAGAAAAACGATCGTCTGTGGGCTTTTTGTCGTTTTTCTCGACGGGAAAAACGGCATTAATCACGACGAGAAAAATTAGAACATACTCTAATTTTTCTCGTCGTGATTCCCGTCGTTTTTTTCCGCTGCAGTTTTCCCATAGGGAAACACTGCCTGGGATCCCACACACGGTCGTTTTTTTCGACCAAAAAAAAAATGTCATTTAAAACGGCCGTGTGTGGGGGGAACAAGCTGTTCCTCGTTTTTCACATCGATTTTCTCGACGGTGTTTTCACCGTCGAAAAAATCCATCGTGTGTACGCGGCATTATAATGGTTAAAAAATTTAATTGTAATAGAAGATACGGAAAACTAGATTATCCGAATGTTTTTTGTTCTTTCTCATTTTCACATTTTCTGATTTTGGTTCTTATTTTTGGATTTTTATTCATTCTGATTGTCGGATTTTCGAATTTTCAGTTTTTCGTTCTTTTAGAAAATTTGTATTCTAAAAAAAATTGTCAGATAATTTCATTCATTCGGATGCTTCCAAATGAATGAATATGCTGAATTTTGACGAAAAACAAATACGTAACGAAACGAATTGAACATGTCTACTCAGAGGCGGCTCTTTAATTAGGCAAATTAGGCGGTCGCCTAAGGCCTCGCACTCACAGGGGCCTCACGGCCGCCTAACTTACCCAATGCATTACCCCAGTTTTGAGGGACAGGGGACCTTAACGCTGCCACGCTCAGGCAGGGTTAATAGCCCTGACTCATGAGAGGGGCCGCCAGTATCCCTAACAACCAGTGAATATCGATGGCACCACCCCTTGTGACATCAATGACCCAGCATGCCCTCAGTCAATGACGTCACAAGGGGGCGGGTTCACCAGATGACATCACCCCCCCCCCCCTTAGTTATTAAAAAGCAGGATCTGGGGGCCGCCTTGTTAAAGGGGGCTTCCAGATTCCGATAAGCCCCCTGCCCGCAGACCCCCACAACCACCGGCCAGGGTTGTGGGGAAGAGGCTCTTGTTCTTGAATTATTTTTCCCATCTTGGGTGTGAGTGGGGGGCCCATGGCAAGTTTTGCCTAAGGCCCCACAAAGCCTAGAGCCGCCTCTGTGTCTACTTCATATGCCTCGTACACACGTCCGTTTTTCCCGGCAGGAAAACTGCCATGAGAGCTTTTGGCCGGGAATCCCGGCCATGTGTATGCTCCATCGCTCCTGACAGGAAAACCGCCGGGAATCCCGGCGGGAAAAATGAGAACATGTTTTCTTTTTTCCCTCTGGGATTCCTGGCAGTTTTCCTCTGGGAAACACTGCGATGGAGCATACACACGGCCGGGAATTCCCGGCCAAAGCTCTCACCGCACTTTTCCCGACGGGAAAACCTCTTGTGTGTACAGGTGGAAAGTTACCGAGCAGGGTCTCGCTTTTCCCCTCGGGATTCCCGGCGGACTTTTTACCGCCAGGAATCCCGGTCGTGCGTACGAGGCATTAGTGATTGAACAGTACTGACTGGCATATTCAAGGCTTTGGATATCTTTTTTATATCCTTTTCCATCCTTATAAAGTTCCATTACCTTGTTACGCAGGTCTTTTGAAAGTTCTTTTCTGCTTTCCATGGCTCAGTGTCTAGCCTGCTCAGTGTATCTATATGAGAGCTGACAAACTCATTGACTGTTTATACACAGACACTAATTGCAATTTAAAAAGCCACAGATGTGGGAAATTAACCTTTAATTGCCATTGTAACCCGTGTGCGTCACCTTCTGCGCCAAGGCCAAACATTCCAGGGGGGAACTTTTCATCAGGGACATTTGGGGGATTTCTGTTATCATTAGGATTTAAAAAGGAGCCAAATAACTATGTGATAATTAATGGCTTCATATCTTCACTATCCTTAAATAAAATACATTTTTTGGCGCTGATCAGTCATATTTTCAATATCAATGCCAAAATGTCACCATTTCTGCCGGGGGAGGCAAACTGTCATCTGATTTGGTAAATGTAGTCTGTTCTTTATGGTGCGTCGATCAAGGGGTTAAAGGCAGGCAGTGAGGAGATGATAGAACACTTCCTGTCTGTCAAATGCTCTCCGAAGAGCAATTTGAATGTGGATTGCTCTTCAGGGAGCACTGCTATTGTGAATGAGCCCTTACTGTGCGTTGCGGTACGCCAAACGTTATTGTGGTTCATTTTGGTTGAACTGGATGGACTTGTGTCTTTTTTTCAACCAGACTAACTATGTAACTTTGCAATAGCATGAATGGGCCCCCAAGCGATCATTCACAGAAGCAGCTGAGGGACGTTATTCATACCCCTTGGAATTTTACACATTTTGTCATGTTACAGCCAAAAACGTAAATGTATTTTATTGGGATTTTATGTGATAGACCAACTCAAAGTGTCACATAATTGTGAAGTGGAAGGAAAATGATAAATGATACAAATAACTACCGTATATACTCGAGTATAAGCCGAGTTTTTCAGCACATTTTTTTGTGCTGAAAATGCCCCCCTCGGCTTATACTCGAGTCACCTTTTTGCGCCTGATCTTCCCGAATTGGGGACCAGGTACCGGCCGGCCGTAGGTCCTTCCTCTACAAGTGTGCAAAGTTTCTTCCTCTACAAGTGTGCAAAGTTTCTTGTCCGGGGGACCTACGGCCGGGGAGCACCGATTTTTCAAAGCCGGGCACCCCTTCCATAGACTCCCATGTTAAATGGTAAATTCTCAGGTGAATTTGTGGACCCGGTACTGGCCGTTCGTAGGTTCCCTGGACCCGAAACTTGGCACACATGTAGCCCCATTTCTCCTCTACAAGTGTGCAAAGTTTTTTGTCTGGAGGACCTACGGCCGGGGAGCACCGATTTTTCAAAGCCGGGCACCCCTTCTATAGACTCCCATGTTAAACGTCAGTCTAGTCATGGGCACAGTGAGGCATGAGCACAGTGAGGCATGGGCACAGTGAGGCATGGGCACAGTGAGACATGGGCACAGTGAGGAATGGGCACAGTGAGGCATGGGCACAGTGAGACATGCACATGGGCACAGTGAGGCATGAGCACAGTGAGGCATGGGCACAGTGAGGCATGGGCACAGTGAGACATGGGCACAGTGAGGAATGGGCACAGTGAGGCATGGGCACAGTGAGGCATGCACATGGACACAGTGAGGCAAAGTGAGGCATGCAGATGGACACCCTAGGCTTATACTCGAGTCAATACGTTTTCCCAGTTTTTTGTGGTAAAATTAGGTGCATCGGCTTATATTTGAGTATATACGGTATGTGAAAAGGGGGGGGGGGGGACATATGTATGGCGCCCCCCAGAGTCAATACTTTGTAGAACCGCCTTTCTCTGCAATTACAGCTGCAAATCTTTTTGGGGATGTCTCTACCAGCTTTGTACATCTAGAGAGGGACATTTCTGCCCATTCTTCTTTGTAAAATATCTCAAGTTCTGTCAGATTGGATGGAGAGCGTCTGTGATCAGCAATTTTCATGTCTTGCCACAGATTCTCAATGGGATTTAGGTCTGGACGGTGACTGGGCCATTCTAACACATGAATATGCTTTGATCTAAACCATTCCATTGTAGCTCTGGCTGTATGTTTCGGGTCGTTGTCCTGCTGGAAGGTGAACCTCCTCCCCAGTCTCAAGTCTTTTGCAGACTCTAACAGGTTTTCTTCTAATGCCGCGTACACACGGTCGGAATTTCCGACAGAAAAAGTCAGATGGGAGCTTTTCGTCAGATATTCCAACCATGTGTATGCTCCATCAGACTTTTTCTGTCGGAATTTCCGACGGAGTTAGATAGAGAGCAGGTTCTCTATTTTTCCGTCGGAAAAAACGTAAAAGTTTTTGCCGACGGAAACTCTTATCGTGTGTACGCGGCACAAGATTGTCCTGTATTTGGCTCCATCCATCTTCCCATGAACTCTGACCAGCTTCCCTGTCCCTGCCGAAGAAAAGCATCCCCACCACATGATGCTACCACCACAATGTCTTTCTTCTTGTCACTCTTCCATAAAGGGCAGATTTGTGGAGAAGCACGACTAATAGTTGTCCTGTGTACAGATTCTCCCCCCTGAGCTGTGGATCTCTGCAGCTCCTCCAGAGTTACCATGGGACCTCTTGGCTGCTTCTCTGATGAATGCTGTCCTTGCCCGGCCCGGTCAGTTTAGGTGGACGGCCATGTCTTGGTAGGTTTGCAGTTGTGCCATACTCTTTCCATTTTCAGATGATGGATAGAACAGAGCTCCGTGAGATGTTCAAAGCTTGGGAGATTTTTTTATAACCTAACCCTGCTTTATACTTCCCGACAACTTTATCCCTGACCTGTCTGGTGTGTTCCTTGGCCTTCACGATGCTGTTTGTTCACTAAGGTTCTCTAACAAACCTCTGAGGGCTTCACAGAACAGCTGCATTTATACTGAAATTAAATTACACACAGGTGGACGCTATTTACTAATTAGCTAATTAGGTGACGTCTGAAGGCAATTGGTTCCACTGGATTTTAGTTAGGGGTATCAGAGTAAAGGGGCTGAATACAAATGCCCCCCCCCCCCCCCCACACACACACACACTTTTCCCATATTTATTTGTAAAAAATGTTGAAAACCATTTATCATTTTCCTTCCACTTCACAATTCAAACGCAGATCACTCTTTAGAGAGTACCGCTAGTGTGAACGAGCCCTGAATGTCTTCAGTTGCCGGCTTGTTCACATAGTCATTAGGGATGAGCTTTATGTTCGGGTCGAAAATGAGTTTGACTCGAACAGCCCGTTCGCCGAATAGAGAACAATTTGGGGTGTTCGCGGCAAATTCAAAAGCCACTGAACAGCCTTTGAAAGTCTATGGGAGAAATCAAAAATGCTCATTTTAAGGGTTAATCCATCCAGTGAATCCATCATTCCCCTCCAGACTCAGTAGTAGGGATGAGCCGAACACCCCCCCCCCCCCCCCCCGGTTCGGTTTGCAGCAGAACATGCGAACAGGCAAAAAATTTGTTCAAACACGCGAACACCGTTAAAGTCTATGGGACACGAACATGAAAAATCTAAAGTGCTAATTTTAAAGGTTAATTTGCAAGTTTTTGTCCTAAAAAGTGTTTGGGGACCCGGGTCCTGCCCCAGGGGACATGCATCAATGCAAAAGAAAGTTTTAAAAACGTCTGTTTTTTCGGGAGCAGTGATTTTAATAATGCTTAAAGTGAAACAATAAAAGTGAAATATTCCTTTAAATTTCGTACCTGGGGGGTGTGTATGATATGCCTGTAAAGTAGCGCTTGTTTCCCGTGCTTAGAACTGTCCCTGCACAAAGTGTCATTTCTGAAGGAAAAAAAGTCATTTAAAACTACTCGCGGCTATTAATGAATTGTCGGGTCCCGGCAATACAGATAAAAGTCATTGAAAAAAACGACATGCCCCCCCCCCCCCAGTCCATTACCAGGCCCTTTGGGTCTGGTATGAATATTAAGGGGAACCCCGCCCTGAAAAAAAAAAAAAAAATGTGTGGGGTTCCCCCCAAATTCCATTACCAGGCCCTTCAGGTCTGGTATGGATATTAAAGCGGTTGTATACCCGCTCACACTTTTTTAATTTATACCCCTGTAAGGCAAAAGGCATAATGAGCTAGTATGCACCACATACTAGCTCATTATGAAAAACTTACCTTAGAACGAGGCGTCGGTATCTCACCTGGTCCATGTCGAGGTAGCTGACATTTTGCCTCGGCGTGTCTTCTGGGTATCGTGGCTCCAGCGATGTGAGTGGCCGGAGCCGCGATGTCATCATTCCCACGCATGCGCGCGGGAGACTTATTTCCGTCAAGGTCCGGCGTCTGCCGGGCTTTCAGCCGAGAATCCCCTGTGCGCATGCGCCACTGCAGTCAGCGGCTCATTGCAAGGAGAATATCTCCTAAACCGTACAGGTTTAGGAGATATTTTTTTTACCTACAGGTAAGTCTTATTATAGGCTAACCCAGCCCTCAAAATTTCCACTCGCCTGCTCACATTTTACGAGTGGATTTCGAGGGCTGGGCAAGTGTGGGCTGCCTGGGGGCGGTCGTAGGGCAAGGGAGAGGAGAGGAGGAGATGCTGCCGCCGCCGCATTGATCAGCGCGCAGGGAACATAACAGCTTTCATTTCAATAGCTATGTGTTCCCCGTCTTCATATATAGCCCCTCCCCCTTGTCCGGGCACTTTGATAGACAGATCACCCACCCCAGGATTGGGCAGGTGATCTGTCTATCAAAGTGCCGGGAAAAGGGGGAGGGGCTGTGACGGCACGCTCGGCGTGGACCACACAGCTATTGAAATGAAAGCTGATACGTTCCCTGCGCGCTGATCAATGCGGCGGCGGCAGCAGCTCCTCCTCTCCTCTATCTTGCCCCACGACCGCCCCTTTTACACAGGAAGGCCACTGGGGACCTACACATGGCCGCATTTGGGGACATGGCTGCATTTGGGGACATGGCTGCATTTGGGGACATATGGCTGCATTTCGGGACATATGGCTGCATTTCAGGACATATGGCTGCATTTGGGGACATGGCTGCATTTCAGGACATGGCTGCATTTGGGGACAAATGGCTGCATTTGGGGACAGATGGCTGCATTTGGGGACAGGTGGCTGCCTTGGCGTCACAGGCTGCACTGGCGGACACAGGCTGTATTGGCGGACACGGGCAGGCTGCAGTTTTGGACAAAGTTGTTGTTTAATGTTTTATGCAGAATTAAGTTATAAAAATAAATATTAAGTGTCATTTCATGAGATAATTTGAGGGCGTGTTTAGGTGTGGGATTAGGGGTGGGGCATGGTAGGGGTTTAGGCCCGGCAACTGGTGGCGAGTAACCCTTGAGGTCTGGCTAGTAGCTCAGGATTTGAAATTTTGAGCCCTGGGCTAACCTGTAAGTAAAAGTTAAAAAATTTACTATACAACCACTTTAAGGGGAACCCTGCGCCAAATTTAAAAAAAAAATGGCATGGGGTGCCCACAAAAATCCATACCAGACCCTTCTGGCATGGATTTTAAGGGGAACCCTGCAGCAAAAAAAAAAATGGCGTGGGGTTTCCCCCAAAAATCCATACCAGACTCTTATCCGAGCACGCAACCTGGCAGGCCGCAGGAAAAGAGGGGCGACGAGAGAGCGCCCCCCCCCCCTCCTGAACCGTACCAGGCCACATGCCCTCAACATGGGGAGGATGTCCCATGTTGATGGGGACAAGGGCCTCATCCCCACAACCCTTGCCCGGTTGTTGTGGGGGTCTATGGGCAGGGGGCTTATCGGAATCTGGAAGCCCCCTTTAACAAAGGGGACCCCCAGATGCCGTCCCCCCCTATGTGAATTGGTAATGGGGTACATAGTACCCCTACCATTTCACCCAAAAAAGTGGGAAAAAAGGGAAAAAAAAACACACACACACAGCTTGGGACAAGTCATTTAATAAAAAAAAAATAATAATAATAATCCAGCGCCGTAATCCTTTTACGAGTCCGACCCGCCGCTACGAACTATACCGCCTCCATAGGAGGCGCCCTGCCGAATGACGCTTTCTGACAGTTCTTTTATAACCAAAGGCGGGACCACCCGTCACTTGCGCAGGTGACCCCGCCCGCATCTGATGCAAGGGGAAATGCCGGGGTTACCCAGTGACGTGTACGGGTGACCCCTCCCCGTCTGACAAAACACAGGTTTCCCGTGACACGTCAGAGGGGGCGGGGTCACCCGTACACGTCACTGGCTAACCCCGGCATTTCCCTGTTGAGTTGGAGGGGGCGGGGTCACCCGCGCAAGTGATGGTTGGCCCCGCCTTCAGCTATAAAAGAGCTGTCACGGCGAGAGAGCGTCATTCCGCGGGTGCCTCGAATGGGCTTTTTTTTTTTTTTTTCCGTATCGCTCGAGAGAGGATTACATTGTTGGAATTTTTTTTTGCTTTTTTTTTTTTGCTTTTTAATAAAGGACTTGTCTGTGTACTGTGGTTTTTAACATTTTTTGGCACATTTTTTTGTGAAATTGTAGGGGTACAATGTACCCGTTACCAATTCACATAGGGGGGGCCGGAATCTGGGGGTCCCCTTTGTCAAAGGGGACTTCCAGATTCTGATAAGCCCCCCGCCCGCAGACCCCCACAACCACCGGACAAGGGTTGTGGTGATGAGGCCCATGTTGAAGGCATGTGGCCTGGTACGGTTCAGGAGGGGGGGCACTCTCTCGTCCCCCTTCTTTTCCTGCGGCCTACCAGGTTGCGTGCTCGGATAAGGGTCTGGTATGGCTTTTTGGAGGGAACCCCACGCCATTTTTTTTTTTTGGTGTGGGGTTCCCCTTAAAATCCATACCAGACTTGAAGGGTCTGGTATGGATTTTTGGGGTGAACCCCATGTCATTTTTTTTTTACATTTGGGGCAGGGTTCCCCTTAATATCTATACCAGATCTGAAGGGCCTGGTAATGGAATTTGGGGGGAACCCCCACGCATTTTTTTTTGGTTCGTTTTTTTCAATGACTTTTATCTGTATTGCCGGGACCCATTATAGCTGCGAGTAGTTTTAAATTACTTTTTTTCCTTTTAGAAATGTCATTTTGTGCAGGGACTGTTATAAACATGGGAAACATGCTCTACTTTACAGGCATACTATAGACACCCCACAGGTATGAAATTTAAAGGAATATTTCACTTTTATTGTTTCACTTTAAAGCGGAGCTCCACCCTAAAGTGGAACTTCCGCCCCTCCGGTGCCACAATTGGCACCTTTCGAGGGGGAGGGAGGACAGGATACCTTTGACAGGTATCCTTTCCCACTTACAAGAGTCCGGCCGTGGCCGTGACGTCACCGCGGGGGCTCCCTCCTCCTCCTCCCCCGGCCGCCGCGCAGTAGGGTTCCCGGCGTGAAGCCGAAAGGCTACACTGTCGGGTTCCCTTACCCGCAATGGCAGCGGCAGCACCAGACAGCTGATGGAAACATCAGCTGCGGTGTAGTGATGTCGCGAACATAAAATTTTCAGTTCGCGAACGGCGAACGCGAACTGCCGCAAATGTTCGCGAACGGGCGAACCCGGCGAACCGCCATAGACTTCAATAGGCAGGCGAATTTTAAAACCCACAGGGACTCTTTCTGGCCACAATAGTGATGGAAAAGTTGTTTCAAGGGGACTAACACCTGGACTGTGGCATGCCGGAGGGGGATCCATGGCAAAACTCCCATGGAAAATTACGTAGTTGACGCAGAGTCGGGTTTTAATCCATAAAGGGCATAAATCACCTAACATTCCTAATGTGTTTGTAATAACGTGCTTTAAAACATCAGGTATGATGTTGTATCGATCAGGTAGTGTAAGGGTTACGCCCGCTTCACAGTGACAGACCAAACTCGGACAGACCAAACTTCCCGTTTAACGCACCGCAAACAACTGCAAACAGTCCATTTGCACAATCGCAAGGCTTTAATGATCACCTTAGATGATCACAAAGAAAATTTATGTTTTTTCTATGCAAAATTATCAAGCCGATCGCTTTTGGTCTGTTCACAATGAAGCAACGACCTTACCATCTGGGGTGTGCCAACAACGCCATTGCCAACACACTCATAGAGGTGGTCGCTTCATTGTGATATGCAAGCCCCTTCACCACAACAAGGTAACGATCACGAAGGGGAATTGACACAGGTATGTGTTTTTTTGTTTGTTTTTTTTGCAGCCACAGTGCAGCACCAGAGGCCAGAAAAATTAGGCATGTACACATGCCTGTAAAATTAGGTATTGTTGCAGCCGCTGCTGTAGCAGCGGCCAGAAAAAATTATGTTTTTCAGGCAGAAAGTGCCCTAAAACATTGCGGCTTGTGGACCATTTTTAGCCCAAGGCAGCTCATCTCATCAGGCCTTTTTTAGTCAAATGTATCGCCCACTGTCAGTCCCTTCGGGATCCATGCCTCATTCATCTTAATAAAGGTGAGGTAATCTAGACTTTTTTGACCTAGGCGACTTCTCTTCTCAGTGACAATACCTCCTGCTGCACTGAAGGTCCTTTCTGAAAGGACACTTGAAGCGGGGCAGGCCAGAAGTTCTATCGCAAATTGGGATAGCTCAGGCCACAGGTCAAGCCTGCACACCCAGTAGTCAAGGGGTTCATCGCTCCTCAGAGTGTCGATATCTGCAGTTAAGGCGAGGTAGTCTGCTACCTGTCGGTCGAGTCGTTCTCTGAGGGTGGACCCCGAAGGGCTGTGGCTAGTGATGAGCCGAACACCCCCGGGTTCGGTTCGCACCAGAACCCGCGAACGGACCGAAAGTTCGAACGAACATTAGAACCCTATTAAATACAATGGATGCGAACGTTCGAATTCTAAAGTGCTAATTATAACAACTATTATGCATGTTATTGTCCTAAAAAGGGTTTGGGAACCCGGGTTCTGCACCAGGGGACATGTATCAATGCAAAAATAAGTTTTAAAAACGGTCGTTTTCCGGGAGCAGTCATTTTAATGATGCATAAAGTGAAAAAAAAAAAGTCAAATATTCCTTTAAATATCGTACCTGGGGGGTGTCTAAAGTATGCCTGTGAAGTGCCACGTGTTTCCCGTGTTTAGAACTGTCCCTGCACAAAATGACACTTCTAAAGGAAAAAAAAGCCATTTAAAACTGCTTGCGGCTTTAATGTAATGTCTGGTCCCGGTAATATGGATGAAAATCTTTAAGAAAAATGGCATAGCTACCCCATGACCCCCCCCCTACCCCAGCCCATTACCAGCCCCTTTGGGTCTTGTATGGATATTAAGGGGAACCCCGCACATAAAATAAAAAAGGCCCTATATACTCTGAACAGCCGTATACAGGCGGTGCATACAAGACAGGGACTGTAGGTTTGTTCTTATGTAGAATCTGTTTGTAATTTTGAACAGGTACATTGTTGAAGTGTAGCTCCAGACCAAAAATCTATTTTTAAACTTTTTGGAAAACATAGGTAAGGGTTATCACCCCTGTAACATTTGTTTTGCTGTCTGTGCCCCTGTTCAGAACATTTCACCTCACTTTCCGTCCTAATGACAACTGTTTTTGAAATGTGGTGTTTTTCTTGAAACAAGGATTGCTGATAAAGCATCAGTACAGAGGAGACACCTTTCTCCCATATTTATTCTTACAGGAGAGAATTTTCCTTCCTAGTGGTAGATTTCCTCTCACTTCCTGTTGTCTTCTTGCGTTTGCAAGTAGGAGTCGTTTGTAAGTTGGATGTTTGAAAGTAGGGACCTGCCGTATATACTCTGCAGAAATAGGCCCCTTAGTTGTTGGTGTTGGCACAACACTGTAAGCACTCACAGTTACTCTTGGTTGGTGCTGGAACGCCCTGCTGTCAACTATTATATCAGGAATTTTAATTACATATAATTGTTGAACAGTGGTAGTAAAAATTGGGCCTTTGATGGTGGTGCTGGTGCCACAACACTGTAAGCCCTGACAGTTACTCTTGGTGGGTGCAGCAATGGGCCCTGCTGTGAATTATTAGATCAAGAATTGTAATTACATGCCCCTGTTGAACAGGGGCTGAAAAATTGGGCCTTAGGCACTGGTGGCACAACACTGCAACCCTTCACAGATACTGTACTTGGAGCACAGCAATGAGCCCTGTTGCAAAGTATTGCTTCAAAAATTGTAATGACACGCCCCTGTTAAACAGGGGCTGAAAAATTGGGCCTTAGGCACTGGTGGCACAACACTGCAACTCCTCACAGATACTGTACTTGGAGCACAGCAATGAGCCCTGTTGCAAAGTATTGCTTCAAAAATTCTAATTACACGCCACTGTTAAACAGGGGCTGAAAAATTGGGCGTTAGGCACTGGTGGCGGCACCCATAAACAAAAATGATCTTCCAAGCTATCATCATCAATCGTACCATTGAGGACTCGGAGGAGGAGGATAGCCAGTCAACATAACAGCACAGGCACTCAGCATCAGCATCAGTCTTGAAGGGATGTGACATTTTAAAATCAATTAGTCTGTTATATCAGCATCAGGTGTGTGGTAGCTGGTGGTGATCCAAGACTGGTTCATCTTGATGAAAGTCAGTCGATCAACCGAGTCGGTGGACAGGCGCACCCTGTGATCCGTGACAAATCCTCCAGCAGCACTGAATGTGCGTTCCGAAAGAACGCTGGATGCAGGACAGGCCAGTAGCTCAATTGCATACTGTGCAAGCTCTGGCCAGTGATCCATCCTCAAGACCCAGTAAGCCAGAGGATTTTCGGTGGGGAAGGTGTCCAAGTCTGACCTTGCCCCTAGATATTCCTGCACCATGTTTATCAGACGCTGGCGATGGTTGCTGGAACCGATCATACTTTGGGGCTGCGGACTAAAGAATTGTCTGAACGCATCGGTCAGACGGCCACCTTCCCCACCGCTCCTTCTTTGACTGGCCGAAGCCTCAGCAACTCGTTGTCCAGGACCAGGAGTTTGCAACCTCCCAGTCTCTGGGAACGCGTTGCACAGACCTTTCTGCAAGGCCTCCCGGAGTTGTCTCATCCTCTGCTCCCTCTGCGACGGTAACATAAGGTCCGCAACCTTACCCTTGTACCGTGGATCAAGGAGAGTGGCCAGCCAGTAATGGTCCCTCTCCTTGATCCGAAGAATACGAGGATCCTTCCGCAGACTTTGCAGGATCAGGGAGGCCATGCAGCGTAGGTTTGCTGAGGCATTCGCTCCGGAGTCCTCTGGGTCACTAAGGACGACATGATCCGCAGCCACCTCCTCCCAGCCACGTACAAGTCCACTGGTTTCTTGGGACTGTAAATCATCCCTAAAAGACTGCTGCTGATGATGCTGAGTGCCAGCCTCCACCTCCATGCTGACACAATCCTCCTCCTCCTCCTCCTCCTCCTCCTCCTCCTCCTCTTCCTGTGCGATGGGTGGGACAGAAGGAACACTGTCTGGGTAAAGGGGGCCTTGAGAGGCAAGGAAGTCCTCCTCTTCCTGCCTCTGTTCTGCCTCAAGTGCCCTGTCCATTATTCCACGCAGCGTGTGCTCCAACAGGTGGACAAGAGGTACAGTGTCACTGATGCATGCACTGTCACTGCTCACCATCCTCGTGGCCTCCTCAAATGGTGCCAGGACAGTGCATGCATCCCTGATCATGCCCCACTGGCGTGGAGAAAAAAAACCAAGCTCCCCTGACCCTGTCCTGGTGCCGTAGTCGCACAGGTACTCATTGATGGCCCTCTGCTGCGTGTGCAGCCGCTGCAGCATGGCCAACGTTGAGTTCCACCTGGTGGGCATGTCACATATAAGGCGGTTCTTGGACAGGTTCAACTCCTTTTGCAGCTCAGCCAGGCGAGCACTGGCATTATAAGATCTGCGGAAATGCACACAGACTTTCCTGGCCTGCCTCAGGACATCCTGTAAGCCCGGGTACCTGCCCAAGAAGCGCTGCACCACCAGGTTAAGGACGTGAGCCACACAGGGCACATGGGTCAGTTGTCCCTGTCGGAGGGCGGAGAGGAGGTTGGTGCCATTGTCGCAAACCACCATTCCTGGCTTAAGCTGGCGTGGCGTCAACCACCTCTCGGCCTGGCCCTGCAGAGCAGACAGGACCTCTGCCCCAGTGTGGCTTCTGTCCCCCAAACACACCAGCGCAAGCACGGCATGGCATCTTTTTGCCTGCGTACTTGCGTAGCCCCGTGAACGGCTACGGAGCACCGCTGGTTCATAGGACAAACCACAGGAAGAGGCCATGGAGGAAGAAGAAGAGGAGGGGGTGGAGGAGAGAGGTGTGTCACAACCAGTAGTAGCATTTTGGAGGCGTGGCGGTGGGACAACCTCCAACACTACTGCACCTTGTCCTGAATCCTTCCCAGCTGCCAAAAGAGTGACCCAATGGGCCGTGAAAGAAAGGTAACGTCCCTGTCCATGCCTGCTGGACCATGAGTCAGCGGTAATATGCACCTTACCGCTGACCGCCCTGTCCAGCGAGGCCAAGACATTGCCTTCCACATGCCGGTAGAGAGCCGGAATAGCCTTCCGTGAGAAAAAGTGGCGTTTGGGAACCTGCCACTGAGGAACCGCACATTGCACAAACTCACGGAAGGGGGCCGAGTCTACCAACTGAAAAGGCAGCAGTTGAAGCGCTAGCAATTTAGCCAAGCTAGCATTCAACCGCTGGGCATGTGGATGGCTGGGAGTGAACTTCTTTCGACGGTCCAGCAGCTGGGGCAGGGAAATTTGCCTGCTAGAATCGGACGTCGGTGTACTGCTAGCAGAGTGGGCGCAAGTACTTGGCTGTGACACACCTAATTCTACACCTTCATTCCTCTCAGTGCATGTTTCAGAGAGGACTGAAGTTATAGTGGGGTTGGAGATCCCAGCTGATGCGGTGCAAGGAGAGGTCCGCTTTGTTCTTTGGTGTGGGTCTTTGAGGTAGGCTTGCCAACGAGCTGCATGGCAGGTCAACATATGTCTGGTCAGGCATGTGGTACCCAAGCGGCTGATGTTTTGGCCACGCGATATACGCTTGAGACATATGTTGCAAACAGCAGCTGTGCGATCTGATGCACTAGCCTCAAAAAAGGCCCACACCAAAGAACTTTTTGAATGACGGGCAGAGGCAGCGCCCTGCACAGGCGGAGCTCTGCGGTGTGATTCCGTCGGTGTACTGCCCTTACGCTGGCCACCAAAGGGCATCCTGCCTCGTTGGAGATGTGCCTCCTCCTCCTCCTCCTCCTCTCTCCTATTAGGCACCCACGTGGAGTCATTGACCTCATCATCCCCTCCCTCCTCATCACTGGAGCCAATCTGGCAGTATGCTGCAGCTGCTGGAACATGACTGCCAGATTGGTGTCCTTCTTGAGCATCCCCTCTGTCTGCTCTCACGCTACTGCCTTCCTCTAGCTGGGTTTCATCATCAGACCCTTCGAAACGCTGGGCATCCTCCTGGAGCATGTACCCAACACTGTGCTGAAACAGTTCGGGGGACTCCTCAGGAGGAGGACATGGTGGGTCTAGGGAAGGAGTGACTGATGATTTGTCTGACATTGATACCAGGGAAGACGACGCTTTGGCAGCTGCTTTTCCAGTACCCTGAGCCTGGGTGAGAGAGGATGAGGAGGAGGAGGAGGGCTTGGTCATCCACTCTACCAAGTCTTCGGCATGATGTGGCTCAACATGTCCAGCTGCCGAAAAGAAGGACAAGCGTGTCCCATGGCCATGTGCTGATGACAATGCACCGCGTCCACGACCAGCACTGTTGCCCCCAGACACAGAGCCTGCTTGCCCTCTTTTATTGCCTCCTGACTGTCTGCCTCTCCTTGTTTGCCTTCCAGACATTCTAATAGATGGCCTGCAGGGAGATGGGAAAAAAGCAATAAGGGCTACCTTCAGGTGTCCTTCTCTGTCCCTTGAAACAAGGACTTTCACAGTGAAAGAAACTGACACTGTCCCTACCTAGAGTTTTCTGTCCCTAGAATAAATGTTTTTTTTAATCACAATATAGCACAAGGACAATTCACTCAATGTCTCTCCAGGTCCCTGGAAACAAGGACTTGCAGAGTGAAAGAAACTGACACTGTCCCTACCTAGAGTTTTCTGTCCCTAGAATAAATGTTTTTTTTAAGCACAATATAGCACAAGGAAAATTAACTCACTGTCCTTACAGGTCCCTGGAAACAAGGACTTGCAGAGTGAAAGAAACTGACACTGTCCCTACCTAGAGTTTTCTGTCCCTAGAATAAATGTTTTTTTTAAGCACAATATAGCACAAGGACAATTAACTCACTGTCCTTACAGGTCCCTGGAAACAAGGACTTGCAGAGTGAAAGAAACTGACACTGTCCCTACCTAGAGTTTTCTGTCCCTAGAATAAATGTTTTTTTTAAGCACAATATAGCACAAGGAAAATTAACTCACTGTCCTTACAGGTCCCTGGAAACAAGGACTTGCAGAGTGAAAGAAACTGACACTGTCCCTACCTAGAGTTTTCTGTCCCTAGAATAAATGTTTTTTTTAAGCACAATATAGCACAAGGACAATTAACTCACTGTCCTTACAGGTCCCTGGAAACAAGGACTTGCAGAGTGAAAGAAAAAAAACACTCTCCCTACCTACAGTTTTCTGTCCCTAGAAAAAATGTTTTTTTTAATCACAATATAGCACAAGGAAAATTAACTCACTGTCCTTACAGGTCCCTGGAAACAAGGACTTGCAGAGTGAAAGAAAAAAAACACTCTCCCTACCTACAGTTTTCTGTCCCTAGAAAAAATGTTTTTTTTAAGCACAATATAGCACAAGGAAAATTAACTCACTGTCCTTACAGGTCCCTGGAAACAAGGACTTGCAGAGTGAAAGAAAAAAAACACTCTCCCTACCTACAGTTTTCTGTCCCTAGAAACAATGTTTTTTTTAATCACAATATAGCACAAGGAAAATTAACTCACTGTCCTTACAGGTCCCTGGAAACAAGGACTTGCAGAGTGAAAGAAACTGACACTGTCCCTACCTAGAGTTTTCTGTCCCTAGAATAAATGTTTTTTTTAAGCACAATATAGCACAAGGAAAATTAACTCACTGTCCTTACAGGTCCCTGGAAACAAGGACTTGCAGAGTGAAAGAAACTGACACTGTCCCTACCTAGAGTTTTCTGTCCCTAGAATAAATGTTTTTTTTAATCACAATATAGCACAAGGAAAATTAACTCACTGTCCTTACAGGTCCCTGGAAACAAGGACTTGCAGAGTGAAAGAAACTGACACTGTCCCTACCTAGAGTTTTCTGTCCCTAGAATAAATGTTTTTTTTAATCACAATATAGCACAAGGACAATTAACTCACTGTCCTTACAGGTCCCTGGAAACAAGGACTTGCAGAGTGAAAAAAAAAAAACACTCTCCCTACCTAGAGTTTTCTGTCCCTAGAAAAAATGTTTTTTTTAAGCACAATATAGCACAAGGACAATTAACTCACTGTCCTTACAGGTCCCTGGAAACAAGGACTTGCAGAGTGAAAGAAAAAAAACACTCTCCCTACCTACAGTTTTCTGTCCCTAGAAAAAATGTTTTTTTTAATCACAATATAGCACAAGGAAAATTAACTCACTGTCCTTACAGGTCCCTGGAAACAAGGACTTGCAGAGTGAAAGAAAAAAAACACTCTCCCTACCTACAGTTTTCTGTCCCTAGAAAAAATGTTTTTTTTAATCACAATATAGCACAAGGAAAATTAACTCACTGTCCTTACAGGTCCCTGGAAACAAGGACTTGCAGAGTGAAAGAAACTGACACTGTCCCTACCTAGAGTTTTCTGTCCCTAGAATAAATGTTTTTTTTAAGCACAATATAGCACAAGGAAAATTAACTCACTGTCCTTACAGGTCCCTGGAAACAAGGACTTGCAGAGTGAAAGAAACTGACACTGTCCCTACCTAGAGTTTTCTGTCCCTAGAATAAATGTTTTTTTTAAGCACAATATAGCACAAGGACAATTAACTCACTGTCCTTACAGGTCCCTGGAAACAAGGACTTGCAGAGTGAAAAAAAAAAAACACTCTCCCTACCTAGAGTTTTCTGTCCCTAGAAAAAATGTTTTTTTTAAGCACAATATAGCACAAGGACAATTAACTCACTGTCCTTACAGGTCCCTGGAAACAAGGACTTGCAGAGTGAAAGAAAAAAAACACTCTCCCTACCTACAGTTTTCTGTCCCTAGAAAAAATGTTTTTTTTAATCACAATATAGCACAAGGAAAATTAACTCACTGTCCTTACAGGTCCCTGGAAACAAGGACTTGCAGAGTGAAAGAAAAAAAACACTCTCCCTACCTACAGTTTTCTGTCCCTAGAAAAAATGTTTTTTTTAATCACAATATAGCACAAGGAAAATTAACTCACTGTCCTTACAGGTCCCTGGAAACAAGGACTTGCAGAGTGAAAGAAACTGACACTGTCCCTACCTAGAGTTTTCTGTCCCTAGAATAAATGTTTTTTTTAAGCACAATATAGCACAAGGACAATTAACTCACTGTCCTTACAGGTCCCTGGAAACAAGGACTTGCAGAGTGAAAGAAACTGACACTGTCCCTACCTAGAGTTTTCTGTCCCTAGAATAAATGTTTTTTTTAAGCACAATATAGCACAAGGAAAATTAACTCACTGTCCTTACAGGTCCCTGGAAACAAGGACTTGCAGAGTGAAAGAAACTGACACTGTCCCTACCTAGAGTTTTCTGTCCCTAGAATAAATGTTTTTTTTAAGCACAATATAGCACAAGGACAATTAACTCACTGTCCTTACAGGTCCCTGGAAACAAGGACTTGCAGAGTGAAAGAAAAAAAACACTCTCCCTACCTACAGTTTTCTGTCCCTAGAAAAAATGTTTTTTTTAAGCACAATATAGCACAAGGAAAATTAACTCACTGTCCTTACAGGTCCCTGGAAACAAGGACTTGCAGAGTGAAAGAAAAAAAACACTCTCCCTACCTACAGTTTTCTGTCCCTAGAAACAATGTTTTTTTTAATCACAATATAGCACAAGGAAAATTAACTCACTGTCCTTACAGGTCCCTGGAAACAAGGACTTGCAGAGTGAAAGAAACTGACACTGTCCCTACCTAGAGTTTTCTGTCCCTAGAATAAATGTTTTTTTTAATCACAATATAGCACAAGGACAATTAACTCACTGTCCTTACAGGTCCCTGGAAACAAGGACTTGCAGAGTGAAAGAAACTGACACTGTCCCTACCTAGAGTTTTCTGTCCCTAGAATAAATGTTTTTTTTAAGCACAATATAGCACAAGGACAATTAACTCACTGTCCTTACAGGTCCCTGGAAACAAGGACTTGCAGAGTGAAAGAAAAAAAACACTCTCCCTACCTACAGTTTTCTGTCCCTAGAATAAATGTTTTTTTTAATCACAATATAGCACAAGGACAATTAACTCACTGTCCTTACAGGTCCCTGGAAACAAGGACTTGCAGAGTGAAAGAAACTGACACTGTCCCTACCTAGAGTTTTCTGTCCCTAGAATAAATGTTTTTTTTAAGCACAATATAGCACAAGGACAATTAACTCACTGTCCTTACAGGTCCCTGGAAACAAGGACTTGCAGAGTGAAAGAAACTGACACTGTCCCTACCTAGAGTTTTCTGTCCCTAGAATAAATGTTTTTTTTAAGCACACTATAGCAGAAGCACAAAACACACTGACACTCTCCCTACCTATCCTTCTCTTTCCCTAAACTAAAGGAATCCAGGTTAAGCAAGAAAGAAATAACAGTCACTGTCCCTGCCTATGCTACTCTATCCCTGCTCCGGAACACACTACACTAGGCCGCCGTGCTGGCGGCCTTTTATAGTGTGGGGCGTGTACTAAACACCCTCAGCAATAATTGGCCACAGGCATCCTGCCTGTGGCCAATCATTGCTCTCCTCGCTGCCGGCGCTGTGATTGGCCAAGCATGCGGGGTCACAGTGCATGCTTGGCCAATCACAGCGCCTGGATGACACTGCGATGGCGTAGTGCATTGTGGGCCGTTCGCGTCACTCGAATTTGGCGCGAACGGCCCAAATCGTTCGATCTTCGTCGAACGATCGAACAGCCAATGTTCGAGTCGAACGTATGTTCGACTCGAACACGAAGCTCATCCCTAGCTGTGGCAATGCGTAGGACTTAAAAAGCTCTGCATGTCCTCCATCAACAATACGTCTGTAAAGCGTCCTGTCCTTGCCGGCATGGTCGTGGTAGGAGGAGGATTACTTTCACCTCTTCCCCTGTTAGATTCCCGTTGTGCTGTGACATCACCCTTATACGCTGTGTAAAGCATACTTTTTAATTTATTTTGGAACTGCTGCATCCTTTCCGTCTTCCTGTAATTCGGTAACATTTCTGGCACTTTCTGCTTATACCGGGGGTCTAGTAGCGTGGCCACCCAATACAGGTCGTTCTCCTTCAGCCTTTTTATACGAGGGTCCCTCAACAGGCACGACAGCATGAAAGACCCCATTTGCACAAGGTTGGATGCCGAGCTACTCATGTCCTGGTCCTCGTCCTCACTGATCTCACTGAAGGTCTGTTCTTCCCCACAGCCACGTACAACACCACGGGTACCAGATAGGTGACAACGAGCACCCTGGGATGCCTGCTGTGGTTGGTCTTCCTCCTCCTCCTCAAAACCACATTCCTCCTCAGACTCCTCCTCCTCAGACTCCTCTTCCAGCGTTGCCGCAGGTCCAGCAAGCGATGCTGATAAGGCTGTTTCTGGTGGTGGTGATGGTGACCACAACTCTTCCTCTTCCTCTTCACGCTCATCTACGGCCTGATCCAGCACTCTTCGCAGGGCACGCTCCAGGAAGAAAACAAATGGGATGATGTCGCTGATGGTGCCTTCAGTGCGACTGACTAGGTTTGTCACCTCCTCAAAAGGACGCATGAGCCTACAGGCATTGCGCATGAGCGTCCAGTAACGTGGCAAAAAAATTCCCAGCTGCGCAGAGGCTGTCCTAGCACCCCGGTCATACAAATACTCGTTGACTGCTTTTTCTTGTTGGAGCAGGCGGTCGAACATTAGGAGTGTTGAATTCCAACGTGTCGGGCTGTCGCAAATCAAGCGCCTCACTGGCATGTTGTTTCGCCGCTGGATATCTGAAAAGTGCGCCATGGCTGTGTAGGAACGCCTGAAATGGCCACACACCTTCCTGGCCTGCTTGAGGACATCCTGTAAGTCTGGGTACTTATGCACAAAGCGTTGTACAATCAGATTTAACACATGTGCCATGCACGGCTCATGTGTCAACTTGCCCAAATTCAATGCCGCCAACAAATTGCTTCCGTTGTCACACACCACTTTGCCGATCTCCAGTTGGTGCGGAGTCAGCCACTGATCCACCTGTGCGTTCAGGGCGGACAGGAGTGCTGGTCCGGTGTGACTCTCTGCTTTCAGGCAAGTCAACCCCAAGACAGCGTGACACTGTCGTATCCGGGATGTGGAATAGCCCCTGGGGAGCTGGGGGGGGTGCTGTTGATGTGGAGCAAGACGCAGCAGCAGAAGAGGACTCAGCCGAGGAGGTTATCGAAGAGGATGGAGTAGGAGGAGTAGAGGAGGTGACAGCAGGCCTGCCTGCAAGTCGTGGTGGTGTCACCACTAGGGATGAGCCGAACACCCCCGGGTTCGGTTCGCACCAGAACCTTCGAACGGACCGAAAGTTCGCGCGAATTTTCGAACCCTATTCGTTATAATGGACGCGAACGTTCGAAATCAAAATTGCTAATTACAACGGCCAATATGCATGTTAATGTCATAAAACAGGTTTGGGGACCCGGGTCCTGCCCCAGGGGACATATATCAATGCAAAAAGAAATTTTAAAAACTAAAGTTTTTTCGGGAGCAGTCATTTTAATGATGCATAAAGTGAAAAAAAAAAAAGTGAAATTTTCCTTTAAATATGGTACCTGGGGGGTGTCTAAAGTATGCCTGTGAAGTGGCATGTGTTTCCCGTGTTTAGAACTGTCCTTGCACAAAATGACATTTGTAAAGGAAAAAAAGAAGCCATTTAAAACCACTTGCGGCTTTAATGTCATGTCTTGTCCTGGCCGCCATATGGCTGAAAATCCTTGAGAAAAATGGCATGGCTACCCCATCACCCCCCCCCCCCACCCCAGCCCCTTTGGGTCTTGTATGGATACTAAGGGGGACCCCGCACCCAAAATAAAACCCTATACCTACAACCCTATATACTCTGAACAGCAGTATATAGGTGGTGCAAACAAGACATGGACTGTAGGTTTGTTCTTAAGTAGAATCTGAACAGGTACATTATGAAGTGTAGCTACATCCCAAAAAAATCAATTTTTAAGCTTTTTGGAGAACATAGGGAGGGGTTATCACCCCTGTAACATTTGCTGTCTTTGCACATCTGTTCAGAACATGTCACCTCACTTTCCGTCCCAATGACAAATGTTTTTGGAAAAGTGGGGTTTTAATTGAAACAAGGATTGGTGATAAAGCATCAGTAGAGAGGAGATACCTTTTTCCCAAATTAAATCTAACAGGATAGAATTTTCCTTCCTAGGGGTAGATTTCCTCTCACTTCCTGTTTTCTCTTGCCGTTTGCAAGTAGGAGTCGTTTGTAAGTTGGATGTTTGAAAGTAGGGGCCTGCCGTATATACTCTGCAGAAATTTGCCCTATTAGATGTTGGTGTAGCCACAAGACTGGTGGGCACAGGAATGGGCCCTGCTGTGAGTTAATAGATCAAGATTTGTACTTGCATGCACCTGTTGAACCGGGCAGAAAAATTAGGCCTTTGGTGGTGGTGGTGGTGGTGGTGGACGGTGTTGCCACAAGACTGTAAGCCCTCACAGTTACTCTTGGTGGGTGCAGGAATGGGCCCTGCTGTGAGTTATTAGATCAAGATTTGTAATTGCATGCACCTGTTGAACAGGGCAGAAAAATTGGGCCTTTGGTGGTGGTGGTGGTGGACGGTGTTGCCACAAGACTGTAGGCCCTCATAGTTACTCTTGGTGGGCGCAGGAATGGGCCCTGCTGTGAACTATTAGATCAAGATTTGTAATTACACGCCCCTGTTAAACAGGGGCTGAAAAATTGTGCCTTAGGCATTGGTGCTGGTGCCACAACACTGCAACCCCTCACAGATACTGTACTTGGAGCACAGCAGTCACACCTGTTGCGAAGCATCTTTTTAAAAAATTGTAATTACACGCCCCTGTTATACAGGGGCTGAAAAATTGTGCCTTAGGCACTGGTGCTGGTGCCACAACACTGCAACCCCTCACAGATACTGTACTCTGAGCACAGCAGTCACACCTGTTGTGAAGCATCTTTTTAAAAAATTGTAATTACACGCCCCTGTTATACAGGGGCTGAAAAATTGTGCCTTAGGCACTGGTGTGGTGGCATGGATCATTGAGGAGGAGGAAGAGGATAGTCAGTGAACATAACAGGACAGTCACTCAGCATCAGCATAGGCAGTCTTGAAGGGATGTGACAAGGTGTCTGGTAGCTGGTGGTGATCCAAGACTGATTCATTTTTATGAAGGTCAGTCGATCAACCGAGTCGGTGGACAGGCGCACCCTATGATCGGGTGACAAATCCTCCAGCAGCACTGAATGTGCGTTCGGAAAGAACGCTGGATGCAGGACAGGCCAGTAGCTCAATTGCATACTGTGCAAGCTCTGGCCAGTGATCCATCCTCAGGACCCAGTAAAGCCAGAGGATTTTCGGTGGGAAAGGTGTCCAAGTCTGACCTTGCCCTAGGTATTCCTGCACCATGTATATCAGCACGCTGGCGATGGTTGCTGGAACCGATCATACCTTGGGGCTGCGGACTAAAAAATTGTCTGAACGCATCGGTCAGACGTCCACCTTCCCCACCCGCTCCTTCTTGCTACTTGACCCGAAGCCTCAGCAACTCGTCGTCCAGGACCAGGAGTTTGTAACCTCCCAGTTTCTGGGAACGCGTTGCACAGACCGTTTCTGCAAGGCCTCCCTGAGATGTCTCATCCTCTGCTCCCTCTGCGACGGCAAGATAAGGTCCGCAACCTTACCCTTGTACCGTGTGGATCCAAGGAGAGTGGCCAGCCAGTAATGGTCACTCTCCTTGATCCGAAGACACGAGGATCCTTCCGCAGGCTTTGCAGGATCAGAGAGGCCATGCAGCGTAGGTTAGCTGAGGCATTCGGTCCGGAGTCTTCTGGGTCACTGAGGATGACATGATCGCCAGCCACCTCCTCCCAGCCACGTACAAGTCCACTGGATTGTTTGGGACTGTACATCATCCCTAAAAGACTGCTGCTGCTGATGCTGAGTGCCAGGCTCCACCTCCATGCTCACACAATCCTCCTCCTCCTCCTCCTCCTCTTCCTGTGTGATGGGTGGGACAGAAGGAACATTGTCTGGATAAAGGGGGCCTTGAGAGACAAGGAAGTCCTCCTCTTCCTGCCTCTGTTCTGCCTCAAGTGCCCTGTCCATTATCCCATGCAGCGTATGCTCCCAACAGGTGGACAAGAGGTACAGTGTCACTGATGCATGCACTGTCACTGCTCACCATCCTCGTGGCCTCCTCAAATTGGTGAGAGGACAGTGCATGCATCCCTGATCATGCTCCACTGCGTGGGGAAAAAAAGCCAAGCTCCCCTGACCCCTGTCCTGGTGCCGTAGTCGCAAAGGTACTCATTGATGGCCCTCTGCTGCGTGTGCAGTCGCTGCAGCATGGCAACGTTGAGTTTCCACCTGGTGGGCATGTCACATATTAGGCGGTTCTTGGGCAGGTTCAGCTCCTTTTGCAGCTCAGTCAGCCGAGCACTGGCATTATAAGATCGGCGGAAATGCACACAGACTTTCCTGGCCTGCCTCAGGACATCCTGTAAGCCTGGGAACCTGCCCAAGAACCGCTGCACCACCAGGTTGAGGACGTGAGCCATACAGGGCACATGGGTGAGCTGCCCCTGTCGCAGGGCGGAGAGGAGGTTGGTGCCATTATCAGAACGACCATTCCTGGCTTAAGCTGGCGTTGCGTCAACCACCTCTCGGCCTGCCCCTGCAGAGCTGCCAGAACCTCTGGCCCAGTGTGGCTCCTGTCCCCCAAACACACCAGCGCAAGCACGGCATGGCATCTTTTTGCCTGCGTCTCGCGTAGCCCCTTGTACGCCTACGGAGCACCGCTGGTTCCGAGGACAGAGCACTCGAAGAGGACATGGAGGAAGAAGAAGAGGAGGGGGGTGGAGGAGAGAGGTGTGTCACAACCAGTAGTAGCATTTTGGAGGCGTGGTGGCGGAACAACCTCCAACACTACTGCACCTTGTCCTGCATCCCTCCCAGCTGCCAATAGAGTGACCCAATGGGCCGTGAAAGAAAGATAATGTCCCTGTCCATGCCTGCTGGACCATGAGTCAGCGGTAATATGCACCTTACTGCTGACCGCCCTGTCCAGCGAGGCATGGACATTGCCTTCCACATGCCAGTAGAGAGACGGAATCGCCTTCCGTGAGAAAAAAGTGGCGTTTGGGAACCTGCCACTGAGGAACCGCACATTGAACAAACTCACGGAAGGGGGCCGAGTCTATCAACTGAAAAGGCAGCAGTTGAAGTGCTAGCAATTTAGCCAAGCTAGCATTCAACCGCTGGGCATGTGGATGGCTGGGAGTATACTTCTTTCGGACGGTCCAGCAGCTGGGGCAGGGAAATTTGCCTGCTACAATCGGACGTCGGGGTACTGCAAGTACTTGGTTGTGACACACCTAATTCTACACCTTCAGTCCTCTCAGAGCAGCTTTCAGAGAGGACTGAAAGATATAGTGGGGATGGAGATCCCAGGCTGATGAGGAGCAAGGAGAGGTCCGCTTTGTTCTTTGGTGTGGGTCTTTTATGTGTGCTTGCCAACGAGCTGCATGCAGGTCGACATATGTCTGCTCATGCTTGTGGTGCCCAAGCGGCTGATGTTTTGGCCACGCGAGATACGCTTGAGACAAATAATGAAAATAGCAGTGGTGCCGATCTGATGCACTCGTCTCAAAAAAGGCCCACACCAAAGAACTTTTGTGATAACGTGCAGAGGCAGCGCCCTGCACAGGCGGAGCTCTGCGGTGTGGTACAGTTGCTGTGCTGGCCTCTAGCTGGCCTCCAGGGGGCATCCTGCCTCGTTGGACATGTGACGCTGCATCCTCCTCCTCCTCCTCCTCTCTCCCTTCAGGCACCCACGTGGAGTCAGTGACCTCATCATCCCCTCCCTCTTCACCACTAGAGCAAACCTGGCAGTAAGCTGCAGCTGGTGGAACTCTACTGCCAGATTTGCTGTCCTTCAGCATCCCCTCTCTCTGCGCGCACACTACTGACTTCCTCAAGCTGGGTATCATCATCCGAGCCTTCGAATCGTTGGGCATCCTCCTGGAGCATGTACCCAACACTGTGCTCAAACAGTTTCGGGGGACTCCTCAGGAGGACATGGTGGGTCTAGGGAAGGGGTGGCTGATGATGCCTTTGAGTACGCGTTGGCAGCTGCTCTGCCAGTACCCTGAGCCTGGGTGAGAGAGGATGAGGAGGATGAGGAGGGCTTGGTCATCATTCTACCAAGCCTCGGCATGATGCGGCTCCACATGTCCAGCTGCCGAAAACAAAGACAAGCGTGTCCCATGGCCACGTGCTGATGACGATGCACGACCACGTCCACGGCCAGCACTGTTGTCTCTAGAAACAGAGCCTGCCTGCCCCTGTGTTCTTGCCTCGGCACGCTCTGCCTCTCCTTGGCGGTCTTCCCAGCCATTGTAGTCGGTAGTGTATATAGTATAAAAAATAGAACTCCTATGTGTGCCTCACAACACACTGTAGGTCCTATGGGTGCTGACACTAACACACTATAGGTACTATGTGTGCTGCTGACAAGAAAATATAGGAGCTCTGTTTGCTGCCACTAACACACTAGAAGTCCTAGGGGTGCTGCTGAAGAAGAAAATATAGGAGCTCTGTTTGCTGCCACTAACACACTAGAAGTCCTATGGGTGCTGCTGAGAAGAAAATATAGGAGCTCTGTTTGCTTGCCACTAACACACTAGAAGTCCTATGGGTGCTGCTGAGAAGAAAATATAGGAGCTCTGTTTGCTGCCACTAACACACTAGAAGTCCTATGGGTGCTGCTGAGAAGAAAATATAGGAGCTCTGTTTGCTGCCACCTAACACACTAGAAGTCCTATGGGTGCTTCTGAGATGAAAAATATAGGAGCTCTGTTTTGCTGCCACTAACACACTAGAAGTCCTATGGGTGCTGCTGAGAAGAAAATATAGGAGCTCTGTGTGATGCCACTAACACACTAGAAGTCCTATGGGTGCTTCTGAGAAGAAAATATAGGAACTCTGTGTGATGCCACTAACACACTAGAAGGTCCTATGGGTGCTGCTGAGAAGAAAATATAGGAGCTCTGTTTGCTGCCACTAACACACTAGAAGTCCTATGGGTGCTTCTGAGATGAAAATATAGGAACTCTGTGTGATGCCACTAACACATTAGAAGTCCTATGGGTGCTTCTGAGAAGAAAATATAGGAGCTCTGTTTGCTGCCACTAACACACTAGAAGTCCTATGGGTGCTTCTGAGATGAAAATATAGGAGCTCTGTTTGCTGCCACTAACACACTAGAAGTCCTATGGGTGCTGCTGAGAAGAAAATATAGGAGCTCTGTGTGGATGCCACTAACACACTAGAAGTCCCTATGGGTGCTTCTGAGATGAAAATATAGGAACTCTGTGTGATGCCACTAACACACTAGAAGTCCTATGGGTGCTGCTGAGAAGAAAAAATAGGAGCTCTGTTTGCTGCCACTAACACACTAGAAGTCCTATGTGTGCTGTTGAGAAGAAAATATAGGAGCTCTGTGTGATGCCACTAACACACTAGAAGTCCTATGGGTGCTTCTGAGATGAAAAGATAGGAACTCTGTGTGATGCCACTAACACATTAGAAGTCCTATGGGTGCTGCTGAGAAGAAAACTATAGGAGCTCTGTTTGCTGCCCACTAACACACTAGAAGTCCTATGGGTGCTGCTGAGAAGAAAATATAGGAGCTCTGTGTGATGCCACTAACACACTAGAATTCCTATGGGTGCTGCTGAGAAGAAAATATAGGAGCTCTGTGTGATGCCACTAACACACTAGAAGTCCTATGGGTGCTGCTGAGAAGAAAATATAGGAGCTCTGTTTGCTGCCACTAACACACTAGAAGTCCTATGGGTGCTTCTGAGATGAAAAGATAGGAGCTCTGTTTGCTGCCACTAACACACTAGAAGTCCTATGGGTGCTGCTGAGAAGAAAATATAGGAGCTTCTGTGTGATGCCACTAACACACTAGAAGTCCTATGGGTGCTTCTGAGATGAAAATATAGGACTCTGTGTGATGCCACTAACACACTAGAAGTCCTATGGGTGCTGCTGAGAAGAAAATATAGGGAGCTCTGTTTGCTGCCACTAACACACTAGAAGTCCTATGTGTGCTGTTGAGAAGAAAAATATAGGAGCTCTGTGTGATGCCACTAACACACTAGAAGTCCTATGGGTGCTTCTGAGATGAAAATATAGGAACTCTGTGTGATGCCACTAACACATTAGAAGTCCTATGGGTGCTGCTGAGAAGAAAATATAGGAGCTCTGTGTGATGCCACTAACACACTAGAAGTCCTATGGGTGCTGCTGAGAAGAAAATATAGGAGCTCTGTGTGATGCCACTAACACATTAGAAGTCCTATGGGTGCTTCTGAGAAGAAAATATAGGAGCTCTGTTTGCTGCCACTAACACACTAGAAGTCCTATGGGTGCTGCTGAGAAGAAAATATAGGAGCTCTGTTTGCTGCCACTAACACACTAGAAGTCCTATGGGGTGCTTCTGAGATGAAAATATAGGAGCTCTGTTTGCTGCCACTAACACACTAGAAGTCCTATGGGTGCTGCCTGAGGAAGAAAATATAGGAGCTCTGTGTGATGCCACTAACACACTAGAAGTCCTATGGGTGCTTCTGAGATGAAAATATAGGAACTCTGTGTGATGCCACTAACACACTAGAAGTCCTATGGGTGCTGCTGAGAAGAAAATATAGGAGCTCTGTTTGCTGCACTAACACACTAGAAGTCCTATGGGTGCTGCTGAGAAGAAAATATAGGAGCTCTGTGTGATGCCACTAACACACTAGAATTCCTATGGGTGCTGCTGAGAAGAAAATATAGGAGCTCTGGTGATGCCACTAACACACTAGAAGTCCTATGGGTGCTGCTGAGAAGAAAATATAGGAGCTCTGTTTGCTGCCACTAACACACTAGAAGTCCTATGGGTGCTGCTGAGAAGAAAATATCGGAGCTCTGTGTGATGCCACTAACACACTAGAAGTCCTATGGTGCTGCTGAGAAGAAAATATAGGAGCTCTGTGTGATGCCACTAACACACTAGAAGTCCTATGGGTGCTGCTGAGAAGAAAATATAGGAGCTCTGTTTGCTGCCACTAACACACTAGAAGTCCTATGGTGCTGCTGAGAAGAAAATATAGGAGCTCTGTTTGCTGCCACTAACACACTAGAAGTCCTATGGGTGCTGTTGGGGCGCAATGCTGTGCTAACAGCACTTGCGGTTGGTACTACTGCAATACTGTACTAACAGTAAGCACGCACCAGACTAATCCCCAGCAGCAGCTAATACACGCTAACTGTGCAATCAGCAGCAATGAACGATCAATGACTTAGGTAGCAATGGTTTAGCAAAGAAATAGCCAATGGTTTAGCAAAGAAGAGCAAATCTTTCAGTATCAAGCAAAGACAGAATCAGCAGACTGATCTCTCCTAAAGCCGGAACTCATGTGACCGGGGCCGATGGCGTGGCGGCCTTTTAAATGGTGGGGCGTGTACTAAAGCCCCTGAGCTGTAATTGGCTACAGGCGTCCTGCCTGTAGCCAATTATTGCTCTCCGAGTTTCGGGCGCTGTGATTGGCCAAGCATGCGGGGTCACAGTGCATGCTTGGCCAATCATCAGCCAGCAATGCACTGCGCCGGCCGCGCCCGGCCGCAATGCATTGCGGGGCCGCTCGCATCACACGAATGTGATGCGAACGGCCCAAAATAGTTCTGGGCTCGACGAGCGAGCGAACGCCCGGTGCTCGATTCGAACATGGGTTCGAATCGAGCACCGGGGCCCATCCCTAGTCACCACCAACTCCTCTGCAGAGCCACGCATTACATGCTTGGCAGCCGTCAGCAGGTTTACCCAATGAGCAGTGTAGGTGATATACCTGCCCTGACCGTGCTTTGCAGACCAGGTATCAGTGGTCAGATGGACCCTTGCCCCAACACTGTGTGCCAGACATGCCATACTTCCTTTGCACAATAGAGTACAGGTTGGGGATTGCCTTTTGTGAAAAGAAATTTCGGCCGGGGTACCTTCCACTGCGGTGTCCCAATAACTACAAATTTTTTGAAGGCCTCAGACTCCACCAGCTTGTATGGTAAAAGCTGGCGGGCTAAGAGTTCCGACAAGCCAGCTGTCAGACGCCGGGCAAGGGGGTGACTCTGTGACATTGGCTTCTTACGCTCAAACATGTCCTTGACAGACACCTGACTGTGGGCAGATGAGCAGGAACTGCTCAAGGCGAGAGACGTAGTGTCAGATGGTTGAGAGGGGGCAAGGAGGACAGCAGTGGTTGACGTGGCTGAAGATGCTGGACCAGGAGGAGGATGGTGGCTTTGAGCTTGTGTGCTGCTTGTACTCGTCATCATGTGTTGATCCCATAGGCGTTTGTGATGTGAGATCATGTGCCCTTCGCAAAGCAGTTGTACCTAGGTGGGTGTTGGATTTCCCACGACTCAGTTTCTTTTGGCACAGGTTGCAAATGGCATCGCTGTTATCAGAGGCAGACACACAAAAAAAATGCCACACTGCTGAGCTTTGCAATGGCGGCATTCTGGTGGTGGCAACAGCAAGCGTTGATTGGCGTGCTGTCTGGCTGACCCCGGGTGCCGATACATGCTGTCTGACTGTGCCACTAGCTCCTTGCGACGACCTACCCCTCCTTCCAACTCGTCTCCTCCTCCTCTCTGTCTCCCCATCTGAACTTTTCCCCGTTCTTCTTCTCTTCGAGCGGGCACCCACGTGACATCCACATCGTCATCATCAACCGCTTCACTTGTATCTGACAACTCAGCAAAGGAAGCAGCAGCGGGTACAACATCATCATCATCACACCGTACATCCATGTGTGTAATGCTGCCTGACTGAGACATATCCCTTTTATCTACATCCTCTGGCAATAATGTTTGCGCATCACTCATTTCTTCCAACTCATGTGTAAATAACTCCTCTGACAGATCAAGTGAAGCAACTGTGGTGCTAGTGTTGGTGGTGGCGGCAGGCGGGCGAGTGGGAACTTGAGAGGTGCCCAAAGCTGAGCTGGAGAAGGATGGTGCGTCAAGGTTCCGAGCGGAAGCTGTAGAAGATTGGCTGTCCTGTGTTAGCCAGTCAACTATGTCCTCAGAACTTTTCGAGTTCAGGGTACGTGGCCCCTGAACACTGGGCATTATTCTTGGGCCAAAGGGAATCACAGCACCACGACCACGACAGCCCCTGCGGGGTGGCCTGCCTCTGCCTGTCATTTTTTTTTAGATTAGTTTAGTTGTACTATGTGTGCAAGCTACTGTGACACCAGATTTGAGTGGCACTGTGCACTGGCAGAAGTTGGCACAGTAGACACTGTAGGTCTGACACACACGCTGGCAGGCAACTGACTGCTCATCTACTGCAGTCAAAACTGTTGTGGTTTTTTTTATGTAAGCTACTGTGCCGGGGAAAAAAAACAAGCAGACTGGTGTTTTACCAGCCCTAAAAAGGGCTTTTTGGGGTGCTGTCAGGACGCTGTGCTTACAGCAGAGATCAGATGAGTCTTTCAGGAGTGGAGTGAACACTGAATACACTGGCCTATAGCTTTCCCTATAAAATCAGCAGCAGCTAAACTGTCCCTCCTCTGGCTAACACTGCAGCTTAAGTTCAGACTGAATCTAAAATAGATGCTGTCCAGGAAAAAACAAAAAAGCAGACTGGTGTTTTACCAGCCCTAAAAAGGGCTTTTTGGGGTGCTGTCAGGACGCTGTGCTTACAGCAGAGATCAGATGAGTCTTTCAGGAGTGGAGTGAACACTGAATACACTTGCCTATAGCTTTCCCTATAAAATCAGCAGCAGCTAAACTGTCCCTCCTCTGGCTAACACTGCAGCTTAAGTACAGACTGAATCTAAAATAGATGCTGTCCAGGAAAAAACAAAAAAGCAGACTGGTGTTTTACCAGCCCTAAAAAGGGCTTTTTGGGGTGCTGTCAGGACGCTGTGCTTACAGCAGAGATCAGATGAGTCTTTCAGGAGTGGAGTGAACACTGAATACACTTGCCTAGCCTAGCTTTCCCTATAAAATCAGCAGCAGCTAAACTGTCCCTCCTCTCGCTAAGACTGCAGCTTGAGAATGAATCTAAAATGGATGCTGTCCAGGAGGTGGGAGGGTCTGGGAGGGAGGGTATGCTGCTGATTGGCTGGAATGTGTCTGCTGACTGTGAGGTACAGGGTCAAAGTTTGCTCAATGATAATGAATAGGGGGCGGACCGAACATCGCATATGTTCGCCGGCCGCGGCGAACGCGAACAAGCTATGTTCACCGGGAACTGTTCGCCGGCGAATAGTTCTGTACATCTCTACTGCGGTGCAGACATCGAGGGACTGCAGGACAGGTAAGTGTCCATTTATTAAAAGCCAGCAGCTGCAGTATGTGTAACTGCTGGCTTTTAATTTTTTTTTTTCCCGGAACACCACTTTAAGCATCAGTAAAATCACTGCTCCCGAAAAAAACAGACGTTTTTAAAACTTTTTTTTGCATTGATACATGTCCCCTGGGGCAGGACCCCGGTCCCCAAACACTTTTTTATGACAATAACTTGCATATTAACCTTTAAAATTAGCACTTTTGATTTTTCATGTTCGTGTCCCATAGACTTTAACGGTGTTCGCGTGTTCGAACAAATTTTTTTGCCTGTTCGCATGTTCTGCTGCGAACCGAACCGGGGGGGGGGGGGGGGGTGTTCGGCTCATCACTAATAGTCATCTATAATTGTTAATTAACTTGGCCTCCGGAAGATTTACCCCCCTTCATGACCAGGACATTTTTTTGTAATACAGCACTGCATTACTTTAACTGACAATTGCGCAGTCATGCAACAAACACTGTACATAAATTTAATTTATGTAATTTTTTTTCCCACAAATAAAGCTTTCTTTTGGTGGTATTTGATCACCACTGCGTTTTTTACCTGCACACTGTATGAGGATCCAGGTTGAGCAGGGCCGCCATCAGGAATTTTGGGGCCCCTTACACAGCTTCAGGCATGGGCCCCCTGGGGACCTCTGGGCCCCTTACAAAAAAATAAAAAAAAATAAAAAAATTGAAATAAAAAAAATAAAAAAATAAAAATTAAATAAATAAATTAATAATAAAAAAAATTATAAACAAAATTCTTAAAAAAAATGGGAGGTTTCCATCCGGGGCCCTGGGGACCTCAAGGACTCTGGGGACCTCTGGGCCCCTTACAAAAACAAAAACAAATACAATTTTATAAAATAAAAAAATAAAAAAAATTCAATACAAAAATGAATAATAAAAAAATTATAAAAAAAGGGAGGTTTCCATCTGGGGCCCTGGGGACCTCCGGGCCCCTTACAAAATTTTTTTATAAAATAAATAAAAAAAAAATTTAATAAAATAATTAATAATAAAAAAAATATATATTTTTTTTCTTTAAAAAAGGGGGGTTGACATTCGGGGCCATGGGAAACTCCGGGCCCCTGGGGACCTCTGGGCCCCTTACAAAAAAAAGGGGGGCCATCCGGGCCCCTTACAGGTGTACTGCCTGTACCCCCCTGATGGCGGCCCTGAGGCTGAGAAACTGAAGCCCTGGGACCCGGTTGCTGGAATCTGCTGATCGCCAAGCCATTGGGACCAGACTAGTCGCCTGTTGGGAAGGGTGAGCTTAACTGCGTGCCTTAAATCCCCACTTCACACTGGTAACACAACAAAGACTGCTCACACTAATTAGGCCAACTGCCATTTTTTACCCACCCACTCAGAGGGACATTTTATCTCTACCACCTAAAGAAGGGCCCCACCAAAAGCTGGGAAACATTGAATATCAGTGGTCAGGTACTTTCAGCTTGGTTCAGGGGTTCCTCATACAATAGAGATGCATACACCCACCCGCCATAGGGGTGATAGGCATAGCCTGCACAGAAGGACTTTTTTTTTTTTGTCTTCTAAGGTAGTTGGTGCCATTCTGGAGACTCTAGTTACATCTGGTATAGTTCAGTTTAACCTTGCTAGAGCTCATTTAGCTTTAAGCTAGTGGATTATTGACCAACTATCTATTATAGTGTCCTTAAGTCTGGGTAATTGCCTGTTTATTGATTTACACCTTGTTTGTCTGCATTACCGTAATACATTTACCTATTTCATCACCAAGCTGCTTGTGACTTAATTCCTCTGCAGTATCATATAGTGGTAGTGTACTAACGCTTAAGTCACACACACACATGCAATAGGCTTTTAGTCTATGACCAAGTGTGTCAGAGGGAATCGAGCAGTTAAGAGAGTCGTGGACCCATCACCATCAGCAGCCCCTGTGGGGGGAAATCGCTACACAGGTTACCAGTTTAGAGTCAAACGTGAGATCTGGCGCTAGAATTATTGCTCTCACTCTGACATTTGACATGTGTGGTGCAATCAATGTTTACATATGTGTGTGATCAGGGCCACCATCAGGGAGGTACAGGCAGTACACCTGTAAGGGGCCCGGAGGTCCCTAGGGGCCCGGATGCCCCCTCCCTTTTTTTTTTTATATATATATTTTTTTTATTTTATTTATTTTTTTATTTTTTTGTAAGGGGCCCAGTGGTCCCCAGGGGCCCGTAGTTCCCCAGGGCCCCGATAGTCAACCCCCCTTTTTTTCATTTTTTTATAATTTATTTTTTTTATTAATTTTTTTGATTTCATTTATTTTTATTTTTTTATTTGTTATTTTTTTATTTTTTTATTTTTTATTTTTTTTTATACGGGGCCCAGAGGTCCCCAGAGGCCTGGAGGTCCCCAGGGCCCCAGAAGGCAACCTCCCTTTTTTTTTTTTTTTTTATTATTATTTTTTTCAAATTATTATTATTATTATTTTTTGTAAGGGGCCCAGAGGTCCCCAGGGCCCCGGATGGCAACCCCCCCCCTTTTTTTTGTTCTTTTGTTTTTTTTTGTGTTCGTCAGTACCCAAAGCCCCCCCGACCTCAACAATTCGCGGCGGCAGCACCCCCCCCCTTTGCGGCAGCCCCCCCCTTCAATTTGCGGCAGCCCCCCCCCGCTTCTCAATTCGCGGTGGCAGCACCCCCCTCCCCCCCTCGGTTCTCCTCTGCTCCAGGGGGCCCATGCCTGAAGCTGTGTAAGGGGCTAAGGGGCCCCAAAATTCCTGATGTGTGTGATTGCATTTGTGTGTGTGCACGGAGCAAAGGCTGTGCTCGATTTTTTTTTTTACATTTTTAACACTGTCTAATTTTTATTTTTGGATCAACTTTATTGCTATCGCACTGGATGAACAACATCCCTTATGATAGCTGGGCCAGTGACTACTCTTTATGGATAGATTTTAGACCCCGATCCCTCCTCTGCCCTCCTCTGCCCTCCTCTCATAGGTGTGCACAGCCTATTGCATTAGGGTGTGCACCCCAAAAGCTCTAACACATATGGGTTTGACATATTTACCGGCCTCTTCCCCACTCTCCATCCTGAAACAATGGGAGGAAGGGGGAGCCAGGGAGCAAATGGGGGGCCCGGGCAACAGAAGGAAGAGGAACAGGGAAAGGAGGGGTGGCATATATTAGTATTGATCCCCTATATTTTCCTCCTTTGGCAGCTGAATGTTGACAAAAGGGAGAGGAGGAGAAGCCTACTTTTAGCTGCTGCAGGAGGAAAATACAGATCTGTTCCACTAAATTCAACCCCCCGCCACTTCTCCTGTCCAGGTTCTGAGGGTCGGCAAGGAAGGATTGCAGTTTACCTATCACCTGCCCACCATTGACAGGTTTCCAACTCCAGGATTAGGGTGTGCCCAGGCACACCTGGCACACCCCTTGCGCACGCCTATGCCCTCCAAGGCAAGCTGATTGGCTGTTTTACTGGCTGGGAATGGCCAGTAAAAAAAGAACTGAGACTGGAAGTGACAAAATCCTCACTGCTTCTGTCTTCATTCATCACCCGGGGGGGGGGGATGTTCTTTCCTGTCCTCTGTCTACAGCCGTCCTGACAGTTTGACAGTTTGCAGAGGTGCGGGGCTCCCTAGGAATGGCAGCAGAAGGGGGGGGGCTATAACAGTGATTGGGTGGCTGTTGGATCACTTTTACCTAAAAGCCCATCCCTGGCTGCAGCCATAGTCCTGGTATAACCGCTTCCACCCAAGGCCATATATATATATATTTATATATATAGTAGGGCTGTTACTGATTACAAATTTTGTGTTCGATTAATCAAATTTTTTTTTTAATCGATTAATCTACTAATTTTGATTAATTATAACGCACATACAGATCCAACTACTTTTAGCCGATCTCCTTGCAGGCTGATTCCCAGTGCAGTGACCAACCACTGGAAAAATCGATAGCAGGATACAAAAAAACACACAAAGGCAGCGCTCAATGGGAATAGCATTAAAACTTTTATTGTCTTCAAGTAACAAAATAAATATTGCACTGGAGATAAAAATCGATGTGGCTACACAAACTGTAAAAATGGTGAGAGTAATACCAAACGGTAGCAAAAGCAGTCATAAGAACATGTAGCCAAGTATGATACTGGTATAAAAATGTGTACAACGATACCACTGCTGAATCCAGATAAGGAGGGGTTAACATCAGTCCGTCGGCATGTAGATGTCCCGTGAAGGGAACTATCACAACTCCCAGTGGATGGCTGTAGAATCCCAGGTTGATAGAGGGAAGTGATGGAGGGAAGTGTAACAGCCCTTGCGTGTGGCAGATAGTAAGGTCCCGCCGGCATGCAGATATGAAGGCACAGCAAAGGAGCCCTTCAGATGGACACGGCAAGCCCCGCCGGTGTCCGTGACATCACTGGATCTCCGACAGAACTCCTTGAGGACCCCGAAGGCGGCGGAGAGGTGAGTACTGATCAAAAGAATTTTGATCGATCAAAAAAAATAATCGATTAATCGAGGAATTAATAGTTAATTTCCACAGCCCTAATATATATATATATATATATTATATATATATATATATATATATATATACAGTAAAACCTTGGTTTGAGAGTAACTTGGTTTGAAAGCATTTTTGCAAGATAAGCAAAATTTGTAAATAAATCTTGACTTGATATACAAGCGGTGTCTTGATATACAAGTAGCGTCACAACTGAGTATAAAAGAGAAGAGAGGCACCTCTAAGTGTAGCAATGTGGTTACATTTAATGAAGGTACAACATTTAGCAACAAATTGCTACACTTGGAGGCGCCTCTCTTCTCTTTAATACTCTGGAGCTCCTGCTTAGTTTTGCTTCTAATCCCCTTGCGGAGGCTTCCATGTGTGGATGGACATTTTATGGTTACACAACCTGATCACATGGCTACAATCTTTTTATATGGACTATAAACTGAAGGACTTATGAATAAATGGTTGTGGAACGAACATGGGCATCCGCTGAACTTTTTTCAGGGGGGGGGGGCATCATTTTAAGGTCATCCATGCTTCTTTGGGGGCAGTGGAGCAGCGCTGTATACACCACACTCCTCCATCGCCCCTGCCCATTGAAATAAATAGGCACCGCTTCCAAAGCGCCTACAAAGCGCTTCGGCAGCGGCGATACACAGTTGCATTTAACCCTGTCTTTGACCGCTAGCTGGGGTTATTGCAACACAGGGGGCAAGTGTCTTCACTCTGACTTCAACACTCTTACGATTCCAGGGGGGGGGGGCAATTGACCCCCCTTGCCCTATGGAGCGGACGCCCATGGGAACGAATCATTTGAGATTTTTATTGATTTCTTATGGGGAAATTTGCTTTGATATACAAGTGCTTTGGATTACAAGCATGTTTCTGGAACGAATTATGCTCGCAATCCAAGGTATTACTGTATATATATATATGGCCTAAGGGTTGGAAGTGGTTAAAATACTTCTATTTGCGCTGGAACTTTCTGAAAAGCATTTGGTACAAAGCTGGTGTCTTGGCATGTAATTATGTGCATTTATGCATGTTGTGTAGGCAGGTGACGCTAGCTAGTCTGCCACTAGGTGGCTCTGTTCTAGAATAGTGTCTGGTTACAGCTGGTGTTAGGTCCCTTTTTAGTGAGAGCCCTCCTGCTGTTATGTGTGAGTCAGTACCCAATTATAAGCCAGGTTGGGAGGAGCCCCAGTGTACTCGGGGCTAGGGTTGCCACCTGTCCAGGATTCACCCGGACAGTCCGGGTTTTGAATCATGTGTCCGGGTTTCAGTCTGCCTGAAACCCGGACACGTTATTCAGACCGGGCTGTGGCTCCCCAAGTGACCGAGACAGTCACACCCAAATCTGGTGCTGTACGGACGGATGGCTGTCTGAGGGCAGGTTCAGCATCACTGGGGGGGAGGGTGGCAGGTCGATGATGTCAGCAAGAGCAGTTTGGCCACACCCACTGTTCACTGCAGTGCGCATAGTTACTACTCTCCTTGTGGCACCCAGGTCTTTTATAATCCTATAGTGTATACTGCGGGGGGGGGGGGATTGTCTTTGTGCCACTAAAGTATTTGGCTTGAAGAAAAGGTGGCAACCTTACTGGGGGCATGGGGCTAAACACCCCACACCAGTACAGATGTAACCTGTGGACCTGGAGGTCCTGCACAGGGCTGGCTGGAGGCTGGGGAGGAGTAGACCTTCACCTAAGAGAGCCCAAGGCTGTAGACTTCCTGACCCTTATAGAGGTGGGGGCTAGGGCAGGTTGCAAAAGGCCTTTTAGTTCCCTGAGTGAAGCTATCCTCCTGGAGGGTCCCGGGAAAAGTGTACCCATGGAGGAGAGGCCTACAGAGATCCCATTCCTGTGAGTACTAATGACCCCAGGTGGAAGGTGAGACTGTCAGAAGGAGATGGTGCTTAAAAGTGCTGCAAATGCTTTCACATGTGACTGCTGCGGACCGTCCACTAAACGTAATTGCGCACACCTCCCAAGTTTTTGAGATGGGCAGGGACTGATGTGAATGTACAATGTAATGTAAAGCGCTGCGTAAATTGACGGCGCTATATAAGTACCTGAAAATAAATAAATAAAGGGCCAGTTTTCTATCCTTCAAACTGTAGGGAGGCCGGACTGTGGCCATTGGGAGAAGAAAATGTCCTGGCAACAGTGGGATTAAACAATGCCCTATCGTTCGTATTAGGGGTGTAATAGTGCCCCATTATCGGTATCGATGGAAGAAATTATGCCCCATCATTGGTGTCGGTGGGAGGAATAGTGCCCCATCATTGGTATTAATGAAAGGAAGAGTGTCCCATCGTTGGTATCCATGGGTGGAATAGCGCCCCATTGTTGGTGTCAGTGGGAGGAATAGTGCCCCATCATTGGTATCAATAGAAGAAATAGTGCCCCATCATTGGTGTCAGTGGGGGGAATAGTGCCCCATTATTGGTGTCAGTGGGAGGAATAGTGCTCCATCATTGGTATCAATAGAAGAAATAGTGCCCCATCATTGGTGTCAGTGGGGGGAATAGTGCCCCATTATTGGTGTCAGTGGGAGGAATAGTGCCCCATCATTGGTATCAATAGAAGAAATAGTGCCCCATCATTGGTGTCAGTGGGAGGAATAGTTCCCCTATTATTGGTGTCAGTGGGAGGAATAGTTCCCCTATTATTGGTGTCAGTGGGAGGAATAGTGCCCCATTATTGGTATTATTGGATGGAATAGTGCCCCATTATTGGTATTATTGGATGGAATAGTGCCCCATTGTTTGTATTATTGGATGGAATAGTGCCCCATTATTGGTATTATTGGATGGAATAGTGCCCCATCATTGGCATCAATGGGAGGTCTAGTGTGCCAATGTCAATGAGAGGACTAATGCCCAATTGATCAATGTCAGTGGCAGGATCTATGCCCCACTGTTGCTGACAGTGGGGGGGGGGGATATTACTCCATGGGCCGGATGAAAGCAAGCAAGGGGCCACATCCGGCCCCCGGGCCACTGTTTGGAGACCACTGGTTTATGTCATTTCCTAAGTACATTCAGTAAATTGCAGCAACCCTATTGGTGTGGACATTCCTTCTTTTGGGCACATAAAGGGCAACAGTGAGCCAGCAGTGTTGTGTGGAGGACCCTGGCAAGAGTGGGGCACAATATGGAGGAGGGAGGCGGGGCAGTGGTATAGTAGGGGCAGGAGTGGGGCAGGGCGCTAACATCTAGCCAATCACAAAGCCCCTCTTACAGGTGTATGGCGTTTTGGAAGCGTCCGAGTGTAAAATAATTCTACTGCCCAGAAACTGGAATGAATTTCCGCGTGTATACTGCGCAAATTATGCCCGTAAGCTCCTCCCCTTTTTATGCCCCTGAACGCTGCTCTAAAATATGCGTCTAATCGCCACAATGTGCATGGACCCATTGGCTGGAATCAGGGCCGCCATCAGGAATTTTGGGGCCCCTTACACAGCTTCAGGCATGGGCCCCCTGGAGCAGAGTATAACCAGGGGGGGGGGGTTCTGCCGCCGTAAATTGAGAAGCGGGGGGGCTGGCATGAATTTAGAAGCGGGGGGTGCTGTCGCCGCGAATAGTTGAGGTCGGGGGTGCTCTGACAAACAAAAAAAACAACAAAAGAAAAAGGGGGTGTTGCCATCCGGGGACCTGGGACCTCCGGGCCTCTGGGGACCTCTGGGACCCTTTAAAAAAAAAAATTATAAAAAAAAAGGGGGGTTGCCATTCGGGGCCCTGGGGACCTCTGGGCCCCTTACAAAATAAATAAATAAATAAATAAACAAAAAAAAAGGGGGGTTGCCATCCGGGGCCCTGGGGACCTCTGGGCCCCTTACAAAGAAAAAAATTTAAATAAAAAAAACAATAAAAAAAAAACGGGGGGTTGCCATCCGGGGGCCCCTTACAAAAATAAATAAATAAATAAACAAAAATTTAAATTTAAAAAATAAATAAATAAATAAATAAATAAAGGGGGTTAAATAAATAAATAAACAAAAATAAAAAAATATATAAAAAATTATAAAAAATAAAAAATAAAAAAAGGGGGGTTGCCATCCGGGCCCCTGGGGACCTCAGGGCCCCTTACAAAAAATAAATAAATAAATAAACAACAATTTAAAAAAAAAAAAATTATAAATAAAAAAAAAGGGGGGTTGCCATTCGGGGCCCTGGGGACCTCTGGGCCCCTTAAAAAAATAAATAAATAAATAAACAAAAAAAAATAATAAAATGTATTTAAAAAAAAGGGGGGTTGCCATCCAGGCCCCTGGGGACCTCTGGGCCCCTTACAAAGAAAAAAAAAAAGAATAAAAATATAAAAAAAACGGGGGGTTGCCATCCGAGCCCCTGGGGACCTCCGGGCCCCTTACAGGTGTACTGCCTGTACCCCCCTGATGGCGGCCCTGGCTGGGATGGAGGCCCTTAATCTGCAGTGGTTGCTGGTTTGATGGCTGCACGGCCCCCATTGCGGTCACTCCGCCCCCCCTCCTCTTTTCCATGGTCGGAGTGGGCCCCCGGCCGCCCCTTTATGCGAGCCATCGTGGAAGGTCATTAGTAAAACGTAATGTACTATTTAGTGACAGAAGACATCTCCGCCGGCTTTTTTTTTTTTTTTTTTTACGGCGTGGAAGGGCCGCAGTGTTTTTGTCAGCCATTGATTGATATCTTGATTAATTTCCAGAAGGCATTTTTTTTTTACCAGGTGTTAACGGCGGGCAGATTGGGGGCTGCCTCAATACCCTTCATGCCATATTATGTCCACAGACATGCTCGCTTACAGCTCTGGCCTATTGTTCGGCTCTGGCAGACTTGGGAACTCCCTGGGGCTCGGCCCATAAAGAGATTTCTGTTAGAAGCCGCACAGCTCATTGTGAAAAAATTGTCCCTGGAAAAAATTAGCATGGTACAAGGACGCAGGCGTCATGTAGCACAAATGACAGCTGCGTTACTGAAACAATGGGGATGAAATGGCTTCTTTTTTATTTTTTTGCAGCGGGGCCATTTCTCATGTAAATTTTCCCCACACGGAGTTCTGCGCTGCCCCATCGCAGATAAAACACGCTCTCCTTCCTCCGACTTCTGCCTCTCTGCTAAGCTCTCCGTCCCGAGGTCGCTGGGCCGCCTCCAACAAAACGACGCACGGGGCTACGGGGAGGGCTAACAAAGCGGAAAAAAAAATGCTACTTTGCACAAATGTAACATTTCCCCCTTTTCGACTTAATCCGAACGTTCGACGGTCGCAGCGCGTGTGGCGGCGTGATAATACGGGGTGGGATAATAAGGCTGAATGTCAAATGTATGATGTGGAAAAACGCTTTCATGTAACCAATCACAGTTAACATTTAAGTTACAGTGCCTGGAGAGATGTGGGGCCTGGGATACAATGTATAGGGGGGTGCAAATTTACTACGATACAGTATACAGCGCCTTGAAAAAAGTATTCATACCCCTTGCAATTGTCCACATGTTGCCATGTTACAACCAAAAACGTAAATGTATTTTATTGGGATTTTATGTGATGGACCAACACAAAGTGGCACATAATTGTGAAGTGGAAGGAAAATGATAAATGGTTTTCAACATTTTTTACAAATAAAAATGTGAAAAGTGTGGGGGGGCATTTGTATTCAGCCCCCTTTACTCTGATACCCCTAACTAAAATCTAGTGGAACCAATTGCCTTCAGAAGTCACCTAATTAGTAAATAGAGTCCACCTGTGTGTAATGTAATCTCAGTATAAATACAGCTGTTCTGTGAAGCCCTCAGAGGTTTGTTAGAGAACCTTAGTGAACAAACAGCATCATGAAGGCCAAGGAACACACCAGACAGGTCAGGGATAAAGTTGTGGAGAAATATAAAGCAGGGTTAGGTTCTAAAAAAAATCTCCCAAGCTTTGAACATCTCACGGAGCTCTGTTCAATCCATCATCAGAAAATGGAAAGAGTATGGCACAACTGCAAACCTACCAAGACATGGCCGTCCCCCTAAACTGACCGGGCCGGGCAAGGAGAGCATTCATCAGAGAAGAAGCCAAGAGGCCCATGGTAACTCTGGAGGAGCTGCAGAGATCCACAGCTCAGGGGGGAGAATCTGTCCACAGGACAACTATTAGTCGTGCTTCTCCACAAATCTGCCCTTTATGGAAGAGTGACAAGAAGAAAGACATTGGTGAAAGAAAGTCATAAGAAGTCCTGTTTGTAGTTTGTGAGAAGCCATGTGGGGGACACAGCAAACATGTGATGTGGGGGACACAGCAATCATGTGGGGGACACAGCAAACATGTGGGGGACACAGCAATCATGTGGGGGACACAGCAAACATGTGGGGGACACAGCAATCATGTGGGGGACACAGCAAACATGTGGGGGACACAGCAAACATGTGGGGGACACAGCAAACATGTGGAAGAAGGTGCTCTGGTCAGATGAGACCAAAATTCAACTTTTTGGCCTAAAAGCAAAACGCTATGTGTGGCGGAAAACTAACACTGCACATCACCCTGAACACACCATCCTCACTGTGAAACATGGTGGTGGCAGCATCATGTGGTGGGGATGCTTTTCTTCAGCAGGGACAGGGAAGCTGCTCAGAGTTGATGGGAAGATGGATGGAGACAAATACAGGACAATCTTAGAAGAAAACCTGTTAGAGTCTGCAAAAGACTTGAGACTGGGGGGAGGTTCACCTTCCAGCATGACAACGACCCGAAACATCCAGCCAGAGCTACAATGGAATGGTTTAGATCAAAGCCTATTCATGTGTTAGAATGGCCCAGTCACAGTCCAGACCTAAATCACATTGAGAATCTGTGGCAAGACTTGAAAATTGCTGATCACAGACGCTCTCCATCCAATCTGACAGAACTTGAGATATTTTACAAAGAAGAATGGGCAGAAATGTCCCTCTCTAGATGTGCAAAGCTGGTAGAGACATCCCCAAAAAGACTTGCAGCTGTAATTGCAGAGAAAGGCGGTTCTACAAAGTATTGACTCCGGGGGGCGCCATACAAATGGCCCTCCCCCACACTTTTCACATATTTATTTGCAAAAAATGTTGAAAACCATTTATCATTTTCCTTCCACTTCACAATTATGTGACACTTTGTGTTGGTTTATCACATAAAATCCCAATAAAATACATTTAAATTTTTGGTTGTAACATGACAAAATGTGGAAAATTCCAAGGGGTATGAATACTTTTTCAAAGCACTGTAAAGAGGAACTTTCGTTAGTTTTTTTTCATTTTTAAGGCTTATTCAGGCAGGGTGCGGTAGCCAATCTGATGCCCCCAAAAAAGACCGCCACATCACCGCTTTACTCACTGACAGTACTTGTCCTGGCCGGGAATGCCTGGAGGAGCACAATCCCCGCCCCCTGCTTGTGATTGGAGAAATCATAAATCCCGCCTCTTGTGTCCAATCACTGTGCTATGATTCGTTACAGCACAGGCTGATTTTTGGGAAGGAGGAGTGTCCCTGAATGGGAGTTTGGAAATGTGGTCACCCTAGGAGGCGCTGCTGCGCGACTCCCGCATGCGCAGTGCGCCGCACCCGGCGGCTGCATTGCTGGATCGCAGGACAGGTGAGTGACTGTTCAGTAAAAGTCAGCAGTTACACTTTTTGTAGCTGCTGACTTTTAATAAACCCAAAAATAAACGCTCTGGAGCAGCTGCACTTCACAAAATGCCATTAGTAAATCACCCTCAAAATGTCTGGTCTGCTACATGATTGTTTCGCACTAGAGGTGAGCCGAACATCCCCTCCCCCCCCCCCCCCTTTCAGTTCGCACCAGAACTTTTGAACATCGCTAAAGTTCGGAGCTGAACAACCAACCCCATTAAAGTCTATGGGATTCGAAATGACAAATCAAAAGTGCCCATTTTGAAAGCTTATATGCAAGTAATTAGGCATACAAAGCAGTGGCGGTGCGTCCATAGTAGGCGCAGGAGCGCCGCCCCCTCTCTCGCTCCTGCGCCCGTCACTCACAACAACAATACATCGGTTCATGCATTGCATGAACCAATGTATTGTTGCCGCTGGTTGGTGGCTGGTTGGTTTTTGGAAGTGCTGCCTATCAGAACTAGCCTGAGGGCTGTAATCGGCTTCCAAATAATTAACCAGGGGACGCACGGGGGATGCGTTCCTTGGTTAACACTGACAGGCGTTTCAGCCAATCAGGTTCACCCAGTCTGGTTACCGGTAACCTGATTGGCTGAAGCGACATAGAGGGCGGGAGAAGACATTGAGGACGGAAGAAGGACGGCGCTGACCCGAGGAAGGTAAGTGCAGGGCTGGGGGCAAACTGGTCGTATTTGGGGACAAACTGGTCGTATTTCGGGACAAACTGGATGTATTTGGGACAAACTGGCTGTATATGGGGACAAAGTGGCTGCATTTGGGGACAAAGTGGCTGCATTTGGGGGGAAACTGGATGCATTTGGGGGGAAACTGGCTGCATTTGGGGACAAACTGGCTGCATTTGGGGGGAAACTGACTGTATTTTGGGGGAAACTGTATTTTGGGGGAAACTGGCTGTATTTGGGGGGAAACTGGCTGTATTTGGTGGGAAACTGGCTGCATTTGGGGACAAACTGGCTGTATTTGGGGGGAAACTGACTGTATTTTGGGGGGAAACTGGCTGCATTTGGGGGTAAACTGGCTGTGTTTGGGGGAAACTGGCTGCATTTGGGGACAAACTGGCTGCATTTGGGGGGAAACTGGCTGCATTTGGGGGGAAACTGTATTTGGGGGGAAACTGGCTGCATTTGTGAACAAACTGGCTGCATTTGGGGACAAACTGGCTGTAATTGGGGGGAAACTGACTGCATTTGAGGGGGCAAACTGGTGGCGTTTGGGCACAGTGGCTGCATTTAATGGGCACAGTGGCGGCAATTGATGATTTTTTTTTCAGTTTGTTTGCTCCCCCCCAAAAAAATTTGAGCACCAGCCGCCACTGATACAAAGAGTATGGGGGGGGGGGTCTGGGTACTGCCCTGGAGGCATGTATCAATGCAAAAACGTTTTTAACCCCTTCCTTACTGGGCACATATACCCCCTTCCTGCCCAGGCGAAATTTCAGCTTTCAGCACTGTCACACTTTGAATGACAATTGCGCGGTCGTGCGACGTGGCTCCCAAACAAAATTGACGTCCTTTTTTTCGCAGAAATAGAGTTCTTTTGGTGGTATTTGATCACCTCGGCGGTTTTTATTTTTTGCGCTATAAACAAAAATAGAGCGACAATTTTGAAAAAAAAGCAATATTTTTTGATTTTTGCTATAATAAATATCCCAATTTTTTTTTTTTTATATATTTTTTTTCCTCAGTTTAGGCCGATACGTATTCTTCTACATATTTTTGGTAAAAAAAAAATCGCAATCAGCGTTTATTGATTGGTTTGCGCAAAAGTTATAGCGTTTACAAAATAGGGGGTAGTTTTATGGCATTTTTATATATATATTTTTTTTATTAGTAATGGCGGCGATCAGTGATTTTTTTCGTGACTGCGACATTATGGCGGACACATCGGACACTTTTGACACTAATTTGGGACCATTCACATTTATACAGCGAACAGTGCTATAAATATGCACTGATTACTGTATAAATGTGACTGGCAGGGAAGGGGTTAACACTAGGGGGCGAGGAAGGGGTTAAATGTGTTCCCTATGTATGATTGTTACTGTGGGGGGAGGGGACTGACTGGGGGAGGTGACCGATCTGTGTCCCTATGTACAAGGGACACAGCATCGGTCCCCTCTCCCTGACAGGACATGGATCTGTGTGTTTACACACAGAGATCCATGTCCTTGTCTCTGTAACCGCCGATCGCGGGCGCCTGGCGGACATCGCGGCCGCCAGGCACGCGCATCGGCATCTCAGTGATGCTCCGGGCGCGCGCCGCCGGCGGCGCTCGCGCGCCCCCCAGTGGCCAAATAGCGGAGGCCGTATATTAACGGCCTCCCGGCATTTGACAACCACCTTGCGGCCGTATATTCTCGTACGGCGGGCGCGAGGTGGTTAAAAAAATTATTTTTAAATGAGCAGTGATTTAATAATAAATAAATTGAAACAATAAAAATCCTTTAAATATAGTGCCTGGGAGGTCCCCTTAGTCTGCCTGTAAAGTGGCGCATCTGTAGCATGTATAGAACCTACTGCAGCAAAAACAACATTTATAAAGAACAAAAAAATGAAATTTTCCCTGCAAGCGTTCTTTATTTTGTAAACAACCATTTGGGGAGCCAGTCTGTATGATGGGGCCACAATGTAGTGCACTGGGAACAAGATTTTTTGGATAAACGTAATAGAGACGGGGAAATGTGTAATTGGATTGCACTTTAATCAATGGAAAGTGGTGTTTGGTGCACTTTAACTTGAGCACTGCCACTGACAGAAATGTCAAACCGATATAAAAAAAGGGTGAACAACAACAGCACCACAGTCAGAAAAACTGCGGCTCACAATTTCAAAAAAGGGGGCAGGCACGGGACAACAAAAACGAAGAAAGTAACACACAGCAGAGCAAAAAAAAAAAAGAAGGGGGATATACAGCACTGTATACAGCACTAAATGTTATGTAATGTGGTGTAAAACACTTCACTATGCAGACACACTCCACTGACACACTACAATATACTACAGTAAAACTCCACTGACATACTGCAGTAAAACTGCACTGACACACTGCAATATACTGCAGTAAAACTGCACTGATGCACAACAATATAATGCACTAAAACTGCACTGACGCACTTCAATATACTGCAGTAAAACTACACTGACGCACTTCAATATACTGCAGTAAAACTGCACTGATGCACTACAATATATTGGAGTAAAACTGCACTGACGCACTTCAATATACTGCAGTAAAACTGCACTGATGTACTTCAATATATTGCAGAAAAACTGCACTAACGCACTTCAATATACTGCAGTAAAACTGCACTGATGCACTGCAATATACTGCAGTAAACTGCACTGATGCACAACAATATACTGCAGTAAAACTACACTGATGCTTAACAATATAATGCACTACAACTGCATTGATGTACTTCAATAAACTGCAGTAAAACTGCACTGACATACCTCAATATACTGCAGTAAAACTGCACTAACGCACTTCAATATACTGCAGTAAAACTGCACTGGCGCACTTCAATATACTGCAGTAAAACTGCACTGAAGCACTACATTGACACTACAGTAAAACTGCACGGAGGCACTACACTGACGCTGCACTATCACTATATTCACACTACACTGACACTCTACACTCACAATAGAATCACAATAACTCACTATAGCACACAACTCTGACAGTGTTCTGTGCCAAGTCAGCCTGAGGCTCTAATTGGCTTCAAAAAGGGTGGGCGAATTAATCTTCACTAATGTCTTCCTGCTTCTCCTCCCGGCCAATCAGGAAGCGGGGTTCTGAGACCCGACTTGCCAGGGAGTCTTAGGACGAGTGGATTGGGTCGCCGCCTTCCCGATAGATCGAGCACCAGGGAGGGTGTGTTAGTGCAAGTAAGAGGGCCAGGATTGTTTGCTTCCCCCCTCCCCAAAATATTGAGCACCAGCCGCCACTGTTCTGGATTGAGACAAGTACACACTGTAGAGGGATACACTCGGTACAACGTTCGGCCCCAGGGTGTCAAACGATCCTTATTTCTGCCCGCCCAGATTTACACATCTCTGCCACACAGCCCCCCTTTTTCTGCTGCAGTTCAGTAATACTTACAGGTCTTCTTCCTCAACCACTGGACAGTGGAAGGAGACGCAGTGGACTGATGAGCTCATCGCTCTGATCTCTCCTCCCATCAGAATGCTGCTATGTTAGAAGGTGAGCAATGCAACACAGCTGATTGGCAAATTGTGCTGACCCTCCCAGTCTGAGCTCTGCTGAAAAGGAACTGCACGAGGCTGATTGCAGGTCAAATTCACCACAGCTTGCATGTGCAATTTGTTTCCTTCCAAATGAATTTTTTAATGAATTTTGACAAATTAGGAAATATCCGAATTAAAGAAAACCCGTTTAACAAATTTTTCAGAATATTCGTAAATTCGAATATATTCGAAAACCACAAATTTAAAAATTTTCGCATTTCCGTATTTTCAAATTTACGAAGTTCTAAAATTAGAAAGTTATGAAATTCAGAAACTCAAAAATGTGAAAATTCGAAAATGTGAAAATTCGGAAATTCGAAAATGTGAAAATCCAAAAATTCGAAATTCTGAAAATAAACGAAAATTCAAAAGGAGAACAAAAATCTGAAAATTCGAAAAACTGAAATAATAAATAACTAATAATAACTTCACTTATTACTAACTATTAAATTATAGGTATTGGAATTTCCTTTCAAATTTGGCTGTTAGTGAACGTAATGAATACAAATTTATCCGAAGTTACGTATTATCCGAAATACGGAATGCCTTATTATTATTATTATTATAGAACATAATGAATTAATAATAATAAATAACAATAATAAAAAAAAAAAACGTTTTATTTTTATTATTAATTATTAATTTGTTCTGTTCCATTTGTTTAGATGCGGCATTCGTTATTTCAGATAATTCGTAACTTCGGATAAATTCGTATTCGTTACGTTCACTAACAGCCAAAATTGAAAGGACATTCCAATACTTATAATTTAATAGTTAGTTATTATTAGTTAGTTATTATTTTGAATTTCCAGATTTCAGACTTTCGCATTTTTGAAAATTTCCAAATTTTTTAATTTGCGGATTTCAGGTTTTCGAATTTACGAATTTTCGAATTTACGAATTTTCAAATTTTCGCATTTTCGCATTTCCGGATTTCGAAATTATATTTTCAAATTTCCGAATTGTCTAATTTTTCGAATTTCCGAATTTTTAAATTTTCGGATTTTCGAATTAGTATTTTCGAATTTCCGAATTTTCGAACTTCCGAATTTCCGGATTTTGGACTTTCGAATTTATACTTACAAATTGAATTTTACGAATTTTCGAGTTTACGAAATTTTGAATTTCCGGATTTCGATCATAACTAATGACCCGAAAAACAACAAATGAATTTTTCGGCAGTGCACATGTCTAGCGCTCACTGCACAGGGATTGAATTATCAAAGACAGCTCTTGGTCTCTACTAATGATTGGGAGCTGGCGGCGGAACCGTCTCCTGGTCATGTGACCACTGCAACAGCCAATTACAGTGGTCATGTGAATGGCTGGGGTCCTTCCTGCCCCCCACCACCGAGCGTAAAGACCCTGGTAAAGGGGTTGGCAGGAAAGGGGTTGATGATGACAGAGCCGCGATCGTTTGTGTCTGCCATATTTGGCTTTATTGTCACCGGAAAGCAGCCGCAGCTTTTCATTGGTCGAAACTGAACAACTGCCATTTTTGGCGAGAGGAACTTTCCGATGATCTACGCTTCGCGGAACGCTCTCTGATGACGACGGCAGCCAGCCGAAGTGCCGATCTCCCGGCCAGGAATGAGTTAAGGAAAGTCATATGTGAAGGTCCAAACTTCTTCCTATGTAGAGGTGACATCACCGCGCCGGTATTGACTCAGCTCCTGCCATAAAGCCTCTACAACTTGTTCTGTTTGGATTGCATAACACAATGAAGTCACCGGAATCGATTCTCAGACAAATTCACACTTTGTTTATTATGGGTGGGGGAGGGGAGGGGGGGGCACCACGAACAATCAAATTCTCTGTAACGTTGAATAAACATTTCCCTTCTACCGGCTCCTCTCCTGGGGCTGAAAACGGCTTCCTCTGATTTCACCGCACACTGTGAGCTTCTCACCATGTGCATAAGAAGCTGCAGCAAGTCACATAGAGCCCCGCCTCATTTCCTGGCTGGAGGACACCGAGCATCATCTAGCCCTTTCCTTCCCCAGCCTGACTGTCCCTGGCCCCACCCCTTTCATTTACTGGATTTCAGTTCCTTCAATCATGGAGACTCAGCATCACATGCGGGTGCTTCCTAGGGTGGTCTGCGTACAAACCAACGCCCACTCCTCCGGCCTGACATTCACCCTCCAAGGCATTTTTGTATAACTCCTCCCACTACTTGCATCAGGGCTGAGGGCTCTGGAGAGGAGTACTGAGGGAAGAGTGCTGTGATGTCATGAGGAAGCCTTGTACAGCCCCCTGCTGGCCCCTCCCACCAGCCATGATCTGCCCACGATGTAAAAGGAGAGAGCGCAAAGGTGTGACAGGGACCCAGCAGGCTCCACCCACTACAGAAAACTACAGGAGGGGGCGGAGCACCCTGCAAAAGGAGAGAGTGCAAAGGTGTGACAGGGACTCAGCAGGCTCCACTCATTACAGAAAACTACAGGAGGGGGCGGAGCACCCTGCACAAGGAGAGAGAGGGCAAAGGTATGGCAGGGACACAGTAGGCTCCATCCATTACACGAAACTACAGAAGGGTGGAGCCCACTACAGAAAACCCTGCACCAGGAGAGAAAGAAAAGGTGTGTCAGGGACCCAGCATGCTCCACCCCCTACAGAAAACTACAGGAGGGGGCGGAGCACCCTGCAAAAGGAGAGAGCGCAAAGGTGTGACAGGGACCCAGCAGGCTCCACCCATTACAGAAAACTACAGGAGGGGCGGAGCACCCTGCACAAGGAGAGAGCACAAAGGTGTGGCAGGGACCCAGCAGGCTCCACCCATTACAGGAAACTACAGGAGGGGACGGAGCACCCTGCACAAGGAGAGGGAGCAAAGGTGTGGCAGGGACCCAGCAGGCTCCACCCATTACAGGAAATTACAGGAGGGGGGAGCACCCTGCTCAAGGAGAGAGAGAGCAAAGGTGTGGCAGGGACCCAGCAGGCTCCACCCATTACAGGGAACTACAGGAGGGGGGAGCACCCTGCTCAAGGAGAGGGAGCAAAGGTGCGGCAGGGACCCAGTAGGCTCCACCCACTACAGAAAACTACAGGAGGGGCGGAGCACCCTGCACAAGGAGAGAGAGCAAAGGTGTGGCAGGGACCCAGCAGGCTCCACCCATTACAGAAAACTACTGGAGGGGGCGGAGCACCCTGCACAAGGAGAGAGAGAACAAAGGTGTGGCAGGGACCCAGTAGGCTCCACCTACTACAGAAAACTAAAGGAAGGGGCGGAGACCAGACCAGTCACCCTGCACAAGGAGAGAGAGCAGCAGTGATCGGTCTCACACTAGAATACTGCGCAGATCTGAAAGAAATACACAAAGATCACTGAGATTCCAGAAGAAGACACACGATGAGAAAGAAGAACAAAAAAAGAAAACACAAATGACATAAAGAACTCCGGCCCTTGGAATTGAGGAGACCTACCAGTGAAGTGGTTGGATCACCACCCTACAGATCTGTGAGATGACATCGGTGACCCCTCATTGTAGAAGATATATCGACAATCATTTTGTGACAATCTCATTTTGTTTGCTAGCAATAAGGAAATATTATACGAGTCACAAAGTGTCGCAATAAACACCGCTGAACCCCGCCCCCCCCCCCCCCCCCCCCCCCGTCCAGGAGATCATCCTCAGATAATGAATAATAAAGATGTACTGAGCTGCCAAAGTGTTTAGTGACGGAGATAAAGGAGAATTAACGGGAATTGGAGCTGCTGATCGGTGACAGATTTCGGAAGAGATGTCCTTCTATCATTGTACGCAGACATTTGCCCCCATTCCCTCTTCTCCCATGTATATTCTATATATATATATATATATATATATATAAACTATATTGTCAAAAGTATTGGGACACCTGCCTTTACACGCACATGAACTTTGATGGCATCCCAGTCTTCCTCCGTAGGGTTCAATATTGAGTTGGTCCACCCTTTGCAGCTATAACAGCTTGAACTTCTCTGGGAAGGCCGTCCACAAGGTTTAGGAGGGTGTCTATGGGAATGTTTGACCATTCTTCCAGAAGCGCATTTGTGAGGTCAGGCACTGATGTTGGACGAGAAGGCCTGGCTCGCAGTCTCCGCTCTCAATAATCCCAAAGGTGTTCTATCGGGTGGAGGTCAGGCCAGTCAAGTTCCTCCCCCTCAAACTCGCTCATCCATGTCTTTATGGACCTTGTTTTGTGCACTGGTCCAAATCCTTTGGGAAAGGGGGGATTATGGTGTGGGGTTGTTTTTCAGGGGTTAGTCTTGGCCCCTTAGTGGCAATAAAGGGAACTCTTAAGGCGTCAGCATACCAAGACATTTTGGACAATTTCATGATCTCAACTTTGGGGCCGCCCCCAAATTGTTCCCACAAAGTTGGGGACATGAAATTGTCCAAAATGTCTTGGTATGCTGACGCCTTAAGAGTTCCCTTCACTGGAACTAAGGGGCCAACCCAACCCCTGAATAACAACCCCCCACACCATAATCCCCCCTCCCCCACACACACCATAATCCCCCCTCCACCAAATGATTTGGACCGGTACCTACTTTGTCTGTTTGGGAAAATACAATGTAACCAAAGAATCCAGTGCCGGATTACCAATCAGAGAGATTCCACAGCTACTTTGTACACATTTTACCTGGTAAATGATTGTCAGAGGAACTCATTACTTACCTCCTGAAAATGCGAATTGCCTGGCTGTCTCTGGATTCAGTGGATTCGGTCATCTGAATGGTATGTCACCTTCTTACCACCTGTTTTAACCTCTAAAAAAAAAAACTCCACCGTGCCACAACCGCGTGCCTTGTACACAGTTGCGGGGAGGTTGGGGAGTGAGTCACGTTTGTTGGACGGTACTGTTGGACATGACGGAGTGGGGGGGGAGGGGGGCATTTTTGCCATGGCGTGTTATACCATCAGCGACCTTTCTAGAGGCTCAACAACAAGGTTTTTTCCCCCCATCCAGCCGCAAGTGTAGTTGAGGTCGGTGCTGAAATATGAAAGACGCACAAACGTTACAAGTATAATTTTAGTGCAGAGGGATTAGACCCCCTGTCAGGTTTGTATTGCTGTCTGTGTCCCCATCAGGGAGGTCCGGCCTCTCTATTTGTCCTGTGTACCAATATCAGCGGAAGATCCCAAATTTTGGGTTGTCACCAGAGCAGGAATAGAGGGGAAATCTTCCAATGGGGACACTAGTTCTGGTGACACTGGTGACAACGAGGGACAGCCCCACTTCCTGTTCTGTCTATGAGATCGGAAGTGAAGGTAAATCTCCCCAAATGGGACACAGCAAAAAAAAAACTGGGAGGGGCTATTATGGCACGTGCACAGATGTTGGGCAGAGCTCTTTGGCACATCTGTGCACATGCAGGAGATGTCCTGCACACATGCAAACATAGCTCCCAACTTTCCCGGATTTGGAGGGACTGTCCCGGATTTGTAGGGACTGTCCCGGATTTGGAGGGGCTGTCCCGGATTTGTAGGGACTGTCCCGGATTTGGAGGGACTGTCCCGGATTTGGAGGGACTGTCCTGGATTTGGAGGGACTGTCCCTGATTTGGAGCAATGTCCCTCTGTCCCTCTTTCCTCCTCAATTGTCCCTCAATTTGGTCTGATCTATATAGTTGTATATAAAATGCAGTTTTTATCTTTCAAAAAGTGTTTCCCAGGGCTAAACCTTTCATTCAACTCCTAGATCGCTGCATTTGTAGATTCCAAACGCCAATATAAAGGGGAATAGTAGTGGTAAAAAAAAAACACTTATGGGTTTAACTAATATATTTTTTTTGTATAATTCTCCTTTAAGGGGGCGTGGCAGGGGGCGTGTCCTATGCCTACATACTTTTGTTAATAGGTTTCCCTCATTCCCATCTCAAAAAAGTTGGGAGGTATGCGCAAAGATGGGAAGGGTTAGGGACTGCTGTCTTTGCGCAAATGTGGAAAAAGAAAAACCTGCATAAGTACAGATCTGCCACAAGGCTCATGCAGATGTTTATGATTGTTTATTATTTATTTATTTATTGTTTAATATTTGTTTATTTATTTTTTTTTGTTTATCAATTATTATTATTTTAGCATTTATTTTGTTAATTATTTATGTTTAATTTTATCATTTACTGTGGTTTATTATGTGTTCTTATTTTATATATTTTTTTTTTATTATTATTTATTGTTTATCACGTATTATTACTTTGTCATTTATATTATTTATTTTAATTTTTATCATTTACTATGGTTTATTATGTGCTATTATTTTTATCATTAACTATTGTTTTTTATTTATTTATTTATTTGTTTCTTTTTAATGCTTGTTTCTTGTTTAATATGTATTATTACTTTATCATTTAATTTGGTTATTTTTTTTTGTGTTTATCATTTATTATGGTTTATAATGCGTTATTATTTTATCATTTATTATTGTTTACTATTCATTTGTTATTATTTTATCATTCATTTTGTTTATTATTATTTATTTATTTTTACCATTTACTATGGTTTATTATGTGTTATTATTTTATCATTAACTATTGTTTATTATTTATGTATTTATTTTTAATATTTGTTTATTATTTATTGTTTATCACTTATTATTACTTTATCATTTATTTTGTTTATTATTTGTTTTTAATTTTATCATTTACTATGGTTTATTATGTGTTATTCTTTTATAATTTACTACTGTTTATTATGTATTTATTTTTAATATCTGTTTATTATTTATTGTTTATCACCTATTATTACTTTGTAATTTATTTTGGTCATTATTTATTTTTTATTTTTAAAGATTTACTATGGTTTATTATGTGTTATTATTTTATAATTTACGACTGTTTATTATGTATTTATTTTTAATATCTGTTTATTATTTATTGTTTATCACCTATTATTACTTTGTCATTTATTTTGGTTATTATTATTATTATTTTTTAAAGATTTACTATGGTTTATTATGTGTTATTATTTTATCATTAACTGTTGTTTGTTATTTATGTATTTCTTGTTAATATTTGTTTATTATTTATTATTTATCACCTATTATTACTTTATCATTTATTTTGTTTATTATTTATTTTTATTTTTATCATTTACTATGGTTTATTATGTGTTATTATTTTATCATTAACTATTGTTTGTTATTTATGTATTTCCTGTTATTATTTGTTTATTATTTATTATTTATCACCTATTATTACTTTATCATTTATTTTGTTTATTATTTATTTTTATTTTTATCATTTACTATGGTTTATTATGTGTTATTATTTTATCATTTACTACTGTTTATTATTTATGTATTTATTTTTAATATTTGTTTATTATTTATTGTTTATCACTTATAATTACTTTATCATTTATTTTGTTTATTATTTATTTTTAATTTTATCATTTACTATGGTTTATTATGTGTTATTATTTTATAATTTACTACTGTTTATTATGTATTTATTTTTAATATTTGTTTATTATTTATTGTTTATCGCCTATTATTATTTTGTCATTTATTTTGGTTATTATTTTTTTTTATTTTTAAAGATTTACTATGGTTTATTATGTGTTATTATTTTATCATTTACTACTGTTTATAATTGATATATAAATTTTTAATATTTGTTTATTATTTATTGTTTATAACCTATTATTACTTTATAATTTATTTTGTTTATTATTTATTTTTATCATTTACTATGGTTTATTATGTGTTATTATTTTATCATTACCTATTGTTTATTATTTATGTATTTATTTTTAATATTTGTTTATTATTTATTGTTTATTATTACCTATTATGACTTTATCATTTATTTTGTTTATTATTTATTTTTATCATTTACTATGGTTTATTATGTGTTATTATTTTATCATTAACTATTGTTTATTATTTATGTATTTATTTTTTATATTTGTTTATTATTTATTGTTTATCACCTATTATTACTTTACCATTTATTTTGTTTATTTTTTATGTATTGTTTATTATTATTTTTTATTTATTTTTATCTTTTATTATAGTTTATCATGTATTATTATTTTATCATTTGTTATTGTTTAATATTTATTTACTGTTTGAAATGTGTTTCTTATTCATTGTCTCTTATTAATTATTATTTTATCATTTATTTTTGTTTATTATTTTTTATTTTTTTTGCTTTATTTGGGAGACTGACCAGGAGGAAATGTGTCATTTTATCTTATTAGTGAACTCCTGCAGCTCTTCTCCCGGAGGAATGTTCCTTGTACTGATTGCTCCAATCTCCCTGATGGGATGGTAGAAGAAGGTCTGACGCTGTGCTGGGAAGATGATCCCTATGAATTGGGGATTGATAGGGGTGTCAAGGTGCGGCCCTCCCTCCTGCCTGTCCTAATGGTAGACAATGGACTCTGATCTCTGGTTACAATGTATAGGTCACATGTGACAGAGGATAGGATTCACCTCCGGCCGTTCACGTAGAAATATCCTTCTTATAGTCACAGCTACCTGAGTAAGGTCTTCCTTCAGTTCAGGTGTTCAGTATATCGGTCGCAGTACGTTCAGTCTGAGTGCTGACTGCTCCATGAGTGAATTCTGCAGCTCCCCTAACTGTCCCTACAATACCACCCAATACCCTCCAATACCACCCAATACCCTCCGATACCATTCAATACTATCCAATACCACCCAATACCCTCCAATACTATCCAATACCCTCTGATACCATCCAATACCCTCCAATACCACCCAATACCCTCCAATACCACCCAATACCCTCCGATACCATCCAATACTATCCGATACCACCCAATACCCTCCAATACTATCCAATACCCTCCAATACCACCCAATACCCTCCAATATCACCCAATACCCTCCAATACCCCCCAATACCCTCCGATACCACCCAATACCCTCCGATACCATCCAATACCCTCCGATACCATCCAATACCCTCCAATACCACCCAATACCCTCCGATACCATCCAATACCCTCCGATACCATCCAATACCCTCCGATACCATCCAATACCCTCCAATACCATCCAATACCATCCGATACCACCCAATACCCTCCAATACTATCCAATACCCTCCAATACCACCCAATACCCTCCAATATCCCCAATACCCTCCGATACCACCCAATACCCTCCAATACTATCCAATACCCTCCGATACCATCCAATACCCTCCGATACCATCCAATACCCTCCAATACCACCCAATACCATCCAATACCCTCCGATACATCCAATACCCTCCAATACCATCCAATACCTTCCGATACATCCAATACCCTCCGATACCGTCCAATACCCTCCGATACCATCCAATACCCTCTCATACTGTCCAATACCCTCCAATACTATCCAATACCCTCCGATACCATCCAATACCCTCCTATACCCTCCAATACTGTCCAATACCCTTCAATACCATCCAATACCCTCCTATACCCTCCTATACCCTCCAATACCCTTCAATACTGCGAAATACTCCCTGATACCGTCCAATACCATCCGACACCGTCAAAGTTTTATACAGCATGTCATATTTGGTAGGCGGTGTTGCTTGCCAAGCGTGTCCATTGAAGTCAATATGACCACTGTCTGCGAATCTCCAGAGTGGGGAGGTTCCCAGATGGGGCTTCTTTTGTGCGTGTCTTTCCTAACAATAAAGCTTTATTGAAAATGTTCAGGTCATGTATGTTTGGAATTTATTCATTTTTTTGGCAGAGAGATACATGTTAGGGACATTTTTCTTCACTTCCTGTCCTGGAGACACAACAGGAAGTGAGAGGAGATTCCCTCTTAGAAAGTTGTCACCAGAACCAGAAGAGGTAAGTAAGACCTTGGACAGAGGGGTGGCTGTGGACGTGGTATACTTGGACAGAGGGGTGGCTCTGGACGTGGTATACTTGGACAGAGGGGTGGCGGTGGACGTGGTATACTTGGACAGAGGGGTGGCGGTGGACGTGGTATACTTGGACAGAGGGGTGGCGGTGGACGTGGTATACTTGGACAGAGGGGTGGCGGTGGACGTGGTATACTTGGACAGAGGGGTGGCGGTGGACGTGGTATACTTGGACAGGGGGGGTGGCGGTGGACGTGATATACTTGGACAGAGGGGGTGGCGGTGGACGTGGTATACTTGGACAGAGGAGTGGCGGTGGACGTGGTATACTTGGACAGAGGGGTGGCGGTGGATGTGGTATACTTGGACAGAGGGGTGGCGGTGGACGTGGTATACTTGGACAGAGGGGTGGCGGTGGACGTGATATACTTGGACAGAGGGGTGGCGGTGGACGTGGTATACTTGGACAGAGGGGTGGCGGTGGACGCAGTATACTTGGACAGAGGGGTGGCGGTGGACGTGATATACTTGGACAGAGGGGGTGGCGGTGGATGTGGTATACTTGGACAGAGGGGTGGCGGTGGACGTGGTATATTTGGACAGAGGGGTGGCGGTGGACGTGATATACTTGGACTGAGGGGTGGCTGTGGATGTGGTATACTTGGACAGAGGGGGTGGCGGTGGACGTGGTATACTTGGACAGAGGGGTGGCGGTGGACGCAGTATACTTGGACAGAGGGGTGGCGGTGTATGTGGTATACTTGGACAGAGGGGTGGCGGTGGACGCAGTATACTTGGACAGAGGGGTGGCGGTGGACGTGATATACTTGGACAGAGGGGTGGCGGTGGACGTGGTATATTTGGACAGAGGGGTGGCGGTGGACGTGATATACTTGGACAGAGGGGTGGCTGTGGATGTGGTATACTTGGACAGAGGGGTGGCGGTGGACGTGGTATACTTGGACAGAGGGGTGGCGGTGGACGTGATATACTTGGACAGAGGGGTGGCGGTGGACGCAGTATACTTGGACAGAGGGGTGGCGGTGTATGTGGTATACTTGGACAGAGGGGTGGCTGTGGACGTGGTATACTTGGACAGAGGGGTGGCGGTGGACGTGGTATACTTGGACAGAGGGGTGGCGGTGGACGTGGTATACTTGGACAGAGGGGTGGCGGTGGACGTGGTATACTTGGACAGAGGGGTGGCGGTGGATGTGGTATACTTGGACAGAGGGGTGGCTGTGGACGTGGTATACTTGGACAGAGGGGTGGCGATGGACGTGGTATACTTGGACAGAGGGGTGGCGGTGGACGCAGTATACTTGGACAGAGGGGTGGCGGTGGACGTGATATACTTGGACAGAGGGGTGGCGGTGGATGTGGTATACTTGGACAGAGGGGTGGCGGTGGACGTGGTATATTTGGACAGAGGGGTGGCGGTGGACGTGATATACTTGGACTGAGGGGTGGCTGTGGATGTGGTATACTTGGACAGAGGGGTGGCGGTGGACGTGGTATACTTGGACAGAGGGGTGGCGGTGGATGTGGTATACTTGGACAGAGGGGTGGCGGTGGACGTGATATACTTGGACTGAGGGGTGGCGGTGGACGTGATATACTTGGACAGAGGGGTGGCGGTGTATGTGGTATACTTGGACAGAGGGGTGGCGGTGGACGCAGTATACTTGGACAGAGGGGTGGCGGTGGACGTGATATACTTGGACAGAGGGGTGGCGGTGGATGTGGTATACTTGGACAGAGGGGTGGCGGTGGATGTGGTATACTTGGACAGAGGGGTGGCGGTGGACGTGGTATATTTGGACAGAGGGGTGGCGGTGGACGTGATATACTTGGACAGAGGGGTGGCTGTGGATGTGGTATACTTGGACAGAGGGGTGGCGGTGGACGTGATATACTTGGACAGAGGGGTGGCGGTGGACGCAGTATACTTGGACAGAGGGGTGGCGGTGTATGTGGTATACTTGGACAGAGGGGTGGCTGTGGACGTGGTATACTTGGACAGAGGGGTGGCGGTGGACGTGGTATACTTGGACAGAGGGGTGGCGGTGGACGTGGTATACTTGGACAGAGGGGTGGCGGTGGACGTGGTATACTTGGACAGAGGGGTGGCAGTGGACGTGGTATACTTGGACAGAGGGGTGGCTGTGGACGTGGTATACTTGGACAGAGGGGTGGCGGTGGATGTGGTATACTTGGACAGAGGGGTGGCTGTGGACGTGGTATACTTGGACAGAGGGGTGGCTGTGGACGTGGTATACTTGGACAGAGGGGTGGCGGTGGACGTGGTATACTTGGACAGAGGGGTGGCTGTGGACGTGGTATACTTGGACAGAGGGGTGGCGGTGGACGTGGTATACTTGGACAGAGGGGTGGCTGTGGACGTGGTATACTTGGACAGAGGGGTGGCGGTGGATGTGGTATACTTGGACAGAGGGGTGGCGGTGGACGTGGTATACTTGGACAGAGGGGTGGCTGTGGACGTGGTAGACTTGGACAGAGGGGTGGCGGTGGATGTGGTATACTTGGACAGAGGGGTGGCGGTGGACGTGGTATACTTGGACAGAGGGGTGGCGGTGGACGTGGTATACTTGGACAGAGGGGTGGCGGTGGACGTGGTATACTTGGATTTTGCAAAAGCGTTGGATACAGTTCCCCACACACGGCTCATGTGTAAGGTAAAGTCTACAGGATTGGAAATATCAGTTTGTAAATGGATAGAAAACTGTCTAAAAGACAGAATTCAGAGAGTCGTGGTTAATGATTCTTACTCTGAATGGTCCAAGGTTATCAGTGGTGTACCCAGTGCCGATCCTGACCTCCCTGGGGCCCTAAGCAAAATTCTGCAAAGGGGCCCTCTACCTGACCCGTGAATAATGGACGTTGTTTAAGTGTAAAATTGAACGTGGGTTAAAGGGGCGTGACTCAAAGGGGTGTGGTTAGAGTCTGAGATGAACGAGGGAGAAACAAAGGAAGAAAGAGAGAGAGAGAGAGGAAGTAAAAAAAGAGGGATGGAGGGACAGCAGGCCCAGATCCTACACCACAATAGAAATATGAGTATTCCAGAAAGTTTAACAATCAGCAGATCAAGATTCTCCAAACACCTGTTGGCGCTTCAATCATCCCGGCACCATTGTTGTTATGGTGTCAGGGTGATTAAAGCGTATTATTTCTATTATTACATTGTAATATAAAATAAAATCATTCAACTCACCATAATGCAGAATCAGTGAGAGCCCTGATGTCACTGTCCCCACCCAGTGGAGTGCCTCCTTACATTTCAGGTGTCCCCAGCCAGTGGAGTGCCTCCTTACATCTCAGCAGTCCCCAGCGGAGTGCCTCCTTACATCTCAGGTGTCCCCAGCCAGTGGAGTGCCTCCTTACATCTCAGCAGTCCCCAGCGGTGTGCCTCCTTACATCTCAGCAGTCCCCAGCGGAGTGCCTCCTTACATCTCAGGTGTCCCCAGCGGAGTGCCTCCTTACATCTCAGGTGTCCCCAGCGGAGTGCCTCCTTACATCTCAGGTGTCCCCAGCGGAGTGCCTCCTTACATCTCAGGTGTCCCCAGCGGAGTGCCTCCTTACATCTCAGGTGTCCCCAGCGGAGTGCCTCCTTACATTTCAGGTGTCCCCAGCGGAGTGCCTCCTTATATCTTAGGTGTCCCCAGCCAGCGGAGTGCTTCCTTACATCTCAGGTGTCCCCAGCGGAGTGCCTCCTTACATCTCAGGTGTCCCCAGCGGAGTGCCTCCTTACATCTCAGATGTCCCCAGCGGAGTGCCTCCTTACATCTCAGGTGTCCCCAGCGGAGTGCCTCCTTACATCTTAGGTGTCCCCAGCCAGCGGAGTGCTTCCTTACATCTCAGGTGTCCCCAGCGGAGTGCCTCCTTACATTTCAGGTGTCCCCAGCGGAGTGCCTCCTTACATCTCAGGTGTCCCCAGCCAGCGGAGTGCCTCCTTACATCTCAGGTGTCCCCAGCCAGCGGAGTGCCTCCTTACATTTCAGGTGTCCCCAGCCAGCGGAGTGCCTCCTTACATCTCAGGTGTCCCCAGCCAGCGGAGTGCTTCCTTACATCTCAGGTGTCCCCAGCCAGCGGAGTGCCTCCTTACATCTCAGGTGTCCCCAGCCAGCGGAGTGCCTCCTTACATTTCAGGTGTCCCCAGCGGAGTGCCTCCTTACATCTCAGGTGTCCCCAGCCAGCAGAGTGCCTCCTTACATCTCAGGTGTCCCCAGCCAGCGGAGTGCTTCCTTACATTTCAGGTGCCCCCCCCCCAGTGCCGGCCTAAGACATTGTGCTGCCTGGTACCAAGAATTAAATGCTGCCCCCCCAAAAAAAAATTTCGCCCACCAAAAGGATATAATTTTACTTAAGAGGACTTGTCATGGCTCTATTCATGTATGTAGGAAAATAAAGAGGACCTGTCATGGCTTTATCCATGTATAGGAGTATAACGGTCATGGCATTATACGTATATATATATATATATATATATATATATATATAAGTATAAAGAGGACTTGTCCTGGCTCTATACATGTATGTAGAAGTATAAAGAGGACCTGTCATGGCTCCATACATGTATATAGGAGTATAAAAGGACCTGTGTGTGGCCGCGATGTCAGCCGGCCACCCACGATCGCTCCACAGAGAGCCAGAACGGGGATCTGTCAATGTAAACAGACAGATCCCCATTCTGACAAGGGAGGAGAGACAGATCTGCTGTTCCTAGTGATTAGGAACAGAGATCTCTCTCCTCCTTCAGTCAGTCCCATCCCCCCAGTTAGAAACACCTCCCAGGGAACACATTTAACCCCTTTCCTGTCAGTGACATTTACACAGTAATCAGTGCATTTTTATAGCACAAATCGCTGTATAAATGTCACTGGTCCCAAAAATGTGTCAAAAGTGTTCGATCTGTTCACCGCAATGTCACAGTCTCACTGAAAATCGCAGATCACTGCCATTACTAGTAAAAAAAAAATATTAATAGAAATGCCACAAGTCTATCCCCTATTTTGTAGACGCTATAACCTTTGTGCAAACTAATCAATATACACTTATTGCGTTTTTTTTACCAAACATGTAGAAGAATACATATTGGCCTAAACTGATATAGAAATACCACCAACAGAAAGCTCTATTTGTGGGGAAAAAAGGACGTAAATTTTGTTTGGGTACACTGTCGCACGACCGCACAATTGTCAGTTAAGTCGACGCAGTGCCGTATCGCAAAACAAAATTAGTGAAGTGCATCATTTCTATTATTACATTGTTATATAATATATAAAATAGTTCAACTCACCATAATGCCGAATCAGTGGGAGCCTGAGCGTGTCTCTTGCCAACGTCACCTGCCACCAGATGAGGATTGTCACCTGCCACATGTAGCGGATTGTCACTTGCCACAACGCCACCTGCCACACATTGCGGGCTGTCACTTGCCACACGTTGCGGATTGTCACTTGCCACAATGTCACACATTGCGTTTTGTCACTTGCCACACATTGCGGATTGTCACTTGCCACAACGCTACCTGCCACACATTGCAGATTGTCACTTGCCACTTCACCTGCCACGACGCCACCTGCCACACATTGCGGGTTGTCACTTGCCACACGTTGCGGATTGTCACTTGCCACAATGTCACACATTGCGTTTTGTCACTTGCCACACATTGAGGATTGTCACTTGCTACACATTGAGGATTGTCACTTGCCACACGTTGCAGATTGTCACTTGCCACTTCACCTGCCACATGTAGCAGATTGCCATTTGCTGTGTCCCAGAGTGAAGGCAGGGGAGGGGGGGCAGCTGACATTGAGGGGGGGCAACTGACATTGAGGAGGGGGGGCAACTGACATTGAGGAGGGGGGGGGCAACTGACATTGAGGAGGGGGGCAATTGACATTGAGGAGGGGGGGCGGCTGACATTGAGGAGGGGGGGGCGGCTGACATTGAGGAGGGGGGGCAGCTGACATTGAGGAGGGGGGGCGGCAACTGACATTGAGGAGGGGGGAGCTGACATTGAGGAGGGGGGGGCAGCTGACATTGAGGAGGAGGGGGGGCGGCTGACATTGAGGAGGGGGGGCGGCTGACATTGAGGAGGGGGGGGGCTGACATTGAGATGGGGGGGCGGCTGACATTGAGGAGGGGGGGGCGGCTGACATTGAGGAGGGGGGCGGCGGCTGACATTGAGGAGGGGGGGCGGCTGACATTGAGGAGGGGGGCGGCTGACATTGAGGAGGAGGGGGGCGCTGACATTGAGGAGGAGGGGGGGCGGCTGACATTGAGGAGGGGGGGCGGCTGACATTGAGGAGGAGGGGGGCGGCTGACATTGAGGAGGGGGGGGCGGCTGACATTGAGGAGGGGGGGCTGCTGACATTCAGGAGGAGGAAGGGGCGGCTGACATTGAGGAGGGGGGGCGGCTGACAGAGGATGAGAGAGACGGACCTCAGGAGATGGGGTGACACTCGGCGAGTTAGGAGCACGCCCCCCCTCCCTTTGAGCCCTTCTATAGCTCAGCAGCGGCGAGGGGGAACAAATCAGAGGCGGAGCCGGCAGGCTGCAGTGAGCTGCGGCACCGCCCACCCCTTTCCCCTACAGGTCACAGTCTCAGATGACAGACAGACCGAGGGCGGGGGTGGGCGGCTCTGCAGCGCTATTTCGGCAGGATCCCTCCCTTTCCCTGGTCTTCGGGAAAATGGCGGCCGGCGGAGACATTATCTCCGCCGGCCGCGGACCTCTAGCGGCAGCCGCAGCAGCGGCGGGGCCCCGAGTATTACTCGGGGCCCTACGCAGCTTGCGTAGTCCGCGTATAGGGCGGATCGGCCCTGGGTGTACCCCAAGGTTCAGTGCTGGGACCCTTACTTTTTAATATCTTTATAAATGATATTGGGTCTGAGATCAAAAGTAACATTTCTGTCTTTGCAGATGACACTAAGCTATGCAGTGGAATAACGTTCTTACAGGATGTCTCCAATTTACAAGCCGACCTCAATGCTCTGTCTAATTGGGAGACTATGTGGCAGATGAGGTTTAATGTTGATAAAAGTAAAGTTATGCACTTGGGGGCTAAGAATATGAATGCATCATACATACTAGGGGGAATACAACTGGGGGGATCCGTAGTGGAGAAGGATCTGGGGGTTTTGGTAGATCATAAGCTCAATAATAACATGCAATGCCAAGCTGCAGTTTCTAAAGCGAGCAAAGTCCTTTCTTGTAATAAGAGCGGTATGGACTCCAGAGAGAGAGATATCATTTTGCCCCCCTGTACAAATCATTAGTAAGACCTCATCTGGAATATCCAGTTCTCAAAAAGGATATTGGGGCACTGGAGAAAGTGCAGAGAAGGGCAACCAAACTGATAAGAGGCATGGAGGAGCTCAGCTATGAGGAAAGATTAGAGGAACTGAATTTATTCTCTCTTGAGAAGAGGAGATTAAGGGGGGATATGATCAACATGTACAAATATATAAGGGGTCCATATAGTGAACTTGGTGTTAAATTATTCACTTTACGGTCAACACAAAGGACAAGGGGGCACTCTTTGCGTCTAGAGGAAAAGAGATTTCACCTCCAAATACGGAAAGGTTTCTTCACAGTAAGAGCTGTGAAAATGTGGAATAGACTCCCTGCAGAGGTAATTCTGGCCAGCTCAGTAGATTTCTTTAAGAAGGGCCTGGATACTTTCTTAAATGTACATAATATAACTGGGTACTGACATTTATAGGTAAAGTTGATCCGGGGAATATCCGATTGCCTCTTGGGGGATCAGGAAGGAATTTTTTCCCCTGCTGTAGCAAATTGGAGCATGCTCTGCTGGGGTTTTTTGCCTTCCTCTGGATCAACTGTGGGTATAGAATTGGGTATATGGGATTGTACGATATATATATATTTTTTTTTTTGGTTGGTTGAACTGGATGGACTTGTGTCTTTTTTTAACCTGACTAACTATGTAACAGGTGTCCCCATTGAAAGATGTCCCTTCTATTCCTGTTCTGGTGACAACTGTACAATTTCAGGTTTTCAGACGGCAAAAAAAAAAAACCTGACCCCTGTTCAGGAGAAGAGCTTTTGGCCACAAAAAACACTGCTAAACGCGTGGAGCGCCTGAGCGTTCATTCATTCCAATGGCCAGAATAATGGGCAGAATAAATGAATATTCTGGCCAAATGAATCAATGAACGCCCAAACGCTTGACGTGCCTAAACGCATCTAAATGTGCCTAAACGCACGTGCAAAACATGGCATTGGGCCCACTTTTTAAGCTGTGTTTTTCCTGCCAGAAGCGCAGAGGGAAGGAAAAAAAAAATGCCCTGTGTGCAAGAGGCCTCAAAATGGCTAAAAATATCACTTTGTAGAAATGGATGGATTGTGTCATGATACATTGTAACAACCCCATAGACTGCGAGGATCGCAGCTCATCTCCCAATGAGGAGCGTGACACATGGGGCCGCCGGAGCCCAGCAGGGCCAGAGAATGTTATACTGGGAATACAGAGTGGACTTAATCCGGCCTCATACCTTCACAGGACCCCCTCCCCATCCTTGACCTCCTCCACACACGGGTTCATAGGTTGTGGCCCCGTAGACAGATGGTACATGTACAGACCGGCGGGGGACAGAACAATGTCATCGCATTGTGATGTCACAATGACACCAAATCCCTCCAATTCCAGCACAGCTGGACCATCATTGCTATACTATATTTCTGCATCACAGAATCCAATCTACAGATACACTAAAAGATAGATAGATAGATAGATAGATAGATAGATAGATAGATAGATAGATAGATAGATAGATAGATAGATAGATAGATATTGCAAAATGGGTGGGGATCTTGTCACAATCATTCCATGGCACTATCTTCTATAATATCAAATAAAAAAAATAAACTTCCTACAGTATATACTCCCAACTGGGGGCAATGGGAAGAAAATGGGGGTTTATGTGCTATAAGGAATATGTATCAAAACACAAAATATATAGATAGATAGATAGATAGATAGATAGATAGATAGATAGATAGATGAAAAAAGAAAGAAAGAAAGAAGGTAGATAGATAGATAGATAGATATCCTCCTGTGTTTGGAATGAAGATTTGTACTGAAAACATCTTGAGATTGAAGATTATTTCCCCAGAAGTTGGAATATTATTTTAGTCGATATTTCCCGTCGTATTGGATGGTATTGGAGGGTATTTGAGGGTATTGGACAATATCAAAGAATATTTGATTGTATCTGAGGGTATTGGATGTATCAGAGGGTACTGGACAATATCAGAGAGTATTTGATTGTATCTGAGGGTATTGGATGGTATCAGAGGGTATTGGAGGGTATTGGACGGTATTGGATGGTATTGGATGGTATCGGAGGGTATTGGATGGTATCAGAGGGTATTGGGTGGTATTGGAGGGTATGGGATGGTATCGGAGGGTATTGGGTGGTATCGGAGGGTATTGGATGGTATCGGAGGGTATTGGATGGTATTGGAGGGTATTGGGTGGTATTGGATGGTATCGGAGGGTATTGGGTGGTATCGGAGGGTATTGGATGGTATCGGAGGGTATTGGGTAGTATTGGAGGGTATTGGGTGGTATTGGAGGGTATTGGATGGTATCAGAGTGTATTGGATGGTATCGGAGGGTATTGGACGGTATCAGAGGGTATTGGGTGGTATTGGAGGGTATTGGATGATATTGGAGGGTATTGGATGGTATTGGAGGGTGTTGGGCGGTATCGGAGGCTATTGGATGCTGTTGGAGGGTATTGGATGGTATCAGAGGGTATTGGATGTTATCGGAGGGTATTGGATGGTATCGGAGGGTATTGGATGGTATCAGAGGGTATTGGATGGTATCAGAGGGTATTGGATGATATCGGAGGTTATTAGATTGTATCAGACATTATTGGAGGGTATCATACAGTATTGGATGGTATCGGAGGGTATTACATGGTATCGGAGGGTATCGGACAGTATAGGAGGGTATTGAAGGATGTTGGAGGGTAATGGATGGTATTGGAGGGTATCGGACGGTACTGGAGGGTATTTGATGGTATCGGAGGGTATCGGATGGTATCGGACAGTATTGGAGGGTATTAGAGGGTATTGGAGGGTATAGAAGAGTATCAGACGGTACTGGATGGTATCAGACGGTATTGAATGGTATCAGAAGGTGTTGGACGGTATTGGAGGTTATTGAAGGGTGTTTGGGGGTAATGGATGGTATTGGAGGGTATCGGACAGTACTGGAGGGTATTAGATGGTATCGGAGGGCATCGGACAGTATTGGAGGGTATCAGAGGGTATTGGAGTGTATAGAAGAGTATCAGACGGTACTGGATGGTATCAGACGGCATTCAATGGTATCAGAGGGTATTGGAGGGTATTGAAGGGTGTTGGAGGGTAATAGACGGTATTGGAGGTTATTGGAGGGTATCAGAGGGTATTGGAGGGTATAGAAGAGTATCAGACAGTACTGGATGGTATCAGACGGTATTGAATGGTATCAGAGGGTGTTGGACAGCATTGAAGGGTGTTGGAGGGTAATGGACGATATTGGAGGGTATTGGAGGGTATAGAAGAGTATCAGACAGTATTGAATGGTATCAGAGGGTGTTGGACGGTATTGGAGGGTATTGAAGGGTGTTGGAGGGTAATGGACGGTATTGGAGGTTATTGGAGGGTATCAGAGGGTATTGGAGGGTATAGAAGAGTATCAGACGGCATTGAATGGTATCAGAGGGTGTTGGACGGTACTGGAGGGTATTGATAGGGTGATGGACGGTATTGGAGGTTATTGGAGGGTATCAGAGGGTATTGGAGGGTATAGAAGAGTATCAGACGGTACTGGATGGTATCAGACGGTATTGAATGGTATCAGAGGGTGTTGGACGATATTGGAGGGTATTGATAGGGTAATGGACGGTATTGGAGGTTACTGGAGGGTATCAGAGGGTATTGGAGGGTATAGAAGAGTATCAGACAGTACTGGATGGTATCAGAGGGTGTTGGACGGTATAGAGGAGGGTGCTGACAGGCTAAGGGGAACCTAGGAGTGACACTATATTCTTCATAATCTACTAATGTCAATATTAATTTCAAAGATCCACTGACACCTGACAGACCATAGAACTAGGGACATGTTTGCTCTCTGACAGGTTCTCTTAAAAAATAGTTTTAGAATATCATCTCTTGTCCCTCCCCCACCCATCTGTCTGCGCAGGCTCTAGAAATACGAACCATGACCAGAGGAGAAATATCTTTACTATAGTTATGTTTATGTTGTCTCTGTAAGACTGACAGTTCTGTTCTGTGGAGCCGGTTTTAGTTTTGGCGCCTATGATACAGCAACACCATTTCCAGCAGCAGAGGATTCTGGGAGAGGACAGAGGGGATTACATTGTCTCATACAATGGTGAGATCCATACTGGTTCCACAACTTTTTACTCCTGACATACAAATTCCTATCCCACACAGGTGTCTGTACCTGCTGCTCCCCCCACCGGGCCCCCAGTTGGCACCCAACTTCACCCACTCACAGCCTTCCAACTAATTCCCTTCTAGTTCCTCAAGAACTGCCGGCCCATCCTGGACGTGATAAACAAATGATGTCCCCGGATCGGTGTATTTGCATGGATTGTGGGAATGGAGAGTCGGGATTAGGCTGACACGGCTATTTGCAACAATTTGCATAACTGATGTTAAGAACTAAATACTTTGTGTGGTCCATCAAACAGCCGGACGCATCCGACCGGAAAAAATATTTACTTACTGCATAATGTATTGGGAGGTTATGAATAGTATTGTATCCCAGAGATATTGTATTTCAGGAATATTGTATCCCATTATTATTGTATCCCAGCAGTATTGTATTCCAGTAATATTGTATCTCATTATTATTGTATCCTATTCATATTGTATCCCAGGAATATTGTATTCTATTAATTATTGTATCCTAGTTATATTATGTTCCAGTGATATTGTATTTTGGGAATATTGTACCCCTTTATTATTTTATCCCATTCATATTGTATCCAAGAAATATTGTATCCCAGTTATATTGTAGTTCAATAATATGTATCCTAGTAATATTGTATGCCAGTGATACTGTATCCCATTAGCATTATATCCCAGTAGGGATGAGCTTCGTGTTCGAGTCGAACATACGTTCGACTCGAACATCGGCTGTTCGATCGTTCGACGAAGATCGAACGATTTGGGCCGTTCGCGCCAAATTCGAGTGACGCGAACGGCCCACAATGCACTACGCCATCGCAGTGTCATCCAGGCGCTGTGATTGGCCAAGCATGCACTGTGACCCCGCATGCTTGGCCAATCACAGCGCCGGCAGCGAGGAGAGCAATGATTGGCCACAGGCAGGATGCCTGTGGCCAATTATTGCTGAGGGTGTTTAGTACACGCCCCACACTATAAAAGGCCGCCAGCACGGCGGCCTAGTGTAGTGTGTTCCGGAGCAGGGATAGAGCAGCATAGGCAGGGACAGTGACTGTTATTTCTTTCTTGCTTAACCTGGATTCCTTTAGTTTAGGGAAAGAGAAGGATAGGTAGGGAGAGTGTCAGTGTGTTTTGTGCTTGTGCTATAGTGTGCTTAAAAAAAACATTTATTCTAGGGACAGAAAACTGTAGGTAGGGACAGTGTCAGTTTCTTTCACTCTGCAAGTCCTTGTTTCCAGGGACCTGGAAGGACAGTGAGTGAATTGTCCTTGTGCTATATTGTGCTTAAAAAAACATTTATTCTAGGGACAGAAAACTGTAGGTAGGGAGAGTGTCAGTTTCTTTCACTCTGCAAGTCCTTGTTTCCAGGGACCTGGAAGGACAGTGAGTGAATTGTCCTTGTGCTATATTGTGATTAAAAAAAACATTTTTTCTAGGGACAGAAAACTGTAGGTAGGGAGAGTGTTTTTTTTCTTTCACTCTGCAAGTCCTTGTTTCCAGGGACCTGTAAGGACAGTGAGTGAATTGTTCTTGTGCTATATTGTGATTAAAAAAAACATTTTTTCTAGGGACAGAAAACTGTAGGTAGGGAGAGTGTTTTTTTTCTTTCACTCTGCAAGTCCTTGTTTCCAGGGACCTGGAAGGACAGTGAGTGAATTGTCCTTGTGCTATATTGTGCTTAAAAAAACATTTATTCTAGGGACAGAAAACTGTAGGTAGGGAGAGTGTCAGTTTATTTCACTCTGCAAGTCCTTGTTTCCAGGGACCTGTAAGGACAGTGAGTGAATTGTCCTTGTGCTATATTGTGATTAAAAAAAACATTTTTTCTAGGGACAGAAAACTGTAGGTAGGGAGAGTGTTTTTTTTCTTTCACTCTGCAAGTCCTTGTTTCCAGGGACCTGTAAGGACAGTGAGTGAATTTTTCTTGTGCTATATTGTGATTAAAAAAAACATTTTTTCTAGGGACAGAAAACTGTAGGTAGGGAGAGTGTTTTTTTTCTTTCACTCTGCAAGTCCTTGTTTCCAGGGACCTGGAAGGACAGTGAGTGAATTGTCCTTGTGCTATATTGTGCTTAAAAAAACATTTATTCTAGGGACAGAAAACTGTAGGTAGGGAGAGTGTCAGTTTATTTCACTCTGCAAGTCCTTGTTTCCAGGGACCTGTAAGGACAGTGAGTGAATTGTCCTTGTGCTATATTGTGATTAAAAAAAACATTTTTTCTAGGGACAGAAAACTGTAGGTAGGGAGAGTGTTTTTTTTCTTTCACTCTGCAAGTCCTTGTTTCCAGGGACCTGTAAGGACAGTGAGTGAATTTTTCTTGTGCTATATTGTGATTAAAAAAAACATTTTTTCTAGGGACAGAAAACTGTAGGTAGGGAGAGTGTTTTTTTTCTTTCACTCTGCAAGTCCTTGTTTCCAGGGACCTGGAAGGACAGTGAGTGAATTGTCCTTGTGCTATATTGTGCTTAAAAAAACATTTATTCTAGGGACAGAAAACTGTAGGTAGGGAGAGTGTCAGGTTATTTCACTCTGCAAGTCCTTGTTTCCAGGGACCTGTAAGGACAGTGAGTGAATTGTCCTTGTGCTATATTGTGATTAAAAAAAACATTTTTTCTAGGGACAGAAAACTGTAGGTAGGGAGAGTGTTTTTTTTCTTTCACTCTGCAAGTCCTTGTTTCCAGGGACCTGTAAGGACAGTGAGTGAATTTTTCTTGTGCTATATTGTGATTAAAAAAAACATTTTTTCTAGGGACAGAAAACTGTAGGTAGGGAGAGTGTTTTTTTTCTTTCACTCTGCAAGTCCTTGTTTCCAGGGACCTGTAAGGACAGTGAGTGAATTTTTCTTGTGCTATATTGTGATTAAAAAAAACATTTTTTCTAGGGACAGAAAACTGTAGGTAGGGAGAGTGTTTTTTTTCTTTCACTCTGCAAGTCCTTGTTTCCAGGGACCTGTAAGGACAGTGAGTGAATTTTTCTTGTGCTATATTGTGATTAAAAAAAACATTTTTTCTAGGGACAGAAAACTGTAGGTAGGGAGAGTGTTTTTTTTCTTTCACTCTGCAAGTCCTTGTTTCCAGGGACCTGTAAGGACAGTGAGTGAATTTTTCTTGTGCTATATTGTGATTAAAAAAAACATTTTTTCTAGGGACAGAAAACTGTAGGTAGGGAGAGTGTTTTTTTTCTTTCACTCTGCAAGTCCTTGTTTCCAGGGACCTGTAAGGACAGTGAGTGAATTTTTCTTGTGCTATATTGTGATTAAAAAAAACATTTTTTCTAGGGACAGAAAACTGTAGGTAGGGAGAGTGTTTTTTTTCTTTCACTCTGCAAGTCCTTGTTTCCAGGGACCTGGAAGGACAGTGAGTGAATTGTCCTTGTGCTATATTGTGCTTAAAAAAACATTTATTCTAGGGACAGAAAACTGTAGGTAGGGAGAGTGTCAGTTTATTTCACTCTGCAAGTCCTTGTTTCCAGGGACCTGTAAGGACAGTGAGTGAATTTTTCTTGTGCTATATTGTGATTAAAAAAAACATTTTTTCTAGGGACAGAAAACTGTAGGTAGGGAGAGTGTTTTTTTTCTTTCACTCTGCAAGTCCTTGTTTCCAGGGACCTGGAAGGACAGTGAGTGAATTGTCCTTGTGCTATATTGTGCTTAAAAAAACATTTATTCTAGGGACAGAAAACTGTAGGTAGGGAGAGTGTCAGGTTATTTCACTCTGCAAGTCCTTGTTTCCAGGGACCTGTAAGGACAGTGAGTGAATTGTCCTTGTGCTATATTGTGATTAAAAAAAACATTTTTTCTAGGGACAGAAAACTGTAGGTAGGGAGAGTGTTTTTTTTCTTTCACTCTGCAAGTCCTTGTTTCCAGGGACCTGTAAGGACAGTGAGTGAATTTTTCTTGTGCTATATTGTGATTAAAAAAAACATTTTTTCTAGGGACAGAAAACTGTAGGTAGGGAGAGTGTTTTTTTTCTTTCACTCTGCAAGTCCTTGTTTCCAGGGACCTGTAAGGACAGTGAGTGAATTTTTCTTGTGCTATATTGTGATTAAAAAAAACATTTTTTCTAGGGACAGAAAACTGTAGGTAGGGAGAGTGTTTTTTTTCTTTCACTCTGCAAGTCCTTGTTTCCAGGGACCTGTAAGGACAGTGAGTGAATTTTTCTTGTGCTATATTGTGATTAAAAAAAACATTTTTTCTAGGGACAGAAAACTGTAGGTAGGGAGAGTGTTTTTTTTCTTTCACTCTGCAAGTCCTTGTTTCCAGGGACCTGTAAGGACAGTGAGTGAATTTTTCTTGTGCTATATTGTGATTAAAAAAAACATTTTTTCTAGGGACAGAAAACTGTAGGTAGGGAGAGTGTTTTTTTTCTTTCACTCTGCAAGTCCTTGTTTCCAGGGACCTGTAAGGACAGTGAGTGAATTGTTCTTGTGCTATATTGTGATTAAAAAAAACATTTTTTCTAGGGACAGAAAACTGTAGGTAGGGAGAGTGTTTTTTTTCTTTCACTCTGCAAGTCCTTGTTTCCAGGGACCTGTAAGGACAGTGAGTGAATTGTTCTTGTGCTATATTGTGATTAAAAAAAACATTTTTTCTAGGGACAGAAAACTGTAGGTAGGGAGAGTGTTTTTTTTCTTTCACTCTGCAAGTCCTTGTTTCCAGGGACCTGTAAGGACAGTGAGTGAATTTTTCTTGTGCTATATTGTGATTAAAAAAAACATTTTTTCTAGGGACAGAAAACTGTAGGTAGGGAGAGTGTCAGGTTATTTCACTCTGCAAGTCCTTGTTTCCAGGGACCTGTAAGGACAGTGAGTGAATTGTCCTTGTGCTATATTGTGATTAAAAAAAACATTTTTTCTAGGGACAGAAAACTGTAGGTAGGGAGAGTGTTTTTTTTCTTTCACTCTGCAAGTCCTTGTTTCCAGGGACCTGGAAGGACAGTGAGTGAATTGTCCTTGTGCTATATTGTGCTTAAAAAAACATTTATTCTAGGGACAGAAAACTGTAGGTAGGGAGAGTGTCAGGTTATTTCACTCTGCAAGTCCTTGTTTCCAGGGACCTGTAAGGACAGTGAGTGAATTGTCCTTGTGCTATATTGTGATTAAAAAAAACATTTTTTCTAGGGACAGAAAACTGTAGGTAGGGAGAGTGTTTTTTTTCTTTCACTCTGCAAGTCCTTGTTTCCAGGGACCTGTAAGGACAGTGAGTGAATTTTTCTTGTGCTATATTGTGATTAAAAAAAACATTTTTTCTAGGGACAGAAAACTGTAGGTAGGGAGAGTGTTTTTTTTCTTTCACTCTGCAAGTCCTTGTTTCCAGGGACCTGTAAGGACAGTGAGTGAATTTTTCTTGTGCTATATTGTGATTAAAAAAAACATTTTTTCTAGGGACAGAAAACTGTAGGTAGGGAGAGTGTTTTTTTTCTTTCACTCTGCAAGTCCTTGTTTCCAGGGACCTGTAAGGACAGTGAGTGAATTTTTCTTGTGCTATATTGTGATTAAAAAAAACATTTTTTCTAGGGACAGAAAACTGTAGGTAGGGAGAGTGTTTTTTTTCTTTCACTCTGCAAGTCCTTGTTTCCAGGGACCTGTAAGGACAGTGAGTGAATTTTTCTTGTGCTATATTGTGATTAAAAAAAACATTTTTTCTAGGGACAGAAAACTGTAGGTAGGGAGAGTGTTTTTTTTCTTTCACTCTGCAAGTCCTTGTTTCCAGGGACCTGTAAGGACAGTGAGTGAATTGTTCTTGTGCTATATTGTGATTAAAAAAAACATTTTTTCTAGGGACAGAAAACTGTAGGTAGGGAGAGTGTTTTTTTTCTTTCACTCTGCAAGTCCTTGTTTCCAGGGACCTGTAAGGACAGTGAGTGAATTGTTCTTGTGCTATATTGTGATTAAAAAAAACATTTTTTCTAGGGACAGAAAACTGTAGGTAGGGAGAGTGTTTTTTTTCTTTCACTCTGCAAGTCCTTGTTTCCAGGGACCTGTAAGGACAGTGAGTGAATTTTTCTTGTGCTATATTGTGATTAAAAAAAACATTTTTTCTAGGGACAGAAAACTGTAGGTAGGGAGAGTGTCAGGTTATTTCACTCTGCAAGTCCTTGTTTCCAGGGACCTGTAAGGACAGTGAGTGAATTGTCCTTGTGCTATATTGTGATTAAAAAAAACATTTTTTCTAGGGACAGAAAACTGTAGGTAGGGAGAGTGTTTTTTTTCTTTCACTCTGCAAGTCCTTGTTTCCAGGGACCTGTAAGGACAGTGAGTGAATTTTTCTTGTGCTATATTGTGATTAAAAAAAACATTTTTTCTAGGGACAGAAAACTGTAGGTAGGGAGAGTGTTTTTTTTCTTTCACTCTGCAAGTCCTTGTTTCCAGGGACCTGTAAGGACAGTGAGTGAATTTTTCTTGTGCTATATTGTGATTAAAAAAAACATTTTTTCTAGGGACAGAAAACTGTAGGTAGGGAGAGTGTTTTTTTTCTTTCACTCTGCAAGTCCTTGTTTCCAGGGACCTGTAAGGACAGTGAGTGAATTTTTCTTGTGCTATATTGTGATTAAAAAAAACATTTTTTCTAGGGACAGAAAACTGTAGGTAGGGAGAGTGTTTTTTTTCTTTCACTCTGCAAGTCCTTGTTTCCAGGGACCTGTAAGGACAGTGAGTGAATTTTTCTTGTGCTATATTGTGATTAAAAAAAACATTTTTTCTAGGGACAGAAAACTGTAGGTAGGGAGAGTGTTTTTTTTCTTTCACTCTGCAAGTCCTTGTTTCCAGGGACCTGTAAGGACAGTGAGTGAATTGTTCTTGTGCTATATTGTGATTAAAAAAAACATTTTTTCTAGGGACAGAAAACTGTAGGTAGGGAGAGTGTTTTTTTTCTTTCACTCTGCAAGTCCTTGTTTCCAGGGACCTGTAAGGACAGTGAGTGAATTTTTCTTGTGCTATATTGTGATTAAAAAAAACATTTTTTCTAGGGACAGAAAACTGTAGGTAGGGAGAGTGTTTTTTTTCTTTCACTCTGCAAGTCCTTGTTTCCAGGGACCTGTAAGGACAGTGAGTGAATTTTTCTTGTGCTATATTGTGATTAAAAAAAACATTTTTTCTAGGGACAGAAAACTGTAGGTAGGGAGAGTGTTTTTTTTCTTTCACTCTGCAAGTCCTTGTTTCCAGGGACCTGTAAGGACAGTGAGTGAATTTTTCTTGTGCTATATTGTGATTAAAAAAAACATTTTTTCTAGGGACAGAAAACTGTAGGTAGGGAGAGTGTTTTTTTTCTTTCACTCTGCAAGTCCTTGTTTCCAGGGACCTGTAAGGACAGTGAGTGAATTTTTCTTGTGCTATATTGTGATTAAAAAAAACATTTTTTCTAGGGACAGAAAACTGTAGGTAGGGAGAGTGTTTTTTTTCTTTCACTCTGCAAGTCCTTGTTTCCAGGGACCTGTAAGGACAGTGAGTGAATTTTTCTTGTGCTATATTGTGATTAAAAAAAACATTTTTTCTAGGGACAGAAAACTGTAGGTAGGGAGAGTGTCAGTTTCTTTCACTGTGAAAGTCCTTGTTTCAAGGGACAGAGAAGGACACCTGAAGGTAGCCCTTATTGCTTTTTTCCCATCTCCGTGCAGGCCATCTATTAGAATGTCTGGAAGGCAAACAAGGAGAGGCAGACAGTCAGGAGGCAATAAAAGAGGGCAAGCAGGCTCTGTGTCTGGGGGCAACAGTGCTGGTCGTGGACGCGGTGCATTGTCATCAGCACATGGCCATGGGACACGCTTGTCCTTCTTTTCGGCAGCTGGACATGTTGAGCCACATCATGCCGAAGACTTGGTAGAGTGGATGACCAAGCCCTCCTCCTCCTCCTCATCCTCTCTCACCCAGGCTCAGGGTACTGGAAAAGCAGCTGCCAAAGCGTCGTCTTCCCTGGTATCAATGTCAGACAAATCATCAGTCACTCCTTCCCTAGACCCACCATGTCCTCCTCCTGAGGAGTCCCCCGAACTGTTTCAGCACAGTGTTGGGTACATGCTCCAGGAGGATGCCCAGCGTTTCGAAGGGTCTGATGATGAAACCCAGCTAGAGGAAGGCAGTAGCGTGAGAGCAGACAGAGGGGATGCTCAAGAAGGACACCAATCTGGCAGTCATGTTCCAGCAGCTGCAGCATACTGCCAGATTGGCTCCAGTGATGAGGAGGGAGGGGATGATGAGGTCACTGACTCCACGTGGGTGCCTAATAGGAGAGAGGAGGAGGAGGAGGATGAGGAGGAGGCACATCTCCAACGAGGCAGGATGCCCTTTGGTGGCCAGCGTAAGGGCAGTACACCGACGGAATCACACCGCAGAGCTCCGCCTGTGCAGGGCGCTGCCTCTGCCCGTCATTCAAAAAGTTCTTTGGTGTGGGCCTTTTTTGAGGCTAGTGCATCAGATCGCACAGCTGCTGTTTGCAACATATGTCTCAAGCGTATATCGCGTGGCCAAAACATCAGCCGCTTGGGTACCACATGCCTGACCAGACATATGTTGACCTGCCATGCAGCTCGTTGGCAAGCCTACCTCAAAGACCCACACCAAAGAACAAAGCGGACCTCTCCTTGCACCGCATCAGCTGGGATCTCCAACCCCACTATAACTTCAGTCCTCTCTGAAACATGCACTGAGAGGAATGAAGGTGTAGAATTAGGTGTGTCACAGCCAAGTACTTGCGCCCACTCTGCTAGCAGTACACCGACGTCCGATTCTAGCAGGCAAATTTCCCTGCCCCAGCTGCTGGACCGTCGAAAGAAGTTCACTCCCAGCCATCCACATGCCCAGCGGTTGAATGCTAGCTTGGCTAAATTGCTAGCGCTTCAACTGCTGCCTTTTCAGTTGGTAGACTCGGCCCCCTTCCGTGAGTTTGTGCAATGTGCGGTTCCTCAGTGGCAGGTTCCCAAACGCCACTTTTTCGCACGGAAGGCTATTCCGGCTCTCTACCGGCATGTGGAAGGCAATGTCTTGGCCTCGCTGGACAGGGCGGTCAGCGGTAAGGTGCATATTACCGCTGACTCATGGTCCAGCAGGCATGGACAGGGACGTTACCTTTCTTTCACGGCCCATTGGGTCACTCTTTTGGCAGCTGGGAAGGATTCAGGACAAGGTGCAGTAGTGTTGGAGGTTGTCCCACCGCCACGCCTCCAAAATGCTACTACTGGTTGTGACACACCTCTCTCCTCCACCCCCTCCTCTTCTTCTTCCTCCATGGCCTCTTCCTGTGGTTTGTCCTATGAACCAGCGGTGCTCCGTAGCCGTTCACGGGGCTACGCAAGTACGCAGGCAAAAAGATGCCATGCCGTGCTTGCGCTGGTGTGTTTGGGGGACAGAAGCCACACTGGGGCAGAGGTCCTGTCTGCTCTGCAGGGCCAGGCCGAGAGGTGGTTGACGCCACGCCAGCTTAAGCCAGGAATGGTGGTTTGCGACAATGGCACCAACCTCCTCTCCGCCCTCCGACAGGGACAACTGACCCATGTGCCCTGTGTGGCTCACGTCCTTAACCTGGTGGTGCAGCGGTTCTTGGGCAGGTACCCGGGCTTACAGGATGTCCTGAGGCAGGCCAGGAAAGTCTGTGTGCATTTCCGCAGATCTTATAATGCCAGTGCTCGCCTGGCTGAGCTGCAAAAGGAGTTGAACCTGCCCAAGAACCGCCTTATATGTGACATGCCCACCAGGTGGAACTCAACGTTGGCCATGCTGCAGCGGCTGCACACGCAGCAGAGGGCCATCAATGAGTACCTGTGCGACTACGGCACCAGGACAGGGTCAGGGGAGCTTGGTTTTTTTTCTCCACGCCAGTGGGGCATGATCAGGGATGCATGCACTGTCCTGGCACCATTTGAGGAGGCCACGAGGATGGTGAGCAGTGACAGTGCATGCATCAGTGACACTGTACCTCTTGTCCACCTGTTGGAGCACACGCTGCGTGGAATAATGGACAGGGCACTTGAGGCAGAACAGAGGCAGGAAGAGGAGGACTTCCTTGCCTCTCAAGGCCCCCTTTACCCAGACAGTGTTACTTCTGTCCCACCCATCGCACAGGAAGAGGAGGAGGAGGAGGAGGAGGAGGAGGAGGATTGTGTCAGCATGGAGGTGGAGGCTGGCACTCAGCATCATCAGCAGCAGTCTTTTAGGGATGAAAAATTATAAAATGCAGCGCTAGCGAATATAAATGTGCTCAATACAAACGTATGTGTGAATGTCAACCATCTAAACCTTTCGGGATGATGGTACACACTATTAGTGAAAAGATTATGCACCAATGATTGGTGTCACCAGAAATGCAGTGGGTGTAATACTAAATGTTACCACTAAAAAGTGATCAACTAAGTAAAACCAGAAAATATACTGTGCAAAACATTAAATGAACTGAACAACCAGGCAAATAGCTCTAGGAGTGATTCACAGTACTACAGATGGTTTTCAACATCAAAGAAATAATGTCCCATTTGCAACAGTGGTTGTAATATAGAAGGAAGGGAAAAAAATAAAATAAAAATAAAAATGCTTTAAAATAAAATAAAAGTCACCCAACATCCAACTTCTAGGACCAATAATGTTCGGTGAAATTCAACAGTTGGCTCAATAGCAGCAGAGATCAGAGGACCATGTGGGGAATAAAAAGAAAAAGCAACTTGTGAAATACCGCTTAGGAACAGATTAACAATACGCTGTTATTGGGAAAACTCACAAGCCTTCAATGATAACCGAGCGTCAGTGTGTTCCGGGTTCACAACGGCGTGCGTTCCACAAGAACCGGAAGCAGCATCACTGGTTCTTAGTGTTGACCGGAAATTTGTCAATGCATTTCGCCCCTCCTCCAGGGCATCATCAAGGATCCTTGATGATGCCCTGGAGGAGGGGCGAAATGCATTGACAAATTTCCGGTCAACACTAAGAACCAGTGACGCTGCTTCCGGTTCTTGTGGAACGCACGCCGTTGTGAACCCGGAACACACTGACGCTCGGTTATCATTGAAGGCTTGTGAGTTTTCCCAATAACAGCGTATTGTTAATCTGTTCCTAAGCGGTATTTCACAAGTTGCTTTTTCTTTTTATTCCCCACATGGTCCTCTGATCTCTGCTGCTATTGAGCCAACTGTTGAATTTCACCGAACATTATTGGTCCTAGAAGTTGGATGTTGGGTGACTTTTATTTTATTTTAAAGCATTTTTATTTTTATTTTATTTTTTTCCCTTCCTTCTATATTACAACCACTGTTGCAAATGGGACATTATTTCTTTGATGTTGAAAACCATCTGTAGTACTGTGAATCACTCCTAGAGCTATTTGCCTGGTTGTTCAGTTCATTTAATGTTTTGCACAGTATATTTTCTGGTTTTACTTAGTTGATCACTTTTTAGTGGTAACATTTAGTATTACACCCACTGCATTTCTGGTGACACCAATCATTGGTGCATAATCTTTTCACTAATAGTGTGTACCATCATCCCGAAAGGTTTAGATGGTTGACATTCACACATACGTTTGTATTGAGCACATTTATATTCGCTAGCGCTGCATTTTATAATTTTTTATCTCTCAAGGTGTTAGTGCCTTATGCTGTAGCAGCTGCGCATATAATAATTTCTTTTCACTTGTCATTTATTTTTGTATGTCTCCATAAGCGCGAGTTTTAGTTTTTGTTTATTTTAGGGATGATTTACAGTCCCAAGAAACCAGTGGACTTGTACGTGGCTGGGAGGAGGTGGCTGCGGATCATGTCGTCCTTAGTGACCCAGAGGACTCCGGAGCGAATGCCTCAGCAAACCTACGCTGCATGGCCTCCCTGATCCTGCAAAGTCTGCGGAAGGATCCTCGTATTCTTCGGATCAAGGAGAGGGACCATTACTGGCTGGCCACTCTCCTTGATCCACGGTACAAGGGTAAGGTTGCGGACCTTATGTTACCGTCGCAGAGGGAGCAGAGGATGAGACAACTCCGGGAGGCCTTGCAGAAAGGTCTGTGCAACGCGTTCCCAGAGACTGGGAGGTTGCAAACTCCTGGTCCTGGACAACGAGTTGCTGAGGCTTCGGCCAGTCAAAGAAGGAGCGGTGGGGAAGGTGGCCGTCTGACCGATGCGTTCAGACAATTCTTTAGTCCGCAGCCCCAAAGTATGATCGGTTCCAGCAACCATCGCCAGCGTCTGATAAACATGGTGCAGGAATATCTAGGGGCAAGGTCAGACTTGGACACCTTCCCCACCGAAAATCCTCTGGCTTACTGGGTCTTGAGGATGGATCACTGGCCAGAGCTTGCACAGTATGCAATTGAGCTACTGGCCTGTCCTGCATCCAGCGTTCTTTCGGAACGCACATTCAGTGCTGCTGGAGGATTTGTCACGGATCACAGGGTGCGCCTGTCCACCGACTCGGTTGATCGACTGACTTTCATCAAGATGAACCAGTCTTGGATCACCACCAGCTACCACACACCTGATGCTGATATAACAGACTAATTGATTTTAACATGTCACATCCCTTCAAGACTGATGCTGATGCTGAGTGCCTGTGCTGTTATGTTGACTGGCTATCCTCCTCCTCCGAGTCCTCAATGATACGATTGATGATGATAGCTTGGAAGATCATTTTTGTTTATGGGTGCCGCCACCAGTGCCTAACGCCCAATTTTTCAGCCCCTGTTTAACAGGGGCGTGTAATTACAATTTTTGAAGCAATACTTTGCAACAGGGCTCATTGCTGTACTCCAAGTACAGTATCTGTGAGGAGTTGCAGTGTTGTGCCACCAGTGCCTAAGGCCCAATTTTTCAGCCCCTGTTTAACAGGGGCGTGTCATTACAATTTTTGAAGCAATACTTTGCAACAGGGCTCATTGCTGTGCTCCAAGTACAGTATCTGTGAGGGGTTGCAGTGTTGTGCCACCAGTGCCTAAGGCCCAATTTTTCATCCCCTGTTCAACAGGGGCATGTAATTACAATTCTTGATCTAATAATTCACAGCAGGGCCCATTGCTGCACCCACCAAGAGTAACTGTCAGGGCTTACAGTGTTGTGGCACCAGCACCACCATCAAAGGCCCAATTTTTACTACCACTGTTCAACAATTATATGTAATTAAAATTCCTGATATAATAGTTGACAGCAGGACGTTCCAGCACCAACCAAGAGTAACTGTGAGTGCTTACAGTGTTGTGCCAACACCAACAACTAAGGGGCCTATTTCTGCAGAGTATATACGGCAGGTCCCTACTTTCAAACATCCAACTTACAAACGACTCCTACTTGCAAACGCAAGAAGACAACAGGAAGTGAGAGGAAATCTACCACTAGGAAGGAAAATTCTCTCCTGTAAGAATAAATATGGGAGAAAGGTGTCTCCTCTGTACTGATGCTTTATCACCAATCCTTGTTTCAAGAAAAACACCACATTTCAAAAACAGTTGTCATTGGGACGGAAAGTGAGGTGAAATGTTCTGAACAGGGGCACAGACAGCAAAACAAATGTTACAGGGGTGATAACCCTTACCTATGTTTTCCAAAAAGTTTAAAAATAGATTTTTGGTCTGGAGCTACACTTCAACAATGTACCTGTTCAAAATTACAAACAGATTCTACATAAGAACAAACCTACAGTCCCTGTCTTGTATGCACCGCCTGTATAGGGCTGTTCAGAGTATATAGGGCCTTTTTTATTTTATGTGCGGGGTTCCCCTTAATATCCATACAAGACCCAAAGGGGCTGGTAATGGGCTGGGGTAGGGGGGGGGGTCATGGGGTAGCTATGCCATTTTTCTTAAAGAATTTCATCCATATTACCGGGACCAGACATTACATTAAAGCCGCAAGCAGTTTTAAATGGCTTTTTTTTCCTTTAGAAGTGTCATTTTGTGCAGGGACAGTTCTAAACACGGGAAACACGTGGCACTTCACAGGCATACTTTAGACACCCCCCAGGTACGATATTTAAAGGAATATTTGACTTTTTTTTTTCACTTTATGCATCATTAAAATGACTGCTCCCGAAAAACGACCGTTTTTAAAACTTCTTTTTGCATTGATACATGTCCCCTGGTGCAGAACCCGGGTTCCCAAACCCTTTTTAGGACAATAACATGCATAATAGTTGTTATAATTAGCACTTTAGAATTCGAACGTTCGCATCCATTCTATTTAATAGGGTTCTAATGTTCGTTCGAACTTTCGGTCCGTTCGCGGGTTCTGGTGCGAACCGAACAGGGGGGTGTTCGGCTCATCACTATATCCCAGTAATAGTGTATCCTGGTAATATTGTATGCCAGGAAAATTGTATCCTATTATTATTGTATCCCAGGAATATTGCATCCCATTAATATTGTTTCCCATCAGTATTGTATCCCATTATTATTGTATCCCAATAATATTGTATTCCAGTAACACTGCATCCCATTAATAATGTATTCCAGTAATACTGTATCCAAGTCATTATGTATCCCAGTTATATTGTATCCCATTAACATGGTATCCCAATAATATTGTATCCCATTCATATTGTATCCAAGATATATTGTATCCCAGTTATATTGTAGTCCAATAATATGTATCCTAGTAATATTGTATGCCAGTGATACTGTATCCCATTAGCATTGTATCCCAGTAATAGTATATCCTGTAATATTGTATGCCAGGAAAATTGTATCCTATTATTATTGTATCCCAATAGTACTGCATCCCATTAATATTGTTTCCCAGCAGTATTGTATCCCATTATTATTGTATCCCAATAATATTGTATTCCAGTAACACTGCATCCCATTAATAATGTATTCCAGTAATACTGTATCCAAGTCATTATGTATCCCAGTTATATTGTATCCCATTAACATGGTATCCCAATAATATTGTATCCCATTCATATTGTATCCAAGAAATATTGTATCCCAGTTATATTGTAGTCCAATAATATGTATCCTAGTAATATAGTATGCCAGTGATACTGTATGCCATTAGCATTGTATCCCAGTAATAGTATATACTGTAATATTGTATGCCAGGAAAATTGTATCCTATTATTATTGTATCCCAATAATACTGCATCCCATTAATATTGTTTCCCAGCAGTATTGTATCCCATTATTATTGTATCCCAATAATACTGTATTCCAGTAACACTGCATCCCATTAATAATGTATTCCAGTAATACTGTATCCAAGTCATTATGTATCCCAGTTATATTGTATCCCATTAACATGGTATCCCAATAATATTGTATCCAAGAAATATTGTATCCAAGAAATATTGTATCCCAGTTATATTGTATCCCATTAAAATGGTATCCCAATAATATTGTATCCCATTCAGATTGTATCCAAATAATATATCCCATTAATATTGTATCCCAATAATATTGTATCCCATTAATAGTGTATCCCAAAAATAATGTATCCCAATAACATTGTATCCCAATAATATTAAATACCAGTAATATTGTATCCCAATAATGTTATATACCAGTAATATTGTATCCCATTAATAGTGTATTCCAAAAATAATGTATCCCAATATTATTGTATCCAAATAATATTGTATCCCAATAATATTAAATACCAGTAAAATTGCATCCCAATAATATTATATCCCAATAATGTTATATACCAGTAATATTGTATCCCAGTATTAATGTATCCCAATAATATTGTATTTCCCACACCTATTTTCTTTTTTTTTTTTTTTGCGTGGGCTTTTCCCTAAAATCTATACCAGAATCAAAGGGACTGGTATGGGATTTGTGGGGACCCCACTTCGTTTTTTCTTTTTTTTTTTTTTTACATGGGGTCCCCCTTGACATCCATACCAGACCCTCATCAGGGATAAGTGCCTGGTATGTATCATTAGGGGGAACCCCCCCCCCCCCACTGTTTAGTATAGATGTAGGGAATCATCGGCCGTTTGTTTACAAACATAAGGAAGCTACCGGGAGACGCACCATGTCCAAACATGAATCGCACAGGGATGCACTGCGCTTTTCTTGTGCGATTCAGCCCGCATGCAAAACACACTCCATTTATGATTTGCTGCAGGTGTCAATGGAAAGTTGATGACCACCCAAATGCAGTAAGTTTGCCCGTACCCAATCACTGTGCGATCCGGTTACAGTGCATTTTAAAAAGTAGTGCATGCACTACTTTTGGTGTGGTGCGAGTTCACCTATTCAAAATGAATGGGCTGAAATCGCACAGGAAACACACAGCACGTTCTATGTGATTTGTGTGCGAGTTGGGTGTGAACCGGCCCTTACACAGCATTTTTTCCCCTCTGTAAATGTCAGTGTTGGTGTAGCAGGTTGTGTACATCACACAGATGTTCCACTTCACAGACAGGTTAAGAGCTTCCCTCAGGCATGTTATGTAAAGGAATTATGCATTGTATTGTTGCCCTTTAAGTCTTATTAAAATTGCTGCCATTCAGCTAACAAAATGATTTTCATTTTTCTTGTTGCATTGGTACACCCCCCCCCCCCCCCCAAGGGCCCTCCCATGCTATCTATTTGGCAATCTCTTGCTTGTTAGCCTCAAAATGGCCATTATTGTTTTATAATATTCAGTTACCATTGACTTTAATAGGGTTTGGATTTGGCACCAAAACTTTGGTAATGCTCATCGAGCCAAACCTTGTACATTCAGCTCATCCCTACAACATCAATATTGTATCCCAGTAATATTGTTCCCCCCGATAATTTTGTGCACCAGTAACATTGTATCCAAGTTATATTGTACTCCATTAACATTGTATCCAGGGCCGCCATCAGGGGGGTACAGGCAGTACACCTGTAAGGGGCCCGGATGGCAACCCCACTTTTTTTCTTCTTTTTTTTTTGTAAGGGGCCCAGAGGTCCCCAGGGTCCCAGATGGTAACCCTCCTTTTTTATGTATTTTTTATTAAAAAAAAATGTTTTTTATTTTATTGTATTTATTTTTTGGAAGGGGCCCAGAGGTCCCCAGAGTTCCAGAGGTCCCCAGAGGCCCGGAGGTCCCCAGGGCCCCGGATGGCAAACCTCCCTTTTTTTTTATTTATAAAAATATTTATTTTTTTATAAAAAAAAAAATTGTAAGGGGCCCAGAGGTCCCCAGAGGCCCCCAGGGCCTTTTTTTATAAAAATATATATTTTTTTATTAATTATTATTATATTTTTTTTGTAAGGGGCCCAGAGGCCCGGTGGTCCCCGGGGCCAACACCCCAACACCCCCGCTTCTCAATTCGCGGCTGCCACCCCCCCCCCCGCTTCTCAATTCGATTTGCGGTGGCAGCACCCCCCCCCCCCGGTGGCAGCAGCCCCCCACCTCTCAATTTGCGGTGGCAGCACCCCCCCGGTTCTTCTCTGCTTCAGGGGGCCCATGCCTGAAGCTGTGTAGGGGCCCCAAAATTCCTGATGGCGGCCCTGATTGTAAGTTCTTTTGTACCCTAATAATATTGTACCCCATTAACATTGTATTCCAGTTATATTGTATCCTAGTAATGCTGTGTCCCATTAACATTGTATCCTAGTAATATTGTACACCTTTAACACTGTATCCCAGATATATGGTACCCTAATAAAATTGAACCCCATATACATTGTATCCCAGGTACATTGCCTTGAAAAAGTATTCATACCCCTTAAAATTTTCCACCTTTTGTCATGTTACAACCAAAAACGTAAATGTATTTTATTGGGATTTTATGTAATAGACCAACACAAAGTGGCACATACATTTTTTTTTTTTTACAAATAAATATGTGAAAAGTGTGTGTGGGGGGGGGGGGCATTTGTATGGCGCCCCCCGGAGTCAATACTTTGTAGAACCCCCTTTCTCTACAATTACAGCTGCAAGTCTTTTTGGGGGTGTCTCTACCAGCTTTGCACATCTAGAGAGGGACATTTTTCCCTCATTCTTCTTTGCAAAATATCTCAAGCTCTGTCAGATTGGATGGAGAACGTCTGTGATCAGCAATTTTCAAGTCTTGCCACAGATTCTCAAAGTGATTTAGGTCTGGACTGTGACTGGGCCATTCTAACACATGAATATGCTTTAATCTAAACCATTCCATTGTAGCTCTGGCTGTATGTTTCGGGTCGTTGTCCTGCTGGAAGGTGAACCTCCTCCCCAGTCTCAAGTCTTTTGCAGACTAAAAGGTTTTCTTCTAAGATTGTCCTGTATTTGGCTCCATCCATCTTCCCACCAACTCTGACCAGCTTCCCTGTCCCTGCTGAAGAAAAGCATCCCCACCACATGAAGCTGCCACCACTATGTTTCACGGTGGGGATGGTGTGTTCAGGGTGATGTGCAGTGTTCGTTTTCCCCACACGTAGCGTTTTGCTTTTAGGCCAAAAAGTTAAATTTTGGTCTCATGTGACCAGAGCACCTTCTTCCACATGTTTGCTGTGTCCCCCCACATGTTTGCTGTGTCCCCCCACATGATTGCTGTGTCCCCCACATGATTGCTGTGTCCCCCACATGATTGCTGTGTCCCTCACGTTTGCTGTGTCCCCCACATGTTTGCTGTGTCCCCCACATGATTGATGTGTCCCCCACATGTTTTCTGTGTCCCCCCACATGTTTGCTGTGTCCCCCACATGGCTTCTCACAAACTGTAAACAGGACTTCTTATGACTTTCTTTCACCAATGTCTGTCTTCTTGTCACTCTTCCATAAAGGGCAGATTTGTGGAGAGCACGACTAATAGTTGTCCTGAGGACAGATTCTCCCACCTGAGCTGTGGATCTCTGCAGCTCCTCCAGAGTTACCATGGGACCTCTTGGCTGCTTCTCTGATGAATGCTCTCCTTGCCCGGCCCGGTCAGTTTAGGTGGACGGCCATGTCTTGGTAGGTTTGCAGTTGTGCCATACTCTTTCCATTTTCCGATGATGGATTGAACAGAGCTCTGTGAGATGTTCAAAGCTGGGGATATTTTTCTATAACCTAACCCTGCTTTATACTTCTCCACAACTTTATCCCTGACCTGTCTGATGTGTTCCTTGGCCTTCGTGATGCTGTTTGTTCACTAGGGTTCTCTAACAAACCTCCGAGGGCTTCACAGAACAGCTGTATTTATACTGAGATTAAATTACACACAGGTGGACTCTATTTACTAATTAGGTGACTTCTGAAGGCAATTGGTTCCACTAGATTTTAGTTGGAGGTATCAGAGTAAAGGGGCTGAATACAAATGCCCCCCCCCCCACACACACACACTTTTCACATATTTATTTGTATCATTTATCATTTTCCTTCCACTTCACAATTATGTGACACTTTGTGTTGGTCCATCACATAAAAAATTTACATTTTTGGTTGTACCATGACAAAATGTGGAAAATTTCAAGGGGTATGAATACTTTTTTCAAGGCACTGTATACTATATCCTAGTAATTTTGCACCCCCTGATACATTGTATCCCAGGCCCCACATCTCTCCAAAAAGAGGACCTGTTACGCACCATTCCTATTACAAGGGATGTTTGCATACCTTGTAATAGGAATAAAAGTGATCAATTTTTTTTTTTTTTTTTTAAGAGAAAGTGTAAAAATAAAAAAATTTCAGTACAACAATAAAAAAAAAAAATAAATGAAAAAAGCCCCCGTCCACGCGTGCTCACGCACATAAGTGAATGCATAAGTAAGTCACACCTGCATATTTAAATGGCATTTAAATCACACATGTGAGGTATTGCCATGTGCGTTAGAAGGAAGAGCAACAATTTTAGCACTAGACCTCCTCTGTAACTCTAGACTGGTAACCTGTAAAAAAAAAAAAAAAAAAAAAATAAGCGTCGCCTATGGAGATTTTTAAGTACCAAAGCGTGGGCAATTTTAAAGCGTGACATGTTAGGTATCTATTTACTTGGCGTAACATCATCTTTCATATTATACAAAACAATTGGGCTAACTTTACTGTTTTGTTATTTTTTAATTCATGAAACTGTTTTTTTTTTTTTTTAATTGTTGCGCCCCGTGTGACATAAAAAGATACAACGACCGACATTTTTTTTTTCTTTTTTATCCAATACATTTTTATTCGATTTTATAAACTATAACAAATATGTTTGTTGCATTCAATATACAATATTTGTAGTGCAAAAATATTGTAAAGGCACATCTTGAAAAGTGTCTATAGGTCTTGATGACCTAGGCCAGCCTACCCCTAATGGGTACATACTGTAGGACTGGAAGGTCACCAAGGTACTCTTTGGCACAGCCTAAACAACTGGTAGGAAGTAGTAGTAATAGTAAAGGAGGTGGAGGAAAGAAGGGGTTAACCAAAAATAAAGGCTGCCATGAGACATGTTCTACACCAAGTTTCTTGCAAAAACAAGCGAAGTAATACAAACTGTAAGAAAGAGTTTTAAAGTTTACATTCTTTTAGATAATTGGAGGCTCTCCCGCCTCAGCACTATTAGGAATAGACATTGATAAGTACCCCACCATGTATAGAACTATTGTGATCAGGGCCGCCATCAGGAATTTTTTTGGGGCCCCTTACACAGCTTCAGGCATGGGGCCCCCTGGAGCAGAGGAGAACCCGGGGGGGGGTGCTGCCACCGCAAATTGAGAGGTGGGGGGAGGAGGCTGCTGCGAATTGAGAAGCGGGGGGGTGCCACGAATTGAGAAGCGGGGGGGTGCTATCGCCGCGAATTGTTGAGGTCGGGGGGGCTTTGGGTGCTGACGAACAAAAAAAAGAACAAAAAAAAGGGGGGTGCCACGAATTGAGAAGCGGGGGGTTGCTATCGCTGTGAATTGTTGAGGTTGGGGGGCCTTTGGGTGCTGACGAACAAAAAAAAGGGGGGTTGCTATCTGGGGACCTCCGGGCCTCTGGGGACCTCTGGGCCCCTTACAAAAAAAAGGGGGGGTTGCCATCCGGGCCCCTGGGGACCCCCGGGCCTTTGGGGACCTCTGGGCCCCTTACAAAAAAATAAATAAATACATTTTAAAAAAAAGTTTTTAAAAAAATTAAATTTTTATAAAAATAAAAAAAAGGAGGGGTTGCCATCCAGAGCCCTGCGAACCTCCGGGCCTCTGGGGACCTCTGGGCCCCTTACAAAAAAAATTAAAAATACATTTAAAAAAAAAAATATGTTTTTAAAAATATAATTTTTATTTAAAAAAAAGGGGGGTTGCCATCCGGAGCCCTGCGGACCTCCGGGCCTCTGGGGACCTCTGGGCCCCTTACAAAAAAAATTAATAAATACATTTAAAAAAAAAAGTTTTTAAAAAAATTTAATTTTTATAAAAAATAAAAAAAGGGGGGTTGCCATCCGGGGCCCTGGGGACCCTTCGGGCCCCTGGGGACCTCTAAACCCCTTACAAAAAAAAAGGAGGGGTTGCCATCTGGGCCCCTGGGGACCCCCGGGCCCCTTACAGGTGTACTGCCTGTACCCCCCTGATGGCGGCCCTGATTGTGATCCATATACTAATAGCCTCAAGGCTTACAATAGCCTCACTATGGAAATCTACAGAAGCCCCCAACCTATCTACGGTCATTAATAGACTGAATACTCAAGCCCAACTAGAACTAATGCTAGCCTACAAAAACCTATCCATCAACTCCTTTGGCAGAAAATGGACAACGAACGTCCGACATTTTATTCCCTAGGGAGTCTGCTTAAAAAAAAGATATATAATGTTTGGGGGGTTCTGAGTAATTTTCGAACAAAAAAAATACAAATTTGAACTTGTAAACAAAAAGTTCCAGAAAAGGCCTGGTATGGAAGGGGTTAAGGCTGAAGCCTAATTTCACCTAAAGCGTACCTTGAGGCCGGGCTCACACTGTCGCCGCATGCGGCGCACAGCAGCGGTCCGGTGCGTGCTGGTTCGCCGTTTCAGGTCCGAATTCAGCCCAAATTTTGGGCTGAAATCTAAGCTGAAACCCCCCCAAAAAGAAGGCACATGTTTTTTCCGGCACACCGCACCGGACTCGCCGCGGAGATATGTGAACCGGCTCCATAGAGAGCCAGTCACATTCTCCTGCTATGCGAATTGAATGCGGGGGAAACGCGCATTCAATTCTCATAGGTGTGAATGTTAATGTTAATGATTTTCTGTTGAACACAGAACTTTGCCTGGAGTCTCGCTTTAACCCCTTCACTGCTGAACTCAGGCCAGGACAGCTTGAAGCGAATAATGTTCTGGCAGGTCCGCCAAGAATTTCTATTCCTTCGGGTTTCAAGTTTTCGTTTCTTCTCTTTACACCCAACCCCGTGTTATCGCATAGCTGCTAGTTAACCCTTTAAGTCGCATCGCAGCCAACAGTGCAAGAACCCGGCTTTAGTCATCATGAGGCAGCGATGTACCGGAACCCTGGCAAGAAATCAGCCTTCATTTAAGCAGAATTTGGCCTTTCCTTCAGTCTTGCTCAGGTGTATCGGCTCCTCTCCTGGACTTAAATGGCTTCCTCTGATTTCACTGCACACTGTGAGCTTCACAATGTGCATTAGAAGATGCAGCCCATCAAGCATCATCTAGCTCTTTCTTCACCAGCCTGACTGTCCCTGGCCCCTCCCCTTTCATTCATTGGATTTCAGTTCCTTCACTCATAGATCACATTTGGGCATTTTCTTGGGCGGTCTGCATGCAAATACAGCCTGATTAGGAACGTTTACGTTTAACCACTTGCCGACCGCCGCATGCAGATCTACGTCGGGGCAGGAAAATTGGCGTACAGGTACGTCCTTTTAAATCTGCACGCCTGCCTCGCGAGTGTGGCCGCGGGTCCCGGGAACTCAATGTTCCCGGGAGTCCCGCGATTGCGGTCGGCAAGGGCAGAACAGGCACTGGCGTCGGAACAGGACAGGCAAACCAAGCAGCTGCTTGGGGCCCCCGAGCTGTCCTGGGGCCCCAGCAGAGGGCAGCACAGCAGAAAGAGGAGCCAGAGGACTTGAGGAGGCAGCACGGGAGGAGGAGGTAAGACATTCCCCCCCTGCAGCATATCCACTGTAATATCGTGCGATCGGCGTCCCCCCTCCCGCGAACAGCATCAATGTCCCGCGATAGCCACCCCCCTCCCCCTCAACAACTTGGTGTCTTGAAAAAAAATTGCCAATGTCCCGCGGTAGCAACCCCCCCCCCCCCCCTGCCCGCTTTGTAAACAAGGCATTCCCCTACTCTGCCTAGTGACACTGTCACTGATGACCGTTCCCCTGTGATTGGGAACGGTCATCAGTGTAGCCACGCCCCCTAACAGTAAGAATCACTCCCTAGGGCACACTTAACCCCTGCAGCGCCAACTAGTGGTTAACCCCTTCACTGCCAGTGTCATTTTTTACAGTAATCCATGCATTTTTATAGCACTGATCGCTGTAAAAATTACAATGGTCCCAAAATGGTGTCAAAAGTGTCCGATGTGTCCACCATAATGTCGCAGTCACGATAAAAATCGTCGATCGCCGCCAATACTAGTAAAAAAAAAAAAATATTAATGAAAATGCCACAAAACTACCCCCTATTTTGTAGAAGCTATAACTTTTGCGTAAACCAATCAATAAACGCTTATTGCAATTTTTTTTACCAAAAATATGTAGAAGAATACGTATCGGCCTAAACTGAGGGAAAAAAATTTTTTATATATATTTTGGGGATATTTATTATAGCAAAAAAATATATATATATTGAATTTTTTTCAAAATTGTCGCTCTATTTTTGTTTATAGCGCAAAAAATAAAAACCGCAGAGGTGATCAAATACCACCAAAAGAAAGCTCTATTTGTGGGAACAAAAGGACGTAAATTTTGTTTGGGAGCCACGTCGCAATTGTCAGTTAAAGCGACGCAGTGCAGAATCGCAAAAAGTGGCCTGGCCTGGTCTTTAACCACCAAAATGGTCCGGGGCTGAAGTGGTTAATGATTAAGCCTCTTGCACACAGACATATATATATTAGGCATTAATGGAATTGTCTGACACTGCTAGCCAACCCATCTGGGACAAGTAGATGACATCACAGTGGCATCACTTTCCTGGCAGCGCAGTGTGGGAATTGCAACCAACTCTTAGATGTGATCGCTGCATTAGTTTTCCTTTTTTTAGGCTATCCTTCCTTTATTTTCATCTATTGCTTCAGCCAGTAAGTCTGTAATTTTTCAAAAAACAAGCTCTCCTGAACAGGGCTGTCCCAAGACATTGTGCTGCATGGGTCCAAGAACAAAATTCTGCCCCCCCAACAACAAAAAAATCACGCCTACTAAAAGGCCCCCACAACCATTCTTCTATCAGGAGGTCAGATTTACATGCAACAGCACCTTGTCTATATGTAAAATTATATGACAGACCATTATGTTCAATTCCAAGGGGTGGGCTAGGGCAGTATATAGACAGGATGGGTAGTAAATGGCACGCTAGGGTGGTATATAGACAGGCTAGGGTAGTATATAGACAGGCTAGGGTAGTATATGGACAGGCTAGGGTAGTATATAGACAGGCTAGGGTAGTATATAGACAGGCTAGGGTAGTATATAGACAGGCTAGGGTAGTATATGAACAGGCTAGGCCAGTATATAGACAGGCTAAGGCAGTATATAGACAGGCTAAGGCAGTATATGGACAGGCTAGGCCAGTATATAGACAGGCTAAGGCAGTATATGGACAGGCTAGGGTAGTATATGGACAGGCTAGGGTAGTATATAGACAGGCTAGGGTAGTATATATACAGGCTAGGGTAGTATATGGACAGGCTAGGGTAGTATATAGACAGGCTAGGGTAGTATATAGACAGGCTAGGGTAGTATATAGACAGGCTAGGGTAGTATATGGACAGGCTAGGCCAGTATATAGACAGGCTAAGGCAGTATATGGACAGGCTAACGCAGTATATGGACAGGCTAGGCCAGTATATAGACAGGCTAAGGCAGTATATGGACAGACTAGGGTAGTATATAGACAGGCTAAGGCAGTATATAGACAGGCTAGGGCAGTATATAGACAGGCTAGGGTAGTATATAGACAGGCTAGGGTAGTATATGGACAGGCTAGGGTAGTATATAGACAGGCTAGGGTAGTATATGAACAGGCTTGGGTAGTATATGGACAGGCTAGGTAATATACAGACAGGCTAAGGCAGTATATAGACAGGCTAGGGTAGTATATAGACAGGCTAGGGTAGTATATGAACAGGCTAGGTAATATACAGACAGGCTAAGGCAGTATATAGACAGGCTAGGGTAGTATATAGACGGGCTAGGGTAGTATAGGGACAGGCTAGGGCAGTATATAGACAGGCTAGGGTAGTATATAGACAGGCTAGGGTAGTATATGGACAGGCTAGGGCAGTATATAGACAGGCTAGGGTAGTATATAGACAGGCTAGGGCAGTATATAGACAGGCTAGGGTAGTATATAGACAGGCTAGGGTAGTATATGGACAGGCTAGGGCAGTATATAGACAGGCTAGGGCAGTATATAGACAGGCTAGGGTAGTATATGGACAGGCTAGGGCAGTATATAGACAGGCTAAGGTAGTATATAGACAGGCTAGGGTAGTATATGGACAGGCTAGGGTAGTATATGGACAGGCTAGGGTAGTATATAGACAGGCTAGGGCAGTATATAGACAGGCTAGGGTAGTATATAGACAGGCTAGGGTAGTATATAGACAGGCTAGGGCAGTATATAGACAGGCTAGGGTAGTATATAGATAGGCTAGGGTAGTATATAGACAGGCTAGGGTAGTATATGGTCAGGCTAGGGCAGTATATAGACAGGCTAGGGTAGTATATAGACAGGCTAGGGCAGTATATAGAAAGGCTAGGGCAGTATATAGACAGGCTAGGGTAGTATATAGACAGGCTAGGGTAGTATATAGACAGGCTAGGGTAGTATATCCACTTCTCTACTGTGCACGAAAACCCCCTTCCTGCCCAAGCCATTTTTCAGCTTTCAGCGCTGTCACACTTTGAATGACAATTGCGCGGTCGTGCGACGTGGCTCCCAAACGAAATTTGTGTCCTTTTTTTCCCACAAATAGAGCTTTCTTTTGGTGGTATTTGATCACCTCTGCGGTTTTTATTTTTTGCGCTATAAACAAAAGAAGAGCGTCCAGTTTGGAAAAAAACCACTATTTTTTACTTTTTGCTATAATAAATACCCATTTTTTTTTTTTTAAATAAAATTTTCCTCAGTTTAGGCCGATACGTATTCTTCTACATATTTTTGGTAAAAAAAAAAAATCGCAATAAGCGCGTATTGATTGGTTTGCGCAAAAGTTATAGCGTGTACAAAATAGGGGATAGATTTATAGCATTTTTATTTTTTTATTAGTAATGGCGGCGATCTGCGATTTTTTATTGTGACTGCGATATTGCGGCGAACACATCGGACACTTTTGACACATTTTTGGGACCATTCACGTTTATACAGCGATCCCTGCTATAAAAATGCATTGATTACTGTATAAATGTGATTGGCAGGGAAGGGGTTAACCACTAGGGGGCGGGAAGGGGTTAAATATGTTCCCTCAATGTGTTCTTACTGTGGGAGGAGGGGACTGACTGGGGGAGGTGACCGATGGTTGTCCCTATGTACAAGGGACACACCATCGGTCCCCTCTCCCTCACAGGACGTGGATCTCTGTGTTTACACACAGAGATCCACTTTCCTGCTCGTTTCCCGGGCAATCGCGGGTTCCCGGCGGCAATCGCGGCCGCCGGGCACGCGCACCGGGGCCTTGTGAACGCGGCGGGCGCGCGCGCGCGCGCGCCTCCTAGCTCGTTTTAAAGGGAGGACGTTATATGACGTCCTCCCAGAACGAGAGTATCCTCCGCCCGCCGTCAATTGACAGTGGGCGGGGGACAAGTGGATATGGACAGGCTAGGGCAGTATATAGACAGGCTAGGGTAGTATATAGACAGGCTAGGGTATTATATGGACAGGCTAGGGCAGTATATAGACAGGCTAGGGTAGTATATAGACAGGCTAGGGCAGTATATAGACAGGCTAGGGTAGTATATAGACAGGCTAAGGTAGTATATAGACAGGCTAGGGTAGTATATAGACAGGCTAGGGTAGTATATAGACAGGCTAGGGTAGTATATAGACAGGCTAGGGTAGTATAAGGACAGGCTAGGGTATTATATGGACAGGCTAGGGCAGTATATAGACAGGCTAGGGTAGTATATAGACAGGCTAGGGCAGTATATAGACAGGCTAGGGTAGTATATAGACAGGCTAAGGTAGTATATAGACAGGCTAGGGTAGTATATAGACAGGCTAGGGTAGTATATAGACAGGCTAGGGTAGTATATAGACAGGCTAAGGTAGTATATAGACAGGCTAGGGTAGTATATAGACAGGCTAGGGTAGTATATAGACAGGCTAGGGCAGTATATAGACAGGCTAGGGTAGTATATAGACAGGCTAGGGTAGTATATGGACAGGCTAGGGTAGTATAGAGGCAGCCTGGGGTAGTATATAGACAAGCTAGGGTAGTATATAGACAGGCTAGGGTAGTATATAGACAGGAGGGTAGTATATGGACAGGCTAGGGTCAGTATATAGACAGGCTAGGGTAGTATATAGACAGGCTAGGGTAGTATATAGACAGGCTAGGGTAGTATATAGACAGGCTAGGGTAGTATATAGACAGGCTAGGGTAGTATATAGACAGGCTAGGGTAGTATATAGACAGGCTAGGGTAGTATATAGACAGGCTAAGGTAGTATATAGACAGGCTAGGGTAGTATATAGACAGGCTAGGGTAGTATATAGACAGGCTAGGGCAGTATATAGACAGGCTAGGGTAGTATATAGACAGGCTAGGGGCAGTATATAGACAGGCTAGGGTAGTATATAGACAGGCTAGGGTAGTATATGGACAGGCTAGGGTAGTATAGAGGCAGCCTGGGGTAGTATATAGACAGGCTAGGGTAGTATATAGACAGGCTAGGGTAGTATATAGACAGGCTAGGGTAGTATAGAGGCAGCCTGGGGTAGTATATAGACAGGCTAGGGTAGTATATGGACAGGCTAGGGTAGTATATAGACAGGCTAGGGTAGTATATGGACAGGCTAGGGTAGTATAGAGGCAGCCTGGGGTAGTATATAGACAGGCTAGGGTAGTATATAGACAGGCTAGGGTAGTATATGGACAGGCTAGGGTAGTATAGAGGCAGCCTGGGGTAGTATATAGACAGGCTAGGGTAGTATATGGACAGGCTAGGGTAGTATATAGACAGGCTAGGGTAGTATATAGACAGGCTAGGGTAGTATATAGACAGGCTAGGGTAGTATATGGACAGGCTAGGGTAGTATAGAGGCAGCCTGGGGCAGTATATAGACAGGCTAGGGTAGTATATAGACAGGCTAGGGTAGTATATAGAGAGGCTAGGGCAGTATATAGACAGGCTAGGGTAGTATATAGAGAGGCTAAGGCAGTATATAGACAGGCTAGGGTAGTATATAGAGAGGCTAGGGCAGTATATGGACAGGCTAGGGTAGTATATAGAGAGGCTAGGGCAGTATATAGACAGGCTAGGGTAGTATATAGAGAGGCTAAGGCAGTATATAGACAGGCTAGGGTAGTATATAGACAGGCTAGGGTAGTATATGGACAGGCTAGGGTAGTATATAGAGAGGCTAGGGCAGTATATAGACAGGCTAGGGTAGTATATAGAGAGGCTAGGGCAGTATATAGACAGGCTAGGGTAGTATATAGAGAGGCTAGGGCAGTATATAGAGAGGCTAGGGCAGTATATAGACAGGCTAGGGTAGTATATAGAGAGGCTAGGGCAGTATATAGACAGGCTAGGGTAGTATATAGACAGGCTAGGGTAGTATATAGAGAGGCTAGGGCAGTATATAGACAGGCTAGGGTAGTATATAGAGAGGCTAAGGCAGTATATAGACAGGCTAGGGTAGTATATAGAGAGGCTAAGGCAGTATATAGACAGGCTAGGGTAGTATATAGACAGGCTAGGGTAGTATATAGAGAGGCTAGGGCAGTATATAGACAGGCTAGGGTAGTATATAGAGAGGCTAGGCAGTATATAGACAGGCTAGGGTAGTATATAGAGAGGCTAAGGCAGTATATAGACAGGCTAGGGTAGTATATAGAGAGGCTATAGGGTAGTATATGGACAGGCTAGGGTAGTATATAGAGAGGCTAAGGCAGTATATAGACAGGCTAGGGTAGTATAGGGGCAGCCTGGGGTAGTATATAGACAGCCTTGAGTGGTATATAGACAGGCTAGGGACACAAAATTGCTGGAAAAAAAATCTTGGTTGTCAATTTGCTGGGTAAATAGAAGAGAAGGAAGGGCCGTTGTGGTTCAATTTGCTGCCCCTCTCAAAGTGCTGCCTGGGTCCAATGGAGGTGTATCAGTTAGAGGGAAGAGAGAATCCATTTACCACTGACAGGGGTGCTTACAATCATCAACTTTTATTTATTTATGTAAGACCTTTATCCCAAAAATATATATTTTTTTTTCTGTAACTGCTTATCAAGTTTTGTAAAATCAGAAGGTGCATTCTATGCATTAAGATAACAAACCTCCTGTGTGCAGCTCCCCCCTCAGCCCCCCTAACACTTACCTGAGCTCCCCCCCTCTGATCCAGCAATGTTGCAGGAGTGTCTCGGCTGCGCGGGGACTCTCCCTCCTCATTGGCAGAGATGGCAGCACTGCGCTATTGGCTCCCACTGCTGTCAATTAAAGTCAGTGAGCCAATGAGGAGAGAGAGGGGATGTGGCCAAACCACGGCTCCGTGTCTGAATGGACACACAGAGCAGCGGCTCGGCTCAGGTGCCCCCATAGAAAGCTGCTTGCTGTGGGGGCACTCAGCAGGGGGGGAGGGGCCAAAAGCGCCGGCGGGGGGACCCGAGAAGAGGAGGATCCGGGCTGCTCTGTGCAAAACCATTGAAGAGCAGGTAAGTATAACATGTTTATTATTTTTAAAGAAAAAAAAAAGACATTTTAGTATCATTTTAAGCCCACCATATATGGATGGAAATTCTGCTGGTTCAGCAGGGACCAGGTCCAGGTCCATGTATGGGCAGGATGATTGTACCCAAGCTGATCCATCGATCGACTTGGGTACGACCAGCCTGTCAGATTTTTCTGCATGCAATTAATGCCAGTCAGGGCTGGGACAAGGGAGGGAGAGAGGAGAGGCGGCTGCCCTGGGCACTGTGGTACCATGGGAGGTGAGGGGGCACTGTGAGGAGATTGAGGGGGGATGGGATTTGTGTTGGGAGGAGAAATTTGGGGGGCAGCAGGGGAAAAGAACTGTTCTGGGAGGGAAATTTGAGGGGGGTGTGCTAGTAATGGTGATTCAAGGGGGATTTGTATTGCGAGGGGGATGGGAGAAGAGGGATTGTGCTAGAAGAGGTGATATGGTAAAGGATTTGTGCTAGGAGGAGAATTATTTTGGGTGGGGGGATTTGTGCTAGGAGGAGAATTTTTTTTTTGGTGGGGGGATTTGTGCTAGGAGGAGAATCTTTTTTGGTGGGGAGATTTGTGCTAGGAGGAGATTTTTTTTGGTGGGGGGATTTGTGCTAGGAGGAGAATCTTTTTTGTTGGGGAGATTTGTGCTAGGAGGAGAATCTTTTTTGGTGGGGAGATTTGTGCTAGGAGGAGATTTTTTTTTGATGGGGAATTTGTGCTAGGAGGAGATTTTTTTTTTGGTGGGGGGATTTGTGCTAGGAGGAGAATCTTTTTTGGTGGGGAGATTTGTGCTAGGAGGAGAATTTTTTTGCTGGGGGGATTTGTGCTAGGAGGAGAATCTTTTTTGTTGGGGAGATTTGTGCTAGGAGGAGAATCTTTTTTGGTGGGGAGATTTGTGCTAGGAGGAGATTTTTTTTTGGTGGGGGGATTTGTGCTAGGAGGAGAATCTTTTTTGGTGGGGAGATTTGTGCTAGGAGGAGAATCTTTTTTGGTGGGGAGATTTGTGCTAGGAGGAGATTTTTTTTTGATGGGGGATTTGTGCTAGGAGGAGAATTTTTTTTGGTGGGGGGATTTGTGCTAGGAGGAGAATCTTTTTTGGTGGGGAGATTTGTGCTAGGAGGAGAATTTTTTTGCTGGGGGGATTTGTGCTAGGAGGAGAATTTTTTTTGGTGGGGGGATTTGTGCTAGGAGGATAATCTTTTCTTTGGTGGGGGGATTTGTGCTAGGAGGAGAATCTTTTTTTGGTGGGGGGATTTGTGCTAGGAGGGGAATTTTTTTTTGTTGGGGAGATTTGTGCTAGGAGGAGAATTTTTTTGCTGGGGGGATTTGTGCTAGGAGGAGAATTTTTTTTGGTGGGGGGATTTGTGCTAGGAGGATAATCTTTTCTTTGGTGGGGGGATTTGTGCTAGGAGGAGAATCTTTTTTTGGGTGGGGGGATTTGTGCTAGGAGGAGAATCTTTTTTGTTGGGGAGATTTGTGCTAGGAGGAGAATCTTTTTTGGTGGGGAGATTTGTGCTAGGAGGAGATTTTTTTGGTGGGGGGATTTGTGCTAGGAGGAGAATCTTTTTTGGTGGGGAGATTTGTGCTAGGAGGAGAATCTTTTTTGGTGGGGAGATTTGTGCTAGGAGGAGATTTTTTTTTGATGGGGGATTTGTGCTAGGAGGAGAATTTTTTTTTGGTGGGGGGATTTGTGCTAGGAGGAGATTTTTTTTTGGTGGGGGGATTTGTGCTAGGAGGAGATTTTTTTTTGGTGGGGGGATTTGTGCTAGGAGGAGAATCTTTTTTGGTGGGGAGATTTGTGCTAGGAGGAGATTTTTTTTTGGTGGGGAGATTTGTGCTAGGAGGAGATTTTTTTTTGGTGGGGGGATTTGTGCTAGGAGGAGAATCTTTTTTGGTGGGGAGATTTGTGCTAGGAGGAGAATTGTTTTGCTGGGGGGATTTGTGTTAGGAGGAGAATTTTTTTTGGTGGGGGGATTTGTGCTAGGAGGATAATCTTTTCTTTGGTGGGGGGATTTGTGCTAGGAGGAGAATCTTTTTTTGGTGGGGGGATTTGTGCTAGGAGGAGAATCTTTTTTTGGTGGGAGGGTTTGGGCTAGGAGGAGAATTTTTTTTGGTGGGGGGATTTGTGCTAGGAGGAGAATCTTTTTTAGTGGGGGGATTTGTGCTAGGAGGTGAATTTATTTTTTGGTGGGGGGATTTGTGCTAGGAGGAGAATTTTTTTTGGTGGGGGGATTTGTGCTAGGAGGAGAATTTTTTTTTTGGTGGGGGGATTTGTGCTAGGAGGAGAATTTTTTTTTGGTGGGGGGATTTGTGCTAGGAGGAGAATCTTTTCTTTGGTGGGGGGATTTGTGCTAGGAGGAGAATCTTTTCTTTGGTGGGGGGATTTGTGCTAGGAGGATAATCTTTTCTTTGGTGGGGGGATTTGTGCTAGGAGGATAATCTTTTCTTTGGTGGGGGGATTTGTGCTAGGAGGATAATCTTTTCTTTGGTGGGGGGATTTGTGCTAGGAGGAGAATCTTTTTTTGGGTGGGGGGATTTGTGCTAGGAGGAGAATCTTTTTTGTTGGGGAGATTTGTGCTAGGAGGAGAATCTTTTTTGGTGGGGAGATTTGTGCTAGGAGGAGATTTTTTTGGTGGGGGGATTTGTGCTAGGAGGAGAATCTTTTTTGGTGGGGAGATTTGTGCTAGGAGGAGAATCTTTTTTGGTGGGGAGATTTGTGCTAGGAGGAGATTTTTTTTTGATGGGGGATTTGTGCTAGGAGGAGAATTTTTTTTTGGTGGGGGGATTTGTGCTAGGAGGAGAATCTTTTTTGGTGGGGAGATTTGTGCTAGGAGGAGAATTTTTTTGCTGGGGGGATTTGTGCTAGGAGGAGAATTTTTTTTGGTGGGGGGATTTGTGCTAGGAGGATAATCTTTTCTTTGGTGGGGGGATTTGTGCTAGGAGGAGAATCTTTTTTTGGTGGGGGGATTTGTGCTAGGAGGAGAATCTTTTTTTGGTGGGAGGGTTTGGGCTAGGAGGAGAATTTTTTTTGGTGGGGGGATTTGTGCTAGGAGGAGAATCTTTTTTAGTGGGGGGATTTGTGCTAGGAGGGGAATTTTTTTTTGGTGGGGGGATTTGTGCTAGGAGGAGAATTTTTTTTGGTGGGGGGATTTGTGCTAGGAGGAGAATTTTTTTTTTTGGTGGGGGGATTTGTGCTAGGAGGAGAATTTTTTTTTGGTGGGGGGATTTGTGCTAGGAGGAGAATCTTTTCTTTGGTGGGGGGATTTGTGCTAGGAGGAGAATCTTTTCTTTGGTGGGGGGATTTGTGCTAGGAGGAGAATCTTTTCTTTGGTGGGGGGATTTGTGCTAGGAGGAGAATCTTTTCTTTGGTGGGGGGATTTGTGCTAGGAGGAGAATCTTTTCTTTGGTGGGGGGATTTGTGCTAGGAGGAGAATCTTTTTTTGGTGAGGGGATTTGTGCTAGGAGGAGAATTTTTTTTTTGGTGAGGGGATTTGTGCTAGGAGGAGAATCTTTTTTAGTGGGGGGATTTGTGCTAGGAGGAGAATTTTTTTTGGTGGGGCGATTTGTGCTAGGAGGGGAATTTTTTTTCGGTGGGGGGATTTGTGCTAGGAGGAGAATTTTTTTCGGTGTGGGGATTTGTGATAGGAGGAGAATCTTTTTTTTGGTGGGGGGATTTGTGCTAGGAAGAGAATTTTTTTTGGTGGGGGGATTTGTGCTAGGAGGAGAATCTTTTTTTGGTGGGGGGATTTGTGCTAGGAGGAGAATTTTTTTTTGGTGAGGGGATTTGTGCTAGGAAGAGAATTTATTTTGGTGGGGGGATTTGTGCTAGGAGGAGAATCTTTTTTTGGTGGGGGGATTTGTGCTAGGAGGGGAATTTTTTTAAGTGGGGGGATTTGTGCTAGGAGGAGAATTTTTTTTCGGTGGGGGGATTTGTGCTAGGAGGAGAATTTTTTTGGGTGGGGGGATTTGTGCTAGGAGGGGAATTTTTTTTCGGTGGGGGGATTTGTGCTAGGAGGAGAATTTTTTTGGGTGGGGGGATTTGTGCTAGGAGGGGAATTTTTTTTCGGTGGGGGGATTTGTGCTAGGAGGAGAATTTTTTTGGGTGGGGGGATTTGTGCTAGGAGGGGAATTTTTTTTCGGTGGGGGGATTTGTGCTAGGAGGAGAATTTTTTTGGGTGGGGGGATTTGTGCTAGGAGGGGAATTTTTTTTGGGTGGGGGGATTTGTGCTAGGAGGGGAATTTTTTTGGTGGGGGGATTTGCGCTAGTAGGGATGATTGGGAGGTGTTTGTGCTAGGAGTGGGATTTGGATTGGGGGGGGAGTATTTGGAGGTGAAGTTTGAGGGGTGGAGGATTTATGCTAGGAGGTGTGATTTTTTTTGGGGGGGGCATTCGAGCTAGGGGGATTTGGGGGGCGGGGGGGGGGCAAAGATTTGTACTGGGAGGGGGGAATTCAGCAGGGGGTGGCGATTTGTACTGAGAGGAGGGAGAATTTATGCTTAGGGGGTATTCATGCAGATTAGTACCCAGTTTTTTTTTGGGGGGGGGGGGGGTTTGCTGACACATAATGCTTACACATCTTGGGGAGGGGTGGAAGGAAAGAAAATCAAGTAATCTACAGCTTGCCTTAGCTGGAGTTTGGCTCCAATTTGTTAGTGTGTCTAAATCTGCTAGTATATCTAACACTCCCCTACCCTCCAGACTGACAATGCTGCTGCCTGCTGTGTCCCTTGTGTTCCTTCATCCAGAGTGCGGGTGCTCTGGTACAGGAGGTTTGTGTGAAAACAGAGGGAAAAAAGCCTAAAAAAATAAAAAAAACGAATGCAGCCACCCCATCTAATGATTGGTAAGCTGCCATATATGACATTTTTGGCTTTAAACTGCACCTGGGCTGGTGAATGCCGTTCAATGCAGAATAGCTCCAAATATAGAAATATAGAGGAAAAAAAGTCCAAGGTTCCTGAACTTGTTTATTATTTTGAATACATTGTAAGCAAATTGTTACAGAATTGTCTCCATGAACTGCAACAGTTTCGGGACAATGTTTCCTTCTTCAGGCAGGAGAGACAATATCAGTTTCTATAAATGTTGCAATTTATGGATACAATTCTGTAAACATGGATCCATCCTGCCTTGTATCACCGGGTCAGGCTGGTGGTGGGGGTGTAATAGTGTGGGGGGGATATTTTCTTGGCACACTTTGGGCCCTTTAGTACCAATGGGGGAACTCTGCACATGCTCAGTTTGGTGTGTATTGCTAGAAAGGGTTTTTTTTTTTTGGGGGGGGGGGGTTGCATGTGATCGGCACAGGGCCAATCAGCCAATCAGCACTGTCCGGGCAGAGGGTCATGGGTCATGCAGCCTCATAGGAGAGTCAGAGGAGGATGAAAACTTCTCCTACACTTACAAGACTGCTATATACTGCTGATGAGAAAGGGTATTTAGCATTTTATTTTTACTAAAATAATTGCCATACCTCCCAACTTTTTAAAATGGGAATGAGGGACACCTATCAGCAAATGTATGCTGGCATAGGACACACCCCTTGCCACGCCCCCTTAAAGGAGAATTGTACACAAAAAACAAGATTGGTTAAACCCACAAGTGCTTTTTTTTTACCACTACTATTCCTTTATATTGGCTTTTGGAATTTACAAATGCAGCAATTTAGAAATCAGATTAAAGGTTTAGTGCTGGAAAACACTTTTTGATAGATAAAAAGTGCATTTTATATACAACTCTATAGATCAGACCAAAATGAGGGACAAATGAGGAGGAAAGAGGGACAGAGGGACATTGCTCCAAATCAGAGACAGTCACTCCAAATCAGGGACAGTTTGGAGCTATGTAATTGCATTCCCATGTTCTGTGTACTGGGGGGAGAGCAGATATAGTGAATGCAGGGTCATGGGGAGAGCAGATATAGTGAGTGCAGGCTCCTGGGGAGAGCAGATATAGTGATTGCAGGGTCCTGGGGAGACCAGATATAGTAAATGCAGGCTCCTGGGGAGAGCAGATATAGTGAGTGCAGGGTCCTGGGGAGACAAGATATAGTGAATGCAGGCTCCTGGGGAGAGCAGATATAGTGAATGCAGGCTCCTGGGGAGAGCAGATATAGTGAATGCAGGCTCCTGGGGAGAGCAGATATAGTGACTGCAGGCTCCTGGGGAGAGCAGATATAGTGAATGCAGGCTCCTGGGGAGACCAGATATAGTGAATGCAGGCTCCTGGGAGACCAGATATAGTGACTGCAGGCTTCTGGGGAGAGCAGATATAGTGACTGCAGGCTCCTGGGGAGAGCAAATATAGTGAATGCAGGGTCCTGGGCAGAGCAGATATAGTGAATGCAGGGTCCTGGGGAGAGCAGATATAGTGAATGCAGGCTCCTGGGAGAGCAGATATAGTGAACACAGGCTCCTGGGAGAGCAGATATAGTGAATGCAGGCTCCTGGGAGAGCAGATATAGTGAATGCAGGCTCCTGGGAGACCAGATATAGTGAATGCAGGGTCCTGAGGAGACCAGATATAGTGAATGCAGGCTACTGGGGAGGCCAGATATAGTGAATGCAGGCTCCTGGGGAGACCAGATATAGTGAATGCAGGCTCCTGGGAGACCAGATATAGTGAATGCAGGCTCCTGGGAGACCAGATATAGTGAATGCAGGGTCCTGAGGAGACCAGATATAGTGAATGCAGGCTTCTGGGGAGACCAGATATAGTGAATGCAGAGTCCTGGGGAGAGCAGATATAGTAAATGCAGGGTCCTGGGGAGACCAGATATAGTGAATGCAGGCTTCTGGGGAGATCAGATATAGTGAATGCAGGCTCCTGGGAGAGCAGATATAGTAAATGCAGGCTCCTGGGAGACCAGATATAGTAAATGCAGGGTCCTGAGGAGACCAGATATAGTGAATGCAGGCTTCTGGGGAGACCAGATATAGTGAATGCAGAGTCCTGGGAGAGCAGATATAGTGAATGCAGGCTCCTGTGAGAGCAGATATAGTGAACACAGGCTCCTGGGGAGAGCAGATATAGTAAATGCAGGGTCCTGGGGAGACCAGATATAGTGAATGCAGGCTTCTGGGGAGAGCAGATATAGTGACTGCAGGCTCCTGGGGAGAGCAGATATAGTGAATGCAGGGTCCTGGGTATAGCAGATATAGTGAATGCAGGGTCCTGGGGAGAGCAGATATAGTGAATGCAGGGTCCTGGGTAGAGCAGATATAGTGAATGCAGAGTCCTGGGGAGAGCAGATATAGTGAATGCAGGGTCCTGGGGAGACCAGATATAGTGAATGCAGGCTTCTGGGGAGAGCAGATATAGTGAATGCAGGGTCCTGGGTATAGCAGATATAGTGAATGCAGGGTCCTGGGGAGAGCAGATATAGTGAATGCAGGGTCCTGGGTAGAGCAGATATAGTGAATGCAGAGTCCTGGGGAGAGCAGATATAGTGAATGCAGGGTCCTGGGGAGACCAGATATAGTGAATGCAAGCTTCTGGGGAGAGCAGATATAGTGAATGCAGGCTCCTGGGAGAGCAGATATAGTGAACACAGGCTCCTGGGAGACCAGATATAGTGAATGCAGGCTCCTGGGAGAGCAGATATAGTGAATGCAGGCTCCTGGGAGACCAGATATAGTGAATGCAGGCTCCTGGGAGACCAGATATAGTGAATGCAGGGTCCTGAGGAGACCAGATATAGTGAATGCAGGCTTCTGGGGAGACCAGATATAGTGAATGCAGAGTCCTGGGAGAGCAGATATAGTGAATGCAGGCTCCTGTGAGAGCAGATATAGTGAATGCAGGCTCCTGGGGAGAGCAGATATAGTAAATGCAGGGTCCTGGGGAGACCAGATATAGTGAATGCAGGCTTCTGGGGAGAGCAGATATAGTGACTGCAGGCTCCTGGGGAGAGCAGATATAGTGAATGCAGGGTCCTGGGTATAGCAAATATAGTGAATGCAGGGTCCTGGGGAGAGCAGATATAGTGAATGCAGGCTCCTGGGGAGAGCAGATATAGTGAACACAGGCTCCTGGGAGAGCAGATATAGTAAATGCAGGGTCCTGGGGAGACCAGATATAGTGAATGCAGGGTCCTGGAAGAGCAGATATAGTGAATGCAGGGTCCTGGGGAGACCAGATATAGTGAATGCAGGCTTCTGGGGAGAGCAGATATAGTGAATGCAGAGTCCTGGGGAGACCAGATATAGTGACTGCAGAGTCCTGGGGAGACCAGATATAGTGACTGCAGAGTCCTGGGGAGAACAGATATAGTGAATGCAGGCTTCTGGGGAGACCAGATATAGTGAATGCAGGCTTCTGGGGAGAGCTGATATAGTGAATGCAGGGTCCTGGGGAGAGCAGATATAGTGAATGCAGGCTCCTGGGAGAGCAGATATAGTAAATGCAGGCTCCTGGGGAGAGCAGATATAGTGAATGCAGGCTTCTGGGGAGACCAGATATAGTGAATGCAGGCTTCTGGGGAGAGCAGATATAGTGAATGCAGGCTCCTGGGGAGACCAGATATAGTGAATGCAGAGTCCTGGGGAGACCAGATATAGTGAATGCAGGGTCCTGAGGAGACCAGATATAGTGAATGCAGGCTCCTGGGGAGAGCAGATATAGTGAATGCAGGCTCCTGGGGAGACCAGATATAGTGAATGCAGAGTCCTGGGGAGACCAGATATAGTGCATGCAGAGTCCTGGGGAGAGCAGATATAGTGAATGCAGGGTCCTGGGGAGAGCAGATATAGTGAATGCAGGCTCCTGGGGAGAGCAGATATAGTGAATGCAGGCTCCTGGGGAGACCAGATATAGTGCATGCAGAGTCCTGGGGAGACCAGATATAGTGCATGCAGAGTCCTGGGGAGAGTAGATATAGTGAATGCAGGGTCCTGAGGAGACCAGATATAGTGAATGCAGGCTCCTGGGGAGACCAGATATAGTGCATGCAGAGTCCTGGGGAGACCAGATATAGTGCATGCAGAGTCCTGGGGAGACCAGATATAGTGAATGCAGGGTCCTGAGGAGACCAGATATAGTGAATGCAGGCTCCTGGGGAGACCAGATATAGTGCATGCAGAGTCCTGGGGAGAGTAGATATAGTGAATGCAGGGTCCTGAGGAGACCAGATATAGTGAATGCAGGCTCCTGGGGAGACCAGATATAGTGACTGCAGAGTCCTGGGGAGACCAGATATAGTGACTGCAGAGTCCTGGGGAGACCAGATATAGTGAATGCAGGCTTCTGGGGAGACCAGATATAGTGAATGCAGGCTTCTGGGGAGAGCAGATATAGTGAATGCAGGCTCCTGGGAGAGCAGATATAGTGAATGCAGGCTCCTGGGGAGACCAGATATAGTGAATGCAGGCTCCTAGGAGAGCAGATATAGTGAATGCAGGCTCCTGGGAGAGCAGATATAGTGAATGCAGGCTCCTGGGGAGAGCAGATATAGTGAATGCAGGCTCCTGGGGAGACCAGATATAGTGAATGCAGGGTCCTGGGGAGAGCAGATATAGTGAATGCAGGCTCCTGGGGAGACCAGATATAGTGAATGCAGGGTCCTGGGGAGAGCAGATATAGTGAATGCAGGCTTCTCAAGAGAGCAGATATAGTGAATGTTTTAAAAAGAAAACTGCGCTATTTAACCTAAACCAAGCTGCAACTCAAAGTGAAATACACACTGAACAAGATTAATAACATGGGAAGTAAGCACCCCAATGTGTGAATATTGGTGAGTAAATGTGACAAAACACACAGATCCTATTAAAAGGAAGATTTTTTTTTATATCAAATGTCCAAAAAAAGAGGAATTTCATGTGGAACATCCAATGACAGATCTTCAAACAAAAAATAATAAATAATAAAAAATATAAAGTGTGCACAGATGTAATGAATAAATTATTACATAAATGTGGCGAAAACAAAAAATAGAGTCTATTTCCTACATGTTCATACGAAATGAGGTTCATAGAACGCAAAATTGCAACACCCTGCGGCAAATCTTCAGTAAACAGGGGACACTGTGAATCCTCCACCACACAGATTAAAGTACCAGCTAGCCAAGCTATATTGGCTTGTCACCCAACCTGGGTTGTAGCGATCCTCCACCGCAGCAGATGGCCAACACACCTGGCGTCCTTGGAGCTCCAATCCGGAGCCTCTGATGATCCCAAAATGACACAAGCAGATAGCGCAGTGGGTGTTGAGGGCTTGGTATTACTCCAGCGAAGGAGGATGGAAGAGCAGGTAATCTCAGGGGGTAAGTATGCCCAAGGGAAAGAAACAAAAAAATGGACCGCCATTGGTAAAACCAGAGGAGGATTTATTGTATAAAAAAGTCTGTACACATCAGACTATAACAGCATTAACCTCCCTGGCGGTATTCCCGAGTCTGGCTCGGGGTGGAATTTCAGTACCATAAGCGGTAACCCCGAGCCAGACTCGGGCTGCATCGCAGGATACAGGGAGAGTTACTTACCTTGTTCCCTGGATCCTGCGATGTCTCCCCACAGTGTGTGCGAGCCGTGTCTCCTCGCTCGATTCACACACAGTGCCGCCGAGCTCCGTTCCCTGCGACGTTGCGGTGCACGGGGACGGAGATCGGCGCCAAATTTTAAAAAAAAATTAACCGCCATCGGTAAAACCAGAGGAGGATTTATTGTATAAAAAAGTCTGTATACATCAGACTATAACAGCATTAAGAACAACCGCCGGCCGGCATGTAAAAAAGCTCGCCCGTGCAAGGCACAACATGAAAAAGTGCGGTGATGTCAGCACGTCGCTCACCCTACGCGTTTCGTCACTCAAAGGACGTCGTCTCGGGGCAGGGGCGGCGTCCTGGCACACCACTATAAATAATTTAAACAGACATCCAAGCCTCGATCTGAATCTCGGACCACTGATAATCCATACGCCATCTTGTTTAAGGGAAAGCGAACGGTAGAGATGCATGGATGTATTCATGTAATGGGCCCAAATGTGGGCAAACTAAACATTAAACTCAAACTAATTATAAAAACAGAGCTTCACCATCTTGTTTAAGGGAAAGCAAAGATAAAGGGAGGGCATCTGAGATAACCAGATAAACCCCATTAGAAATATATCTATCTATAATGTGGCTGACACTAAAGCCCTGTACACACGATCGGTTTTGCCGATGAAAACAGTCCGATGGACTTTTTTCATCGAACAAACCGATCGTGTATGGGCCCCATCGGTCTTTTTTCCATCGGTGTTAAAAAATAGAACATGTTTTAAATTTATCCGATGGAAAAAAAAACGATAGCAAATTCCGATCGTCTGTGTGGAACTCCATCGGATAAAAATCCACGCATGCTCAGAATCAAGTCGACGCATGCTCAGAAGCATAGAACTTCATTTTTCATGGCTCGTTGGGATGTTTTACGTCACGGCGTTTGGGACGATCGTTTTTTTGGCAAGACTGATGGAAGTCAGCTTCATCGGATTTCCGATGGAAAAATACATTGGTTTAAAAACCATAGGAAATCCGATCGTGTGTACAGGGTTTAAGCCTACATAGAAATGACAAAACATGCTAAATATCGTGTTGTAAACACTATAAATAAATGAGTGCTTTGAAAAAATTATAAATGTCCAATAGACTCCACTGTGAATACGGGACAACATCGATGCGGCCCCATATGGGCCAACACTGACTATATCGCGCAACCCAAATGGCATCCAGCCAAAAAAATGGGGTCGTAAAAAAGGCATGTAAAATAAAAAGAAAAAAATTATGAATAAAGTTAGTTCTGGAAACAGACATTTCCTGACAACAGGGGGTATGAGAAAAAAGAAATTTTAGATACAGGTAGATTATAATATGCCTGACCATGCAGAAACCCACATAAACAGGCACATATAGTCAGCTCAATTATTGTGACAATCTGATTTTTTGGGGGATAGACAAATATAGTCCCCATTGGAGGGGCAGTTCACTGGTCAGAAGTAGGGATGAGCTTCGAGTTCGAGTCGAACTCATGTTCGACTCGAACATTGCCTGTTCGCCCGTTCGCCGAACAACGAACAATTTGGGGTGTTCGCGGCAAATTCGAAAAATCTATGGGAGAAATCTAAAGTGCTAATTATAAAGGCTTATATGCAAGTTATTGTCCTAAAAAGTGTTTGGGGACCCGGGTCCTGCCCCAGGGGACATGTATCAATGCAAAAAAAAGTTTTAAAAACGGCCGTTTTTTTAGGAGCAGTGATTTTAATAATGCTTAAAGTGAAACAATAAAAGTGAAATATTCCTTTAAATTTCGTACCTGGGGGGTGTGTATGATATGCATGTAAAGTGGCGCATGTTTCCCGTGCTTAGAACTGTCCCTGCACAAAGTGTCATTTTTGAAGGAAAAAAGTCATTTAAAACTCACTCGCGGCTATTAACGAATTGTCGGCTTTTATCAATACATAGAAAAGTCATTGATAAAAAATAAAAAAAAGCGTGGGGGTTCCCCCAAATTCAATTACCAGGCCCTTCAGGTCTGGACTGGATATTAAGGGGAACCCCGCCACAAATTTAAAAAAAAATGGCGTGCGGTTCCCCCAAATATCCATACCAGGCCCTTCAGATCTGGCATGGATTTTAAGGGGAACTTCACCCCAAATTTAAAAAAAAATGGCGTGGAGTCCCCCCAAAAATCCATATCAGACCCTTATCCGAGCACGCAACCTGGCCAGCCGCAGGGGAAGATTGGTAATGTACCCCATACCAATTCACATAGGGGGGCGGGATCTGGGGGTCCCCTTTGTTAAAGGGGTCTTCCAGATTCCGATAAGCCCCCCGCCCGCAGACCCCCACAACCACCGGGCAAGGGTTGTGGGGATGAGGCCCTTGTCCCCATCAACATGGGGACATCCTCCCCATGTTGAGGGCATGTGGCCTGGTACGGTTCAGGGGGGAGGGGGGGCCGCTCTCTCGTCCCCCCCTCTTCCCCTGCGGCCGGCCAGGTTGCGTGCTCGGATAAGGGTCTGGTATGGATTTTTGGGGGGACTCCACGCCATTTTTTTTTTATTTGGGGTGGAGTTCCCCTTAAAATCCATGCCAGATCTGAAGGGCCTGGTATGGATATTTAGGGGGAACCGCACGCCATTTTTTTTTAAAATTTGCGGCGGGGTTCCCCTTAATATCCATTCCAGACCTGAAGGGCCAGGTAATTGAATTCTGGGGGACCCCCACGCTTTTTTTTATTTTTTATCAATGACTTTTCTATGTATTGATAAAAGCCGACAATTCATTAATAGAGTGAGTTTTAAATGACTTTTTTTCCTTCAAAAATGACATTTTTTGCAGGGACAGTTCTAAGCACGGGAAACATGCGCCACTTTACATGCATATCATACACACCCCCCAGGTACGAAATTTAAAGGAATATTTCACTTTTATTTTTTCATTTTAAGCATTATTAAAATCACCGCTCCCGAAAAAACGTCAATTTTGAAAACTTTTTTTTGCATTGATACATGTCCCCTGGGGCAGGACCCGGGTCCCCAAACACTTTTTAGGACAATAAATTGCATATTAGCCTTTATAATGAACACTTTAGATTTCGAACGTTCGAGTCCATTGTATTTAATAGGGTTCTAAAGTTCACACGAACATTCTGTCTGTTCGCAGGTTCTGGTGCGAACCGAACAGGGGGGTGTTCGGCTCATCCCTGGTCAGAAGTGTCAGACTCTAAATTAGAAATGTTGTGGGTACATAAGATCAAGTGCTATACCCCCTTTGGTTTAAATATCGATGTTGATATCAACTCCTTCATTGATAACTCCTAGTGATATTCTTCTCTTTTTGTGTTTTTTCTGTTTGCATATAGCTCCTGTTAATTATTTAAATTTTTTGTGATTTTAAATAATGTATTTGGCCGTTACATTATTTCCATTTGTGAACTTGGTCTGAGTCCTGGACAACTGTTCACCTGGTTGCTAGGATGTTTTCAATTAATTATACTTTCATCGATACATTTGATGTCTAATAATTTCTTTGAGGATAATACCCCTAATACAAGATACCGGTAATACCTTCAGTGGAAGCGTTTTTGTCACAATAATTGAGCTGACTATATGTGCCTGTTTATGTGGGTTTCTGCATGGTCAGGCATATTATAGTCTATACCCCCTGTTGTCAGGAAATGTCTGTTTTCAGAATTAACTTTATTAATAATTTGTATTTTTTTTATTTACATGCCTTTTTTACGACCCCATTTTTTTGGCTGGATGCCATTTGGGTTGCGCGATATAGTCGGTGTTGGCCCATATGGGGCCGCATCGATGTTGTCCCGTATTCACAGTGGAGTCTATTGGACATTTATCATTTTTTCAAAGCACTAATTTATTTATAGTGTTTACAACACGATATTTAGCATGTTTTGTCATACATTCATGTTTTTGCCATTTCTATGTAGGCTTAGTGTCCGCCAAATTATAGATAGATATATTTCTAATGGGGTTTATCTGGTTATCTCAGATGCCCTCCCTTTATCTTTGCTTTCCCTTAAACAAGATGGCGAAGCTCTGTTTTTATAATTAGTTTGAGTTTAATGTTTAGTTGGCCCATATTTGGGCCCATTGCATGAATACATCCATGGATATCTACCATTCGCTTTCCCTTAAACAAGATGGCGTATGGAGTATCAGTGGTCCGAGATTCAGATTGAGGCTTGGATGTCTGTTTGAACTATTTATAGCGGTGCGTCTGGACGCGGCGGTGCCCCGAGACGACGTCCTTTGAGTGACGAAACGCGTAGGGAGAGCGACGTCCTGACGTCACTGCGCTATATCATGTTCCGCCTTGCACGGGCGAGCTTTTTTACATCCTGGCCGGCGTTTGTTCTTAACCTCCCTGGCGGTGTGATTCTGTCTGATTTTAGGTGCTGAAAGCGGTACAATTATTTTGCATGGAAATTTGGCATTTTATATTGTAGGCCTGCAATTCTTAGGAATAAATCTGTCCAAACCAGAGTCTAGTAGACATCTCGGGTATGATAAAGTTTGAAACACAAAATCATAAATTATATGTAGCAATACCCCCCGTAGCGGTCCGCTGGTTTAAGATTTTGGGCTTTGCACGTTACCTCTAAGTTCGTTGTCAGGGGAAGAAAGTCTGTAGAAACTGCAATGTCCACACCAGATGTAAAACCTTCAACTGTTGGGTTTTATTTTTGCTGCTGTAACTTGTAGAGAAAGTAGAAGGTATGAGAAGAGAGGGGAAGGTTCAGGTACATGTTGCAGAACACACAAAAATGTCTAAAGTCATTCACCACTCTCACTCTTGAGTGGGTATTGCTCACCCGGATAGACCCCTCTCACCTGGCCTAGCAGCCGGGATGATGCACAAACCAGTATGAGAACAGTCTCTGCCACAGACCGTTTGAGAACAAATATGGATAGCCAGGAATCCTCTGCCACAGGATTTCAGTCCCGAACTTCCAGCCGTGCAGTAAAAGAACCTTCAAGCCGATCCGGCAAACTGCTGGGCTTTTAAAGTAGTGGATCCCTTCTTAACAAAGTCACCAGGCCTATCCCGAGACATTAGCACTTTGCTGGTCTCCTCCAGGGCAGGTCCTCCCACCGGTTCCCTTCGTTAAGCAGCTTCCTCCCTCTTGGTGGACAGCTTGGGATCCCTTTATAATGATAGGCCCCAGTCACCATAACTGGGCCTACTCGCTAGAGATGCAGCCTCGGGCCAACGTGGCCCCAGGCTGAGAACACACACACATACCTCGCGCCAGGAGGGCCACGAGGCAAACGACCCTGCACAATGGCGTCTGCCCCTTAAGTATCCCTCCCCAGCATGCACAGCGGGGCCCCACTCCCACTGAACCGCCGACGAGAAGGGACACCCAATACACCATGGTCTGCCTGTGTTCTAACATGGGTCTGAGGTGGTACCGCCACCTTCAGGCAACATGGAGAAAATGCTATCAGGCACCACCATAACCCGAGCAGAGGCAATTTGAATATAATTACACAAGCCTGAGCCCAACTATTGGCTCAGACACCCCCTAAATTTACAATAGCGCCCCCCGTCATCGGGGGCAGGGCGCTACATATATTATAATAAATAACTATAAATAATTATAACAAATAATAATATAAAAATAATAAAAATTATTCACTAATGTAATCAAATCAAAAACACTTACATTTGCTCAGTTGCAGAATTGTCGCTGTCATTACTTTCAGTGTTTGATGGCGAATTTCCCCACAAATCGCTATCGCTCAATTCTGCAAGTGATTCTAATTTATTATCGCTGTTTTCTAGCTGGTCTAAAACCACTTTTGACATAAAGGGACACTTTTTGGTTGCTATGGACAATCTCCAGTTTCCAGGCAGAAAGAACAGTATTTATAATATAAAACTGCATGCAGGGCACTGGACAGACCACTAGGGACAAAGGGGGTGTGTTATTATTTGATGCAGTACTGTAATCTGTAAGATTACAGTGTACTGTATGTGTATTGTGTTTTTACTTTTTTGAATTTGGCGCCGATCTCCGTTCCCGTGCGCCGCAACGCCGCAGGGAACGGAGCTCGGCGGCACTCGGCAGTGTGAATTGAGCGAGGAGACGGCTCGCACACACTGTGGGGAGACATCGCAGGATCCAGGGAACAAGGTAAGTAACTCTCCCTGTATCCTGCGATGCAGCCCGAGCATGGGCGTCCGCTCCATAGGGCAAGGGGGGTCAATTGCCCCCCCCCCCCTGGAGACACACTATATTTATATGGACATGGAGTGAAGCCAAATTATCCTCTTGAGCTATTTCACACTGCCAGCTGGCCACGTTATCGGTAAAGCGGCGCTAGTTTTAGCAGCGCTTTACCATCGTTTTAGTGGCGCTATTCGGCCGCTAGAGGGGGGGGGGTTAAAAAAATAGAAATTGCTAATCAGACAATGGCAGCTTGATCCTTCTATTAGGCTTTTGCATCAGGTTTCTCAAACCTTTGCATGCCTGCGCTTTATGTCATAATGACTAAGCCCCTCCCCTTCATGACATCGTCAAAAAGGGACCGAGCATGGATGACCTTAAAATGATGCCCCCCCCCCCCCCTGAAAAAAGTTCAGCGGACGCCCATGAGCCCGAGTCTGACTCGGGGTTACCGCTTAGGCCCCTTTCACACTGGGGCGTTTTTCATGCGGTTTAGCGCTAATATTAGCGCTATTATACCGCATGAAAAAATCCTGCCCTGTAGCCTTCAATGTGAAAGCCCGAAGGCTTTCACACTGAAGCGGTGCGCTAGCAGGACCGCTCCAAAAGTCCTGCTAGCCACTTCTTTACAGCGGTAAAGGAGCGGTGTGTTCACCGCTCCTTTACCGCGGGTGCCCATTGAAATCAATGGGACAGCGCGGTAATACCGCACGCAAACTGCGGCAATAGCCTTTTTCGGCTGCTAGCGGGGGTTAAATTCACCCCCCTAGCGACCGCATACCGCGGTAAGAACGACGGTATAGCAGCGCTGCAAATCGCGCTGCTATACCTCCACCGCTCCTGCCCGCCCCAGTGTGAAAGGGGCCTTATGGTACTGAAATTCCACTCCGAGCCAGACTCGGGAATACCGCCAGGGAGGTTAATGCTGTTATAGTCTGATGTGTACAGACTTTTTTATACAATAAATCCTCCTCTGGTTTTACCAATGGCGGCCCATTTTTTTTGTTTCTTTCCCTTGGGCATACTTACCCCCTGAGATTACCTGCTCTTCCATCCTCCTTCGCTGGAGTAATACCAAGCCCTCAACACCCACTGCGCTATCTGCTTGTGTCATTTTGGGATCATCAGAGGTAGGGATGAGCTTCGTGTTCGAGTCGAACATACGTTCGACTCGAACATTGGCTGTTCGATCGTTCGACGAAGATCGAACGATTTGGGCCGTTCGCGCCAAATTCGAGTGACGCGAACGGCCCACAATGCACTACGCCATCGCAGTGTCATCCAGGCGCTGTGATTGGCCAAGCATGCACTGTGACCCCGCATGCTTGGCCAATCACAGCGCCGGCAGCGAGGAGAGCAATGATTGGCCACAGGCAGGATGCCTGTGGCCAATTATTGCTGAGGGTGTTTAGTACACGCCCCACACTATAAAAGGCCGCCAGCACGGCGGCCTAGTGTAGTGTGTTCCGGAGCAGGGATAGAGTAGCATAGGCAGGGACAGTGACTGTTATTTCTTTCTTGCTTAACCTGGATTCCTTTAGTTTAGGGAAAGAGAAGGATAGGTAGGGAGAGTGTCAGTGTGTTTTGTGCTTCTGCTATAGTGTGCTTAAAAAAAAACATTTATTCTAGGGACAGAAAACTCTAGGTAGGGACAGTGTCAGTTTCTTTCACTCTGCAAGTCCTTGTTTCCAGGGACCTGGAAGGACAGTGAGTGAATTGTCCTTTTGCTATATTGTGATTAAAAAAAACATTTATTCTAGGGACAGAAAACTCTAGGTAGGGACAGTGTCAGTTTCTTTCACTCTGCAAGTCCTTGTTTCCAGGGACCTGGAAGGACAGTGAGTGAATTGTCCTTTTGCTATATTGTGATTAAAAAAAACATTTATTCTAGGGACAGAAAACTCTAGGTAGGGACAGTGTCAGTTTCTTTCACTCTGCAAGTCCTTGTTTCCAGGGACCTGGAAGGACAGTGAGTGAATTGTCCTTTTGCTATATTGTGATTAAAAAAAACATTTATTCTAGGGACAGAAAACTCTAGGTAGGGACAGTGTCAGTTTCTTTCACTCTGCAAGTCCTTGTTTCCAGGGACCTGGAAGGACAGTGAGTGAATTGTCCTTTTGCTATATTGTGATTAAAAAAAACATTTTTTTCTAGGGACAGAAAACTGTAGGTAGGGAGAGTATTTTTTTTCTTTCACTCTGCAAGTCCTTGTTTCCAGGGACCTGTAAGGACAGTGAGTTAATTGTCCTTGTGCTATATTGTGCTGAAAAAAACATTTATTCCAGGGACAGAAAACTCTAGGTAGGGACAGTGTCAGTTTCTTTCACTCTGCAAGTCCTTGTTTCCAGGGACCTGGAAGGACAGTGAGTGAATTGTCCTTTTGCTATATTGTGATTAAAAAAAACATTTTTTTCTAGGGACAGAAAACTGTAGGTAGGGAGAGTGTTTTTTTTCTTTCACTCTGCAAGTCCTTGTTTCCAGGGACCTGTAAGGACAGTGAGTTAATTTTCCTTGTGCTATATTGTGATTAAAAAAAACATTTATTCTAGGGACAGAAAACTCTAGGTAGGGACAGTGTCAGTTTCTTTCACTCTGCAAGTCCTTGTTTCCAGGGACCTGGAAGGACAGTGAGTGAATTGTCCTTTTGCTATATTGTGATTAAAAAAAACATTTATTCTAGGGACAGAAAACTCTAGGTAGGGACAGTGTCAGTTTCTTTCACTCTGCAAGTCCTTGTTTCCAGGGACCTGGAAGGACAGTGAGTGAATTGTCCTTTTGCTATATTGTGATTAAAAAAAACATTTATTCTAGGGACAGAAAACTCTAGGTAGGGACAGTGTCAGTTTCTTTCACTCTGCAAGTCCTTGTTTCCAGGGACCTGGAAGGACAGTGAGTGAATTGTCCTTTTGCTATATTGTGATTAAAAAAAACATTTATTCTAGGGACAGAAAACTCTAGGTAGGGACAGTGTCAGTTTCTTTCACTCTGCAAGTCCTTGTTTCCAGGGACCTGGAAGGACAGTGAGTGAATTGTCCTTTTGCTATATTGTGATTAAAAAAAACATTTTTTTCTAGGGACAGAAAACTGTAGGTAGGGAGAGTATTTTTTTTCTTTCACTCTGCAAGTCCTTGTTTCCAGGGACCTGTAAGGACAGTGAGTTAATTGTCCTTGTGCTATATTGTGCTGAAAAAAACATTTATTCCAGGGACAGAAAACTCTAGGTAGGGACAGTGTCAGTTTCTTTCACTCTGCAAGTCCTTGTTTCCAGGGACCTGGAAGGACAGTGAGTGAATTGTCCTTTTGCTATATTGTGATTAAAAAAAACATTTTTTTCTAGGGACAGAAAACTGTAGGTAGGGAGAGTGTTTTTTTTCTTTCACTCTGCAAGTCCTTGTTTCCAGGGACCTGTAAGGACAGTGAGTTAATTTTCCTTGTGCTATATTGTGATTAAAAAAAACATTTATTCTAGGGACAGAAAACTCTAGGTAGGGACAGTGTCAGTTTCTTTCACTCTGCAAGTCCTTGTTTCCAGGGACCTGGAAGGACAGTGAGTGAATTGTCCTTTTGCTATATTGTGATTAAAAAAAACATTTATTCTAGGGACAGAAAACTCTAGGTAGGGACAGTGTCAGTTTCTTTCACTCTGCAAGTCCTTGTTTCCAGGGACCTGGAAGGACAGTGAGTGAATTGTCCTTTTGCTATATTGTGATTAAAAAAAACATTTATTCTAGGGACAGAAAACTCTAGGTAGGGACAGTGTCAGTTTCTTTCACTCTGCAAGTCCTTGTTTCCAGGGACCTGGAAGGACAGTGAGTGAATTGTCCTTTTGCTATATTGTGATTAAAAAAAACATTTATTCTAGGGACAGAAAACTCTAGGTAGGGACAGTGTCAGTTTCTTTCACTCTGCAAGTCCTTGTTTCCAGGGACCTGGAAGGACAGTGAGTGAATTGTCCTTTTGCTATATTGTGATTAAAAAAAACATTTATTCTAGGGACAGAAAACTCTAGGTAGGGACAGTGTCAGTTTCTTTCACTCTGCAAGTCCTTGTTTCCAGGGACCTGGAAGGACAGTGAGTGAATTGTCCTTTTGCTATATTGTGATTAAAAAAAACATTTTTTTCTAGGGACAGAAAACTGTAGGTAGGGAGAGTATTTTTTTTCTTTCACTCTGCAAGTCCTTGTTTCCAGGGACCTGTAAGGACAGTGAGTTAATTGTCCTTGTGCTATATTGTGCTGAAAAAAACATTTATTCCAGGGACAGAAAACTCTAGGTAGGGACAGTGTCAGTTTCTTTCACTCTGCAAGTCCTTGTTTCCAGGGACCTGGAAGGACAGTGAGTGAATTGTCCTTTTGCTATATTGTGATTAAAAAAAACATTTTTTTCTAGGGACAGAAAACTGTAGGTAGGGAGAGTATTTTTTTTCTTTCACTCTGCAAGTCCTTGTTTCCAGGGACCTGTAAGGACAGTGAGTTAATTGTCCTTGTGCTATATTGTGCTGAAAAAAACATTTATTCCAGGGACAGAAAACTCTAGGTAGGGACAGTGTCAGTTTCTTTCACTCTGCAAGTCCTTGTTTCCAGGGACCTGGAAGGACAGTGAGTGAATTGTCCTTTTGCTATATTGTGATTAAAAAAAACATTTTTTTCTAGGGACAGAAAACTGTAGGTAGGGAGAGTGTTTTTTTTCTTTCACTCTGCAAGTCCTTGTTTCCAGGGACCTGTAAGGACAGTGAGTTAATTTTCCTTGTGCTATATTGTGATTAAAAAAAACATTTATTCTAGGGACAGAAAACTCTAGGTAGGGACAGTGTCAGTTTCTTTCACTCTGCAAGTCCTTGTTTCCAGGGACCTGGAAGGACAGTGAGTGAATTGTCCTTTTGCTATATTGTGATTAAAAAAAACATTTTTTTCTAGGGACAGAAAACTGTAGGTAGGGAGAGTATTTTTTTTCTTTCACTCTGCAAGTCCTTGTTTCCAGGGACCTGTAAGGACAGTGAGTTAATTGTCCTTGTGCTATATTGTGCTGAAAAAAACATTTATTCCAGGGACAGAAAACTCTAGGTAGGGACAGTGTCAGTTTCTTTCACTCTGCAAGTCCTTGTTTCCAGGGACCTGGAAGGACAGTGAGTGAATTGTCCTTTTGCTATATTGTGATTAAAAAAAACATTTTTTTCTAGGGACAGAAAACTGTAGGTAGGGAGAGTGTTTTTTTTCTTTCACTCTGCAAGTCCTTGTTTCCAGGGACCTGTAAGGACAGTGAGTTAATTTTCCTTGTGCTATATTGTGATTAAAAAAAACATTTATTCTAGGGACAGAAAACTCTAGGTAGGGACAGTGTCAGTTTCTTTCACTCTGCAAGTCCTTGTTTCCAGGGACCTGGAAGGACAGTGAGTGAATTGTCCTTTTGCTATATTGTGATTAAAAAAAACATTTATTCTAGGGACAGAAAACTCTAGGTAGGGACAGTGTCAGTTTCTTTCACTCTGCAAGTCCTTGTTTCCAGGGACCTGGAAGGACAGTGAGTTAATTGTCCTTGTGCTATATTGTGCTGAAAAAAACATTTATTCCAGGGACAGAAAACTCTAGGTAGGGACAGTGTCAGTTTCTTTCACTCTGCAAGTCCTTGTTTCCAGGGACCTGGAAGGACAGTGAGTGAATTGTCCTTTTGCTATATTGTGATTAAAAAAACATTTTTTTCTAGGGACAGAAAACTGTAGGTAGGGAGAGTGTTTTTTTTCTTTCACTCTGCAAGTCCTTGTTTCCAGGGACCTGTAAGGACAGTGAGTTAATTTTCCTTGTGCTATATTGTGATTAAAAAAAACATTTATTCTAGGGACAGAAAACTCTAGGTAGGGACAGTGTCAGTTTCTTTCACTCTGCAAGTCCTTGTTTCCAGGGACCTGGAAGGACAGTGAGTGAATTGTCCTTTTGCTATATTGTGATTAAAAAAAACATTTTTTTCTAGGGACAGAAAACTGTAGGTAGGGAGAGTATTTTTTTTCTTTCACTCTGCAAGTCCTTGTTTCCAGGGACCTGTAAGGACAGTGAGTTAATTGTCCTTGTGCTATATTGTGCTGAAAAAAACATTTATTCCAGGGACAGAAAACTCTAGGTAGGGACAGTGTCAGTTTCTTTCACTCTGCAAGTCCTTGTTTCCAGGGACCTGGAAGGACAGTGAGTGAATTGTCCTTTTGCTATATTGTGATTAAAAAAAACATTTTTTTCTAGGGACAGAAAACTGTAGGTAGGGAGAGTGTTTTTTTTCTTTCACTCTGCAAGTCCTTGTTTCCAGGGACCTGTAAGGACAGTGAGTTAATTTTCCTTGTGCTATATTGTGATTAAAAAAAACATTTATTCTAGGGACAGAAAACTCTAGGTAGGGACAGTGTCAGTTTCTTTCACTCTGCAAGTCCTTGTTTCCAGGGACCTGGAAGGACAGTGAGTGAATTGTCCTTTTGCTATATTGTGATTAAAAAAAACATTTATTCTAGGGACAGAAAACTCTAGGTAGGGACAGTGTCAGTTTCTTTCACTCTGCAAGTCCTTGTTTCCAGGGACCTGGAAGGACAGTGAGTGAATTGTCCTTTTGCTATATTGTGATTAAAAAAAACATTTATTCTAGGGACAGAAAACTCTAGGTAGGGACAGTGTCAGTTTCTTTCACTCTGCAAGTCCTTGTTTCCAGGGACCTGGAAGGACAGTGAGTGAATTGTCCTTTTGCTATATTGTGATTAAAAAAAACATTTTTTTCTAGGGACAGAAAACTGTAGGTAGGGAGAGTATTTTTTTTCTTTCACTCTGCAAGTCCTTGTTTCCAGGGACCTGTAAGGACAGTGAGTTAATTGTCCTTGTGCTATATTGTGCTGAAAAAAACATTTATTCCAGGGACAGAAAACTCTAGGTAGGGACAGTGTCAGTTTCTTTCACTCTGCAAGTCCTTGTTTCCAGGGACCTGGAAGGACAGTGAGTGAATTGTCCTTTTGCTATATTGTGATTAAAAAAAACATTTTTTTCTAGGGACAGAAAACTGTAGGTAGGGAGAGTATTTTTTTTCTTTCACTCTGCAAGTCCTTGTTTCCAGGGACCTGTAAGGACAGTGAGTTAATTGTCCTTGTGCTATATTGTGCTGAAAAAAACATTTATTCCAGGGACAGAAAACTCTAGGTAGGGACAGTGTCAGTTTCTTTCACTCTGCAAGTCCTTGTTTCCAGGGACCTGGAAGGACAGTGAGTGAATTGTCCTTTTGCTATATTGTGATTAAAAAAAACATTTTTTTCTAGGGACAGAAAACTGTAGGTAGGGAGAGTGTTTTTTTTCTTTCACTCTGCAAGTCCTTGTTTCCAGGGACCTGTAAGGACAGTGAGTTAATTTTCCTTGTGCTATATTGTGATTAAAAAAAACATTTATTCTAGGGACAGAAAACTCTAGGTAGGGACAGTGTCAGTTTCTTTCACTCTGCAAGTCCTTGTTTCCAGGGACCTGGAAGGACAGTGAGTGAATTGTCCTTTTGCTATATTGTGATTAAAAAAAACATTTATTCTAGGGACAGAAAACTCTAGGTAGGGACAGTGTCAGTTTCTTTCACTCTGCAAGTCCTTGTTTCCAGGGACCTGGAAGGACAGTGAGTGAATTGTCCTTTTGCTATATTGTGATTAAAAAAAACATTTTTTTCTAGGGACAGAAAACTGTAGGTAGGGAGAGTATTTTTTTTCTTTCACTCTGCAAGTCCTTGTTTCCAGGGACCTGTAAGGACAGTGAGTTAATTGTCCTTGTGCTATATTGTGCTGAAAAAAACATTTATTCCAGGGACAGAAAACTCTAGGTAGGGACAGTGTCAGTTTCTTTCACTCTGCAAGTCCTTGTTTCCAGGGACCTGGAAGGACAGTGAGTGAATTGTCCTTTTGCTATATTGTGATTAAAAAAAACATTTTTTTCTAGGGACAGAAAACTGTAGGTAGGGAGAGTATTTTTTTTCTTTCACTCTGCAAGTCCTTGTTTCCAGGGACCTGTAAGGACAGTGAGTTAATTGTCCTTGTGCTATATTGTGCTGAAAAAAACATTTATTCCAGGGACAGAAAACTCTAGGTAGGGACAGTGTCAGTTTCTTTCACTCTGCAAGTCCTTGTTTCCAGGGACCTGGAAGGACAGTGAGTGAATTGTCCTTTTGCTATATTGTGATTAAAAAAAACATTTTTTTCTAGGGACAGAAAACTGTAGGTAGGGAGAGTGTTTTTTTTCTTTCACTCTGCAAGTCCTTGTTTCCAGGGACCTGTAAGGACAGTGAGTTAATTTTCCTTGTGCTATATTGTGATTAAAAAAAACATTTATTCTAGGGACAGAAAACTCTAGGTAGGGACAGTGTCAGTTTCTTTCACTCTGCAAGTCCTTGTTTCCAGGGACCTGGAAGGACAGTGAGTGAATTGTCCTTTTGCTATATTGTGATTAAAAAAAACATTTTTTTCTAGGGACAGGAAACTGTAGGTAGGGAGAGTATTTTTTTTCTTTCACTCTGCAAGTCCTTGTTTCCAGGGACCTGTAAGGACAGTGAGTTAATTGTCCTTGTGCTATATTGTGCTGAAAAAAACATTTATTCCAGGGACAGAAAACTCTAGGTAGGGACAGTGTCAGTTTCTTTCACTCTGCAAGTCCTTGTTTCCAGGGACCTGGAAGGACAGTGAGTGAATTGTCCTTTTGCTATATTGTGATTAAAAAAAACATTTTTTTCTAGGGACAGAAAACTGTAGGTAGGGAGAGTGTTTTTTTTCTTTCACTCTGCAAGTCCTTGTTTCCAGGGACCTGTAAGGACAGTGAGTTAATTTTCCTTGTGCTATATTGTGATTAAAAAAAACATTTTTTCTAGGGACAGAAAACTGTAGGTAGGGAGAGTGTTTTTTTTCTTTCACTCTGCAAGTCCTTGTTTCCAGGGACAGAGAAGGACACCTGAAGGTAGCCCTTATTGCTTTTTTCCCATCTCCCTGCAGGCCATCTATTAGAATGTCTGGAAGGCAAACAAGGAGAGGCAGACAGTCAGGAGGCAATAAAAGAGGGCAAGCAGGCTCTGTGTCTGGGGGCAACAGTGCTGGTCGTGGACGCGGTGCATTGTCATCAGCACATGGCCATGGGACACGCTTGTCCTTCTTTTCGGCAGCTGGACATGTTGAGCCACATCATGCCGAAGACTTGGTAGAGTGGATGACCAAGCCCTCCTCCTCCTCCTCATCCTCTCTCACCCAGGCTCAGGGTACTGGAAAAGCAGCTGCCAAAGCGTCGTCTTCCCTGGTATCAATGTCAGACAAATCATCAGTCACTCCTTCCCTAGACCCACCATGTCCTCCTCCTGAGGAGTCCCCCGAACTGTTTCAGCACAGTGTTGGGTACATGCTCCAGGAGGATGCCCAGCGTTTCGAAGGGTCTGATGATGAAACCCAGCTAGAGGAAGGCAGTAGCGTGAGAGCAGACAGAGGGGATGCTCAAGAAGGACACCAATCTGGCAGTCATGTTCCAGCAGCTGCAGCATACTGCCAGATTGGCTCCAGTGATGAGGAGGGAGGGGATGATGAGGTCAATGACTCCACGTGGGTGCCTAATAGGAGAGAGGAGGAGGAGGAGGATGAGGAGGAGGCACATCTCCAACGAGGCAGGATGCCCTTTGGTGGCCAGCGTAAGGGCAGTACACCGACGGAATCACACCGCAGAGCTCCGCCTGTGCAGGGCGCTGCCTCTGCCCGTCATTCAAAAAGTTCTTTGGTGTGGGCCTTTTTTGAGGCTAGTGCATCAGATCGCACAGCTGCTGTTTGCAACATATGTCTCAAGCGTATATCGCGTGGCCAAAACATCAGCCGCTTGGGTACCACATGCCTGACCAGACATATGTTGACCTGCCATGCAGCTCGTTGGCAAGCCTACCTCAAAGACCCACACCAAAGAACAAAGCGGACCTCTCCTTGCACCGCATCAGCTGGGATCTCCAACCCCACTATAACTTCAGTCCTCTCTGAAACATGCACTGAGAGGAATGAAGGTGTAGAATTAGGTGTGTCACAGCCAAGTACTTGCGCCCACTCTGCTAGCAGTACACCGACGTCCGATTCTAGCAGGCAAATTTCCCTGCCCCAGCTGCTGGACCGTCGAAAGAAGTTCACTCCCAGCCATCCACATGCCCAGCGGTTGAATGCTAGCTTGGCTAAATTGCTAGCGCTTCAACTGCTGCCTTTTCAGTTGGTAGACTCGGCCCCCTTCCGTGAGTTTGTGCAATGTGCGGTTCCTCAGTGGCAGGTTCCCAAACGCCACTTTTTCTCACGGAAGGCTATTCCGGCTCTCTACCGGCATGTGGAAGGCAATGTCTTGGCCTCGCTGGACAGGGCGGTCAGCGGTAAGGTGCATATTACCGCTGACTCATGGTCCAGCAGGCATGGACAGGGACGTTACCTTTCTTTCACGGCCCATTGGGTCACTCTTTTGGCAGCTGGGAAGGATTCAGGACAAGGTGCAGTAGTGTTGGAGGTTGTCCCACCGCCACGCCTCCAAAATGCTACTACTGGTTGTGACACACCTCTCTCCTCCACCCCCTCCTCTTCTTCTTCCTCCATGGCCTCTTCCTGTGGTTTGTCCTATGAACCAGCGGTGCTCCGTAGCCGTTCACGGGGCTACGCAAGTACGCAGGCAAAAAGATGCCATGCCGTGCTTGCGCTGGTGTGTTTGGGGGACAGAAGCCACACTGGGGCAGAGGTCCTGTCTGCTCTGCAGGGCCAGGCCGAGAGGTGGTTGACGCCACGCCAGCTTAAGCCAGGAATGGTGGTTTGCGACAATGGCACCAACCTCCTCTCCGCCCTCCGACAGGGACAACTGACCCATGTGCCCTGTGTGGCTCACGTCCTTAACCTGGTGGTGCAGCGGTTCTTGGGCAGGTACCCGGGCTTACAGGATGTCCTGAGGCAGGCCAGGAAAGTCTGTGTGCATTTCCGCAGATCTTATAATGCCAGTGCTCGCCTGGCTGAGCTGCAAAAGGAGTTGAACCTGCCCAAGAACCGCCTTATATGTGACATGCCCACCAGGTGGAACTCAACGTTGGCCATGCTGCAGCGGCTGCACACGCAGCAGAGGGCCATCAATGAGTACCTGTGCGACTACGGCACCAGGACAGGGTCAGGGGAGCTTGGTTTTTTTTCTCCACGCCAGTGGGGCATGATCAGGGATGCATGCACTGTCCTGGCACCATTTGAGGAGGCCACGAGGATGGTGAGCAGTGACAGTGCATGCATCAGTGACACTGTACCTCTTGTCCACCTGTTGGAGCACACGCTGCGTGGAATAATGGACAGGGCACTTGAGGCAGAACAGAGGCAGGAAGAGGAGGACTTCCTTGCCTCTCAAGGCCCCCTTTACCCAGACAGTGTTCCTTCTGTCCCACCCATCGCACAGGAAGAGGAGGAGGAGGAGGAGGAGGAGGAGGATTGTGTCAGCATGGAGGTGGAGGCTGGCACTCAGCATCATCAGCAGCAGTCTTTTAGGGATGATTTACAGTCCCAAGAAACCAGTGGACTTGTACGTGGCTGGGAGGAGGTGGCTGCGGATCATGTCGTCCTTAGTGACCCAGAGGACTCCGGAGCGAATGCCTCAGCAAACCTACGCTGCATGGCCTCCCTGATCCTGCAAAGTCTGCGGAAGGATCCTCGTATTCTTCGGATCAAGGAGAGGGACCATTACTGGCTGGCCACTCTCCTTGATCCACGGTACAAGGGTAAGGTTGCGGACCTTATGTTACCGTCGCAGAGGGAGCAGAGGATGAGACAACTCCGGGAGGCCTTGCAGAAAGGTCTGTGCAACGCGTTCCCAGAGACTGGGAGGTTGCAAACTCCTGGTCCTGGACAACGAGTTGCTGAGGCTTCGGCCAGTCAAAGAAGGAGCGGTGGGGAAGGTGGCCGTCTGACCGATGCGTTCAGACAATTCTTTAGTCCGCAGCCCCAAAGTATGATTGGTTCCAGCAACCATCGCCAGCGTCTGATAAACATGGTGCAGGAATATCTAGGGGCAAGGTCAGACTTGGACACCTTCCCCACCGAAAATCCTCTGGCTTACTGGGTCTTGAGGATGGATCACTGGCCAGAGCTTGCACAGTATGCAATTGAGCTACTGGCCTGTCCTGCATCCAGCGTTCTTTCGGAACGCACATTCAGTGCTGCTGGAGGATTTGTCACGGATCACAGGGTGCGCCTGTCCACCGACTCGGTTGATCGACTGACTTTCATCAAGATGAACCAGTCTTGGATCACCACCAGCTACCACACACCTGATGCTGATATAACAGACTAATTGATTTTAAAATGTCACATCCCTTCAAGACTGATGCTGATGCTGAGTGCCTGTGCTGTTATGTTGACTGGCTATCCTCCTCCTCCGAGTCCTCAATGATACGATTGATGATGATAGCTTGGAAGATCATTTTTGTTTATGGGTGCCGCCACCAGTGCCTAACGCCCAATTTTTCAGCCCCTGTTTAACAGGGGCGTGTAATTACAATTTTTGAAGCAATACTTTGCAACAGGGCTCATTGCTGTGCTCCAAGTACAGTATCTGTGAGGAGTTGCAGTGTTGTGCCACCAGTGCCTAAGGCCCAATTTTTCAGCCCCTGTTTAACAGGGGCGTGTCATTACAATTTTTGAAGCAATACTTTGCAACAGGGCTCATTGCTGTGCTCCAAGTACAGTATCTGTGAGGGGTTGCAGTGTTGTGCCACCAGTGCCTAAGGCCCAATTTTTCAGCCCCTGTTCAACAGGGGCATGTAATTACAATTCTTGATCTAATAATTCACAGCAGGGCCCATTGCTGCACCCACCAAGAGTAACTGTCAGGGCTTACAGTGTTGTGGCACCAGCACCACCATCAAAGGCCCAATTTTTACTACCACTGTTCAACAATTATATGTAATTAAAATTCCTGATATAATAGTTGACAGCAGGGCGTTCCAGCACCAACCAAGAGTAACTGTGAGTGCTTACAGTGTTGTGCCAACACCAACAACTAAGGGGCCTATTTCTGCAGAGTATATACGGCAGGTCCCTACTTTCAAACATCCAACTTACAAACGACTCCTACTTGCAAACGCAAGAAGACAACAGGAAGTGAGAGGAAATCTACCACTAGGAAGGAAAATTCTCTCCTGTAAGAATAAATATGGGAGAAAGGTGTCTCCTCTGTACTGATGCTTTATCAGCAATCCTTGTTTCAAGAAAAACACCACATTTCAAAAACAGTTGTCATTGGGACGGAAAGTGAGGTGAAATGTTCTGAACAGGGGCACAGACAGCAAAACAAATGTTACAGGGGTGATAACCCTTACCTATGTTTTCCAAAAAGTTTAAAAATAGATTTTTGGGCTGGAGCTACACTTCAACAATGTACCTGTTCAAAATTACAAACAGATTCTACATAAGAACAAACCTACAGTCCCTGTCTTGTATGCACCGCCTGTATACGGCTGTTCAGAGTATATAGGGCCTTTTTTATTTTATGTGCGGGGTTCCCCTTAATATCCATACAAGACCCAAAGGGGCTGGTAATGGGCTGGGGTAGGGGGGGGGGGGGTCATGGGGTAGCTATGCCATTTTTCTTAAAGAATTTCATCCATATTACCGGGACCAGACATTACATTAAAGCCGCAAGCAGTTTTAAATGGCTTTTTTTTCCTTTAGAAGTGTCATTTTGTGCAGGGACAGTTCTAAACACGGGAAACACGTGGCACTTCACAGGCATACTTTAGACACCCCCCAGGTACGATATTTAAAGGAATATTTGACTTTTTTTTTTCACTTTATGCATCATTAAAATGACTGCTCCCGAAAAACGACCGTTTTTAAAACTTCTTTTTGCATTGATACATGTCCCCTGGTGCAGAACCCGGGTTCCCAAACCCTTTTTAGGACAATAACATGCATAATAGTTGTTATAATTAGCACTTTAGAATTCGAACGTTCGCATCCATTGTATTTAATAGGGTTCTAATGTTCGTTCGAACTTCCGGTCCGTTCGCGGGTTCTGGTGCGAACCGAACCCGGGGGTGTTCGGCTCATCACTAATCAGAGGTTCCGGATTGGAGCTCCAAGGACGCCAGGTGTGTTGGCCATCTGCTGCGGTGGAGGATCGCTACAACCCAGGTTGGGTGACAAGCCAATATAGCTTGGCTAGCTGGTAAGCCTTTAATCTGTGTGGTGGAGGATTCACAGTGTCCCCTGTTTACTGAAGATTTGCCACAGGGTGTTGCAATTTTGCGTTCTATGAACCTCATTTCGTATGAACATGTATGAAATAGACTCTATTTTTTGTTTTCACCACATTTGTGTAATAATTTATTCATTACATCTGTGCACACTTTATATTTTTTATTATTTATTATTTTTTCTTTGAAGATCTGTCATAGGATGTTCCACATGAAATTCCTCTTTTTTGGACATTTGATATAAAAAAAAATCTTCCTTTTAATAGGATCTGTGTGTTTTGTCACATTTACTCACCAATATTCACACATTGGGGTGTCTACTTATCGGTAGACCCAAATATAATTTTTTTGCACTATTAGCAAAAGTTGCTTCCCATGTTATTAATCTGATATAGTGAATGCAGGCACCTGGGGAGACCAGATATAGTGAATGCAGAGTCCTGGGGAGAACTGATATAGTGAATGCAGTCTCCTGGGGGACCAGATATAGTGAATGCAGGCTCCTGGGGAGACCAGATATAGTGAATGCAGAGTCCTGGGGAGAACTGATATAGTGAATGCAGAGTCCTAGGGAGAACTGATATAGTGAATGCAGGCTCCTGGGGGACCAGATATAGTGAATGCAGGCTCCTGGGGAGACCTGATATATTGAATGCAGGCTCCTGTGGAGACCTGATATATTGAATGCAGAGTCCTGGGGAGACCAGATATAGTGAATGCAGAGTCCTGGGGAGAACTGATATAGTGAATGCAGGCTCCTGGGGGACCAGATATAGTGAATGCAGGCTTCTGGGGAGACCTGATATATTGAATGCAGAGTCCTGGGGAGAACTGATATAGTAAATGCAGAGTCCTAGGGAGAACTGATATAGTGAATGCAGGCTCCTGGGGGACCAGATATAGTGAATGCAGGCTCCTGGGGAGACCTGATATATTGAATGCAGGCTCCTGTGGAGACCTGATATATTGAATGCAGAGTCCTGGGGAGAACTGATATAGTGAATGCAGAGTCCTGGGGAGAACTGATATAGTGAATGCAGGCTCCTGGGGACTAGATATAGTGAATGTAGGCTCCTGGGGGACCAGATATAGTGAATGCAGGCTCCTGGGGAGACCTCATATATTTAATGCAGAGTCCTGGGGAGAACTGATATAGTGAATGCAAAGTCCTGGGGAGAACTGATATAGTGAATGCAGGCTCCTGGGGGACCAAATATAGTGAATGCAGGCTCCTGGGGGACTAGATATAGTGAATGCAGGCTCCTGTGGAGACCTGATATATTGAATGCAGAGTCCTGGGGAGAACTGATATAGTGAATGCAGAGTCCTGGGGAGAACTGATATAGTGAATGCAGGCTCCTGGGGGACCAGATATAGTGAATGCAGAGTCCTGGGGGACCAAATATAGTGAATGCAGGCTCCTGTGGAGACCTGATATATTGAATGCAGAGTCCTGGGGAGAACTGATATAGTGAATGCAGAGTCCTGGGGAGAACTGATATAGTGAATGCAGGCTCCTGGAGACCAGATATAGTGAATGCAGGCTCCCGGGGGACCAGATATAGTGAATGCAGGCTCCTGGGGAGACCTGATATAGTGAATGCAGAGTCCTGGGGAGACCTGATATACTGAATGCAGAGTCCTGGGTTTAGTTAAACTTTGAAAATAAGTTTCTGCACTACTTTTCTGTGTCTTTGGTACGACTTAAGTGAAATAGACTGCAATGTTAAACATTTCCCACATCCCCTCCTGGCCCTTTTAGAGCGCCTAGATGCGGAGAGGTGGGCGCTTGGGTCATGTAAACGCTGTGATTGGCTGTCACAGCGGTCACATCATTGGGAAAGAACCCAATCACAATTATGCAAATGTTTACATAGGGCCGCATATAGGAGTATATATGGTAGGGGAGTATATATGGTACATTCAATTTTATAGCAGTCAAAAAAATAAAATTAAATATTTATATATATATATATTTTTATATTTATTTCAACAGTGTATTTAGCTGTAACGGTTGACATTGATGACAAAAGTATATTTTTTGTTTTCCACTCTTTTCTTTATTTAAACTGTACACCACAAGAGATTGCTGTTTATCGCAAATCTAAGTGAGAAAAAAAAAAAAAAAAAGTTTGGTTTTAAATTATTATGATGTAACAGAACCTAATGTGAATGCTCTTCTTTTTTTTCTTTTATTAAATAATAACAAACATTGAATTTAGGAATGCACGATATATTTACGCTTCAATAAAAATGGTTCTACATTCCATGTGCGCATTGAAAAGAAATAAAACACCTTGACATGAACGCGCGCCATGTATTGGTTTCCCGGGGGATGAAGCGGACAGGCCTGAAGGGAGGCAGGTGAAAAAAAAAAAAAGTATTTACACTAGAACCGAGCCGCAAAGCTATACCGCGACTTCTATCACGTTGGCCTCTTTGGTTCCAAAATTATGTATAATACAACGCAAAAAAAAAAAAAAAATATTTATCCAGTTACTATAAAAATATCCATTTATTTTTTGTTTGTTTTTTTATCTTTTACAAATGGCAGTTTTGACTATTCATGCTTCTATTCAGTGCAAAACGTCACAAATAATCCTTCGCTTAAGAAACAAAAAAAAAAAAAACACAAAGCGAATGAATTTATTTCAAGTATAAAAAAATATATATTAGAAAATAAAATAGTACATTTTATTTATTATTATTTTTTTTTGTGTGTCAAATCCACAGCGCCTGGTTGGATGTCATTGAAATGCATTAGCTCAAGGGACAGCGCCCGGCCCAAGAAGGGGAACGTCTAGCAGTATCCGCGATCCGGGTGCGAGGGCGGTCCTTCCCGCCACCACCCCCCCCCCCCTCCTCCACCCCAAAGTGGGAAGCCACGAGTCCACTTGTCACGTGGAATGATATATTGGTCTTCCTGATATGGATGTCTCCCCGGTCCAGGCAAAGGCAGGCGATGGGTTTCAAGCTGTACCCGCTGTAGCCAAACTTTGCTGGGACTTGTAGTTCTTCTCCACCTTGAAGCTAATATTTTGGCCTTGGCCTTAAAACTACAACTTTCCAATATTGTTGATATTGTAAGGCAGGGAAGTCGAACCATTAAGCTGTAATCAGCGTTCTACACCCAAACCTCAGGTTTCTTATGTGCAAGCTCCAAAAGTATCCATAGTGTGCAAATGCATGAAGGCCTCCTTTCAGAAGAAGCAGAATCCGTCCAAGCGGATTCGCCTGCTCAGCTGGGGGGGGGGGGGATTTCTCCGCTGATGCCTGCTAAACTAGCAGATGAGAGGTCCGTGTCTGCTCCACTATGCAGAGCAGACACGGACACAGCCCGCTGTTCTCTATGGGTGGTTGGATGTCCCTTTTCATTCGATCCGCCGAATCCCCATCCGTCTGTTCGTAGCGGACCAGATCGAATGCAGGTGGGTCTCTGCTGACATCCGTCACCCCATAGAGAACAATGGATGGTCCAATCAGGTCCGCCTGAAAAAAAACGACAGGTGGACCCGATCGGTCCGCTGGTGTGAAAGGGTCCTAAAAGTGCATGTCAACCCAAAATTAATTTTTCTGTATGTTTGGCATCAAGCTTCACTGTAGAATCTCTTGAAAAGTTTCTTACCTTGGAATCCTGCCAGTAACAGCACTTGACAACCCCTAAGCTGTTGCCTTGCAACTCGCAGGAACGTTGTCAGCCTGACATGTGACCTCCTTCAGTTGGCTGTGTATGTGATCAGTGGCGGGAACTACCGGGGTCACAAAGGTCACACTTGTGACCTGACCCTGGAGTTCTGCCACCATGGGGGGAGCCTGAAGACTGCAGGATGGGGGGCCCATTGCAGAGCATGTGAAAGAGTCCCACTTTAATAAAGGGCCCCTTGATGGAAGTAAGGGCTCTGAAGGAAGGGCCCCAAGACAGACAGAAAGGGCCCTGGGAGTCTCGGGGGGGCCCTTCATGTTTTTTTTGCAGCGGGGCACTGAAGGTTCTAGTTACACCTAGGGCTGTCTTTAACACAGGGCAAAGGGGGCGGCTGCCCCCGGGCACAGTCATTGTTGTGGGGCCCAAGGCAGCTTCTCCTTAAGCCTGAAAATTGTTGATAAGTGGATTAGGAAGATCCCAAGAAAATGTTTGCCCAGGGTCCAACCAATATTAAAGACGGCCCTGGTTACACCTCTGTATCTGATAGACCTGATAGGCAGTCCAACGGCCAACTGAGTGTACACAGCAGGCTGACAACCCTGCTTCTAATTTCAAGGCAGGGGCTCAGGGTTGTCAAAAAAGGAACACAAGGGGGGCGCCAGCTAAGTGCAACCGCAATACGATTAAAAAGCCAAATGCAAACTCACAGAAATATAAAAATCAAAGAGCGTATCTGCAGCCGTGCCACATTGGCTGGAAGCCGTCCACGGGAAGAGCCGCTTGTGACAGCAAACAGCATGTTGCCAGTGAGGAAACCCAGTCCTATGTTCCAGGAAGTGGAACACAAGTCAGGGTGTGATGTCACCCCTGGGGCGGGCTGGTTGCTATGGTAACGCGTTTCGGAACTCCTATTGGCTTCCTTTCTTAAACCACGGACGGTGTATTAGCATTTGTTTGCGCCACAATTTCAATTTGTTGTTTGTGCTTAGAGCTATCAGCCCAGCAACAGGAAGCGCTGTCACTGGCAGGATTCCAAGGTAAGAAATTTTGCAACAATTTCACAAAAAAATGATTTGCTTAAGTAATAAGGGCTAGATTCAGACCTTCCTGTGTCAGGAACGCTTGCAAAATTGTGTGCTGTCCTGACACGCATTAAGCAGATGCATGGCGGTGGCAATAATTGTTAATGATCCCTCCCCCCAACCAGCTGCAAACATACACTTTTAAGGCCTCATGCCCACTGGCGTTTTTACAGCTGCGTTTTTTGCAGCTTAAAAACGCCTGTCCATGTTATTGTAAATATTTTTTTATTTTTTTTTGAAAAAAAAAAAAAAAAAAAACGTCGGAGCTAAAAACGCGACCGCGCGTTAGTGCGCGTTTTTGCGCGTTTTTTGACGCTCGCGTTTTTTTCTGCCTAATTCTGACGCTGAGGAACGCACTGGTCCTGGGTTTTTTTTACAGCTTAAAAACGTCTATGCTATTTGCAGCTCAAAAACGTCTAGGTGGGCATGAAGCTATAGACTAACATGGACAGGCGTTTTTAAGCTGTAAAAAACGCTCAAAAACACGGCTGTAAAAACGTCCGTGGGCATGAGGCCTTAATGTGCACCAAACCACATGGTGTGATTCGGTGCGACGCGTTTTGTAAAAGAATCTGGAACCTATTTTTCACATCTCTCACAATTAGGGCAGCCCATTGAAATGAACAGTCTGCCCTATGTGCAACGCACAGGAACGCGCCCTCTAAGTGTGAACCAAGCCTAAGACGTAATACCAATGTAGATTTTGGGTTTCCATACACTTTGAATTTTGCTTCTTGCTGCAGAACAGCTGTGTCTATGGAGTGCAGCCTTCTAGGTGGTGGGCTTTCCGTAGACACAGCTTCTTTATGCCTTCTGTTGAATAACATATATTTTCTGTTGCGTGTTTCTCATTGGATGCTTCCAGAGCTTGCTCATTAGGAAACATGGCAGGTCATAAATTATATTTACTATAAAAATTCTTCCCTTACTGCCTTACAGCTTCAAAATCCTCAGAAAGGAAGAGCTGGGTTCTATCGCACCAAAGCTGAATAGTTCCGGGGTGGTTTAGTAAAGGCGTCATTCTTACTTTGGAACAAAATCATTATTTGTTTTCCAGTGGCGGCCCGTCCATACGGGGGGCTCCGCCCCCCCCCCCAATCCTTGCCCCTAATCTACATACAGGGCGCCGGGCGCATGGATTCCAATGGAGGTTTTTTTTTTTGCTTTGTTTTTTAAGCCTGGGGCTCTAATTGGCTTTAAAAAGGGTGCCCACCCACTTGTGTGACAATTGCGAATTAATATTAGCTATTGGCTTCCTGATTCTCCTCCCGGCCAATCAGAGACCCGATTGGCCAGGGAGTCTTAGAACTCCCAGCCAATTGGGGTCTCAGGACACACTTCCTGATTGGCCCGGGAGGAGAATCAGGAAGCCAATAGTGAATATTCATTCGCTATTGTCACACAAGTGGGTGGGCACCCAGCAGGACCCACTTCCTGCTCGGCCGGGAGGAGAAGCAACAGCCCCCCGGAGCGAGGAGCAGCAGCCCCACCATCTGCCTCCTAAGATAAGGAGGCCTGTGATCCCTGCCTTCCCGTCCGTCTCCTGCACGGGGGGGGGGGGTGTTCGCTTTTGTGCCACAACAAGTATTCACATGGGTAGCTCTCCATGCTTGCTCTGAAGCAGAGTACTAAAGCCAGAAGCAGCCAGGCAACTCACATTTGTACAGTGATTAAGCAATGGAAAACACTATATAGAATATTGAGAGCCCATCATTTCCACCAAATGGTTTCCATAAAGGTTTTCCAAGAAACATTCACGGGTGAATGTGAAAATTTCAGGAAATATTCTGGATAAATTAAAACTAAAATTGGGAGAGCGATAGTGGACCACACATATATTAGATGCAGTACAGGGACAGGTTTGTTCACCACCCAGGGCAAAGATACAGAACTGCCCCCCCCCATGATCCTAATACATGCAGAAGAATGGGTGTACCACCCTGTGCCCATTCTCAGCCCCCTTTGGTTGCCATGGAGTGTCTACTACACGCCAATTGCTTTCTTTCTATCAAATAGAAGGTAGGTGCATGCCCGGTGTGTTTTCTGTGTCAGCTGTGGGCAGGTGGGGTTGGGTGTGGGTGGATGGAGCATGTGTGGCATCAGTAGCTGTCAGAGTAGACATGAATCTGAATCAGGGCCGGGACAAGGGCTGGGCAGGAGGGGATACCGTGGCATCATGTGAGGTGGGGGGGGGGCGCCACAAGGGTATTGGAGGGGTGGGGATTTGTGTTTGGAGGGGGGATGTGGAGGGCAGCAGGGGATAAGAATTATTATAGGTAAATTTAGGGGGGGGAGTGCTATCAGTTGTGATTTAGGGGGATTTGTGCTAGGAGGGGGGATTTGTGCTAGAAGAGGTGATATGTTAAAGGGGGAGGGGGATTTTTTGGGGGGGGAAATTTTTGCTAGAAAGGATGATTGGGGGCTTTTCATGCTAGGAGGAGGGATGGGGGAAATTTGTGCTGGGAGGTGGATTTGGAGGGGAAGAGAGGATGTGTACTCAGAGGGTAGATTTGAGGGGTAGAGGCTTCATGCAAGGATTTTTTTTGGGTGGGGCTCATTTTTTCTTGGGAGATTCTGGGGATGAGGGAGAAGATTTGTTCTGGGAGGGGGGGTTTCAGTAGGGGGGTGGATTTTGTACTGGGAGAAGGGAGAATTTAAGCTTAGGGGAAAGCATGCAGATTTGGGGGGGGGGGGATTTTTGCTGACACGTGATGCTCATGCATCTTGGTAGGGGGGGGCACAGTTTGGCATGTTCGAACTGGGCTGTAGATAACCTTGTCCTAGCACTGATCTGAGCCCTGCTGGTCGCTAGCCTCTGATCTGGGGATTGCATGTGGTGAAGAAGCGCCTTCCCTACCACTGCACCCTGGGCGGCTGTCCCTCCTGCCCACCCCTTTTCCCAGGCTCGGATTGTATGTAAGGTGATAGACTGCACAGCAGAGCTGTAACAATGTTACTTTTTTCATTGCGTAAACTCCAACCAGACTGGACAGAGTAGGCAAGAATTAGGGCATCTCTTGGGTTTTTATGGCTGCCTGTGACTTTGTTGAGATTTTCAGTCACTTCCTGCCCCAGTGACCACACAAGGAACAATACAGTACACATTGAGGAGAAATCCCATCTGCCACAGTTGTCAGTAGAATGGTGGTCCCCATTGGGTGATTCCCCTAATCCATGACAACTGACAAAGTTAAGATTTCCCTTCTGTTTTTTCATCTGGCTGACAACTGTCATTAGGGCAGGATTAATCTTCCCAACGGGAACACAGATAGCACCAAAAACGTGACGGAGGTTGCAATTCTTCCTCATGCTATCCAAGGTTTGGATGGACTTCCACTTCCAAAATTTGGAAAAACTAAAATTTTCCCAGTCTGAATATTTTAAGTCAAAACACAAATTTACCAAACGGACATAAAAATGACTCCCTTAGTGAACCACCCTTTACAGGTTACAGTAAGTTTTAGCACCTGCTGCCTCAGCCCCTTCTGCTGGAGCTTATGCCCCAAGCGGTAAGGGCAGGGTTCTTCTGAACAGTAAGTGAAGGTAAGTGCATGGTCAGGTACCTCAAGGCAGTGAGAAGTGCAAGTGCTGCAGAAATAAGTACCTAGCGGTTTGCAAGTGCTGTGTATCATGGAAGCCCCTCCCACCTCCCCAGAGCATGGGGCATGGCCTTATATCCACACGCCCCCTTTAACGGGAACGTCCCCGAGACTTAACTCCTTGAGTGCAGGATGTAGTTGCAGCAGAACCTTTTTTTCAGGCCATTACATTATCAAAGAGGGGTTATAAAAATAATATATAAATATATATATATATATATATATAGCTTTATATATATATCATCTGTACTTTTTTTCTGTTCCCATTCCATCATTTCCTGTACATGTCAGATTCTCTCTAGGACAATAGATTCTGCATATCATAACACAGTTGCATTTGTACACATAGTATAAAAGAAAAAGAAAAAAGTTGTAGGAGGCCTCATTGGACAAGGCCCTGAGACTGCACCGTGGACTTGTAGGCCACGCGCAGAAAGTCTGTTGTGGTTTGCGATGTCTATAAGCTTGCAGTTGTAGGAAGCCTCATTGGACGAGGCCCTGAGGCTGCACCGTGGACTTGTAGGCCACGCGCAGGAAGTCGGTTGTGGTTTGCGATGTCTATAAGCTTGCAGTTGTAGGAAGCCTCATTGGACAAGGCCCTGGGGCTGCGCAGTGGACTTGTAGGCCACGCACAGGAAGTCTGTTGTGGTTTGCGATGTCTATAAGCTTGCAGTTGTAGGAAGCCTCATTGGACGAGGCCCTGGGGGTGCACCGTGGACTTGTAGGCCACGCGCAGGAAGTCGGTTGTGGTTTGCGATGTCTATAAGCTTGCAGTTGTAGGAAGCCTCATTGGACGAGGCCCTGGGGGTGCACCGTGGACTTGTAGGCCACAGGCAGGAAGTCTGTTGTGGTTTGCAGTGTCTCAAAGCTTGCAGTTGTAGGAAGCCTCATTGGACGAGGCCCTGGGGCTGCACCGTGGACTTGTAGGCCACGCGCAGAAAGTCTGTTGTGGTTTGCGGTGTCTCTAAGCTTGCAGTTGTAGGAAGCCTCATTGAACGAGGCCCTGGGGCTGCGCAGTGGACTTGTAGGCCACGCGCAGAAAGTCTGTTGTGGTTTGCGGTGTCTCTAAGCTTGCAGATGTAGGAAGCCTCATTGAACGAGGCCCGGGGCTGCGCAGTGGACTTGTAGGCCACGAGCAGGAAGTCTGTTGTGGTTTGCGGTGTCTCTAGGGTTGCAGATGTAGAAGGCCTCATCGGACAGGGCCCTGAGGCTGCGCCATGGACTTGTAGGCCACGGGCAGGAAGTCTGTTGTGGTTTGCTGTGTCTCTAGGCTTGCAGTCCTCTGCACAACATTGAAATAACTCGGGGAGACCAAGTTTAGACAATCCCTTCATTCAGCTACAGTGTAACTGTACATTCCTTACTGGAAGTGCTGTGAGAGCGTTGGGTGAATATCCGCCACATCGCTCATTGGACCAGTTGGTTCCTCAGTTGGTCACTTAAGTGGGACTTTGGGAACGCAGCATTTTTTTTTTCCACCCTGGTAACAGTTAGGACTCCTCAAAGTTCAGTGGAAACCTGTTTGTTCCTTTTCCAGAGACTTGCTGGCACTGGAACGTTCTGTGGGTCCTCCATGAGTGGCGGTCGCTGACAGTTCTCATACTGTATGTCTTGAGACGAAGGCTGGACGTCCACAGACTGCCACTGAGCGCAATTGTGAAATAATCTCTGCCCTCCAAACGCTACTGCGACTTGGCATCCCGTTGTCAGAGGTATAGGGGAAGTGGAGATTGTCCTGGCATCGTAATCATGCACACCCGCATTCCTCCACAATCATATTAGGAACGTCCCTTTTTACGATGTTGTACTCATCGTCAAAGTACAGCATGGACATTGTACTCAGTTTCGTAGGAATACAGCAAGAGTTCACTGTCCCGGGGTTGAGCCCCCTCATCCTGTACTGATTGACCACTGCCGTATGAAAAGATGACGCTGAACCTGGGACTCCCGCCAAGTAGGCTGGGCAGCTACCCTCACAGTAATTGCCATAGTAACCAGATGGCGCTATGATCCAGTCATTCCACCCAATAAGTCTGAAGTCAATATAAAACTGCTGCCTACAGCAAAGGTTGGTGCGGCCATCGCACTCCAGACCTCTTTTCCTGATCCGGTGCTTGTTGTCGGCTAATCTGGCATGGACAACCAAAAAGGGTCGATGGGACTCTTCCCCTGGGTCAACATACACTGGACTAACAGACAACTCCTCACAGCCATCGCATTGGACCTCAAGGGTCAACCTTCGGTCTTCTTTTTCGAAGAGGCCCTGAATGGTTTCCGTCAGGGGGAACGTGTGCCAACCACTTCTTCGGATGTCCACCTTCTTCTCCACCAAGCCCATCTTGGCAGGGTTGTTCGGGTCTTGGAAGTGGAGTTTTATACGGATTTTCCTCCTGCCCACCTTCTCTATGACCTCAGGCAGCTTCAGGTAAAGCCACAGATTGGACTGGAAGACGAACAGGTGCTGATTGCCTTCATTTGAAATGGTAAAAGAGAGTCGGACTCGAGATGCCGTTACGTCATCTGTAGAAGAAAGCAAACAAAATGAGAAAAAACAGCTTGTAGAAGGTGAAAAGGGACAGAAAAAACTTCAAACACAGAAGCAAATTAATCGTTTTTTTTAAGATTGAAGTCAGCCTTCTATATCAACATGTCCTAACTAAAAAAATTACAACTGAAGGATAAACTTATGAACTTAATTGGAGTCTAAGAACAACAGAGAGCTCTTATTTAGAATATGATGGTCATATGTATTATTCTCTCCGCCTGCTGAGTCTTGCAGTTCCCAGCGTGCCTGAGTGGATTATCTTGGATCATGAATTTTCCCAAGACGGTACCCAATCACCCTTGTATTAGGAACTCCTGAACTCTGGCCAAACATTTCCAACTTTACCATCTAAACCAGGGTTTTTAAACCAGGGTTCTGTGGAACTCTATGGTTCCTCCAGAGGTAGCTAGGGGTTCCTTGGGTAATAAGTAATTTCTGCCTCTTAGATGAGTTTCAACTCAGTGGCGGTGCGTCTATAGTGGGAGCAGGAGCGCCGCCCCCTCTCTCTCCTGCGCCCGTCACTCACAACAATACATAGGTTCATGCATTGCATAAACCTATGTATTTTCGCTGCCACCCACTATTCAGGTGGCCGGCCCCCTGGTGAGCGCCAGCCATCTGAATAACAGCGGCTGGTTTTTGGAAGTGCAGTGGCGGTGCGTCCATAGTGGGCGCAGGACCACCACCCCTCTCTCCCTTGCACTGTCACTCAAGTCAACAATACATACATTCATGCATTGCATGAACCTATGTATTGTCGCCGGCGCCGCTGCCGTCCACTATTCAGATGGCCGGCTCCCTGGCGAGCGCCAGCCATCTGAATAACAGCAGTTGGTTGGTTTTTGGAAGTGTCTATCAGAGCCACCGGCTGTAATCGGCTTCCAAATAGTTAACCAGGGGACGCACGGGTGGTGTATTCCTTGGTTAACACTGACAGGCGTCTCAGCCAATCAGGTTCACCGGGTCTGGTTACCGGTAAGCTGAAGCGACATCGAGGGCGGGAGAAGACATCGAGGATGGAAGGACGGCGCTGACCCGAGGAAGGTAAGTGCTGGGCTGGGGGGAAACTGGCTGTATTTGGGGACAAACTGGCTGCATTTGGGGGGAAACCGGCTGCATTTGGGGGGAAACCGGCTGCATTTGGGGACAAACTGGCTGCATTTGGGGGGCAACTGGCTGTATTTGGGGACAAACTGGCTGCATTTGGGGACAAACTGGCTGCATTTGGGGGAAACTGGCTGTATTTGGGGGAAACTGGCTGTATTTGGGGGACACTGGCTGCATTTGGGGACAAACTGGCTGCATTTGGGGGAAACTGGCTGCATTTGAGGGAAAACTGGCTGTATTTGGGGGGAAACTGGCTGTATTTGGGGGAAAACTGGCTGCATTTGAGGGTGCAAACTGGTGGCGTTTGGGCACAGTCAGCTATGAGTAAGCACTATAATAGTGTGAAACGCGTCAGCTAGATGTGACCAGTTTGCCGTGTCGTGCAGTGTGTTTTTTGTTTCCTGAACCTTTTGGAATAAAGGCTTTTTAATCGGAGTGCTGCTTCCAGAAGTGATTTTCTTTTCTTTTTGGGCACAGTCGCTGCGTTTAATGGGCACAGTGGCGGCAATTGATGATTTTTTTTTCTTTTTGTTTGCGCCCCCCAAATATTTTGAGCACCAGCCGCCACTGTTTCAACTGACACCATTGATCTTTTTAGCTATCTGTAAGGGGGTAATTCATCCCAGTGACCACAAGCGTAAGGAACATTCTTCCCACTGACCATCACACTAATGTACCATGAGCGGTAAATAGAATAATTATTAGCAGGGGTTCCCTGAAGACAAAAAGAGTTGTTTCAAGGGTTCCATCATGTTAAAAAGGTTGAGAAAGGCTAATCTAAACTAACATTTATTCCCCTTGGAAGATATTATGTTTGTGCATTTTGTATATTATGAAAAACCATGTTATTGTTGCGATGTTTATGTTTTTGTTGTGTGTTTGCATAACAAGTTTTCCATTCATTAGCTTAAACCTCCCGTTACATCAAAATAACAACACAAAGCTTTCTTTAATGTCAGAGACTAAAAAAACTTTTGAGAAATAAAGTTATCTAAAGTTGATTTATGATTTTATAATTACAAATTTAGGCATTTGCTGCACTGAGTCTAGTCTTTACTATACACACATGATGATGCTTTTGATACGGGTGAGTAAAAGTCGGCCAAAGACCAGTTGAAAACCGAACATTCTGTCGATCGGAAATGAAAATGGCGCATACAATTGTGTCATCATTTGTTTTGTTTTCCTAAACAAAATGCAACATGTAGGATCAGACACTTTCGATTGCGGCATGAAAATCGCATGTCGCAGCTGGCACACTAATGGACGTGAAAAACGAACAACCAAGAATCGTCTACGGCCGGCTTAAGTGTGCGTAGAAAAAGTCCAAAAACTCTGGCCTATAAATTGAAATGTTGTCAGGAGACAAAAGAGTTGCCAACAGATATAAATTGTTACATGAACCACAAGGGACCTTGGTGTGGCTGTATGGGAACCATTTTTTATTCATCTGAATTTGGCGGACACCTGATGCCACTTGAAATAATTTGTGTGAAGCAAACAATTGTCCAAGCCATTGGAATGGAGCTTCTGCCGCTCAATAACCTGACAGGAAACACTTGACTGTCCATGTAATGCACAAAAATCTCATTTGAATGGAGGAAAAAAAATACACCTCGGGGCTTAAATGGTGCTTGGCCATTGTTCAAGAGCAGCCAAATATCCGATCCCCGAAGGGAAAACCCTGACCATGCAAAGAAAAGAACATTTATGGAAAACAAGTATTTAAACAATGTTAAGAAAAGTTTAAAAAAAAAAATACAGAGGGCAAAAAAAGTTCTACACTTTTAGCATCCTTATTCTTCAAAACAACTCCTTATATAACTGGCATTCTTGTTTTTCCATCACAGTCATTAGTGTCCACTGCTTCACACACAACCAACCTCCCTGCCAAGATTTTAACAAGGATGTGAATGAAATATTCACCTCCCCACCCCCCTTTCCAAGGCATGGTGAGACTCTCTGGAAGGGTTATCAGTGCCAAGTGCCAATAGATGACACCAGTCCAGCAGTGTCCCTGTCACAAAGGATTTTACTCTCCAATACTCTGAAGTGCAGATCAGATCTGAAGCGGGAAACCCAAATTAATAAAACAGCTTTAAGCTGAGGTGTTGTGGGTGGGGGGGGGGGGGGGGGGGGAGAGAGAAATCTGTGAATAACCCGCTACCAAGAAACCACAAGAAGTTTCTCCATAATTATCTACTGGTAAGGTTATATCTGGTGAGATAGGAGTGGAGAGAATGAGAGAGAGAAAGAAAGGAAGATAGAAAGAGAGAAAGAAAAGAAGAGAGAAAGAGAGAGAGCGAGAGAGAGAGGGAGGGAGAAAGATCGAGAGAGGGAGAAAGAGAGAGAAAGAAAGAGAGAGAGAGAAATAAAGAGAGATAGAGGGGGGCAGAAAGAGAGAGGGGGGGAGAGAGAGGGAGAGAGAAAGAAAGAAAGAAAGAAAGAAAGAAAGAAAAGGAAAAAGGAAGAGAGAGGGGGGAGAAAGAGAGAGGTTGCGAGAGAGAGAAAGAGGAGAGAAAGAAAGAGAGAGGAGATGTAGAAAGAGAGAGCAGGGAGAGAATGAGAGAGAGAAGAAAGGAAGATAGAAAGAGAGAAAGAAAAGAAGAGAGAAAGAGAGAGAGAGGGGGAGAGAGAGGGGGAAAAAGAGAGAGAGGGAGAAAGAGAGAGAAGGGGAAGAGGGAAGGAAGAAAGAGAGAGAGGGGGCAGAAAGAGAGAGAGAGGGGGAGAGAGAGAGAGGGGGGAGAGAGAGAAAGAAAGAAAGAAAGAAAAGAAAGAAAGAAAGAAAGAAAGAAAGAAAGAAAGAAAGAAAGAAAGAAAAAGGAAGAGAGGGGGGAGAAAGAGGTTGCGAGAGAGAGAAAGAGGAGAGAAAGAAAGAGAGAGACAGGAGAGGTAGAAAGAGAGAGCGGGGAGAGGATGAGAGAGAGAAGAAAGATAGAAAGAAAGAAAGAAAGAAAAAAAGAAAGAAAGAAAGAAAGAAAGAAAAAGGAAGAGAGAGGGGGGAGAAAGAGAGAGGTTGCGAGAGAGAGAAAGCAGAGAGAAAGAAAGAGAGAGACAGGAGAGGTAGAAAGAGAGAGCGGGGAGAGAATGAGAGAGAGAAGAAAGAAAGAAAAAAAGGAAGAAAGAAAGAAGGAAAGAAAGAAAGAAAGAAAGAAATGGATATTAAGCCTTGTTATTTATTTTAGTTGATTATATGTAAAATGCAGTTAGAATGATTTATGTGACAAACATTTTCATTAAAATGGAAATATTTATGTGGGAATCAGCAGAACCAATGTGGATGTTGTGTGTGGAATAACATTGGAGTACCCATGGAGCCACAAGTGGCATCTGGTAACCATTGCCACCTGTATAGCAGAATGCCATTTCATTCCAGCACAGGCTCCCATCTGTATGGTTGTGCTGGTAGAAATGACAACAGGTCCCTGGCACTCATCATCACTACAGTGCCAACACAGCAAACTAATTGGGCATTATATGTAATTTCCCTGACATATAATGCCCAGTTCCCACTATTTCTTGGCATATAATGCCCACTTCCCACTATTCCCCGACATATAATGCCCAGTTCCCACTATTTCCTGGCATATAATGCCCACTTCCCACTATTCCCTGACATATAACGCCCAGTTCCCACTATTTCCTGGAATATAATGCTCAGTCCCCACTATTCCCTGACATATAATGCCCAGTTCCCACTATTTCTTGGCATATAATGCCCAGTTCCCACATTTCCCTGACATACCATATATTGCCCAGTCCCTCATTTCCCTGACATATAATGCCCAGTCCCCCACATATAATTCCTAGTCCAAATACTACCCCACAAATAATGGCAAGTCTTTAGATTGCACTAACAAGATACAATGTGCAGTCTCCACACTGCTGCACTTAATGCCCAGTCCCTATACTGCATCTTGATATAATGGATTGGCCAATCCTCACGAGTCACATTATCTCTATATATAATGGGAAGTCTTTAAATATAATACTTTTGTACCGTCCATCCAGTGCCTCCATATATAATGCCCAGTCAACTAACTTCCCATATAAATGATGATTAATACCTATTCCTCTTTCAGCACATGAATATTCTACCCAGTGCCCACCCCGTGTACAATGCAGTGTGTGTGATGCCCAGTCCCCATCACTGCACATGAATAGGATGGCCACATATGCCCTGATGGTTCAGGTGCCCTATGCCTACATACATGCAATGTTTGATTTGATGCCCAGTGTCCTTCCTGCGCCTGTACCCAAATTATGCTCAGTCAGTATCCTCCCTGTACACACCCCCCATTTTAATGCAATGCCCTCATATCAATATATTTAGTGTCTCATGCCTACATTATATGATGGCTAGTGTCCCTCCTGTAGGATGCCCGGTATCTTCCCTGAATGGTTATACTGTGCCTGGTGCTCTTCCTGCGCAGCTGCCCTATGCCCACACACCAATGCCCGGTGCCCCTCACGCATATATATAATGCCGACCTCTATTCTTCCAATGCTCTCCCTGCACCTGTATGCAATGCCCCTTGCTCCATACCCACATTATATGATGCCCGGTGCCCTTCCTGTTCATGTATAGGATGGAAATATATATGCCCGGTGCCCTCTCTGCACAGGTCCCGTGTCCACATACACCCATCGCCGGCTGCCAATATATACTATATACTGCCTGCATCTATATACAATGCCCCACTTATAAATATACATGTATATAGTGCCCGATGCCCTCCCCGCTCCACCGAACTGATGTGTGATGTCCCATGCCCACACACATCTCCTGCCCGGCACCCCAGTATGCTCACCCCTATATAAAATTTCCCGATATATAAATATACATATTCTGCCCACACATACACGATGTCCCTGTACATATATAATCTGCCCACCAGTATATGATGCCACCGTACATATACGGTATATGCCAACCTCTGTATGAAAAATATATATACTATACGGTATATCGTATGCCCAATATGATGCCCCCGTATATATATCATGCGCACTTCTATATGATGGCCCTATATTATGCCCATCTGTATTTAACACCCTGTGTATATGTCATGCCCACCTTTATAAGATGCCCCCTTACATAAATATTATACACATTTCTATATGATGCCCCCGTGCATATATATTCTGGAGAAGTATATGGTGCCCCCTGTATCTATTCTGCCCACCTCCATATGGTGCCCACACCTTTTCCCCCATACATGAACATCCTTAGGGTGCCCACCATTTGCCCCCCATACATGAACCTCCATAAGGTGCCCACCCTTTGCCCCCCATACATAAACCTCCATAGGGTGCCCATCTTTTACCCCCATCCATGAACCCTCATAGGGTGCCCCCATACCTTCTATTGGGTGCCCACCCTTTGCCCCCCATTCATGAACCTCCATAGGATGCCCATCTTTTGCTCCTATCCATGGACCCCCCTAGGGTGCCCCCATACATGAACCTACACCCTTCATGAATCTACATAGTGTCCACCCCTTTACCCCCCATACATGAACCTCCTTATGCTGCCCACCCTTTTCCCTCCATGCATAAACCTCCATAGGGTGCCCACTTTTTGCCCCAATCCATGAACCTCCATAGAGTGCCCCCCCTTTGCCCCCTCCCCATCCATGAACCTCCATAGGGTGTCCACCTACCTGTCTCTGCGAAGCTGATGATCTCGGAGGTGCCCATCTCCTGGAGCTCGGGGCTGGCCATGGCTTGTCCATCCAGGTTGGGGATCTCCAGCCGCCCGTCCTCCCTCACCCGGCCGGAGTGGAGCTTCCTCAGGGCCGTCACCATGGCCGCCTTAGGCACGGCGTGGGTGATGTTGGGCCGGTCCCTCATCTGTAGCCGGGTCAGGATGTGTCTCTTCACCGCCTCCAGAAAGTCCTGATCCATCCGGGACACCTCCTCCTCCGGGGGCCGGAGTCCGCATGAAGAGCAAGTGTCTGAGGGGCCGTCCGGGGCCGGAGTGGGGCTGCTGGCAGAGCAGAGGGCGCCGGCCAAGAGGAGCAGGAGGCGCAGCATGGTCCCAAGAGCTAGCAATCACTCCGACACGACACAGCCGGGGCCCCCGACACCCTGAGCCCTCCGGGTCACCGGCGACCCACAACACATCCAGCGGTCCGACCCAACACCAAGACCCCAAAAATCCACACTCCCCACAAGACACTCAACCGGGGATCGGAAGGATCCTGAGATCCGCCAACTATGTCAATTGTCGGGAAACTTGTCGGATGGGATCTCCTCTGCCGGGGATCTCCTGAGATCAGCTCTGAGGGATCTCCTCTGCCGGGGATCTCCTGAGATCAGTTTTGAGGGATCTCCTCTGCCAGAGATCATCTGAGATCAGTTCTGAAGGATCTCCTCTGCCTGGGATCTTCTGAGATCAGTTCTGAAGGATCTCCTCTGCCGGGGATCTTCTGAGATCAGTTCTGAAGGATCTCCTCTGCCTGGGATCTTCTGAGATCAGTTCTGAAGGATCTCCTCTGCCGGGGATCTTCTGAGATCAGTTCTGAAGGATCTCCTCTGCCTGGGATCTTCTGAGATCAGTTCTGAAGGATCTCCTCTGCCGGGGATCTTCTGAGATCAGTTCTGAAGGATCTCCTCTGCCTGGGATCTTCTGAGATCAGTTCTGAAGGATCTCCTCTGCCGGGGATCTTCTGAGATCAGTTCTGAAGGATCTCCTCTGCCGGGGATCTTCTGAGATCAGTTCTGAAGGATCTCCTCTGCCGGGGATCTTCTGAGATCAGTTCTGAAGGATCTCCTCTGCCGGGGATCTTCTGAGATCAGTTCTGAAGGATCTCCTCTGCCGGGGATCTTCTGAGATCAGTTCTGAAGGATCTCCTCTGCCTGGGATCTTCTGAGATCAGTTCTGAAGGATCTCCTCTGCCGGGGATCTTCTGAGATCAGTTCTGATGAATCTCCTGGGATCAGTCCTCTGAGGTCTGCTGAGATTACAAGTCTCTGGGGTTCTCTTGGGATCAGTCCTATGAGATATCCTGGGATCAGTCCTGAGGGATCTCCTGGGATCAGTCCTGAGGGATCTCCTGGATCAGTCCTGTGGGAATTGCTGAGATTAGAAAACTCCTGTCCTCATTTAGCGGTGGATGAGGCAGAGTGGCCCCCGGGGGTCCGGGCTCTGTTCCTGCACTGAGGACTGTGTGAGCTCCCAGCTACCTGATCCCTTCTATGTACACAGAGGAGGAGGAGGAGGAGGAGGAGGAGGAGGAGGACTGAAGGGGGGGGGGGGGGAGATCTTCTTGTTACTTTGTAGCACACTGCACCTAGATTAACCCCTGACAGCCCGAGCCCAGAGAGGGAGGTGACAGCTGGGACACAGGCTGAGCTCACTGCCACCTCTACAGGGCGCTTTAACTTAACCCCATCAGAGCCAGGAGCTGCTGACAGGCTGGAGCTGAGCGACCCCATCCACCCCAACCACCCCAACCACCCCACACACACAGCAACTGATCTGAATATTCCTCCTACAACTTGTGTCATCAATATCATTCCTTCTCTCCCCTCTGTCACCCTTCTTCTCCTCCTCTTACTGCTTCTCTCTCTATCACTCTCCTCTTCCTCCTCTCTCCTCTTCCTCTCTTCCTCCTCTCTCCTCTTCCTGCTTCTCTCTCTATCACTCTCCTCTTCCTCTCCTCTCTTCCTCTCTTCCTCCTCTCTCCTCTTCCTCTTCTCTCTCTATCACCTCTCCTCCTCCTCCTCACTCCTCTTCCTCTCTCCTCTCCTCTCTTCCTCCTCTCTCCTTTCCCTCCTCTCTCTCCTCTTCCTCCTCTCTCCTCTTCCTCCTCTCTCTCTCTCCTCTCTTCCTCCTTCTCCTCTCTGTTTTCCTCTCTCCCTCACCTCTTCCTTCTCTCTCCCCTCTCTTCTCTCTTCCTCCTTTCTTCTTTCCTCATCTCTCCTCTTACTCCTTTCTCTTTCCCTCTCTCCATCTCCTCTTCCTCCTCTCTCTGTTCCTCCTCCTCTCCTTCACTACTTCTCTCTCCCCCTCCTGTTCTCTTCTCCTCCTCTGCTCCCCCCCCCCACTTTTCTCCTCTGCTCCTTCTCCCCCTCCCACTCTCCTTTTCCTCCTCTCCTTCTCTCTCTCTTCCCCACTCTCCTCCTCCTTCTCTATCTCCCCCTCCTTCTCTCTCTCTCCCCCCACTCTCCTCCTCCTCTACTTCTCTCTCTCCCCCTCTAATATTCTCTTCCCCACTCACTCACCTCCTCCTCTTTTTCTTCTATCCCCCCCACTCTCCTCCTTCTCTCCTTCCGCCTCCCCCCCACACACACTCTCCTCCACTCTCTGCCCACTCTCCTCCCCTCTCCTCCTTCTCTGCCCCTCTCCTCCTCACCCCCCCCCCCCCCGCACTCTCCTCCTCTCCTTCTCTCTATCCCCACTCTCCTTCTCTTTCTCCCCCCCTTCTTCACCCTCCCACTCTTCTTCCCCCCCCCCACTTTCCTCCTCTCTTTCTCCCCCTCCTCCTCTCCTTCTCCCCCCTCCATTCCCTCTCTCCTCCTCTCCTTCTCCTCCTCTTCTTCTCCCCCCTCCTCCTCCTCTTCTTCTCCCACCCCATCCCCTCACACTCATCTCATCCTCTCCTTCTCCCCTCTCCTCCTCCTCCTCTTCTCTCTCCACCTCCTTTCCTCTCTTTCTCTGTCTATCCCCCCCACTATCCTCCCCCCACTCTCCTCCTCCTTCTCTATCTCCCCCTCCTTCTCTCTCTCTCCCCCCACTCTCCTCCTCCTCTACTTCTCTCTCTCCCCCTCTAATATTCTCTTCCCCACTCACTTACCTCCTCTCTTTTCTTCTATCCCCCCACTCTCCTCCTTCTCTCCTTCCGCCTCTTCCCCCCCCCCACACACTCTCCTCCACTCTCTACCCACTCTCCTCCCCCTCTCCTCCTTCTCTTCCCCTCTCCTCCTCACCCCCCTACTCTCCTCCTCTCCTTCTCTCTATCCCCACTCTCCTCCCCTCTTTCTCCCCCCCTTCTTCACCCTCCCACTCTTCTTCTCCCCCCCCCACTTTCCTCCTCTCTTTCTCCCCCTCCTCCTCTCCTTCTCCCCCCTCCATTCCCTCTCTCCTCCTCTCCTTCTCCTCCTCTTCTTCTCCCCCCTCCTCTTCCTCTTCTTCTCCCACCCCATCCCCTCACACTTATCTCATCCTCTCCTTCTCCCCCTCTCCTCCTCCTCCTCTTCTCTCTCCACCTCCTTTCCTCTCTTTCTCTCTCTCTATCCCCCCCACTATCCTCCCCCCCCAATCTCCTCCTCTCCCCCCCCCCACATCCCCACTCTCCATCACTCCTCCTTCCCCCCACATATCCCCACTCTCCTCCACTCCTCCCCCCTCCACTCTCCCCCTCTTCTCCCCCCCCCCCACCCACTCATCTTCTCCTCTCCTTCACCCCCCCTCTCCTCCTCATCTCTCTCCACCTCCTTTTCTCTCCTTCTCTCTCTACCCCCCCCTACTCTCCTCCCTCCCAATCTCCTCCTCTCCCCCCCCCACATCCACACTCTTTATCACTCCTTCTCTCTCCCCCCCCCCTCCACTCTCCTCCTCTTCTCCCCCCCACCCACTCATCTCCTCCTCTCCTTCTCCCTCCCCCCACCTCTCCTCCTCTTCTCTCTCCGCTTCCTTTTCTTTCCTTCTCTCTCTATTCCCCCACTCCCCCCCCCAATCTCCTCCTCTCCCCCCTACATCCCCACACTCCTCCACTCCTTCTCCCCCTCCACTCTCCTCCTTTTCTCCCCCGCCCCCACCCACTCATCTCCTCCTCTCCTTCCCCCCCCCCTCCTCCTCTTCTCTCTCCACCTCCTTTTCTCTCCTTCTCTCTCTACCCCCCCCCCCCCTCCAGTCTCTCCCTTTCAAATCTCTCTATATTTTTTAACTATTAGGCAGCAGTGCCCCCATCCTATGATACATCAGAACATCCTGACATTATTATCATTATTAGGAATGTTGTGTCTCTGGGTTCTGGTCATACAGAATGTTTCTCTATATTCTTTGTATTCTGG